>OY986971.1:19065273-19102099 GCA_963920575.1 Narthecium ossifragum | reverse complement strand
ATCCTTTGCTATTTGTATTATGCCATGCAATTTGATCCCATAGCTAATGCCATGAGTATGCAATTGCTTGATCTCCTTGCTTATGCTATTAGTATGCCATTCTATGATTCAAATTGGAATATTTGGGTTTAAAGCATACTCCTAATCCAAATCCAATTTAAAGATTTAATTAAATTCTAACTAAATAGAAAACAAGCTAAAGTCAAAATCCTAAACAAAGTTCTAATCGATGTTGGGTTTTTTTTTTTTTTATGAGTTGAGCCAAATGGCTAAAATGTACAGACTCGAAACAACAAGTAGGTTACACTGGCTAACAGGTCCAGTCTACAACAATCCCGGTTCTACGACATGCTTGAGCTACACTATCGGCTCTCGCATTACTATCTCTGGAGATATAAAGAAACAATATCGACTCGAAGAGAAGAGCATGCAACCAGATACTCTTCGCCATGTGTTCGAGATCAGGGGGCCATCCACCCAATCCATTCAAGATCCGGACAGCTAATAATGAGTCAGTCTCAATTACTAACCTTCTAAGCCCAAGGATTTTTGCCCTTCTCAACGCCTCCAGAATGGCTAACATCTCAGCTTCAAGGATCGATCCAGTGTCAACTGGTCTAGCCCAAGCCCAGGCTTCTCTTCGATCCTCCGCCAAGGCAACAACCCCTATGGCCATAGTCTTTGACAGTGGATCGACAGAGGCATCAGTTTGGATCACAACGACGCCGGAGCCGGTGGTATGAATAGCAGCCTCGGAAGATCTCCTGTTCTCTTGGGCTATGAACTCTTTCGCAAGCCTTGTGATTCTGCATGCAAGAACCTCAGCCGAATCCCCCTTCTCCTCGAAGACAATAGAGTTCCTATCCTTCCAAATGATCCACATACCATAAGCTAGGAAGGTCTTGGTCTTCTTGGATCCACTCTCAAACAGGGCTCCGCAATAATCCTCAAAGTTCTAAGGAGGAAGCACCAGCTGCTCCTTGTTTGCAATCAAAGAGAAAACTTTGAAGATAAACTGACATGCAAAGATGGCATGCTTGACAGTTTCAGGTTCTCCTCGACATCTCGGGCATTCAATTTCTGAAGACAAGCGCAACCTCCACAGAGCCTCTCGAACCGGCAGCTTACCATGAACTGTTCGCCAGAGGAAGTGTCTAACCCTTGGGCCAGCCGGTGCCCTCCACACACCAGACCAAGTGTCGCCCATGCCTGCTCTGCTCGGTCTCGAATCCTCCTGCCTCTGTACAAGGTAAGCTGAAACAGAGCTTACCATTCCGGAGCTATTGAATGGCTATCGACTAACGTCTCTGCTTCCGATTCCCTGCTTCAAGATGATATCAATAAGGAGCGGGTGGAAGTTGTCTGCCAAAACATCTAACTTCCAGGAACCATCAGAGATCAAGCTTCCAACTTCAGTAACCTCCAAACCACCAAAGACATTGAATATGGTTGGCCATCTGGAGAGGGGGATGTCAGTGAACCATGCATCGAATAAAACATTGAGCTTGCTACCAGCTCCTGGCACCCAGAGTAGCCTCGTCCTCAGTGTATCCGCAGCAAAGCAGATATGTTTCTAGTGAGTCGAAACATTCCTGAGGTTGCGGCAGGTTGGAAGAATTCCGCTCCATTGATATTTGGCCTTGGCAATCGATGTTGGGTTTATCTTTCAACAATATTGTTATATAACGCCGGTTTATAGCCATTTGAGCTCTCTAGCTCTCTCTCTCTCTCTTATCTGTTGTTTGCTCTCTCAAAGGGTGGAGACCAAGAGAGATGGAGAGGATTCCTGGAGGAGAGAGAGCTCTACTGCTGAAGAGTAGTGGATTGGAATCAGCTGGGCAAGAAGAGGGGAGGGTACATGTGGTGGGGCTGGTGTGGAGGTCATGGGAGGAGACGAAGATGCTATGGAAGATCGTCGGGCCGGCGATGGCCAGCAGAGTGGCTTTGTATGGTATGAGCATCATCACGCAGTCCTGCGCCGGCCACCTCGGAGACCTCGAGCTCGCCTCCTTGTCGGTGGCCATCACGGTCGTCGGCGGCTTCAGCTTCGGCCTCCTGGTACGCGCCGGCATATACTTTCCCATATAGTTCTTCTATGTTGGAGAAGATCACCATATTTAGTACTAGCTTTTTCTAGTTTTTGGGTCATTTGTGACTAGTTTAATTTGCAGATATCGATGATGAATAATCTTCATAGTTATTTATAAATGTTCGAGATTCATTAGCTAAATTAGGAAGGAATAAGACTGCAATCTCAAGAGTTAACTAGAATAGTGAAATATAAAACAAAAAATAGGTGAGAACTCCTTATCATCATCATCAATAGATATTTATAATACAGTGGAATTTGGCCAAAGAACTAAAATAGACATGACATTTGTCCACAGCCCCATGATATTTGCTATTAGCCCCAAGTAAATAATTTTTAGAATAAAAAACCCAAAACCCTAGGAAAAGACCAAAATACCATTTTCCCTTTTTTTTCTATCCTTTTCTCTCTCCTCTCTCCCCTCTCTTCTTTGGCGACCGTCAGCAAGCTCCGGCGCCGCCCCGACCTCATCCAGCGTCGCCCAGGACCCCCGCGGCCCTCCTCACCCGCAAAGCCGACCTCGAGCTCCTCCCTCCGACGCAGATGCTTCTGTTGTCCTCGCCTCCACCTCCTCGAGCTCCCTGCTGCAACCCGACGCCGCCACCACTGTCGCCGCCTTTGGCCTCGCCATCCTCCACAATAGTTAAATTCGAAACCCCCTAACCCTCTTGATCTCTTCTCCTTCATCTTCGTCTCAGATCCGGAGATGACGTCCACCTTCCTCCATTCAAGACTTGCCGACGCCGCCACCTTAGTTCCACCGCCTACGGCGATTTAACCCTCGGGATCAAGTCCTCAGGGTGCCCTACTTACCGACGACTGGACATCCCTCCTTGCCGGCGATCAGGCTCCGACAACTCCCCGCCGTTCAACCACTCGATCTAGATCCAACAGAGATCTCAGCCATCCGAACAAGATCTGAGTTGACCCAAGCACTCCAGTCGAAACAAATCCCATCAGACTCGATATACTCCACCATATTGGTTCTGACTTGATATGTCAGTTTCATCCGATCAAGTTCAGATGCACCAATCCAGACTTGAACCGAGATCCAGAGCTGTGAAATTTTTTGATCAAAATACAATTTACGCATCAAAATTTGTACATAAAATTTTGAAAACTGACCATCTAAAATTGACAAAAATGCATTTTTATCTTTTTAACCCTATTTTCATTTTTTTAAAAAATTATTTTCACCTTTCTTGCATTTTCATCTTTTTAAATTCATTTTCATCTTTCTAAATTCATTTTCATCGTTCTAAAGTCATTTTCATCATTTTAAATTCATTTTCATCTTTTTACATGCATTTTCATCTTTTTAAAATCATTTTCATCATTCTTCAATTTTCATTTTTTAAAATTCATTTTCATCTTTTTAAATTCATTTTCATCCTTCTAAATTCATTTTCATCTTTTTAAATGCATTTTCATCTTTTTAAATGTATTTTCATCTTTTTACATGCATTTTCATCGTTTAAAATTTATTTTCATCTTTTTACATGGATTTTCATCTTTTAAAATTCATTTTCATCTTTTTACATGCATTTTCTTCTTTTTAAATTCATTTTCAACTTTCTAAATTCATTTTCATCTTTCTAAATTCATTTTCATATTTTTAAATGCATTTTCATTATTTGAAATGTATTTTCATCTTTTTAAATTCATTTTCATCTTTTCATCTGCATTTTCATTTGTTTAAATGCATTTTCATGTTTCATATATTTTCATCTTTCATGCATTTTCATCTTGTTAACTGATCTATTTTCATCATTTTAAGTGTATTTTCATCTTTTTAACTTTTTTTTTTTATCTTTTTAACTGTACTTTCATCTTTTAAAATGTATTGTTATTTTTTAAATTCATTTTCATCTTTTTAAATATGTTTTCATCTTTCATGCATCTTTATCCTTTTGACTCTATTCTCATCTTTTTAAATTCATTTTCATCTTTTTAAATGCATTTTCATCTTTTTAACTCTTCAAATTACAACTTAATTGACTGAAATTCTCCATCAAGAGTCTCTTCAGTCACCTCCACTTTTCTTCTGTAATTTACTTCACCTTTTTGCATATTTTTCCCTATTTTTCTACAACTTTTTTTATTTTTCTACCACTTTTCCTTATTTTCCCTTATTTTCCTGGCTTTTCTCTCTCCTCTTCCTCTATCTCCACCCCCGGCTCGCCTCCCAAGCCGACAACAAGCCAGGGTTTCATCGTCTCGCCTTGCCATCGGCTCAAGTGGCTCGATTGTAAGCCGCCATCGCGGTTCGCCATTCCGACCACTCCACACCTCCAAACGATCACCAATAAGCTCCCCTCGTCACCGCCAACCATCCTTCAACACCCACTGCCCTCCACACCGCTTTCCACTGACACCGATGACATCCACCCAAGGAACCTCACCGCGGACCACCATCGATCTCCTCAATCACGGACTCCCACCACCCTGAAACACCCCCATAAAGATCCCCATGTCGCCAAGAACCTTCCCCAACCCACGTAGAACTCGATCGAAGCTTAGATCGCCAGATTCCAACTCTGGTGCCCCACAACCGCGAACGATATCCACAATCCCTCCGTCCTCCGTCATCTCGTCACTCTCTGACACTTCTAGAAGCCTCAGGAGGTCACGCTGCCAATTCCTCCTCCTTCCCCAACGTCGATCAAGCCTTAGATCGTCGGATTCCAATTCCGGCGACCCTCTACCACGCCGTTCGCCGCCACTGCGGCGTTACCCCTTTGCTGGTAAATATAATTAGCGAGAAGGGCATTTTAGTCATTTTTTAATAAGCCAGTATTAAAGCCATCTTAAAATGGGGTTATAATCTTAAGAAAATACCAAATGGGGTTTTTAGCTTAAACTTTCTCTAATATGGGGTTTTTATCAATTCTCTATATAATCTATGTCATGCTTCCCAAACTTAACACACATGTGTAAACTTGACACCCGAAATAAGAAGAAAACAAATTAACAATATAGATCAGGAATAATGAAAATGCTACAATAGTATTTATATTCTAAACGTCCTTTTTATTATTTTCGTTGAAAAGACCGTTCGTATGTTTGTCATTTTTTATGCAAAAAGAAATGTAGTACTTATATTACTTGGAAAGTTTTTGTAATTATTTGGCCCCAATTGGCAGCTTGGCATGGCGAGCGCCTTGGAGACGCTATGCGGGCAAGCTTATGGTGCCAAGAAGCACAAAATGCTAGGAATATACTTGCAGCGATCGTGGATCGTGCTCTTCATGTGCGCCGTCCTCCTCCTTCCGACCTACTTCTTCGCCGGTCAGGTCATGGAGCTCGTCGGGGAGCCGCCGGAGCTCGCACAGATGGTCGGGAAGGTCTCGATATGGCTGATCCCTTTTCACTTCTCCTTTGTCTTCCTCTTCCCCACCCAGAGGTTCCTGCAATGCCAGCTCAAGAACAATGTGAATGCCGTCGTGTGTATTGCAGCACTTGTACTGCATGCGTTCATCTCATGGTTGTTTGTGTACAAGCTTCAGCTGGGCTTCTTCGCCACCGTGCTCGCTTTAATCATCTCCTGGTGGACCACCGTGCTCGGCCAGTTGATCTATATTCTCTGCGGAGGCTGTCCTTTATCTTGGAATGGGTTCTCCATGGAAGCCTTCTCAGATCTGTGGGAGTTCATCAAGCTCTCCGCTGCATCCGGTGTGATGCTCTGGTCTCTCTCGCCCCCACCCCTCCCTAAGTGAAAAATAGGAAAAATAGGAAAACTGGCCATTAATTCTCTAAGTGAAGTCTTGGCCATTAATTCTCTAAGTGAAGTCTTGGCCATTAATCTGGTAAAAAACTTCGCTGCCTTTCACTCTGCTCAGCAAAACATGCTTTTTAAGATCAAGTATAGACATTTGAGATTGTAGAGAAGAGAAAGATCACATTCTAGTGCAGTCTATTATTGTGTTGGAGGGACTATATATATGCATCGCCACCAAAAAAGATAACAATGCAGACAAATGATTTGGCTTGCATTTTACATGTATGCACCTATACTTTAGTGAGTCATCAATATTAGATGTCACTAGAAATGTCGTATATATATTGCTAATTTATCGTAAGTTGGAATCTTATAGCAAAATCATTTGCCTGCAACCTGGCCTATCTTTAAGTTGTGATTTCCCTCTAAATCTAAGTACTTGATGTTAAATACTAGCTATGACCATTTGCCTAATAACAGTCTCGTATCTAAACTGGTTGAATAAGTTTACTTACATATATGAGTCATTTGTTGTAACATGCAGCTTGGAGAATTGGTATTACAGAATACTCATCTTGCTGGCTGGTAATCTACAGAATGCTGAGATTGCAGTTGATGCCCTTACAATTTCGTAAGAGTTCGTCCCTTGTTAATTAGTTTTTATTAGTTAAGCTTTTTACCCTGGCTTAAGGGGGCAAATGCCCTGTGTTTCCAACAAATTCGGGGCTGAGGATTGGAATCCAAGACCAACTCATCATTACCAACCACTTGAGCTAATTAAGGCCCATGGAATTTTGTTCAGAGGGTTGTCTTAATTACCTCTAATCTTGCACTTTGATACCTAGTTGAATATGTATATTATCTTTGGATATATAGACCAATTAAGCTGAAGACTTGGATCGGAAATTAAGGTGTTAATTCATCTTGTCATGAGTAAATAGTGTGAGTAGTATATTAATCACATATTTCTGATGGCACAACATCATAAACTTGCAACTAGCTTGTCTAATTTGTGATGTATACAGCATGAGCATAAATGGATGGGAGATGATGATTCCATTGGCCTTCTTTGTTGGAACAGGGTATGTTGCGTAAAATTTTGAAGTTTGAACTCAACAAAATGAAGAATCAAAGTTTGTTTTTCCTTAATTATAAAAGCAATAATTTTTGTGACACTAATCCACAATTGTTTTTTTTTGTTTTGGCTAAAGAGTGAGGGTTGCAAATGAGCTTGGTGCTGGCAATGGAGACAAGGCAAGGTTTGCGACCATTGTTTCGGTCGCAAACTCTTCGATAATCGGCATTTTTTTCTGGTTTTTGATCATAATCTTTCATGACAAGGTCGCCTACATCTTCACGACGAGTGGAGTTGTGATTGAAGCTGTGGACAAGCTATCAGTTCTACTTGCATTTACCATTCTCCTCAATAGTGTCCAACCAATTCTTTCTGGTAATTTTTTTTTAAAACCATTCAATCAGTTGGTGTATGTATGCAACATACACATAATTAAGACACATTTATGCTATTTCTTGCATGTTTTAAAGATAAAATAGTTGGCACAAACATAAAACTTTCTTTTAATTAAAAAGAGCTTCATTTTGCCAGCTAACTGGATAGATCTGGTTGACTGCAGGTGTTGCAGTTGGGTCAGGGTGGCAAGGACTGGTGGCCTATGTAAATATTGGGACATACTACATGATTGGAGTCCCAATTGGAGTTTTATTAGGATGGGCCTTTCATCTTGGTGTTCTGGTCTGTGCTCTTCTCTCTTTCTTGCTCCCTATATTTAGTCAGTGATTTTTATTTTTATTTCTTCGATTTAAGGTTATGATCAATGGTGACCTATATATTGTTTCGAGCATATCAATATATGGAAGAGTAATTGATTTATGAAAAAACAAAGGTTTTCAAATTAAGCAAGTAATACTATTCAGTCGAAAAGGTCATGGATTTTGTGCTATAGCCTACAATCATTGGAGATTTCATAGATTTTAACAGCGTTTTTTTGGTAGATTCTTCCTATTATGAAATTCCTTTTTCTCATTTAAGGTTGGGTTCAACTAATCATTTATAATTAATAATTTTCATTCTAATTCTTATATTTTAAGTACCTATCTAATTGATAATTGTAGGGTATTTGGGCTGGGATGATTGGTGGAACTGCCATACAAACACTTATGTTGGCAATTCTCACAATCAGATGTGATTGGGAGAACGAGGTGAGGCCTCAGAATTTGTCCCAGTACTCGTACGTTCATGTTTTGATTTTAAATTCTCACAGTACTACTTCAAGACTATATATCTTTAAATGCAGGCAAAGATAGCCGGTGCACGCATGGAAATTTGGGCTGTATCTAGGAAACCATAGAGAATAAATTCTCTAGGAGGAGTGAATATATCAGTTCAATTTGTATTATTTTCGGCATTGCCTACCAAATCGCCGAACTATTTTAGCTTTGGATTACGGTAATTGCATACAAAACACCTATAGGTTTAGAGGGTGGATGTTATTCTTATATCATTAGG
Organism: Narthecium ossifragum; assembly: GCA_963920575.1. Lineage (NCBI taxonomy): Eukaryota > Viridiplantae > Streptophyta > Magnoliopsida > Dioscoreales > Nartheciaceae > Narthecium > Narthecium ossifragum. Next base: position 19,093,765 of record OY986971.1, on the reverse strand, counting down.
AACGAGGAGAATCCAAAAGTAGTGAAATGAGGTTGTATAAATGCTACATTAACTTACCTGAACAATACTTGTTTGCATCAATAATAAAACATATATTATATAAATATATATATATATAGTGGTTCTACTTTTTTACGCGATCTCCCTGCTTTTTGAGGCAAAAACACCCAGTTACTCAGTAGATCACTTAATAGCCGTTTAGGCACAGCTTGATCCCTTAAACTGCAGCTGGATTCATGTAATGACCTCAAGCCAATGGCTCCTAAACCAAACGGCTTTAGGACACTAAATGTAAAACACTCATCGGGCTAAAGAATCAGATCCACCGGCTACGAATCAAGCTCCAGAATTTTACTATTTATTTATCTTTTCTTTTTGCTTTCTCTGCATGCAATACTCAACATACTAGCTAAAGTTGAAATCATGATCCAGCTTAACAATAGCATGCTCATTCCTCTGATGAGTATAATTGCCACTGCACATAAAGTATTCGCGTGTGAATCACATTATGTTGTACCTTCAGATTATCACACCTGCAATCAATGTATAGGTCAATCCATGTGAAAGCAGCATGTATAATAAGCATAAAAATTTTAGCTCATGTATAATTTCTAGTAACATGCTCAATTCAATACTATTAAACCCACAAAGTAGTATGCATAAGGTCATGTATGCCTACACACCCTAACCTGAAATTCACATTATCCCCAATGTGTGCTAATCATGGCAAAAGAACAAAACGGGGTGCTAGTGTAAATATTAGATAGAACATATAAGAATGATGAATCTAAATAGGAGCAAGGCCACCTGACAGAATAGCTGAAGCATGTTCAAGGTTCCTCAGGGTGGTCGAATTTCACATTCGTAGAATGGTTAGCCGAAGCTCTCAAGTAAGGTAGATGGTGGTCCAAACATCCTACAAAAAATATAAAATAGCAAACGAAAGCAAATGAGAACGAAAGTAAACAAATTAAAACAACCTAACCTAATCAAAAAGGGAAATGGTAGAAATATCATCTCTCGTAGACAGGGTCTAGGAGAGGAATGTAATGCTCATCAATGGTCGCCATCTCTGGGATCGGTTTCAGTCACTGTTCATTGACCTTGAACATCGGCCCATCTTTCGGGTCTTCAATCTCCGCAGCCCCATTCTCAAATATTCGGTTAACGGTAAAGGGGCCTGTCCAGTGTGACCTCAGCTTCCCAGGATGTAAGTGCAGTCACGCGTCATATAGGTAGACTTGCTGCCCTTCTTGAAACGTTTTCCTCATGATTCACTTGTCATGGTAGGCCTTTGTTTTTGCTTGAATATCCTGGAACTCTCGTAAGCATCATTCCGGAGTTCTTTCAGCTCAGACAGCTGGAGTTTTCGTTCTTGACCTGCAACATTCAAAGTAAAATTCAATGACTTAATAGCCCAATATGCCTTATGTTCTAACTCAAGTGGAAGATGACATGGTTTTCAATAGACAAGGTGAAATGGTGACATCCCTATGGTAGCCATGTAAGCAGTGCGATAGGCCCACAATGCATCTGATAGCCTCAAGGACCAGTCTTTTCGGTTAGGGCTCACTGTCTACTCCAAGATTTGCTTGATTTTCATGTTGGCTAATTCAACTTGGCTATTCTTCTGTGGATGATAAACAGTGGAAACCTTATGTGTGACTCCATACTTGCGCATCAAAGCCTCAAAAGAGCGGTTACAAAATTGCGATCCCTGGTCACTAATAATAACCGTAGAAGTACCAAATCTAGACAAAACGTGCTTTTTAAGAAACTTAATGACAGTGGAATGATCATTATTCCTATATGTAATGGCCTCCACCCACTTAGACACGTATTCTGCATCCAACAATATATATAAATAACCAAAAGAAAAAGAATAGGGTCCCATAAAATCTATACCCTAGCAATCAAAAATCTCTACAGCTTGAATGGGGTTCAAATGCATCATATGACGTCTAGATAGAGCTCCTAATTTCAAGCATTGATCACATGATCTACAGAAAATGCTAACATCGCGGAACATAATAGGCCAGTAAAAACCAAATTGAAGAATTTTAGTAGCAGTCCTTTTCATGGCAAAATGGCCTCCACATACATAAGAGTGACAGAACGTGATAATGCTCTCAATTTTATGATCAGGAACACAACGACGCATAATCTGATCAGGACAATACTTAAACAAACAGGGATCATCCCAATAAAAGTTCTTTACCTCAACAAAAATTCTACGCTTATCATGCGCACTCCAAGGGGAAGGGATCTCACCTGTCGCCAAGCAATTGACGATATGCGCATAGCAGGGCAGTCGTGCAACTGAAAAGAGCTGCTCATCAGGGAAGCCATCCATGATTGGTGGCTCATTAACGGCCACCTCCACCATCAATCTTGATAGGTGATCAGCAATTGCGTTCTCCACGCCCTTCTCATCCTTGATCGAGATATCAAATTCCTACAATATCAATATCCAATGTATTAGGCGTGCTTTAGCATCCTTCTTGGTGAGAAGGTACTTCAACGTGGCATGATCAGTAAAAACAGTGATGGAAGAACCAATCAAATAAGCATGAAACTTGTCTAATGCAAAAACTATGACTAACAGTTCTTTTTTAGTGGTAGAGTAGTTCATCTATGCACTATTCAAGGTTCTTCTAGCAAAATGAATAACATCCGGTTTCCGTCTCTTCGCTGCCCTGATACTGCTCCTATAGCAAAATCACTAGCATCACACATCAGCTCAAATGGAACGCTCCAATCAGGTGGTTGTACAATAGGTGCAGAAGTCTGTTTATCAATCAAAGCCTGAAAAGCCTTCTGACAATGAACAGTCCACTCAGGTGTCCTTAATCAACAGATTACACAAGGGTCGAGAAATAACAGAAAATTTTTGAATAAATCTCTTGTAAAACCCAGCATACCCTAGAAAGGATCTAACATCCTTAACAGTCTTTGGCACATGAAGCTTTGAGATGAGATCGATTTTTCATCGATATACCTCAATGCCTTTGGAAGAGACTATGTGGGCCAACACAATGCATGAGGGCACCATGAAGTGGCACTTTTCCCAATTAAGCACAAGGTGCTTTTCTTCACACCTGACCATGACTCGTTTTAAGTTTTGTAAGCATGCATCAAAATTATTACCAAACACAGTCAAAGCATCTATATATACTTTCATGCATTCCTCTATCATATCAGTAAACATACTCATCATAAAACGCTAGAATGTAGCTGGGGCATTACACAGTCCAAATGGCATCTTACGAAAAGCATCAGTACCAAAAGGGCATGTAAAAGTCATTTTTTTCCTTATCTTCTAATACAATCTCAATCTGATAATATCCAGAATAACCATCAAGAAAGCAATAAAAAGGATGTTCAGCTACCCTCTGTAAAATCTGATCTAGAAAAGGTAATGAAAAGTGATCCTTATGGGTGGCTGCATTCAGTTTCCTATAGTCTATACACACGCGTCATCCTATCACCAATTTAGTGGAGACAAAGTCTCCATTTTCATTCTAAACAACGGTGACACAAGAGTTTTTTGGCACAACCTGAGTGATATCGCTCAAATGTGTCACAACACAGCGGTGCAGTGCAGCATAACATAAGAGAGGTCGAACCCACAGAGTGACACTACAAGAAATGTTGGCTGTAGTGACAAGGTTTCAGTGACAATTGTCGATATTGTCACAAAAAGTAGGTTTTTAGTGACAAGATTAACTTCTTGTCACTGGAATTAGTTTTCCTGATTTTTTCAGTCACAAGCTACACGAGTTGTCACTGAAAGACTGATATACAGTGATGAATATAATTTATCGTCACTAATTCTCGTCTCTAAAGATTAAAAGGAGTTTTGGTCAAAAATTTTTGGCCCAATGGCGGGAAGAAAATCTTTGTTTAGTGACAACAAATATTTTCCGTCACTAATTAGTTATTGTGACGAGAGAATAAATCCATTACTTGTCACTAAAGCTCTTTTCATATTTTAGCCAAAAGTAAAAACTCAATAAAAAAAAGGCTTAAATACCTTTTTGGTCCCTGTAGTTTCCTAAAAATATTTATGTGATCCCTATAGTTCTAATTTGACCTATTTGATCCCTGTAGTTTCTCATGTATGCACAGAAATATTTGAAATTAGATCTTTACATTCATTGCTAATATTGCTACTCATTAATTGCTAATATAAGTTACTACTCATTGAACTTCATCGACAGGGTTTAGTTTGTTTGTATTACAAACTGTTGAGGGTTCTGTTCACTAGAGATCATCTTGCCAATTCACAAGAATCTGAGCTGAGCATTCATGAGAGATATAACTATCAGTCAGGTATATTTTCTCTAGGCTATTAATTTGTAATTTGATTACTATACTATGCCACTTGACAGAAAATGGTGTTATTTGCAGTAAGCCTACAACTCGACAGTGTCAGAAAGCTTCTTGATTTGAACTTCGAGTGGATTTTACCTGATTCGCATTCTTGTCAGAAAGATCACTATACATTTAACATGAACAATGATAGCTTTTTCTTTACTATAGTTGAAGGCTTATCTTTTGTTTGTCTCTTTTTGTCTTAATCGTTTCAATCTTCTGCTTTTGCTAGTTCACTTACTTTCTTTTGCATATGCATATAAAATCTTTCATTCAAAGTAGTTCTTTTTTTAGGTCAATGTTTTGTATAAATCTTTGTGTTAGTTCATTAACTTTTCCTTATAGTTAGTTAAATAAAAACAATATAAATACTCTAGTTCAATAGAGACATTCTAAATAGGGAGGCATTCTATATTTTATCCACTCAAGTTATTTTTGAATTTTATGTAGGAAAAATGTTGAACAAGAGTTGGATGAAAATCGATGATAGAGGAAATCAAGAGTATGTAAATGGGGTTGATGCATTTCTTGATTACGCATTTGATCAAGAGGGAGTTGGTGATACAATTCGATGTCCATGTAAAAAGTGTCGGAGTACTTCATTTAGAAAGCGAACTGAGGTCAGGTTTCACTTGTCACTAAAACAAGATACAGTATTGTGTGACAAACATGGATAGTATTTGTTGTCACTAATAATGGAATTAGTGACAAATAATGTTGTTAATACTTGTCACTGTAAATACATTTAGTGACAATATTTTTATTGCCACTATAAACTATTCAGTATTGTGTGACAAACTTAGATAGCATTTATTGTCACTGATAATGGAATTAGTGACAAACATTGTTGTTACTACTTGTCACTGTAAATACTTTTAGTGACAACCTTTTGCTTGTCACTGTAAATACTTTTAGTGACAACGTTTTTATTGTCACTATAAACTACTTTCAATGACAATATCACTTGTCACTGTAAAAATATACGTTGTTATAAATAAAATCTAATTACATTGTATTTCAACATATAGTGACAACAAAGTTATTTACAGTGACAACAATGATTGTCACAAATGCAAATCAACTGTGACAAGTGTAGTCGTCATAGATAAATAACTTTCAGTGACGAGTACTCTCGTCACTGAAAGTAATTGATTTTGTGACAACGGAACAAAGTTGTCACTGAAACTTTCAGCCACGGAGGTATAGGCGACAACCTTAAACTCATCACTGAAAGTTTTCTGTGACGGCTTTTGGGGTATTAGTGACGAGTTTTATTGTCACTATAGACCTATTTTCTTGTAGTGTGACAAGCAGAAAACATCCAAAATCCAAATAACAATGAATTGAAGACAAATGAGAACTTAAGAATTAACTAAATTAGAGCAAAGGATTTTAATAAGTCTAGGCGTCAGGAATCACATCACTCGGACTTAGGTTCTTCTTCTACCAATGGTTCATTTAATACTTAGTTAAGGCATTCACATCCCATTCACCTTAACCGAAAGATATGGAACTATAAACCTAACAAAATATATAAATGTCTCTTCTTACGATTGATTCTTTCTTTTTATAGTTCTAACTTCATCCTACCAAAACCTAAGAATATACGATATCGGCTGTCACTACATGCAACATATAGCAAAAGTTCATCGGGATAAAGCCCTAACTCTATCTTACCAGATCTCTAAGAATACACAATACCAACTCTCACAATCGGCAATGCATAGCAAAGATATCACCAGATAAAATAGGTAAATAATAGATAAAACGATGGGATTATAAGATCATGAAAGAAGCATGACTGGATTCATAATATTCATCATCGACATAGAAATCTATAATCTAAAAGTAATTTTTGAAGATTCAATACATAGAAAAGAGTTTAACAATAAACATTAAAACTATGAACCATGATGAAGAAGAAACTTTAATCCTCGCTAGGTCATTCGTCCGCCATGCCTGCGGATTACTCAGCCATAGATGGAGATGTCTTCATCTTCTTCCTTCAGAAATGTCCAGAAAGAGCCTCCAAAAACGTCCAAGAACTCCCCTTGACTAATCCTAAGTTTTCTATTTATAGGGTTCAAAAATTAGGAAACTAGGGTTAACTTTAAACCCGTTATACGCTCACGGTCGATGCCACGGTTGACTGTGAACTGCACATAATATTTGGAAAAGCGGCTGTCGATCATCGCATCGACCCTAAGAAGTGTTTTTCTTGACAGAGGCTGACGGTCGATGCCACGATCGATGCGATGGTCGACCGTGAGCATTTTCAGTGCGACGGTCGATCTCGCAGATGATGCGACGGTCAACCGTCACTATTCATTCAGCACTGCGCATTGGTACAAAAAATATTGTAACTTCCTGTAGAAAACTTAGAATTACAAACCATAAAATTATACATAAACTAGACTGCCAGAGCTTTCAAATAGTATATGGAAAATCATCTAGTTCTTCGTGAGCAGGTATAGTTTAATCTTCCAAGTTGACCCATGTAATCTTTTCAGCTTCTTTTAGCTTCAATTTCCTGCATTTTCCAAACAACTATGTGAAGCACATATAAGTATAAAAATAGTGCTAAAGAGGTTGATTACGGGTGACAATATAGAAATTGAGATGATTATAAGGTTGTTCAGAGTGCACTTTCATGCACTCATCACACCCCCCAACCAGCTTATTGCTAGTCTCTAGCAATTAAAGCGCATGAAAATATAATTAAGCACACCAATGATCTAAGGCTGTAGATGATGTGCTGTCGTAGGCACTTAAAAATAAATCCAGTACTTTTCAAAATAAATGTAGTAGTGCGAGTACGAGTCGATCCCACGAAGAGTGTTTAGCCTAGTTTTGTGCTCAGTGAACAAAGATGGGGGGGTTTTAAACGTGAGGAAAAACAATAAAGAAATAATCTAGAACGAGGAGTTTAATTAAATCAAGAGAACAAACCTTGGTCTGAGTCAACATCCACCATCGGAATCCAAAAACTGATCATAGATGCAAGTATCAATCAATTTATACCATGAATATTCACCGTCCGAATGAAATCCGAATCTCTCCTCAATCATAGTTAATTAGAAACAAGCGATCTAATCAACCCTAACTACTGGACAACCTAAGATAAGCGCTGTAGATTTAATCTAGTAGCAGCGTTAAGAATAGGGAGATCGATGAAGCTAAACAACACAAGTACAAGCGGTTGCATTTAATCTAGTTGAATATTCTTCCTAAGACCTAACAAGATCTGATCAGCAGTAAATTGTTAGATCCTAGTTGCTTCGCAGATTAGAGGGATCAAACAATTCCGGATTTGATATCCAATCTAGCAGTAGATCGCAATGAATAATAAACTAGTAGCGTTCCTAGCAATTAGACAAGACAATCATGAATATTTAATAACAGAAGAACATTCAATACTCATCTATAAACTGAACAATAAAAATAAATTAGATCTCACAGTTTCATTGATTCCGAGGTTTCAGTCTCCTCGACCAAGGATCAAGATTTAGCCACGCAGGGTCATCGAGAACAATCCTCAAAAGATTCCAATAAACAAGATAAAACCTAGAAAAAATATAAAGGAGGAGAAAGAGCAGCCAAAAGTGTCCAAGAATCCCCCCTCAAACCCTAGAAAGAGTCCTATTTATAGCCCCAAAGTCTCTCCATCCACGGATTAGATCAAAACCGTTGATTTAATTCACTGGGAAAGTCCGATTGATCCTTCTCGGGGTGTTGGATCGATCAGTCCCATTAAACTCTTCAACTTCTATTTACGCCCGAGTCCGATCGATCGAACTATGGGCGATGGATCGATCGGATTCGTAAAAATCCACCTTCTCTGGCTATTTTTGAGTCCGATCGATCCAACTCTAGGAGTCGGATCGATCTGGCTCAATAGGAGGGATGGTTCGATCGATCGGACCATGTTCAGCCAAAAAATACATGTTCTGTCACGTTTCTGCATGGTCCGATCGATCGGACCCTGGGTGTCGGATCGCTCGGACTGTTCAGCTTATTCACTGCTGTGCCATCCAGACTGCGCCATCGGTACTAAAATTGCCGTAACTTCCTCTAGGAAACTCGGAATCACGAACCGTAAAATTATCCAGAATCTACACTTCAAGAGCTTTCCAACCATATATGGCACATCATCTGGTTCTTCATGAGCAGGTACAGATTAATCTTTAAATTTGATCCATGCACTCTTTTCAGCTTCTTTTCGACTTAAGGACTTCAATTGCATCCTAAATCAAAATATAAGAATAATGAGTGTATTTAGGAACTAAATAAGCATAGGAGACTAAGTATTAAGGGATAAAAATATAACATTATGCATTCTCATCAGTAGACATGCATGACAAAAGTTTTACCTTGACAGGTCAATAGTGTTATGTATAATACAAAGCACGAAAACTTCTTATACTCATACACATACTACCAACACATGAAATTAACTTCTGCATTTCAAACATGCTAATCACCATCCAGACGAACACATGTGGCGAGATAAATAAAGGTTACATACAAAGGCAACTTCTACCCACCATTAGTCCAAACACCCCACTATCTTCCGGACCAATCATCCAACCCTCGCACTTTAAGTACAACATGCTCTTTCTTTTTCTTTTTCTTTTCAACTATCAGACACTTTGCCTTTTTACGCAAGCACTCTCCGCTTCTTGAGGCGTAGAGACCCGGTTACTTAGCAAAACACTTAATAGTTTCTTTTTTCTTTTCTTGTTTTAGATATCAGTGGTTCTACCTTTTTACATGAGCTCCCCGCTTCCTGAGGCGAGAACATCCGGTTACTCAGTAGATCACTTAATAGTCGTTTAGGCACAGCTTGATCCCTTAGGTAATCAAGCTCCAGAATGCATATTTTTTTTCTACGGGCCTGTTTGGTTGCTGAGAAGTGAGCTGAAGTGAATTGACTTCTGGGGAGTGGAGTGGAGTGGAGTGAAGTGAAGTGACTTCAGGGGTTTCTGAGTTCTGGTGTTTGGTTGGTGTTTGAAGTGGGATATGGTCATCCCCAACTATTTAATATTTTAATATTTTCCTTATATTAAAATATTAAAAATAATACTATTTTAGATGACGTGGACCAATCACGAGGTGCCACGTGACATGTGGGATTCATTTATATTAATATTTTATTACAGTATGATATTGTTAACATTATTTGCCATTTAAAACATTAAAATTAAAAAACATTAAAATAATATTTTAATCTTAAAATATTAATAATTTAATAACTTATATTAATATTTTATTACAGTATAATATTATTAATACTATTTTAGATGACGTGGACCAATCACGAGGTGCCACGTGACATGTGGGATCCATTTATATTAATATTTTTATTACAGTATGATATTATTAACATTATTTGCCATTTAAAATATTAAAATTAAAACATTAAAATAATATTTTAATCTTAAAATATTAATAATTTAATAACTTATATTAATATTTTATTACAGTATAATATTATTAATACTATTTTAGATGACGTGGACCAATCACGAGGTGCCACGTGATATGTGAGACCTACTTATATTAATATTTTATTATAGTATAATATTATTAATATTATTTCCCACTTCAAATGCCACTCAAATGACTTCAGGGCAAAAAGACCCGAAGTCGAAATGGGAAGTGGCAGCTTTGGCTACAGTGATTTGGAAGTGGGGCTGAAATCACTTCAGCCCCACTTCCGAGCAACCAAACACCTGAAGTGACTTGGAAGTCACTTCAAAAAAGTGACTTCCAGCCAGTTCAGGTGAACCAAACATGCCCTACATGTAATACTCAACATACTAGCTAGAGATGAAATCATGGTCCAGGTTAACAATAGCATGCTGATTCCTCTGGTGAGTATAATTGCCACTGCACATAAAGTGTTCGTGTGGGAATCACACGATGTTCTACCTTCAGGTTATCACACATGCAATCAATGTATAGGTCAATCTATGTGAAAGCAGCATGTATAATAAGCATAAAAAGTTCAGCTCAAGTATAATTTCTAGTAACATGCTCAATTCAATACTATTAAACCCACAAAATAGCATGCATAAGGTCATCAATGTGTGCTAATCATGGCAATAGAATGTGTGCATGTTTAAATTTTAAATAGAATAGAATAGAATTAGAAATCGATAAAGGAGCGAGGCCACCTGACAGAATAACTAAAATCTTGCCCAAGGCTCCATTGGGTGGCCGAATTTCACATCTCCATAATGGCGGACGAAACTCTCAAGCAAGGTAGACGGTGGTTCAAACATCCTAAAATAAAAGATAGGAAATGAAAACAAATGAAAATAAAAGCAAACAACCTAAAGCAACCTACCCTAATGACAAAATAGATAGAACAAAGATCATCCCTTGTAGACAGGGTCTACGAGAGGAACATGCTGCTCCTCAATGGCCGCCTTCTCTAGAATAAGCTTCAGCCACTGTCCATTGACCTTGAATAGACTCCCATCCTTCGGGTCTTCAATCTCCACAACCCCCTTATCAAATATTCTGCTAATGTTAAAGGGGCCGGTCCATCGTGATCGCAACTTCCCAAGATGTAGGTGCAGCCGTGCATCATACAAGTAGACTTGCTGCCCTCCTTGAAACGTTTTTCTCACGATCCGCTTGTCGTGGTAGGCCTTTGTTTTTGCCTTGAATATCTTGGAACTCTCATAAGCATCATTTCTGAGTTCCTGTAGCTCAGACAGCTGGAGTTTCCGTTCCTGACCTGCAGTATCCAAAGTAAAATTTAGTGACTTAATAGTCCAATATGCCTTATGTTCTAACTCAACTGGAAGATGACATGGTTTTCCATAAACTTGGTTAAATTGTGACATCCCCAGGGTAGTCTTGTAGACAGTGCGATAGGCCTACAACGCATCTGATAACCTCAAGGACCAGTCTTTTCGGTTGGGGCTCACTGTCTTCTCTAAGATTTGCTTGATCTCCCTGTTGGCTAGTTCAACTTGGGCATTCGTCTGTGGATGATAAGCAGTGGAAACCTTATGTGTGACTCTATACCTGCGCATCAAGGCCTCAGAAGAGCGGTTACAAAATGCGATCATTTGTCACTAATAATAACCCTAGGAGTACCAAATCTAGACAAAACATGCTCTTTAAGAAACTTGATGACAGTAGAATGATCATTATTCCTACATGCAGCAGTCTCCACCTACTTAGACACGTATTCCACAACCAATAATACATATAAATAGCCAAAAGAAGAAGGAAAGGTCCCATAAAGTCTATACCTCAACAATCAAAAATCTCTACAGCTTGAATGGGGTTCAAGGGCATCATATGACGTCTAGATAGAGCTCCTAATTTCAAGCATTGATCACATGATCTGCAAAAAATGTTAACATCGCGGAACATAGTAGGTGAGTAAAAACCACATTGAAGAATTTTAGCAGCAGTCTTTTTCATAGAAAAATGGCTTCCACATGCAAGAGAGTGACAGAATGTAATGATGCTTTCAATTTCATAATCAGGAACACAACGGTGCATAATCTGGTTAGGGCAATACTTAAACAAACAGGGATCATCCCAATAAAAGTTTTGTACCTCAACAAAAAATCTACGCTTATCCTGCGCACTCCTATAGGAAGGGATCTCACATGTCGCCAAATAATTGACAATATGCGCATACCAGGGCAGTCGTGCAACTGAAAAGAGCTGCTCGTCAGGAAAATCATTCATGATTGGTGGTTCATCGACAGCTACTTCCACCATTAATTTGGACAAGTGATCAACAACTACATTCTCCACACCCTTCTTGTCTCTGATGGAGATATCGAATTCCTGCAATATCAATATCCAATGAATTAGGCGCACTTTAGCATCCTTCTTGGTGAGAAGGTACTTAAGCGTGGCATGATCAGTGAAAATTGGGATAGGAGAACCAATCAAATAGGCACGAAACTTGTCTAATGCAAACACTATCGCTAATAGTTCTTTTTCAGTAGTAGAGTAGTTCATTTGTGCACTATTCAAGTTTCTGCTAGCATAATGAATAACATGTGGTTTCCCATCTTTTCACTGCCCTAATACTGCTCCTACAGTAAAATCACTAGCATCATACATCAATTCAAAAGGAAGGCTCCAATCGGGTGGTTGTACAATAGGTGCAGAAGTCAATTTATCAATTAAAGCCTGAAAATCCTTCTGACAATCAACAGTCCACTCAAAAGGGTTGTTCTTTATCAAAAGATTACACAAAGGTCAAGAAATAGCAGAAAATTTTTGAATGAATCTCCTGTAAAAACCAGCATGCCCTAAAAGGGATCTAACATTTTTAACAGTCTTTGGCACAGAAAGTTTTGAGATGAGATCGATCTTTGATCGATCTACCTCAACGCCTCTGGAAGAGACAATGTGGCCCAACACAATGCCTGAGGGCACCATGAAGTGGCACTTTTTCCAATTAATCACAAGGTGCTTCTCTTCACACCTGACCAAGACTCTCTTTAAGTTCTTAAAAAGTATTAACAAACACAGTCAAATCATCCATATATACTTTCATATATTCCTCAATCATATCAGCAAACATACTCATCATACAACGTTGAAAAGTAGCAGGAGCATTACACAATAAAAATGGCAATCTATTGAAACCATAAGTACCAAAAGGACATGTAAAGGTACTTTTTTCCTGATCTTCTAAAGCAATCTCAATCTGATAATATCTAGAATAACCGTCAGGAAAACAATAAAAGGATGTCCAACTACTCTCTCTAAAATCTGGTGTAAAAAAGGTAATGGAAAGTCATACCTTAAAGTCACCAGGCGTAGGGCCATCTGGATAAAGTCTCCTGTCATCCTGTCATAAATTTAGTGGGGATAAAATCTCCACTTTCATTTTTAATAACGGTGACACCAGATTTTTTAGGCACAACTTGTGTAGGGCTCACCCACTTGCTATCAGCAATGGGATAGATGATCCCTGCATCTAACAATTTCGATACTTCAGTTTTTACTACCTCCTTCATTGTAGGGTTCAACCTACGCTGAGGATCCCTACGAGGTACCACCCCCTATTCAAGATTAATCTTATGAGAACATATCAAGGGACTAATACCTTTCAGATCTGCTATACTCTAACCAATAGCTGATTTATGCTCATTTAAAACGCTAAGTAATTGCTCACCTTGTTTTGCAGTTAAAGCTGAATAAATAATAACTGGATATGTATCACTTGGACCAAGATAGGCATGCTTTAATCATTGAGGAAGCGGCTTCAGGTCCAGCTTGGGCGGATCTACTGCTAATGGAATTGGTGGCTGTCCTCTTTCTAGCATTTCTTGAAACTTTGGATTCCATGGACATGTAAAAGAACAATGTTCCAAATTTTTGCACATACCATCAACATCAACATTTTCATCCAAATCTAATTCAAGAGAATTAATTTCAGTTGCAGCAAACTCCTCTTCAGTGAGCGAATCAATCTGGTAAGTCCGCTGGTATTCATCATTCTCATCAGGCCGCTTAGCAACATTAAAAACATTAATTTCTAAAGTCATATCCCAAAAGTTAACTTCATTAAGCCATTCCTGCAATTAATTATAGCATTAACAGGAGCAAGAAACAGTCTACCTAAAATAATGGGAATCCTAGAATCAGCAGTTACTACAACCTGAGTATCCAAGACTAACAAATCAACAGGATAATAAAATTTATTTATTTGAACAAGTACATCCTCTACTACTCCTCGTGGATCTATTTGTCAGTTGCAAAACCACAGATGTGGATTTAATCTGTCCTAAACCAAGTTACAAGTAAACAGAATGTCATTAAATTGACACTTGCACCAAGATCTAATAAAGCTTATCCTACTTTATGCTCTCCAATGAAACAAGGCACAGTAGGACAGCTAGGATCCTTATATTTAGGAGGAATCCTATGCTGAAGCAGTGCACTAACCTGCTCTGTTAAAAATGCAGTTTTCTTTACATGATGTCGTCTCTTCATAGTGCATAAATCTTTAATCACTTTAGCATACGTAGGAATTTGCTTAATAACATGCAAAAGAGGAAGGTTTACCTTAACCTGCCAAAGATGCTCCAAAACCTCGCTGTTGGGCTCCATAGTCAATTTAGTGAATTTCAATGCCTGAGGGAAAGGGACACATACCTTAAAGTCACCAGGCATAGGGGCATTTGGATGATCGGCGTCTGCATGGTTCTCCTCAATCCGGTCCTCTTCTTCAACAACAATAGGAGGCTCGGTGGGCTCTTTTTAAGGGCTTTTTGTTCTTTTCCCGCTTCTTGTAGTTATGACATTCATCTCCTTCATATTATTTTGCTCAGCACTAGATACCTGAGTCTGTTGAGGTTGAGCTGGGAACTTTCCTCATTCATGCACGCTCAAAGAGTTGATCAGTTTCGTGATCTGGCTTTTGATCTCTTGAACATCCTCTTTTCTTTCCTTAGATTTTTGCACAATCATATATTTCAGTTCCTGTAAACTGTCAATAAATGTAGGTCCAAGAAAACCAGATTTATTATAAGGAGGGTTAGAAAAAGGTTTATTTGATGGTGGTTGGTGATGCTCGTTGCTTTGTGGAGCGTTCGACTTCTAGCTGAAGTTCGGATACTCTCGCCACCCTGGATTATACGTCTCTGAATAGGGAGTGTACGACTTCCTTAATGCGCCCACGGCGTTGCAATGTTCACCATACACACCCCTCATCTCAAGATAGGTAGGGCAATCATCAATCTGGTTGTCCACACCTTGACAGATCACACATGGCTCAGCTGGCTTTGGAGGTTCGTTGTATGGAGAGGTCCGGACAGCCATCATATATTTGGTCTTTAATAGCTCCAGCTCCCTTGTTAGACTCTCCATTCTGGCCTTGAGTCCATCGTCCTCGTGTAGCTGATATATTCCTCCACCTTGTTGTTGCGATGGTGGTCTGGCTCTGCTGGTACTATCTGTTGCGCTTGGCCCAGTCCATGTATGAGCTTTCTCAGCAAGCACTGTCAAATACTCAATAGCCGTGTTAGGATCTTTTTACAAAAATTCACCATTACACTTCATCTCAACAAATTGGTGTTCTCTAACAGTCAAACCATTATAGAAATAACTAACAAGACGCCAACTTTCATATTCATGATGAGGACATAAATTCAACATGTCTTTAAATCGTTTCCATGCCTGATATAGAGTCTCACTATCCTTCTGTGCGAAGGTCGAAATCTGTCTCTTAAGTGCATTGGTCTTGTGTTGTGGGAAATACTTGTTGAAAAACATATGTGTCATTTCAGCCCAAGATCCTATAGATCGTGGCCTCAAAGAATATAACCAACTCTTCGCTCTTTCCTTCTGTGAGAAGGTGAAGAATTTAAGTCGGATCATGTCTACAGTGCCCGGTTGGCTATGGAAAGTCGCTACAACTTCTTCAAACGCTCTAATATGCACATATGGATTTTCATTTTCCATCCTGTGAAAAGTAGGAAGCAACGTAATCATACTAGGTTTAAAGTCTACATGTGCTGCATTAGGTGGAAACATGATGCATGAAGGTGTAGCAGTGCGTGCGGGATGCAAATATTCATGCAAAACTCTTAGGAGCTTGTTGTTCCTCGTGCTAAGCCATAATGAAAGTATGATGTGAAGTTTGTCACAGTGTGTCAAGGAGATCAGCAATATATGTCTCACTATCAGAAGTTTCAGAATCACCCTCGAGGCGTCTAGCAAATCTGCCTAGTTCATCTCTATACCGAGGCATACACCAACAATCACACAATCCAAAAGATGCAAACCAACTAAAGAAAATAAGCAAAAACAATAATAGAAACTAAGCTAACTAACTAAAACAGAACAAAAGGAAAACAATCCTAATAGAGAAGGAAAATCAAAGTCAAAATAAAGAAATAATGACTAAAGAAAATGAACGAAGTTACCGCTTTCGATGTCTACAATCACTGTAATCTGATTCTGGCGCTTTTTTGAATCATCTCCCCGACAACAACGTCAAATTTTGATATCGCTCAAATGTATCACAACACAGCGGTGCAGTGCAGCTTAACATAAGAGAGGTCGAACCCACAGAGAGACAAGCAGAAAACATCGAAAACGCAAATACAAATGAATTGAAGACAAACGAGAACTTAAGAATTGACTAAATTAGATCAAAGGATTTTAATAAGGCTAGGCATAAGGAATCACTTCGCTCGGACTTTGGTTCTTCTTCTACCAACGGTTCATTCAATACTCAGTTAAGGGATTCACATCCCAATCACCTTAACCGGAAGATATGAAACTATAAACCTAAAAAAATATATAAATGGTTGATCGCTCGCAAACATGGTTGTTAAAACGTTGCAAACTCAATCAAATATTAAATTTATAATCTTTATTCAATCACTACACTACTAGGTAGAAATAGCGGTGAAGTCGGGAGTCGATCCACGGGTAAAACGTTGGAAATTGAAATCAATTCACAAAACCCTAAAACTAAGGAAAATAATCAAAGATAGAATAGAGTTATCTAAACTAATAAACAAAATAAATAAAAGGTTGATCAATTCGAATCAATGGAGTAGTTACTTAGGAATTACTCAATCCACCTTAGTTTCATTATTAGTATTCTCTAGTTATCATCTTGTTCCATTCTCTCAACATTATGGATCATATGGCTACAAGCTCACTTAAATCCCTAAAATAAAGTTAATGTTCCCAATGACATATCCTATCTTTGCTTGGCATAGATTGTCTTTGGTCCTACGATTACTTTAAATTATACTACTCCTAACGACCTTGGCACAAACCAATAACTTCATGAAAAACATCTCATAAATCTCTACAATCAATCACAGAAATCATGTAGGACTGAAAGTACGTCAAGGGAACTCTGTTCCTTCAACTCTATTAACAAAAAACCCATATTCATGAGATCATGCATCGAGAAAATCACAAGAATCCAACTAAAGAAAAACGAAAACTACACTAGGGTTTCATGAATAATCCTAAGTACAATAATTAGCAACTCATCTTTTGGATGAAAGCCATCGGGTTGGAATAGGAAGCTGTCACCATCCACATCCTCTCCGTCTTCTTCTTTCTCCTCCAAACATTGTCAAAATGATGCTTATTTTCGGCCAGGCAACACCTTCTTATAGGTGTATTCCCGGAATTAGGGTTATGGCTAAGTTGGACTTCTAGTGCAACTCGGATTTCCTGATTTAATTATAGTAGTCTTATTCCGAGCTCGACTGAGTCCAATAAAACCATAATTGGAAACCTTATCCTACATGAAAGTTGTAGATTAGGACGTCCTCTGTCATACCCCGAATATTTCATAATATTCGGACATATAGGGAGTATTTGGCGAATATCCATCAGGCATCTCGCCAAATGTCCAACATGAAAGTTGTAGCTCTTGAAGTCTTCTATCACTTACTTAATTTCCACAATATTTGGACATATACAGAATATATAGAGAATATTCTCCTGACATGCGATGAAATAGTTTTTATCACATAAATTCATCCTTTTAGTCGAAATTCTTATATTTCTTGTCAAATCATGATTAAACCTGAAATCAACTAACAAACTACTAAATACAACTACTTTAGGCCTAACAAAGGTAATTTAAGGGGTTTAATTATGAATATTTAGTGACTCATCAATGTCTTTTCCTACGATTGATTCTTCCTTTTATAGTTATAATTTCATCCTACCAAAACCTAAAAATATACGATAACTGCTGTCACTACAGGCAACGTATAGCAAAAATTCAACGGGACAAAACCCTAACTCTATCTTACCAGATCTCTAAGAATACACAATACCAACTCTCACAATCGGCAATGCATAGTAAAGATTTCACGAGATAAAGTAGGTAAACAATATCTAAAACTATGGGATTATAAGATCATGAAAGAAGCATGACTGGATTCATAATATTAATGAGCCACATAGAAATCTATAATCTGAAAATAATCTTTGAAGATTCAATACATAGAAAAAAGTTTAACAATAAAGATTAAAACTATGAACCATGATGAAGAAGAAACCCTAATCCTCGCTAGGTCATCCGTCCGCCATGCCCGCGGATTACTCGGCCATGGATGGAGATGTCTTCATCTTCTTCCTTTAGAAACATCCAGAAAGAGCCTCCAAAAAAGTCCAAGAACTCCCCTTGGCTAACCCTATCTTTCCTATTTATAGGGTCCAAAAACTACGAAACTCGGGTTAAGTTTAAACCCGTTATATGCCCGCGGTCGATGCCACGGTCGACTGTCAACTGCGCATAATATTTGGAAAAGCGGCGGTCGATCATGAGAACTGTTTTTCTTGACAGAGGTTGACGGTCGATGCGACAGTTGACCATGAGCATTTTGAGCACGACGGTCGATCTCATGGATGATGCGACGGTCGACCGTCACTATTCATTCAGTACAGGGCATTGGTACTACCTGTAGAAAACTCGGAATTACAAACCATAAAATTCTTCAGAAACTAGACTTATAGAGCTTTCTAATGGTATATGGAAAATCATCATGTGTTTCGTGAGCAGGTGAAGTTTAATATTCCAAGTTGACCCATGTAATCTTTTCAGCTTCTTTTAGCTCCAATTTCCTGCATTTTTCAAACAACTATGTGAAGCACATATAAGTATAAAAATAGTGCTAAAGAGGTTGATTAAGGGTGACAATATAGCAATTGAGATGGTTATAAGGTTGTTCAGAGTGCACTTTCATGCACTCATTACTGGGTCGACTTGGATCTATCTGCCAGTTGCAGAACCATGGATGTCGACTTAAACTAACCTGCTCTGTTAAGAATGCTATTTTCTTTACATGATGCCATCTCTTCATAGTACATAAATCTTTACTCACTTTGGCATAGTTAGGCACTTCCTTAATAACATGCAGAAGAGGGAGGTTTACCTTAACTTGCCGAAGTTGTTCCAAGATCTCGCTGTTGGACTCCATAGTTAGTTTAGTAGATTTCAATGGTTGAGGAAAAGGGACACGTACATTAATCTCGCCAGGCATGTGGCCGGCTGGATGATCGGCCTCTGCAGGGTTCTCCTCAATTCGGTCCTCTCCCTCAACAGCAGTCGGAGGTGTGGCTGGCTCCCTCAAAGGACTTTTTATTCTTTTCCCCCTTTTTGTAGTCACATTGTTCATCTCTTTCACGTTGGTTTGCTTAGCACTTGATGCCTGCGTCCGTTGGGGTTGAGCTGGGAACTTCCCTCTTTCGTGCATGCTCAATGAGTTGATCAGCTTCGTGATCTGGCTCTTAATCTCTTGAATATCCTCCTTTCTTTCCTTGGATTCTTGTACAATCATAGATTTCAGTTCCTGCAAACAATAAGTAAATGTAGGCCTAGGAAAATCGGATGCATTATAAGGAGGGTTAGAAAAAGGCTAATTTGGTGCTGGTTGATGATGCTCGTTGCTTTGTGGAGCTTTCGAATTCCAGTTGAAGTTCGGATGCTCTCTGAATAGGGAGTGTACGGCCTCATGAATGCGCCCACGACGTTGCAATGTTCATCGTACATTCCTCTCATCTCAGCATTGGTAGGGCAATCGTCAATCTGGTGATCCATGCCCTGACAAATCACACAAGGCCCAACTGGCTTTGGAGGTTCACTTTATAGAGAGGTCCGGGTAGCCATCATATCTTTGGTCTTTAGTAGTTCCAGCTCCCTTGTTAGGCTCTCCACTTTAGCCTTGAGTACATCTTCCTCACGCAGCTGATATATTCCTCCACCTTGTTGCTACGATTTTGGTCTGGCTCTGCTGGTATTATCTGTTGCGCTTGGCCCAATCCATGTATGAGCTTTCTCAGCAAGCTCTGTCAAATACTCAATAGCTACATCAGGATCTTTTTGTAAGAATTCACCATTACACATCATTTCAACAAATTGGCATTCTCTAATAGTTAATCCATCGTAAAAATAACTAACAGGTCACCAACTCTCATACCCATGGTGAGGACACAAGTTCAACATGTCTTTAAATTGCTCCAACGCCTGATACAGAGTCTCACTATCCTTCTGTACAAAGGTCGAGATCTGTCTCTTAAGTGCATTGGTCTTGTGTTGTGCAAAGTACTTATTAAAAAACATCTGTGTCATTTCTGCCCAAGATCCTACCGATCGTGGTATCAAAGAATATAACCATCTCTTCGCTCTATCTTTCAGTGAGAACAGGAAGAACATAAGTCGGATCATGTTTAGTGCACCTGGTTGACCATGAAAGGTCGCTACTACTTCTTCAAACTCCCTAATATGAACATATGGGTTTTCATTTTCAAATCCATGAAAGGTAGGAAGCAACTGAATCAGGCCTGGTTTAAAGTCTACATGTGCTGCATTAGGTGCAAACATGATGCATGAACGCGTAGCAGTGCATGTGGGATGCAGATACTCTTGCAAACTCTTAAGAGCCTATTGTTCTTCGTGCTTAGCCATAATCAAAGAATGTTGTGAAGTCTGTGACTGTGTGTCAAAAAGATCAGCAATGCATGTATCACTATCAGAAGTCTCAGAATCACTCTCAAGCTCCTCTAGCAAATCTGCCTAATTTGTCTCTATACTGAGGCATACACCGGCAATCACGCAATCCGAAAAGGTGCAAACTAAAGAAAGTAAGCTAAGTAAAAGAAAGAAAGAAAGAACAAAGAAAGGAACGAAGTTTCTGCCTTGATGTTGTCAATCGTGCCACTGATGATTTTGGTGCTTTTCTGAATCGTCTCGCCGGCAACGACACCAATTTTTTATGTCGCTCAAATGTGTCTCGCACAGCAATCACGGTGCAGTATAGCATAAGAGAGGTCGATCCCATAGGAAAACAAGCAGAAAGGATCCAGAAACACAGATGATAATATATCAAAAACAATCAAAAGTTAACAAAGGAAATCAGGATTTGGATGAGGCTAGGCATCAGGCATCCCTCACTCAGACTTGGGTTCTTCTCTTATCAATGGTTCATGTAAAACTCAGTTGACGGATTCACATCCCAATCACCTCAACTAGAAAGTATGAAGCTATGAATCTGATAGAATATAAATGTCTTTTTCTATGTTTGGTTCTTCTCGTTGTAGCCCTAACTCCATCCTACCATAACCTAAGAATACACAATACTGGTTGTCACTACAGGCAACGTGCAACAAAAGTTTCACGGGACCAAGCCCTAACCTTGTCTTTCAAGATCCCTAAGAATATCCAATACCATCTGTCACTATGGGTAATACATAGGAAAGATCTCACGAGACTAGGTAGGAGGACAAGAGAGATAACTATGAGATCACAATATCATAACAAAAGTATGACTGGGATTATAATAACGTTCAACAATTGATCGCTGATCGCTCGCAAACGTCGTCGTTAAAATGTTGCAAACTCAATCAAATATAAATTTATAATCCTTATTCAATCACTACACTACTAGGTAGAAATAGCGGTGAAGTCGGGAGTCGATCCACAAGGAAAACGTTGGAAATCAAAATCAATTCTCAAAACCCTAAAACTAAGGAAAAGAATCAAAGATAGAATAGAGTTATCTAAACTAATAAATAAAAGAGATAAAAGGTTAATCAATTTGAATCAATGGATAAGTGACTTAGGAATTACTCAATCCACCCTAATTTCACCTTCAATCTTCTCTAGTTATCCTCTTGTTCTCTTCTCTCAACATTATGGATCATATGGCTACAAGCTCACATGAATCCCTAAAATAAGATTTATGTTTCTAACGGCATAACCTATCTTTCTTGGCATAGATTGTCTTCGGTCCTACGATTACTTTAAGTTATACTACTCCTAATGACCTTGGCACAACCTATACTAGCTTAGCATAGCCTATCTCACTAGCAAACCATAAATCACATGAAAACCATCCTATGAATCTCTACAATCAATCACAGAAATCATGTAGGACTGAAAATACGTCAAGGAACTCTATTCCCTCAACTCTATTAACAATAAAATCATATTCATAGGATCATGTCTTAAGAAGAATACAAGATTCAAACTAAAGTAGATAGAAAACTATGCTAGGGTTTCATGAATAATCCTAAGCACAATAACTAGCAACTCATCTTTTGGATGAAAGCCATCGGGTTGGAATATGAAGCTGTCACCATCCACATCCTCTCCTTCTTCTTCTTCCTCCTCCAAAGATTGACAAAAAGATGAGAAGTTTTGCTGGAATAACCCCTTTTTATAATAAAAACCCTTAATCCCGGAATTAGGGTTATGGCTAAGTTGAGTTGGACCTCTAGTGCAACTCGGAATTCCTAGTTTAATTCTGACTGCCTCTTCTGGTCGCGACTGGGTTCAATCCGTCCGGAATTTGGAAATGTACTTAACAGGAAAGATGTAGATTAGGAAGTCTTCTATCTTCCCCCCGAAGATTTTATAATATTCTGACTTATTTAGAATATTTGGCGAATATTCTCCTGAACATCGACGTACCAGTTTCCAGCAGCTGTATATCTTTATATTATTCAAAACTGGTGTTAATATGTATGGAATCTCTCCAAGTGTCCAACATGAAAGTTGTAGCCCTTGAAGTCTTCTATCACGTACTAAATTTCCAGAATATTTAGACTTATAAAAAATATCTGGGGAATATTCTCCTGACGGACGATGAAACAGTCTTTATCATATAAATTCATCATTTTAGCTGAATATCTTGCATTTCTTCTCAAAGCATGATTAAACCTGAAATCAACTAACAAGGTATCAAATACAACTACTCTAGGCATAACAAAGCTAAGTTAAGGGCTTGAATCATGAACATTTAGTGACTTATCAATCGCTTGCAAACGTTGTCGTTAAAACGTTGCTAACCTCAATCAAATCTTAAATTTATATCCTTATTCAATCACTAATAGTACTACGTAGACTAGCGGTGAAATCTGGAGTCGAACCATAGGGAAAACGTTGGAAACTGAAAATCAATTCTCGAACCTGATTCCTAAGCGGAGTAATCAAAAGGTGGGTTGAATTATCAAAAAAACTATCTAAGAAAGCAAGTAAAGTGATCGAGATTGGAACCAAGTGATGAATTTCCTAGGGATTACTCAATCCACCCTAACTTCACCTTCAATCTTCTCTACTTATCCTCTTGTTCACTTCTCTCAACATTATGGATCATATGGCTACAAGCTCACATGAATCCCTAAAATAAGATTTATGTTCCTAACGGCATAGCCTATCTTTCTTGACATAGGTTGTCTTTGATCCTACGATTACTTTAAGTTATACTGCTCCTAATGAGCTTGGCACAACCTATCCTAACATAGCATAGCCTATCTCAAAAGCAAATCATAAATCACATGAAAACCATCTCATAAATCTGTATAAACAATCACAAAAAGCTTATACGACTGAAAATATTTCAAAGGAACTCTGTTCCCTCAAATCTCTAATCATTAAAACCATATTTATGAGATCATGTTGAGAAGAAGTTTACAAGAATCAAACCAAAGAAAATCAAAAGCTACACTAGGGTTTCATGATATCCCTAAGTTTAGAATTAGTTACTAATCTTCTGGGAGAGATCCATAGATGTTGGGAAGGAAGCCGTTGATCCCCGCGGAAAGATGTCCATCTTCAAAACCCTAGCTTTCTTCTCCAAAAGTGGTCCAAAAGATGATAATTTTCGACTGGAATCACCCCCTTATGTCTTAAAAACCCTCCATCCTGGAATTAGGAGTTATAGTTGAACTTAAACTCTAATTTCCCTAAATTCCGAGTTGCTGACGTCATCGGAGCGATCCATCGGACTCAAATCCGATCCATCGCTGTAGTCGGTTTGACTGGGTCATTAACTGTCACGTCATCAATTAATTTCAGCCTTTCTCAAATTTCAGCTTTCATAGATCCAAATTTGCTTCAATACTGGCGCCAATCTATACGGAATCTCACAAAGTCTTCAACATGCAAGTTGTAGATCTTGAAGTCTGCTTTCATCTCCCAGAATTTCAGAATAAATTGAGGTTTTCAGAATTTCTGGTGATTTATTTCCAAACAGTCGATGAAGCAGTCTTTTTGCAGAATCTAGTGATTTTTGGCCGAATTTCTTGTATTTCTTCTCAAATCATGATTAAACCTGAAATCAACTAACAAACTATTAAATACAACTACTCTAGGCCTAACAAAGGTAATTTAAGGGGTTTAATTAGAAATAATTAGTGACTTATCAACAATATAACAATTTATGAAGATCCAAAACATATATAGAGTTTAAACATTAAAGCTTAAAACATAAACCAATGATAGAGAAAGAAACCATCGTCCTTGCTTAGCCATACATCCGCCATGCCTGAAGATTACTCGTCCATGGAAAGTGGATTGGTCTCCTTCTTCCTCAAGAAAAGTCCCCTAAAATGCTGTCACGCCCCGACCCAGAAAACCCATCCGGACAGAGACGTGAGGGGAAACATACACTGACCGGGATGCGAGGGGAAACGTACACTATTTAGGTCCGATACGGTGTGACAATATACAAAGCGAAATTAATTTGAAGTTAAAGACTTCCAAGGGCATAATGGTAAAGCTAAATATTACATTGCGGAATAAAACTCAATCAGAAGAGGGAACAAGATTTCATATATTAAACGTCAAGTACATCATCCACAAAGGTAACTATAAACAAAAGCTGCCAAAATGTACATCTGTCCCTTTGAGACCTCAAACGCCTTCGGAAGTCAATGCGTCGCCAAGACCTGATCCAGCTAGAACCACTGAGGAAGAGCAGATGTGTTGCGCCCCGACTCGTGAAAGCTCAACCGGGCAGGGCGACGTGAACCGGAACCTAACAACTGCGAAATTTTTTTGACGAGGGTTCCCTCTAACGTAAAGGTCTCCCTAAGCAATTTATCAAAATACCCTCAATTAACAAAACTACAATTTATAGAAACCTCAAACTGAAGATTACAAAACCCAAATTTAATATACAAAACCTCGAAGAGGGGAAGATTTAAATACAACATAATAATAAACTCTCGCGTAGGAGGCTAACTATACTAGGGTTCTGGAAAGATAGATCACCACTCCTCAGACTCCGCCAGGCGCCACCGCAATGCCGACCAGCTACCTGGTAGGGGCCACCAAAGAGGAGCTAATGCTTGCACCTGCAAAACACAGCCCGGGTCGGAGTGGGCACTAAGCTCAGCAGGGAAACTACACTACGACACACAGAAGGAAGAGGGAAGACAACAGTGTCGCCCCCAAGCCAGACTTGGGTGTGTTGCAAGGGCCCCATAACCCTTCACCGGTGTCCCTAGGCATAGCCAACTATGGTCACCCCAATGGACTGGGCCCATCCGGGATACACCTAGGATTGCAGGGTTCCAGCTGTGGTCACCCAAAATGGACTGGGCCCACACTGGTCGCCACTGCTACGGGGTTCCAGCTATGGTCACCCAAAATGGACTGGGACCATACTGGTCACCTCCGCGGGCAGGAACAGACACTGCTTGGGCCGGTACTAGCCCCCTCAGCCCCCCAAAGAACACGGACCGACACCGGTTGCACCCACAACTCCTGGCTCGAGGCCGACACGACCTCTAAAAATCATCAATCCACAAGTGTACGAGTCATCTAGGCCTATCATCAAATTCGACTGTACATCACAATTCAAACCTGGTCGAAACTCCCGACCCCGGTCCTAGGGCTAAATCTGAGTTTCCAAGCCTCGGGTCGTCGACCCATAGATCGCCCACGTCCTAACATTATGCAACTAATACACAACCAGATGCATGTTATGCAGACATGCAGATAGAATAGATATAGCATGCATCAATATGTGATGATAACATAACAGGGTCTGGGCTCGGCACTCTGCCGGCCCGGGGTGGTGAACAGGTAATTAAGGTCAAGAACTGCTGCAGTGGTACCACCACCACTGCCAGCCAGTTCACCAGCAACCTGCATCGGGAAACAACCTCAAAAACAACAGAAGGCACACCACACAGATAAAGCCCTCGGCGCACGCCAACATGCAAGGCTAGGGAAAGCAATAGGTCCAGTCACCCACTTATCCTAAACATCCCAGGAGTCATCACTCCCCTGGTTCACCACAACCCCTAATATGACGCTAACATGCTTAATGTTATGTACAAGTTCATAAAACAGTAAAGAAGAACTGCAGGCAAAGCCCTGTGGGCAAAACCAGTGAAAATCCTTCCCTGCCGCACAAAGGATCGATCCTTTCCAGAGTAAGAATCGATCACTCTTGTAAATGGGAAGATCCAGCCGCTGTCACGCTACAAGGATCGATCCTCCCTCCAGGAAGATCGATCACCAAGCCAAGGGATCAATCTTCCCTCCAGGAAGATCGATCACCTTCGTGACCAAGGGCTCGCCCATGCCAGCCAAGGAACATGATCGATCATCCCCAACCAGATGATCGATCCTTCTCAGGCTAGGCATGATCAACCCAGGAAGATCGATCATTCCTCCAGAATGATCGATCCCGATGGGTTCTCCGCCCACTAGACAGTGAGAAATATCGCCGAACAACTCCACCAAATCCCGCAAAACTTTAGGTTCTAGTAGTACAAAGGACCACGAGTCCAAAACCGGTAAGCATACTAAAAACTAT
The DNA here is from genome assembly GCA_963920575.1 of Narthecium ossifragum. Taxonomy (NCBI): domain Eukaryota; kingdom Viridiplantae; phylum Streptophyta; class Magnoliopsida; order Dioscoreales; family Nartheciaceae; genus Narthecium; species Narthecium ossifragum. The sequence continues at coordinate 19,066,808 of OY986971.1, read as the reverse complement.
CAACCATGCAGCGAGATCTAAGCAAAATAAATCACAATCAACTCAAAACTCACAAAACCGGAAAAACAAGTAGGTAGGAATCCCTACATAGCCAAGAGCTGCTTCAATCTCAGCTGCTAAGCCTTGGATCGTCCTTAATCTCTCCAAAATCCGGCCAGATCTTAGCTCAAGAACAGTGGATTTCAAAAGGATTCAATGAAGAAGGTCGGGTCCACTTTATAGGCAAACGAACCGACTTATGAATGATCGATCTTTTCCTCCAGAAAGATTGATCCTTCATGACGATCACACCTTGACTTTCTGGCACTTAATGATCGATCTTCTAGCAAGGAAAGATCGATCCTTTAGGTGTAGAAAGCTAGACTTGGGCTAAAACACAAGCCCAAGCCCGGATCTTTCGATCCCAGGTCCACCTAACCGTTCTAATCAAACACTAACACAAATATGGTCAGTGTGTGCACACGCGGGTGTGAAACAAACCAACAAGGCGCAATTTACCAAATTGCCCTTACGGTTCACAACGAGCTATAGGGGTAGAGGGACATGTCCTGACACGATGCTTGCACCTGCACCTGCAAACACAGCCCGGATAGGAGTGAGCAATAAGCTCAGTTTGGTTCTACTCTACTCTACGTCACAAAGGAAAAAGGGAAAGTACAAAGTCTCGGGTTCTGTCTCATCTCTAAGGGAAACTCACATCACGTCCACCACCTACCTCAGGGCACGTGCTCTGTGACCTCAATTGTAAACAGCCGTCCCGCACAACAACCAAGCGCTCCAGTACTAAAACAAAAGGTAGTAGGACACAGGGTGGCACATAACTTCCCTTAACACGGATACTGAGCATGAGACGAGAACTCTTGGTGACCTCTACACCTCAAACAAGAGATAGTAGCCAACTAGACCCATCCTCGAGAGTACAAAGATTCAACAATACAATCGCCCTAGACTTAGCTACCCAGTCACGGTCCTAGAGCTTGATCCTAGCTACCCAAGAGCCTCGAATCAGCGAAGACCCTATTCATCCATGCCCTAACCTTATGCTCTCATGCAAACAAGATGCATGCAATGCTCAGGCACAGATAAAGAGATATACGCATGCAACAAGATGACATCAATTATACAGGGCTAGGCATAGCCTATAGCTAGCCAAAAAGGTGAGCATAGCAAGGGTCTCAAATGAAGATAAGCTATACTAACAATACAACGATTAGAGCAGAACGATAAACAGATATATACAATAGTCTTCAATGCTCTCTGGCACCTAACAGACTAAGGTGCCACAGCTACCCCATGGGTAACTGGCCAATAGCAACAGCGAGCAACAGATCCAATTGCGACATTACAACGGCGTCCACAACCATCAACTGCAATTGCTGCAAGGGGCTACAACCCCGGCCAAACCACTCAACAAGATATAATCTACCAGTACAGCGGGTTATGCCCCTGACGCACGCTGGCAAACAATCTGGCTATTAATCAAAGCAGTAAAACTATTCTAAGCATGCGGGGCACACCTTCGACTCATTTATACT
>OY986971.1:18793538-19065073 GCA_963920575.1 Narthecium ossifragum | reverse complement strand
AGAGAGAGAGAGAGAGAGAGAGAGGAGGAGGAGATGGATTTAAACAGGTCAATCTGACCCGGATCCAACCCGATCCGACCTGACCCGTTTAATAAACGGGTTAGACGGGTCGGGGTCGGGTCGACCCATTTATAAATGGGTCGGGTTCAGGTTGATAAACCTGACCCGTTTAATAAACGGGTCGGTTCGGGTTCAACCTTTATTAAACGGGTCAATACCCGACCCGACCCGTTTAATACAAAGTAAATTATAATATCCGTGGCGTAGACACGTGCATTTACTAGTATATATATATAGCATGCTTATCGAGAAACTGCTTGAAAATTGGTAGAAATCGGTGAACCGATTTGAAATACAACTTACGGTGTAATCCGGAGATAAACCCATCAAAATCCCAATTAAAATATTATAATAATCCTTACCCATCATCGGGAAAGCCACATGAGAAAACCGGGTTAAAAAGAAATCGAAAACACCAAATTTGGATCAATAATAACAAATCAACATATAAAAGAACGATCATCTTACCCAAGATGATCGATCATTTATATGGGTGCTCACTGTCAAGGTGAAAAATCATCGATCTTCTCTCCCGAGGAATATCGATCTTCCTTAATAGTGTTCCCTGCCTGAAAGGGAAATGATCGATCATGATACCCATGATTGATCCTCTCCAAGAGCTCCCCATGTCAAGATAAATGATCGATCTTTCCTCACAAGGAAGATCGATCATCCTTAAATGAGACAAAACACTTCAACAAAAGTGATTGATGATTTTACCCAAATGATCGATCCTTCGTAGTCGACAGGGAAGAGTGAATAGTGTTAGAAATCAAATTTCTTAGATTTAACCTATCAAAACGTATCAAAATCAAACCAAACTTGGTAGGCATGTGCAATTCGATGTGGGGAATCTAATGACACTAAAAAATCCAACTTTCGATGATCAAATCCTCCAAATTAAATCAAATTGCCCAAAAGCCGATGAAACCGATGAAAAACTGAATTTGTTGGATTTGATCTATCAAACGGCGATGGAATCCATTCAAATTTTGCATGAAGGTCTATTTGATGGTGGAGAATTCATTCATGTAATAAAAACTAAACTCAGATCCTGAAATATTAGATCTGAGTCCGACCCCATCGAAAAACCGACAAAAATACGGAATCCGTCTGAAAGAATACGGAAAAGAAACCATAGCTAGCTTCTAAACATGGCAAGGAACTAGAATATAGAAAAGAAAAGCATTCTCACAAACACAACAACCACAAATAACAACAAGGCGATCGTAGGGTTACCAATTCACCAAAATTGGGTAGAAACACCTACATGTATAGACGTGCACGCAATCTACAAGATCCTCAACTCCGATCGACGAGGATCCGCGTCAAAAAGCCGCAGCCGGATCACCACTCTGGCAGCCAACGAAGGGAGAGAAAGTGAGAGAGAGAAAATAAAAGGGTTTAAATATAAAACTGGAATCGATCACAACCATCCATTTCGATTTATCCCGATCGAGCTTCGATCTTCCGATCGAGCTTCGATCTTCCGATCGAAAGTGCCCTTAAGGTTCTAGTCAATCACATACATCAATCCAAGGCAGTGTGTGTCACACGGGTGTGAAACCGACCGCCATGACATAATTTATCAAATTGCCCCTGGGGTCGAAAACAGTGATGCGATCAACCGATCGCATCCCAAGGTCAACCAAGCCAAACGAAAAAACCAGACCCTCAGCCTAACACGGTCAGATTGGGTTGGAGGTACGGATCCTCACAAAAGCTCTCTTTGAATAGCCCTAAGTTGCCAATTTATAGCCTCCAAAAGATTCCCACTCGGATTTGATCTTGCCATTTTATTTTGCTAAGTCGACTAACAAAGGTCGATCTTCTAGGGATGAAAATCGATCTTTTCATTCGGTAAAACTAGCTGCACTCGAGGAAGATCGATCTTCTTAAAGGAGAAGATCGATCTTTCCCATCGTCGATTTTCTCCGTCCAAACAAAGATCGATCTTCATAGGGCCTTTTAAACATGGCTCTCTGTCATCTCTGGTTGCGTGAAAGATCGATCCTCATAAAGGAATAGATCAATCCTTTTAAACATGGCGCTCTGTCATATGAAAGATCGATCTTCATAGGGGAAGAAGATCGATCTTCTTTCCTGCATAATATCTCTTTTGCCATTCAACACTACGCCATTGGTATTAAAAATGTCGTAAATTCCTCTAAGAAACTCGGAATCATGAACCTTAAAATTCTCCAGAAAGTAGACTTCCATAGCTCTCCAATCATATATGACACATCATCTGGTTCTTTATGAAAAGGTGCAGTTTAATCCTCCAAGTTGACCCATGTAACCTTTTCATCTTCTTTGCTCCTTTTAACTCCAATTTCCTGCATTATTCAAACAACTATGTGAAGCAAGATATAAGTATAGAAATAGTGCTAAAGAGATTGATTAAGGATAACAATCTAGCAATTGAGATGGTTATAAGACTGTGCATAGTGTACTTTCATGCACTCATCATTTCACCATATGACTGGTGATCCGAGCAAGTTTCTATGGAAGTGAAAGTATGCAGGTCATCGTTCTATCATCACAACAAATAATTCTGTCTATGCTGAAAGGATATTGGTGATGTGAAGATCAATCCTCTATGCAGTGATGATAACATCTTATAAGATTTTTATCATGTTTTAGGAATGGCAAAGAACCTTGTATATGTCCCTCAAATTACATCTTCGAGTCGATATGTATTATTTGGCCCAAATGATGTGATGGTATTCTAGAATATGACTATCTTAGGAGATCCCATTATGCTTGGGAAGCGAATGGAGGTTGTATATGTTCTTTCAGTAGGGACAACTTACGTCTTTAAAGCTCGCCGTAACGAAACTCTAGAAACTTTGGCATGCTCGTCTCGCACATGTCTCTTATCATAAGCTTAAACTTATGGTAGAGAGGAAGCTTGCCAAGAGCCTTCCTCAGTTAAAGGCTTGTGAAGATACTGTATGTGGTGGATGTCAAATGAGCAAGTCTCATAGACAACCCTTCTCCCCATCAAAGTCCTTCTCGACACGGCGTCTAGAATTGGTTCACTCGGATGTATGTGGTCCCATGAAGCAAAACTCTGTAAGTGGAATGCGTTACTTTCTCATCTTCATTGATGATTACTCGAGATATGTGTGGGTGCAGTTTTTAAAGGAGAAGTTAGAAGTTTATCAAAAGATCAAAGAGATCCACGAGCATGTTAAAGCTATAACAGGTAGCAAGATCGATTGTTTGAGGACTGATAATGGAGGCGAGTACACCTCACATCAAGTTTCCATTTATGTGAGGACTACGCATATCAAGAGAAAATTAACTTTTCCTTATACTCCAGAGCAAAATGGAGTGGCGGAGAGGAAGAACCGATATCTTGCGGAGACATGTAGATGTATGCTACATGGAAGAAATGTACGCCCGGAGTATTGGTCAAAAGGAGTTCACACAGTTGTGTATGCAACAAATTGTCTTTCTCAGCAAGGATTTGGTTATGAATCACCATACCATATGCTCTTTGGAAGAAAGCCATTGCTAAAACATCTTAAGGTGTTTGGTTGTGCGTGCTATGTTTTTGTGCCAAAGCCAATGCGGACCAAGATGCAGAAGACGGCTATTCGAGCTATGTTCATTGGCTATGATGAACAAAGGAAAGGTTGGAAATGTATAGATCTAATGACTCAAAAGATCCATGTATCTCGAGATGTGGTCTTTGATGAAGTATCTTCTTCGTGGTCATCAGAGAACTCAGCCTTGCTCGATTCACCTTCTCTTGCAAGCAAGTTGAAGGAGAAGTTTGAATTGATTGTGTTGCCTGATAATAATCTTGATGCAGATAATAAAGAATCTTTTGAAGGAAGCTGCATGCAACAAGAATCAATGACAGAGTAACTACCGCAAAGTCCTCTTTCCACATCAAGTAGAGCAAGCAAGTCATCCAACCCATGGACTACTGGGAGGTACTCTTCACAAAGAACTCCAATTTCAGCTGAGGAGAGGCAACCATCATAGTTTAATGACTTCGAGGAAGGAGATGCATCCGAGCCTTCTTTACGAAGATCAACTCATATGCCAAAGCCAAATCCGAAGTGCGCAAATGCTGCTTATACTCAAGAAGTGATGCTTGAGTACTATAATGCTGCACAATATCATGAAGTGGAGGAACCCACTTCATTTGAAGAAGCAAAAGGCTCTAAGGAGTGGCAGGTGGCGATGCAGGAGGAGCTCACAACGTTGGAGAAGAACGAAACATGGGATCTTGTTCCTCTTCCACCAGGATCAAAACCCATTTCATGCAATTGGGTATTCAAAGTCAAGAGAAAGGCAGATGACACCATTGATCGTTACAAGGCGAGATTGGTTGCTAGAGGATTTTCTTAGAAGTATGGGATTGACTTTGATGAAACTTTCAACCCTATGGCCAAACTAACATCTGTTCGTGTATTGCTTTCTTTCGCATCAAGTAAGAGATGGAGCTTACGGTAAATGGATATTTACATGGTGCAACCATAAGGATTCATATCTCAGCAAAGTCCAGACCATTTGTGCAAGTTAAGGAAGGCTTTATATGGTCTAAAGCAAGCACCACATGCTTGGTATGGAAATATTGTCGAGTTCTTGGTGTTTATTGGATATGTTGTGGCACCGGCCGATTCAAGTCTCTTTGTGAAGAAGACTAAGAACAAGTTTTCCATTGTTGTTATCAATGTTGACGACCTTATTATCACAGGTGATGATTTTGTAAATGTAAGGGCCTATTTGCGTAACTAGGGGCTTTTCTGACTATTGGAGGACCTTTCACGTAATTAGGGGTTTTGCGGGGGGTTTTCTACAAAAACCACCCCTCCTTTTGGACGAATTGAGAGGCTTCTCCCCTTTGATGTTTTTCCTCTTCTCCTTCTCCTTTTTAGTTGCCAAGCCCGAGAGAGATCGAGAGAGAGATCGGGGGAGAGAGAGAGAGAGGGAGTGGGAGGAGGAAGAGAGATCGTCGGCGCTGGAGAAGAAGGGAGGAAGAAAACCGGGAGAAGGAGAGGTGGAGCTCCCTAGGAAATTTGGAAGATCCATGTGGGATTTCGCCGGATCTCTTCTTCCTTTCTATTGAGGTAAGCTTCTCCTTCTTCCCCTTCGATTCCGTGCTTTTTGTGGAGTTTCCCCAGAGTTTTTAGCGGGGTTTTGGGGGTTTTTGGATTTTCCTAGCGATGGGTCGCCGGAGAAGATGCCTGGACGACATCGGGGACCTTCCCTCGGCAACTGTAGTGCCCATGGAAGGACCCTCGTGGTCCGGGGCATCTCTCCGAGTCCTGTTTAGGCGTTTTCCCATGCCGGGGGGAGCTTGCTTCCCCTCCCTGCCATGGATTTCGGCAAAGATCCGGCCGACCTTCCTATGGTCGTGGCCATTGATCTTCCTCAGAATCTGGTGCTTTGGACAGCAAGCGAGCTCCCCTCTTCGTTGTGGTGGTTGTTTGGCGGTTAAGCAACGAGCTCAGTGGGCCTCCGGCGAGAGCTCCGACAACCCTTCTTTGGGGAAGAAGGTGATGCCAGCTGGTGCACCAGATCGATTCTTTGTCCGCAGCTTGAGCTCCTAACGACCAATTTCATTGATTTTTGCATCGTTTCGACCGGTTCTTCGAGCTCTACCTGACTGTTGTCCTTGTTCTTGTGCTTTAGGCGATCGGGTGAGCGGCCGTTAGGATCAGAACGTGACATGGACCCTAGGACTTAGGGGCTTCGTCAGTTGCCTTTTGAGGCAGGGGTTACCTCCTACGAGGAATGTGTGCTATGTGTATGTGTAGTTGTGTTGATACTATGTTGTACATGCTGTGATGTCTTGATGGGCTGGTTGACCCTTGTTATGTTTATTGCCATGTTCTGTTATGAGATGTTTCCATGCATTGCATGCGATGTTTTGAGAATTATTATTTAATTGTACTATTATATTGTGATGTTGTGTAGTTTGTGCATACATGCTGGGAATGTTAGGTTTGTCTTAGGACATAGATTGTGGTTGGGTCTAGTCAGGTCATGTAGCTAGACTAGTCAGAGTTTAGGAGCTGTATCGATGATTTGATGGATGGATTTTGATATTCGTATGTCGATTGAGGACTTTGACTTGATCCAAGTATTTTATTGAGGATGTTGTACCTATACTAGTATACTGAGGTCGGTATAGAGTCTAGAGGGGTCTGGACGAACATTGACGGTCGGACTCGGCGTCAGTATAGTAGGATGGGTTGGTGTACACCAGTGTCCTAGATTATCATCAAGTGACTCATACTAGGCATTCGAGCTCATTTTTGGGTTTTATATTTTTTTATTACACGAGGACAACTCTACATAGTAGAGTTCAATGCGTCATGTGGAGACGAGAGACAATGATGAAGCATCAATTTATATCTGAATCATTTTAGAGTTAGTTTTGTAGTAGGTTGTGAGATTAGGGTTGTATCTTTATTTACTTTGTACTTGGACTCTCGGATTATTTATGTTAATGCTTATATCATGCTGGACTTTGGAATATGTATAAAATGGAGATCCTGTGGCTTGATCATTGTGTATTTTTTGATGATCACAATCCTATGTACATGGAACTTGTAAATGAATGAATGTTATGGGGCGATGGTGTCCCCAACATTATAATTTTTGTTGTAAATATTGGATGAAATGTTATAAGACTTGAAAAGTGTACAAATCACCCATATAATTTGGCTTTGTTAGTCTCCGAGAAATGCTTCACTGACTAGTTTTCTCCTGTTTCAGGTACAATAGACCCTAGCACAAGTTAGATCAAATTTTGAGTCAAAAAGAGCTCATTTGGGCAATTCCAGCATGAATGATCGACTATCACATCAGGAAAGGATCGATCATTTAAATGCATTAACTTGACAGAGAGCACCAATTCAAAGGATCGATCTTCCTTCATGGAATGATTGATCATTTATGCATGACAACAGTGACAGAGAGAAAGGTTCTAGAGGATCAATCCTCCTTCATGGAATTATTGATCATCCACGGGGCGTGATCAATAACGCAAGGAAATGATCGATCATCTACTATAGGAATGATCGATCATCTACGAGACGTAGCTAGCAATTGAAGACCAAATGATCGATCTTCCTTCATGGAATGATCGATCATTTGTTTGCTAGGGAAGAAAATCAAAGGCCCAGATTTAATCCGGGATAGGGATGTTCCTAGGATATAAATAGGCAGTTTCTAGGTCTATGGGGGGGCTCGGTTGGAACGGAAGCAACAGTTTTCTTTTTTTTTTAAGACTTTTCTTTGGATATTTTTTTGGAGGAGATCCATAGCGGAAGAGCTTCATCAACCTTCATTTGTGGATCAAATCCTAAAGATGAGTAGCTAAACCCCTCGCCAAGGGATTCTTATGATGTAACTAGGGGTTTTACTAGGGATTTCTAAGATCTAGGGCTTGTATACCTTTTTGCATGGTTTATATGGATTAATCTTAATTGTTTTATAATCTTGGTGTTAATTTACTATTGGATGGGTTGGTTTGTTCTAATGCGTGATAGATCTAGAGGTATTGCATGTTAGGGCTTGGATTGAACTCTTCTAATAGGAGGATCATGTTAGAACCATGGTTTCTCATATGAATTCTTCTCCGTGATTAGGGATTGTATAGTGCTAGAACCACTATAGTACTTCTAGAACCACTATATTCTATTCCTAATCTTCTATTTATCCTATCTTTCTAGATTTGGCCCATCAAGGTGCATCTTTATCTTACACCTAAATCCGTATTATAACTATTTTCTCACAACGAATTCATCCTAATCAGAGGATTCATTAGTGGTGATCATAACTAATCATTATGTCACTGACTTTTCGATAATTTCTCCCGCCGATAAGGGATCCTAATCGGAACTTGTTGAGTGATAGGGAGAACTAGCCATTCACCTATCAACCATTAGGAAAGCCATTCAATGTGATTAGTAAGCCCTAATCTTAGGAAGACCTGGTAGAACCCGTGTTACGAATTAAGAATTCCTTGGTATTAAGCTAGTTTAATTCAAATTCCAAACCTTTCCTTAACTCATCGGTAGGAGACTATATAAAGCATGTTAATTCAATCCTATTTTCCTGTGAATTCAACTCAGATTAACTGTTATCTATCCCCAAAGTAATTAGTTTGAAGTTTGATTACAAATGTGTAATTTTGAGTAGACTTGTTAAGCCATGACACTTTTCAAGCTCCATCAAAATTTTGACGTCGTTGCCGGGGAGATAGTATTTTGAGTTGTCTACTTAGTACAGTTTTCTTTTTCTTACTATATAAAAGACCAAAAATAGTTTTAGTGCAAATATTTCCATATCTTTGTGTGATCATTAGGGGGAGAACGACGAAGCATCCTTCTGAGCGGTGAAGGAGAGATCGCCAAGAAACAGGTCATCGAGATTGCACTGTTTGTATTTCTAAACTTTCTTAGATCTTTGTGATGTGTAAATGAATGACGATAAGGACGCAGATCTTTCTCGTACATTGAAAGAATTTTTTGCTTCTTATGGTGCATCGCATAAACCATCAGTTTCTTCTCCTCCTCATCAAACCATGGATAACCCTAATGACCATCCTGAATCCAATGTTAATCCTAACCAACCAGAAGATCAAGGTCGTAGGGCCATCAAGGATTTCTATATTCCTAATTCTTAAACTTCCAACTCTTGCATTCAACCTCCAGTTATTGGGGCAAACCATTAGAAAATTAAACCACAATTTTTACAATCTCTACCAACCTTTTCACGGATTGTCTCATGAAGACCCTTATAATCATATTGAAGAGTTCATTTTGATGAGTTCTACAGTGAGAGTTAACAATTTTACTGAAGATGCTTGGTGACTCAAACTGTTCATTTTGATAAGACCCTTATAATCATACTAGGGAATGCCCGTGCCTACGTCACGGATATATAGACCCTTATAATCACCTGTACCAAGGCAAACCTTATAAGTGCAACATTATCCCTCAAATACAACATTATCCCTCACAAACTTTGTCCCCGGGGCAAACCTTGTCCCCACAAACTTTACAAACCATAGTATCCTCAAATACAACATTATCCCTCACAAACCACAACTTCAAAGAAAAAACAAAAATACAGATATTCTAATTTCACAATAATCCAACTCCAGGGCTAGCAAAATCTAACCGTTGGTTTTTTCTCTTTTTAACTCTAGCTCCAAGCATTCCCACAACACCACCGCCACTTCACTGATGCGTGGCCCTGGATCAAAAAATCCAACAGTTAGATGATTACCATCATCAATTCAAAATCTTAACAGAATAAGCTTTGATAACATGTAAAAATCTAGTTCTCTGGGGATAACTTATTCCTAAGACAGCCAATATGCCGAAGTTATCTAAGAAACATGTATGTAAAAGAGATACCCGCAAGCATAAAGAAAAGTCAAGTTCCACTATAGTAGTTGATACCAATATGTCCAACTTTGGTTATTTTCTCTCTTGCAGGGGCATACAATATTAATGCTCCACTTTGGTAAATTCATATATCTCTTGAATTGATGGTACGTGAAAGTCTTGCCACACCCATTTGCCCATTTGTTGTTCCTGAATGTTGGTCCTGGCTAATTGTGTTTGCTTTATCATTTGAGTAGCAGAAATATTGAAAGAATCATGTAAATTGCTTCTTGTCATATTCATTAGTTCACTGAGACATTCGGCCAAAGTATTCTGGAAGAAAATTGCATGTAAATTGCTTCTTGTCATTATCTCGCCTAATGCAATCATATTGCTTCTTGTAGAGATTGGACTATCAATTCCAAGGTGACAGCCTGAGCTCCTACAATGTCAGACATCTTTTGGAAAAAATTGTGGAAGAAAATTTTTGCAATACTTAATTTAGTTGCTGCTTGTGAAAGCAGATTGTCTTTCAATTCTTTTCTGTCCCAAGTTACTTTATTAAGCTTCACAGAAGAGGCATAAAAGTTGTATTCAAACAAAAGCAGATTGTCTTTCAATTTCTTTGAATGAGAAGTCAGAGAAATATAGGAGCGTTGTTTCAGGATGGTGGCTGATGATAAATTTCCGGTGGTCTATGAGCTCTTGTTTTAATGATGTATTTTGGGCGTGGTTCTTCAGTGTTGTGATGCTACGTAGAAATGAATCACCCACGACATAAAGTTCACACTTCAAAATCCACACAAATGAGGAGAAAAAATTACAGAGCAAAATATTTATCAACGAAATGAGGAGATATGTACAGAGGACAACAATCTCATAGCAATAAATACATGTTAATGATCTAAGTAAGCCGTTTCAGCGTTGCTGCGGCTTAACTGAACACAAAAAAAAGAAGATCTAAGTTGGCAAGAAACCCACATCTTTCTTCTCTCCAAAGAAATTAGCCACTATAGCACCCACATCCTCCAACCCAACACCAATGCAAAGAGGATTCCTTAACTCCTGAACAGAGTCCTCTCCATTGACATGGTTGCACTTGCCCATACACTTGCAACCAACAACAGCTCCTTCAGTGCCAACCCTCTTCTCAAACTCCTCTATGAGATCTAAAGCCCCGGATTTCTTGCACTTCCCTCCCATGCACACCTCAATCTTATCCAGAGGCTTTCGGGTCTCAGTTCAATAGGAGCTTTGGTTTTTAGATTCCTCATTCTGACAATAGTTTCACACTCATCATCGCTTGATTCAGAGGAAGAGCTCGAGGAGGATTCATCGTAATCCTTCATCTTTGCAGACTTCATGGCAGCCTTCTCTTCTTTCCTCTTTATCTTCATCACCTTCTCTTCGGCTTTCAGCTACTTCAACTGTGCAAGCAAAAGCTAAGCAGCTTCCTGCATTCAGAAAACAACATGGTGAGGAGATATATAGAAGGGATCAAATGATTGACCAATTTCTGCAATTCTTGTAAGCTATTTCAATTATCAAAAGCAGAGCAAAGTTTTTAGATGGCTTCAGACATCACAAAGACATAACTCTATTTCAATTATCACAAACATACCGGAGACCTGGTCCGGACAGGCCATGCCCGAGACCCAAGCACGGAATGGCCGTGCCTATATTGATCAATAGCATCGGAAATCCTCCATAAACTATTTGAATGACCATATATATTTTCACAATCACGTCACCAGCAATCTCAATCCACTCCACCGATATCTCAAAAAAAATTGCAAAATTCTCCTCAACAATTCATACATCAATCCTCAAGAAGGCCCTGCATAAAAGAACCCAATCTCTCCCAATAACCCATTAAAGCAATCAGTCCATGCCGATTAAAAAAAGTTCATAGCAAACCCAAGCAAATTGAAAGGGCTTTTAAGATTGGGAGAAATCTTGACCTCGGCTCTAAGCCGGAGCGCGTCGTCGAAGTTACCGCCTCCCCGTAGATGCCGGAGAACCTCGTAGAGTTAAAAAGCCAGATTCTGTTAGCTATTGGCAAATTTGGTAAGAAAGAAATCAGTAATTTAGGTGATGTATTAACAACAGACTAAGTATTTGGATGAACTGAAATGATTGATGGAGGAGGAGAAGGCCCGAAGGCAGTCGATGACGACGGACATGAGGCGGTCGCGGGAGAGGAGGCGGAAGACGGCACTGTAGGTGGCTCGCGAGTGTCGGTAACCGAGCTGGCGAGCGGACCAATCGAAGAAATTGACGCGGAGACGTAGGAGAGTCTTAGCTTTGGTCGTGCTGCGGCTGGTGGTGTCTACTCCGATGATGGCGGTGGGGTGCGGTCGGTGGCGAGATCGAGAGAACAAAGGGCGGCGTCGAGAGAGGGCTCGTCGGGTGAGGTGGAGAGATTGTGGTAGATGCGGTCGAGGGTGGAGAACGGGGCGGAGCCGTGCTGGAGGAGGAGGAGGAAGAGGAGTAGGAAGAAGTGGTGGAGAGGAGGCGGCGGAGTAAAGATGGGATCTTTGAGGAGGAGAGCTGGCATGGCTTGGCTTTGAGGAGGATGGGGAGAAGGGCCATGGCCCCTTTGAGAGGAGCCCTAGCGACACCACGGTGAAACCCCTTTAAATAGAACATCTCAACAAACCCCTTTAAACAGAACACAATAAGTTAAGGAGTAGTAGGCACGTCACCGATGGCTGCTTGCTACCACCATTGTGGGCGGTCGGAGAGGCGGTGGTGAGGCGCGAGAGATGATGGCGAGGCACCGGTGGCGAGACTACTCGGGGTGCCGTGAGGGGCGCCAGCGAGGGCGAGGCAGGAGCGGCTACGGCGAGGAAGGTTGACAGCGGAGAGAAAGATGGTTGACGGCGGCCTTACGTTGTCACAGTCGAGGCAGGGCGTGGGAGTTTTAGAGAGGACGGAGGAGGAAACCGCGATCTCCTCCGTTGTCATGCTCAGCCTTACGTTGGTGATTCGGTTGTAAACGTTGGTGATGGAGGACGGCGCCGGGGGGAGAGATGAGCGCGACAGACGTGCGAGGACGGCGAGGTCGATGGCGTCGTGCGACGGCGTGGAGGTGGCGTCGGACGACGGCGAGGTCGATGGGCGGTCGGGGACGGCGCGACGTGGGGAGAGGAGAGGGGATGGATGAAGAGGAACAGAGAGGGAGAGAGGGGGATGGGTGAGGGTGAGGGTGAGGGATAAAGGGAGAGGGGAGAGGGGACAGCTGGACGTGAGATGGGACTCACGTCCCATCACTCTCTCTCTCAGCTGCTGATGGGCGGGAACGGGCGGGAATCTTGAATGGGATGAAATTTTAAGATTAAATCTGAACCGTTGGATGTGTTTGTAGGCAAATCCTGACCGCTCTTTATGTTTTATAGGGGGGACATTTCAAAAAACGTCCTTCCTTATATAATAGATTGTCTCATGAAGACCCTTTTAAACATTGGCTTACTTTTTTCGAAACTCGATCTATTACTACCTGGCCTCAATTACAAGCCCAATTCCTTGAAATTTTTTTCCCGATTACTAAGACTAGTCACCTTCGTCATGAAATTTCTTCATTCAAACAAGCCGATGATGAAGGATTCCATGAAGCTTGGGATCGTTATAGAGAGCTCCTTAGGAAGTGTCCCAATCATCAATTTCCTCAATGGGCCATAGTAGAACATTTTTATTAAAGTCTTAAGGAGAAACATCAATTATCTATAGATGCCGCATGTGGTGGAGTTTTCATATCCAATCCACTTGATGATTCTTGGACACTTTTTGAGAAACTTGCTGAGAATTCCCAACATCATGCTACTTCTTCTAGAAGTAACCGAGGATCTTCAAATCAACCAACTCTTAGAGGAGTCCTTGAACTAAATGAGTCAACCCGCATTGCCCAACAAATTGATGTATTGAGAAAGAAGCTCGATCATGTTCTTACCCAAACGACCAATCAAATTGCTTCTTTGAATCCTCATGTGCTTCCATCTTCAGGGGGACTTTGTTTCTTCTGTTCTGCTCCTAGCCATGATGTTAGAGATTGTCATTTAGCATGTCATTACCCAGAGTTAGTACAGGAACATATAAATTTAGTTTATGGTCAATCTAAGCAAGCCGATGATCCTTATTCGAACACCTACCATCCTGGTTTGCGAGACCATCCAAATTTTTCTTGGAGGACACCCAGCCAACAACCAACCTCTTTTAATTCAAGCCCACCTCTGGGTGCTCAAGCCCCAAGTTATCCTTCGAAATTTCAATCGTCATACCCTACTAATTCTCAAGGCCAAGCCCCTCCATTCCAACCTCCTTATCAGCCTTACCAAGATCGACCACCTAAACCTTGGGGATATAAACCATATGGACCTTCACAAAACCAAGTACCCGCAGGCCAACCATCTTTACCTTTACCACAACGGAATCAAAGTCCAAATATGGATGAGATAACCAAACTAATCCATTCTCATTCTCAATCTTTAGCTAAGATAGAAGTTCAATTGGGTAAACTAGCTAATGCTATGTCACGAAGGGAAGAAGGAAAATTGCCTAGCCAACCTATTCCCAACCCCAAAGGTCAACATTCTGTAGACTCGTCCCATGAACAAGTCCAAGCTGTAACAACTCTCCGAAGTGGTAACACTTTTGTCAATATAGAGAAACCAACAGAAGCTATATGCAATCAAGATTTGCATGCATCTCAATCTCATACATCATCAAATGAAGATTTACATGCATTAGCAAACATGACATCATCTAATGAGAACGAATCGAACCCCAAGACTTATGTTCCTAAGGTTCCTTTTCCTGTGGCTCTAGCAGACGCTACTTCAACTCGATACAGAAACTCTAAACTAGATGAAATGATGGAAGTCTTTAAGAAAGTTCATATTAACCTTCCTCTTCTGGATGTCATTAAGCAATCCCATCCTATGCTAAATTCCTTAAAGATCTTTGGACTCATAAAAGGCAATCTAGATCTCATGCTTTTAAGAAAATTTTCTTAACTGAACAAGTTTGTTCAATCGTTCGTTGTGACCTTCCTCCTAAGCTTAAAGATCCTGGAACTCCTATCATGCATCATAGGAGACCACACGCTTGATGGAGCATTATTAGATTTGGGTGCAAGTGTTAATCTCATGCCTTATTCTTTGTATTCCAAGTTTGGCATAGGAGAATTGAAACCAACCGACATGACTTTGCAATTAGCCGACCGATCTATTAAGACCCCGAGAGGAATTCTTGAAGATGTATTAGTCAAGGTTGATCAGTCTGTCTTCCCGGTGGATTTTGTAGTTCTAGTTATGGAACAATGAATGCAAACTAAGAAATCTGGCCCTATAATTCTTGACAGACCTTTCTTAGCTACGGCCAATGCTTGCATTAATTGTAGGGGTGGCATTATGACAGTTACCTTTGGCAACATGGAGCTTCGTTTAAACATATTTCATGCATCGAAGAATCATGCATATGATGATGATTGTTTTATGATTAATGCATTAGTTAATGATGATGAAGTAAATTATTGTGTTGATGATGAAATGCATAAATTATTGATAAGTGATGATGCTCTGTGTTGGAATTTAGAGAATGCTTGTGATATGTCAATTGTGATTGATGATGATATTTGATGATGATGCATAATGTTATATTTTTATCCCTTAATACTTAGTCTCCTGTGCTTATTTGGTACCTAAATACACTCATTATTCTTCTATTTTGATTTAGTATGCAATTGAAGTCCTTAAGTCGAAAAGAAGCAGAAAAGAGTATATGTCTCAACTTTAAAGATTAAACTGTACCTACTGATGAAGAATTAGAGGATGTGTCATATATGGTTAGAAAGCTGTTGAAGTGTAGTTTCTGGAGAATTTTACGGTTCGTGATTTGGAGCTTCCTAGAGAAAGTTACAGTGCTTTTACTACAACCAGCGCAGGACAGAATAACAGAAGAAATATGCAGAGAATAAGAGATCGATCCGCTTTCCAAAAGTGAACGATCCCTTATGCACCCAGAGATGAAAAAGACCCACGGTCGATCCTCGCATCAACCATCAGCCTCTGTCAAAAATATACACTCGCAGGGTCGATGCAAAGATCGACCGTGAGGAGAAATCTCAATCCGGAATAAAGGGATTGATCCCCTTTCCAAAAGGGATCGATCCGAGTCGGGGGGCAGCCACAATCTGGGAAGAAAAGATCGATCTTCTTTCCATAAAGATCGATCTTTCTTAACCGACTTTGCAGAATTAAGGGCTCAGATTTAATCCGAGGATGGGAAACTTATAGGCTATAAATAGGGTTCTTTTTAGGGATTAAGGGGGGCGAATTCTAGAGGTTTTTGGCTGCTCCTTTCTATTTCTTTGATATTTCTAGGGTTCTTCTTTCTTCTTTAAAGGATTGGATTGTTTTTATGGCCTTGCGTGGCTAAACCTTTATTCTTGGTCGAGGAGACTGAAACCTCGAAATCAATGAAACTGTGAGATCTAATCTATTTTTATTGTTCAGTTTATACTTGAGTATTGAATGTTCTTCTGAGATTAAATATTCATGATTGTCTTGTCTAGTTGCTAGGAGGCCTACTAGTTTATTATTCATTGCGATCTAATGCTAGGTTGGATATCAATTCCGTAATTGTTTGATCCCTCTAATCTACGAAGCAACTGAGATCTATTGATTTGCTGCGTTTCAGAAATTAATAGATCTTAGGAAGAATTTTCGACTAGATTAAATGCAACCGCTTGTGCTTGTGTTGTTTATCTTCATCGATCTCCCTATTCTTAAGGCTGCTACTAGATTAAATCTACAGCGCGTGTCTTAGGTTGTTTAGTAGTTAGGGTTGATTAGATCGTTTGTTTCTAATTAACTATGATTGAGGAGAGATTCGAATTTAATTCGAACTGTGAATATTCATGGTATGAATTGATATATACTTGCATCGATGATCAGTTGTTGGATTCCGATGGTGGATGTTGACTCAGACCAAGGTTTGTTCTCTTGATTTAATTCAATTCTTCACTTTAGATTATTTCTTTACTATTTTCTTCATGTTTAAAACCCCCTCTCTTTATTCACTAAGCACAAATCTAGGCTAAACACTCTTCGTGGGATCGACTCGTACTCGCACTACTACATTTATCTTAAAGAGTATTGGTTTTATTTTTGAGTGCCTATGACAGCACATCAATATTTCTAAACAAGATTTGTCAGGGTTGTTTGAAGAATTTCTGAATACAAATGTGGATTTTCCGGATTGGGATGACAAAAAGAGTGATTTCAATGAATTTTCATCAGTTTTCAAGCTTGATAATGATGAGGTTTTCAAGGATTTTAATGATCTTGATCTGGTTAATGATGTTTACGAAAATTCTTGGAGAAAACCTCTCATCGAGCCATTACCTCCCACTTCCTCACCTCCAGCTTTATCTTCTTTGGTTGTACCACCATCTCAAGAGTTAAAAACATTACCTCCAATCTGAAATATGCCTTTCTTGGATCTGAGCGTACTCTTTCAGTGATTATCTCTTATGTATTAACCAATGCTCAAGAATCTCAACCGCTTGAGGTTCTCAAATTGTATAAAAAAGCGATAGGATGGTCCATTGGAGGAATAGACCCCTCGATTTGCATGCATCGCATATTTTTAGGGGATGAAACAAAATATGTGAGGGAGATGCAACGCCGTCTTAATCCTCTTATGAAAGAAGTAGTAATGAAAGAGGTGGTTAAACTCTTAGATGCCGGAATAATATACCCTATTTCAGATTCCAAATGGATTAGCCCAACCCAAATAGTCCCTAAGAAATCAGGGATCACGGTGGTTAAAAATGATAAGGTGGAGAGCATCCCAACTTGACAAACCACAGGGTGGAGGGTTTGCATTGATTATAAGCGTTTGAATGCTTTGACTCGTAAAGACCATTTCACATTACCATTTATTGACCCGATTTTGGAAAGACTAGCGGGTCAATCATATTATTGCTTTCTTGATGGTTATTCTGGGTACAACCAAGTGACCATAGATCCAAATGGATTAGCTCTTTGGCCTTTGCAATGCACCGGTCACTTTTCAACGTTTACAAGCTTTCTATTTTCAGGACGAGATTTCTTTTAAGGGTATTAGGATGTGAGGACCTGTCCCTCTACTCCTGTGGTTCGCTGTGGACCGCAAGGGCAATTTGGTAAATTACACCCTGTCGGTTTGTTTCGCACTCGCGTGTGCACACATTGACCATGTTTGTGGTAATGTTTGGCTAGAATGGTTAGTGGGACCTGGGATCGAAAGATCCGGGCTTGGGCTTGAGTTCTAGCCCAAGTCTAGCTTTCTGCACCTAAAGGATCGATCCTTCCTTGCTAGAAGATCGATCTTTTGGTGCCAGAAAGTCAAGTGCGATCGTCATGAAGGATCGATCTTTGCCTAGGGAAAGATCGATCATTCATAAGTCGGTTTGTTTGCCTATAAAGCAGACGAGACTTTCTTCCTTGAATCCTTTTGAAATCCGGAGATCTGAAGCTCAGATCTGTCGATTTTGAAGGCATTTGAGGATGATCCAAGGCCTAGCAGCTGGGATTGAAGCTGTTATTGCTAGGGTAGGGATCCTACCTACATCCTTTCAGGTTTCTGGAAGTTTTTCTGGTTCGTGGTTGATCTTTTGCTTAGATATGTAGATATGCATGTTGGTTTTCCATGATTTCACCGGTTCTGGACTCGTGGTCCCTTGATATACAAGATCCTAGAGTTTTAGGGGGTTTGGTAGTGTTTTCTGACGGTATTTCTCGCAGTCCGGTCGTCGAAGAACCCATCCGGATCGATCCTTCTAAAGGAAGGATCGATCCCTCTGGGTTGGTCATGCAGCGCCCGATGAAGGATCGATCTTCTGCTTGGAGATGATTGATCCTGGGTCTTGGGTTGCATGGTTATCCTGCGTCGCGAGGAGGATCGATCTTCCTGGGAGGAAGGATCGATCTTTCTTAGCTCGACAAGAAGGGTGCCCTCTGTCTCGAGAAAGATTGATCTTCCTGGGAGGAAGGCTCGATCTTCTTTAGCTCGACAGTGAGGGAAGGCTCACTGTTACTTAAACGATCGATCTTTTCTTAGGAAAAGATCGATCCTTTAGTAGCAGAGAGGATTTTTCATGGCTTTTGCCCGCGGGGCTTGGTATGCCGGTTTTCCTTACCGCTTTATACCTTGTACATATGTTAAGCATATTAGGCCTATAATAGGGGAAGTGGTGAACCGGGGGAGTGATGACTCCCGGGATGTTTAGAATAAACGGGTGGGTAGGCCTACAACTTTCCTTAGCCCTGCATGCCGGAGTGTGCCGAGGGCTTTATCTGTGATATCTGTGAGCTGTTGTTTGCGGGGCTGCTTCCCGATGCAGGTGTTGTTGTGGACTGCTGGCAGTTGGTGGTGGTACCACTGCAGCAGCTCCTGGACCTTACTTACTGGTTCACCACCCCGGGCCGGCAGGGTGCCGTGCCCAGACCTTGTTATTTATAACATCACGTACTGTTGCATGTTTATCTATATTACCCTGCGTGTGCGCATAGCATGCATTGTGTTGTGCATTAGTTGCATCTGTGTAGGGCGCTGGCGATGGGTTGTTCGCTGATCCGGGGCTTTCGGGTAGTCCGGATCTAGCTCTAGGACTGTTGCGGGTAGCTTGGTCCAGGACTCGATTTGTAGTATTCAGTCGTTTTCAATGATAGGGTTAGATGACCTGAATACATGTTGTTTGATGTTTAGAGGTTATGTCGGCCTCGAGCTGAGTCCTGAGGTGTAGCCGGTGTCCGGTAGTCTTTGACTCTCTGAGTGGGAGGTGTGCCCACTCAGCGGTGCCTTGTCCCGCCAGTAGTGTTCACGGTCTTGCTGTGAGTCCGCAGTGCTGGGAGCCTGCGTTCTGGACGTCCGGTGGGGTTATGGGACCTCTGTATACATCCAAGCTTTGTTTGGGAGGACACTGTTGTGTTCCCTCCATTGTGAGTGTCGTAGTGTAGTGTCCCTGCTGAGCTTAGTGCTCACTCCTACCCGGGCTGCGTTTCGTAGGTGCTGGCACTAGCTCTTCTTCGGTCGCCCCTACCGGGACGGTGTTTGGTGAGGTGGCGGTTTCTGGCGGTGCTTGAGGAGCGGCGATCTCAGTTTTACCTTTTTGTTATAGATAGTCTCATACAGGAGTGATAAATGTATAATTTCCCTGTTTTGAGGATTTTGTATTATATCCCAGTTCAGTCTTTGAGGTTGTGAATGGTTGTATAATACAGGATGATTATGAATTGCTAGGGAGACCACTACGATTAGAGGAAAACCTCACCAAAATTTCCGCAGTAGGTTAGGTTCCGGTTCGCGTCGCCCGGCCCGGTTGGGCCTACACGGGTCGGGGCGCGACATTCATGTTGAGCACATTTCCAACTTCCGGCTTGAGTGAACCCAATTGCGACCGGGATAAGATGGACAAGAATTAATCCAAGGAATCCGAGTTGTAGTAGGAGTCCAACTTAGCCATAACCCTAATTCCAGAATACACCTATAACAAGGTGTTGGCTGGCCAAAAATTGGAGGTCTCCATAGAGAGAAAAGAGAGAATTAGGGTTTGGAAGATTTTCTGAAGAAGATGGAGCTGCAGGGTGGATCCCAATCGTTCTTCATCGAATCTATGGCTTCCATCATAAACATAAGTAGCTAAATTTTGTACTTAGCGATCTCATGAAGCTTAAGTGTAACTTTTCTGTATTTTTCTAGTTTAATATTTGTATTTCTTTCTGGACATAATCTTATAGATATGGATTTATTGCTAATAGAGTTGAGGGAACAGAGTTCCTTGACATATATTGTGGTCTACATGATTTCGGTGATTGATGGTAGAGATCTATAGGATAGTTTTGATGTGGTTTGTGAATAATCGATGAGATATTTTATGCTTAGTGACGATAGCTTGTGGTAAGGTTACCCCGAAGAAAATTTATGCTAATCGAAGATAAAATATGCCTTTGGAAAACACTCACCTTGTTTTAGGGATTCATGTAAGCTTAAGAAGCTGTGAATCTATGATATCTAAATAGGAAAACAAGAGGATAATTAGAGAATACAATAAATGAACCTCAAGTGGATTGAGTAATCCCTAGGTTTTCTCTCATTAATATATTTCAATCTTTTTACATCGCTTTCTTAATTAGTTTTAATTAATAAGTTTCTAAAACTCAAATCATTCCTTTTCGCTTTAGGTTTAGAGTTCCGAAATTTAATTATGGTTTCTCCTTTGTAATCAAAGTGTTCTCTGTGGTTCGATCTCGTATTTCATCACTATTCTACCCCATAGTTTAGTATTTTGAATAAGAGTTTATAAATTCTATTTTTGATTGAGTTTGCATCCGATTTAACGACGCATTTGCAAGCCATCAATTTTTGGGGCCGTGGTCGGGAAATTCTTTTGATTTCCAATGAAGTATTGATTTAATTTTCTCGTAACTCTTTTTCCAAGCGGAGTTAGAGTTTCATTTTTATTTACTTTATTTTACATTTTTTAGGATTTTTTGACAATTTTCTGGAATTTTTGTAGCATTGGAACGATTTTTCCTTAAAGCAGATGGACGGTCGACCGCCATATCGACCGCCGGATCGACCGTCTTGCTCTACGACAGCCACGGTCGACCGTGACATCGACTGTCGGATCAATCGTGAGGCTCTGTCACGTAAAAAGCTTCTCAGGGTCGATACGAGGATCGACCATCGCTTCTTCAAGTATGGTTGTACTGTCCCACGGTCGACCATGAGATCGACCGTGCGATCGACTGCGAGCGCAGTCAGGTTAGTTTTCTTGCTTCAAAACTTTTTGTTTCAATAGTTCTTTTTCGGATTTTCTCCTCTCCTCCGAATATTCTATTTTCTATTTTCTTTTTTTGATGTGATCTTGCACGCAAGGCAGACGATCCCTAAATAACCCGCTGGAACCTTTGGATCTAGAAATAGAGGCCACCTTTCGAACAACTAGAACCTTAGGATAGAAATTTTTAAGTAATTACCAGGAAGCCTTAAGTAACCTGCAATCCTTAATAGCTCAAAACGAGGAACATGTCATTGACCCTAATGATAATATGGATAGGGGTGGAAATGATAACAATAATAGAGAAGTTACAATTAGGAATCACTTCTTACCTGGACCTTATACCTATGCTTCTTGTATCAACCCACCTACCATCAGTGCTACACATTATGAGATTAAGCCTAATTGGATTATAGCTTTACCTTCTTTCTATGGGCATGAGAGTGAGGATCCCTATGGACACATTGCCTTCCTTGAAATCTTTTCCATGTTCAAACTTCATCATTTTAATGATGATGCCTTTAGACTCAAGCTTTTCCCTTTTTCTTTGAAAGACAAGGCTAAACATTGACTTCAAACCTTAGCTCCAAATTTGATTTCAACATGGCATCAACTTCAGGATGCCTTCCTTCAAAAATATTTCCCTATCATTAAAACTCAAAACTATCGAACCATGATTATTTCTTTTAAGCAAAATGAAGATGAGATGTTTCATGAAGCTTGGGAAAGATTTAAGGATCTTCTTAGTGAGTGTCCCCATCAGGAGGGACCTGAGTGGCAGTTAGCCCATTCGTTTTATAATGGTCTTAATAATCTTTATAGGACAATGGTTGAAGCCTGCTGCGGGGGTGTTGTTCTTAGTAAGCCATGGACTACACTTTGGAAAATGTATGACAACCTTGTTGAAAATTTACAACACAATGCCTTAGTTTCTAGGAGTCAGTCTACCACTGTTCGTAATTCTCGGGGAATTCATGAAATTTCTGAATTCTGAAGTCTCTCCGCACAAGTAGCCCTCCTAACTAAAGATTTAAATCAGTTGAAAACATGTCAAACTCTTACTCAACAATTGCTTCACACTTCTTTCGAGACCTGTGCCCTTTGTCTTAGCTCTGATCATCATATCACTGATTGTCACTTGGCTCCCAATTTCCCTAATTTTGTTCAGGAAAAAGCTAATGCAACTTATGGTTTTTCCAAACCTCAGAAGAATCCTTATTCTAATACCTACAATCCAGGTTGGAGGAATCATCCTAATTTTAGTTGGAAGCCACAACAATCAAGTAAGTTTCAAGGACAAAACAATACATCCAATCCTTCTACTTTCAAGTACTTACCAAATCCTTCTGCAAATCCAAATCCTGGATACCCTCAATATTATCTGCAGAATACACCTCAGTCTTCTCCTGCTGAACTATCTAATGAACCCACTTTGAGTTTCATTCTTGCAGTTATAAATGAAAATTTTAGTGGAATGAGAAGTGACCTAAAAAATGATATCTCTAAAATTCAGAATAATGTGTCTAGAATAGAGAACCAGTGTAATTCTAATACCCAATCCATTACTAAACTTGAGAATTCATTGGGTCAACTTTTTAAGACCTTGTGTAAAAGAGAGGATGTACATTTGCCAAGTCAATCTGTCACCAACTCGAGAGGCCAGCACTATGTAGAAATCCAAAACTTCGAGAGTGCCTAAGCCATTTGTGACCCTTAGAAGTGGCAAAACAGTATATAATCAAATAGGTGAACCAGTCAGTCCGGACGATCAAACGCCCGATCCGACGATCAATCATCCATCCCAAGATGATTCTTATTTTTCACTTGATCTTGGCCCTTCTGATTCTAGAGAACCTGATCCAGCTAAATATATTCCTAAAGTGCCTTTTCCTATAGCCCTTAAGAATCCTTATTCAACCATAAAATCCTGAAAAACCGCCGAAGAGATCCTTGAGACCTTTAAGCAAGTCAATATCAACATACCTTTGCTTGATGCCACTAGACAGATTCCTTCCTATGCCAAGTTTCTTAAGGATCCGTGTACCCATAAACGCCAAGCTAAATCCAAAGTGTCTAAAAAGATCTTCCTTACCGGACAGGTTAGTTCAATTTTGAAACATGATACACCTCCCAAACTAAAAGATCCTGGTACCCCTACCATACCTTGTTGTATAGGAGACTATCATATAGATGGTGTCCTACTTGACTTAGGTGCCAGTGTGAACCTTATGCCTTACTAACTTTACAAGGAATTTGGGATGGGAGAACTTAAGGAGACACCCGTGATTTTGCAATTAGCTGATAGGTCCATTAAGACACCTAGAGGTATCCTAGAAGATGTTTTAGTTAAAGTGGATAATTTTTTCTTTTTCTCTTTACTTTGTTGTTTTAGATATGGAACCTGCTATCCACTGCAAAAAGATTGTACCAATTATTTTAGGATGTCCCTTTTTGGCCACTGCTAATGCCTGCTTAAATTGTCGAACTGGTGTGATGGATATTTCTTTTGGTCACATGCACGTTAAATTAAATATTTTTAAAACTGCATGTTTGCCTGAGCCTGATGATGATGAATGTTTCAATGTTGATACTTTGACTGAATGTGTGGATGCTAGATCATATGCTATGATTTCTGATGAAATATCTGATATTTTGAAAGATTATGAATCTGATAATGATGTTGAGAATGCTATGGACACTGTAGAATCAAAAGATGACATTGAAACACACAACTCGGCTCAACCAATCGATCATCCAGAGGACTGATCAATCGCCCTAGAACCGATAGATCGGCAAGACAGCCGATCAAACGGTCAGTGCACAGTGGATACAAAAAATGTTTCTTGGTTGGTTGAACCCCTTCCACCACTCGCTTCTACACCTGCACCTTCTTCGCTGGAAACAGCACCTGATTTAGAATTAAAACCACTGGCTAAAATGCTAAATTTTGTTTTCCTAGGGTCAGATTCCTCTCTTCCCGTTATCATCTCTTATTCCCTTTCGACCGATCTGGAGAGTCAACTTTTAGAGGTTCTAAAACAACATAGGAAAGCCATAGGTTGGTCAGTGGCTGATTTGAAAGGTATTGACCCTTCGATTTGCATGCATAAGATTCATGTCAAGGATGAATCTAAAACTGTTAGGAAAATGCAACGCCACCTTAATCCTAATATGAAAGAGGTGGTGAAGAAAGAGGTAGTGAAACTTTTAGATGCCGGTATTATTTATCCAATTTCTGATAGCCAGTGGGTCAGGCCTACACAAGTCGTTCCTAAGAAATCCAGCTTAACAGTTGTAGAAAATGAGAACGGTGATCAGATCCCAATGCGCTAGACCACGGGATGGCGTGCTTGCATTGATTATAGGAAATTAAATGCTTTGATTAGAAAACATCACTTCCCTCTCCCTTTCATTGATTAAATCTTAGAAAGACTTTCTGGTCAGAGTTATTATTGTTTTCTAGATGGTTATTCGGGGTATAACCAAGTTACAGTCGATCGTCAAGATCAAGAGAAGACTACTTTCACATGCCCTTTTGGTATTTTTGCTTATCGTAGGATGCCTTTTGGTCTTTGTAATGCACCTGTGACTTTTCAAAGGTATATGATGACCATCTTCTCTGACATGATTGATAAATTCCTAGAAGCCTTCATGGATGATTTTTCTATTTTTGAAAGTTTTTTTGAATCATGTTAAAACAACCTGTCTCATCTTCTAGATCGTTGCATTGAAACC
Source organism: Narthecium ossifragum (assembly GCA_963920575.1). Lineage (NCBI taxonomy): Eukaryota > Viridiplantae > Streptophyta > Magnoliopsida > Dioscoreales > Nartheciaceae > Narthecium > Narthecium ossifragum. The sequence goes on along the minus strand of OY986971.1, from coordinate 19,040,092 downwards.
AATTTGGTTCTGAGTTGGAAGAAGAGTCATTTTATGATTCAGGAAGGAATTGTTTTAGGTCATATTGTTTCAAAACGTGGTATAGAGGTTGATAGGGCTAAAGTTGAGTTAATTTCTAAATTACCTCCACCTTCATATGTGCGTCAAATTCGTTCTTTTCTAGACCATGCTGGATTCTACCGTCGATTCATCAAAAAAATTTCTAAAATTTCACGACCCTTGTGTGAATTGCTAGCTAAGGATGTCCCTTTTGTCTTCGATAATACAAGTTTGACTGCCTTCAAGACCATTCGTGATTCACTATCTACCGCACCTACCATTCATGCTCCTGATTATTCCTTTCCTTTTGAACTAATATGTGATGCCTCTGATTCTGCCATAGGAGCTGTGTTAGGACAGCGAGTAAATAAAAGTCCACATGTGATTTATTATGCTAGTAAGACCCTCTCTGAATCTCAATTGAATTATACCACTACTGAGAAGGAATTATTAGCCGTAATATTTGCATTGGAAAAGTTTTGTCCCTACCTCCTAGGTTCCAAAATCCTTATCTACACTGATCATCCTGCATTGCGATATCTTTGAGCTAAAAAGGATGCCAAACCTAGACTGATTCGCTGAATCTTACTTTTGCAAGAATTTGATCTAGAGATTAGGGATAAGAAAGGCTCGAAAAATGTGGTTGCTGATCACTTGTTTCACCTTTCTTTGGAACATATTCTTGATAACACTGCTGTTAATACCTCCTTTCCATATGAGCATCTCTTACAGGTGACTCCTCTTTCACAACCTTAGTATGCACATATAGCGAATTATCTTGTTTCAGGCAAGCTTCCCGATTCATGGTCTAAAAATGCTAATGATAAATTCATTTCTAAGATTAAATATTATATTTGGGAAGACCCTGAGTTGTTTAAGCAGTGCTTTGATCAAGTGATTAGACGATGTGTGCCCGAGGCAGAAATTCATGACATTCTCACTTTCTGTCATACACATGCATGTGGTGGTCATTTCTCAGGGAAGAAAACCGCTGCAAAAGTTCTACAAAGTGGATTGTATTGACCTTCAATTTTTAAGAATTCTCATAATTTTTGCCAATCCAGCATTCGATGTGAGAAAACTGGAAATATCTCTCGTAGGAATGAGATGCCTCAAACTCTGATTTTAGTTGCCGATATTTTTTATATCTGGGCTATCGATTTTATGGGACCCTTTCCACCTTCCTTTGGTTTTCAGTATATCCTTGTAGCTGTTGACTATGTTTCTAAATGGGTAGAAGCTATAGCAACGAAATCTAATGCTCATAGAGTTGTGGTTAAATTTCTTCAAAGTAGTATCTTCTCTATATTTGATTGTCCTCGTGCGATTATTAGTGATGGTAGTTCTCATTTTAATAATCAACATTTTGCTTCCCTCCTTAGAAAGTATTCTATTACACATAAAGGACCCGCTCCCTATCATCCTTAGACTAGTGGTCAAGTAGAACTTTATAATAGGGAAATAAAATGCATATTACAGAAAACTGTTCGCATTGACTGCAGAGATTGAACCACTATGCTAGATGATGCACTGTGGCCTTATAGGACGACTTATAAGACACCTATTGGTATGTCCCCATATCGATTAGTGTTTGGTAAGCCTTGTCATTTGCCCGTAGAATTAGAACATCGAGCTATGTGGGCCATTAAAAAGCTCAACATTAATACCAATGCCATCACAATACATAGGAAACTTAGTTTATGTGAACTTGAGGAAATTCGCAATGAGGCATATTTGAATTCCAAAACTTATAAAGATAAAACAAAGGCCTTCCATAATAAACATATATCAAGGAGGACTTTTGATGTCGGGCAGAAAGTTTGGCTTTTCAATGGTAAATTACGTCATTTCCCAGGTAAATTACGTTCTAGATGGTCAGGCCCTTTTATTATAAATAGAGTATTTCCACATAGCGCTATAGAAATTCAACAACCGCACACAAACAAAAGATTTACTGTTAATGGTCATAGATTAAAACACTATATGAACGGTGATGTTATTGAGTCCGTCGAACTGACGGGCCCAAGCCATAACTGTCCTTTTTAGACTCGCCTGGCAAAAGACGTAAACTTACGCGCTTCCTGGGAGGCAACCCAGTTTATTTTTTTTCCTTAGCCTTTTAGATTTTTCTTTAATTTTCAGGATTTTTCTCAGATTTGTTTTTTTCATTTTTCCTATATTTTTCTATTATTTTCCTATAGTTATCATCATATCTAGAAAAAATGAATTTTGTTGAACCATGCTCGACCGTTCCATCGACCGTCACCGCCTCCACTAAATCACGCAGCTCACGGTCAACCGTCGAATTGACCGTTGCATCATCCGTGAGGCTGTATCACAAAAAAGGCTTCTCAGGGTCAACCATCGCCCCCTCAACCAAATTCTTTCATCCATGGTCGATCAGTCGATCGATTGTCACATCGAGCGCCAACTTATTTGTTCATCACACGGTCGACCGTCGCCTTAGTGTCCCAAGGTCACACACTCCCATGGTCGACCGTCATGTCGACCGTCAGATCGACCGCCAATAACAATTTTTCTGCTCGAGCGGTTCTACAATCGGATTTCATCCTAATCCTACTCGTTTTCCTACTCTAACTAAAATTTTAGTTCAGTCTTTATTTAAATCAGCCGGTCCCTGACTTCCTATGGTATCTCTTCCTCTTCGATCATCATCCCTGCTCCATCATCTGGTTCCTGCTCTGCCCCGGCGTCTGCTTCCTCCCAGCGACCAACCCGATCACCTCTCTCCTTCGTCTTCGACCAACAGGCCACCGCCTCCCTCCAACACCCTCTTCCACCTTTCCATCGTCAACCTCTACTCTCTTCGAAATCTTATCTTCCGCCACTGGTGCGCTTCGCTGCTTCCGACCCAGCTTTACTCTGTTCCTCTACTGTGGGATGCGACAAGTTTTCTCTTAATTCTTCGCAGACACGCATCGTGACCTCGTCATGCCTAGCCAGATCTCTAAACTTTGATATGTCTCGATCGAGCCTATCCTCCTACTCGTCTGATGCTAGTCCGCCCCACTCCTCGATCGCACCTGGATCTCCACTGTCACAGGCGTTGTGTTTCTCCTTAGACGATGACTCGATGAGCACTGCCGATTCCCCGACACCACCATTGCCACCAACGGTTTCATGTTTTCCACCTAGGGTAGTTTTCGGCTCTTTTGCACCTATCGGCTCGTCTGACGAATATCCCGTTGGTGTTGAGTTTTACGGGCCATTACCTCCAGCGGATTTGTTTGCCCGCATCGTTTATGATATTCAGCATGCTCCATACCTTGATAATCCCTGGGTATCCTTCGATAGTCCCGACGGTTCAAAGCTCATCGTGCCTCCATGTTCTCTCATTGATCCTGCTCTTCTGACGCCTCCTGATTCACCATATGCATCAGATGACCCTAACCGTCTGCCGACCCCGATGCATAGTGACTATGATTCTGAAGAAGAAAACAGCGAGGACGAGATGGATGTTGAATGAGGAGTTTTGCTGATTTCGTTTCTTTAAGACTATTTTAGTGGATGATTGCTTATCTAGATTTTCTTTTATTGTGGTGAGATGGTTTGATGTTGAGATGCTAGTGTAGTGAGTTTTTATTTGTTTGTTGGATTCTAGTTTATATTTTGCCTCATGTCGATGACTGATCATCAAAGTTTTATGTTCAATTAATACAAAGGATCTTCTACCAAATGTTTCCTTTATACCTTTTTTCTATTATTGCTATATTTTCCATTCTATTCTATTTGATCTTTTGGAAAGGTATTTCTATGGCAGGTGTTCCTTTGGAAATCATTAAGGGGCGCTTATATAGATCGATCAAGGGGTTATTCTTAAGTCTTTATATATGTCTCTAATGTTTTATGGTGATTTATATGGTTTTATTCTTTTAATCTCTTCTTGAGACGTGAATTTATTCAATGGCGACGTATTCTTCTTATCAGCGGTGTGGTGATTACAATGCTTGAGACATCTACCTATGGCGTGATATTATGGTGATCTCTACCCTTTTTCTTTACTTTATTTTTATGACTTTGTGTAATTGGGGACAATTACATTCAAGTTGGGGAGTAGATTCTAGGAATTTAATTCTTATTATTATACATCCCTTCAAATATGTCAAAAGGATGAAATTATGATATGATTTGACAAATATGCCTGTTTTAAAAATTTATTTTGATGAATTATTCCGAGACTTGTATGTCATATAAGGGATAGTAAATTTTTGCTATACATGACACTATTTCTATACTTTAACACTTTTACTATGATTTAAGGATAACTTGACATATCCTAGCACATGTTCACTTTCACATGGTAAAGAGTTGAGATTAAATTCTAAACATGATACTATGATAGAGTTATAGTTTATATCATGTCACAGAAGATACATGAACACATGCAATTATCTGAGTATGCGAAAAAAAAATGGATTTTCAACTTAGTAACCGGGCAGTGTGCCTAACCAGCGTGGTGTTCGCGTAAAATAGTTGAAATTTCTTTTTTTTCTAAATAAGGGTTTCATACTTAGTAACCAGGCAAGGTGCCTAACAAGGTGTGTTGTTAGCATAAAACAGTTGAAATTCCTATGGAAAAAAAAGAACAGAAAAATGAATAAAAGCAGAGATTGCTATGTGATAAGTGAAAAATATGTGCTTGAATAGGATTGTGATCTTGAATAGTTGAAATATTTAGATATAATTGATACTCTAAATCATGTGAAACCCCATTCACACACAGGAGTGTTAAAGTTGCTTTTAGTCATGATTAAATATGTTAAAGTGATGGAAATATGTTGTGACATGTTTTGACTTCCTATATTTTTATGTGATTATGACTTGAAGGGTTTATTTATGGGTATTATTTCTATTTCATGCATTAGAGTTTATGAATATTATAATTGATTTCTAATGGCATATACAAGGGATTGTATAGATGTTTGTGGGTTTCATCCCTGAAAACCCTCAGGAGACTATACTCCTCCACTAGGGTAACCCAGGGGTTTAAAGGCTTGTTGCACATGCTAAGTACAATCGTGTGACCTATGAAAGTGGCTAGTTAGATTTATTGCTTTCTTTTTATATTTTCTTTGCTCGAGGACTAGAAAAGTGTAAGTTGGGGGGTGTGATGAGTCACTAAATATTCATACTTTAACCCCTTAATTTACCTTTGTTAGCCCGAGAGTATTTGTATTTTATAGTTTGTTAGTTGATTTCAGGTTTAATGAAAATTAGAGTTAGAAAATACAGAAAAATACTAATATGTGGAAATTACGCCGCTCCGCTGTCAGTTTGAAAAGAATTCGTCAAAATCTCCAGATAAATTATAAATTTTTGAAATTTGGAGGACATCTAGAGTACATCAAGACGAACACCTTTCAAGTTCGACACGTTGTGAGATTCTTGACAGATTAAAACCAATTTTGAAAACTATGAAGATATTCAAATGCTGGAAAACTGGTCCGTCAATGTTCAGTAGAATATTCTCCAGATATTCCAGATAAGTCCAAATACTTCTTGTACGCTTCCCGTCCGCCGGCCAAGCTATTTCACCGTTGATCATCGCCGACGAGCTTTCAGCCGTCTGATTCCTCTTGGACGTGATCCAGGTGCTCCAATGCTCAGATTTCAGATCGGACGGTCTCGATCTTCAAGCAGGACGATATTATTGATGTTGAATATTTTGGGTGCTTTGCATGGATGATTTAATGTATTTTAATGCTTTCATTTTTATATTTTAAATCGTGTGGATAAATGTTTATACATATCAATATATCATGAACATATAAAGGAGACTCTGCCGAAATTTTCTATGATTCTAATACCTTTTCAAACTTCTATTTGTTATATTTGATCTTTTTGAAAAGGTATATATTTTTTTTGACAGGTTATGGTGGGGAAGAAAGTATTTATTCACTTATGGCGGTGCCTAAACTTAAATTGGGAGAGAGAGAAATCTATTTTTGGGACGTTCATTATGGTTATCTCTACCCTTTACTTCTTGATTTTTTTTTTGACTTAGGGTAATTGGGGACAATTACATTTAAGTTGGGGGGTTGCATTCATAAATTTCATGCTCATATATTTTTTTATGGAAACCAAATATTATACATGCCTTGAATTATGTCAAAAGAATGAAATTATGATATGATTTGACAAATGAGCATGTTTTAGAAATTTATTATATGAATTATTCTGAGACTTGTATGTCATACAAGAAATAGTAAATTTTTGCTATGCATGATATTATTTCTATACTTTAAGACATTTACCATGATTTAAGAATAGCTTGACATATCCTAATGCACATGTTCACTTTCACATATTAAATTCTAAGCATGATAGTAGGATAGATTTATAATTCTATGTCATGACACAGAAAATATATGAACACATGCAATTATCTGAGTATACGAAAAAAAAGGACTTTCAACTTAGTAACCAGGCAGTGTGCCTAGCCAGTATGGTGTTTGCGTAAAACGGTTGAATTTTCTTGATTAAAAAAAAAGGGTTTCATACTTAGTAACAGGGCAAGATGCCTAACAAGGTGTGTTGCTCGCGTAAAACAGTTGAAATTCCTGTAGAAAAAAAAAGGAAAAGAAAAAAAAAATAATTTAAAAAAAAGCAGAGATTGCTATGTGATAAGTGGAAGATATGTGCTTGGCTATGATTATGATCTTAAATAGTTGAAATATTTAGATATAATTGATGCTCTGAAACATGTTGAATCCTATTTACACAGGAGCGTTAAAGTTATTTTTAATCATGATTAAATATGTTAAAGTGTTGGAAATATGTTATGATATGTTTTAACTTACTAAATTTTTATATGACTTTGAGTTCCAGGGTATATTTATGGATATTATTTCTATTTCATGCATTAGAGTTGATGAGTATTATGATTGATTTCAAATGATATATTCAAGGGAATGTATAGATGTTTGTGTTTGTCATCCCTGAAAACCCTCAGGAGACTATAACTCCTCCACTGGGGTAACCCAGGGGTTTAAAGGCTTGTTGCACATGCTAAATGCAATCATGAGACCTACGAAAGTGGCTAGTTAGATTTATTACTTTCTCTTTATCTTCTCTTTGCTCGAGGACTAGCAAAGTGTAAGATGGGGGGTGTGATGAGTCACTAATTATTCATAATTAAACCCATTAAATTACCTTTGTTAGGCTTAGAATAGGTGTATTTGGTATCTTATTGTTTGATTTCAGGTTTAAGAAGGATTTGAGAAGAAATACAAGAAATTCAGCCAAAAATCACTAAATTCTGCAAAAAGACTATTTCGTCGACTGTTTGGAAATAAATCACAAGAACTTCTACAGAAATCAAATTATTCTGAAATTCTGGGATATGAAGGAATACTTCAAGTTCTACAACTTTAATGTTTAACGCTTTGTGAGATTCTCTACAAATTGACGCCTGTTTGGAAGCAACGTTGGATCTATGAAAGCTGAAGTTTGAGAGAAAGGTTGAAATTAATTAATGACGTGGCAGTAGAGACCCAGTAAAACCGACTGGTGCGATGGATCAGTTTTGAGTCCGATCGGTCACTCTGATGACGTCAGCAGCACGAAATTTAGGGAAATTATAGTTTAAGTTAAATTATAACTCCTAATTTTTGGGATGAAGGGTTTCTGAGACATAAACGGGTAATCTAGCCGAAAATTATCATCTTTTGGACCACTTTTTGGAGGAGAAGGCTAGGGCTTTGAAGATGGAGATCTTTCTGCGGGGATCGATAGCTTCCTTCCCAATACCTATGGATCTTTCCTAGAAGATTAGTAACTAATTCTTAAACTTAGGGATATCATGAAACCCTAGTGTAACTTTTGATTTTCTTTGGTTTGATTCTTGTAAACGTTTTCTCAACATGATCTCATAAATATGGTTTTAATGATTAGAGATTTGAGGGAACAGAGTTCCTTTGAAGTATTTTCAATCGTATAAGCTTTCTGTGATTGTTTATACAGATTTATGAGATGATTTTTATGTGATTTATGGTTTCCTTTTGAGATAGACTATGTTATGCAATGATAGGTTGTGCCAAGGTCATTAGGAGTAATATAACTTAAAGTAGTCGTAGGACCGACGAAAACCAATGCCAAGAAAGATAGGCTATACCATTAGGAACACAAATCTTATTTTAGGGATTCATGTGAGCTTGTAGCCATATGATCCATAATGTTGAGAGAAGAGAGCAAGAGGATAACTAGAGAAGATTGAAGGTGACGTTAGGGTGGATTGAATAATCCCTAGGTAATTTATAACTTGGTTCAAATCCCGATCACTTTACTTACTTTCTTAGATAATTTTTAGATAATTCAACCCACCTTTTGATTACTCCGCTTAGGAATCAGTTTCGAGAATTGATTTTACTTTCCAACGTTTTTCGTGTGGATCAATTCCGAACTTCACCACTAGTCTACCCTATAGGATAGTGATAGAATAAGGATTATATTTTGATTGAAGTTTGCTATGTTTAAATGATGATGTTTGCGAGCGATCAATTACCAATAGAACCTTCAATGTAGGTGACAATGTGTGGTTATTTAATGCTAGACTTCGGCTTTTCCCTAGGAAACTTAAGTCTAGATGGACTGGTCCCTTTGAAGTTATTCAAGTCTTTCCTCATGGTGCCGTTAAGATTCGTCATCCCAAATCCGATTCTATTTTTAAAGTGAATGGCCAAAGGTTGAAACCCTATGTGGAAAATCCTCTTACCTTAGAAGCCACACAAATTCTACATGAACCGAATGAAAAGTAATCGACCTTTCAATGGTCGAGGTAGAAACGTTAAACCAAGCGCTTGATGGGAGGCAATCCACCTTTGCTTTGATTTTAATTTGTTTGTGTGAACTTTTCTTAATTGCATGCTTGCTTGTTTTCTAATTATTTGCATGTTTGATTTTAATGTGTGCAAGTTGCTTTTTGCTTAATGGTTTGAGAATATCGTAATTGTTGTTGCTGAAATTTCATGCTAATTTTTAGATTTGGGTGTTCTTACTTTAGTTTAGATGCCCTGGGAGTTAGTATTAATGCATATGTGGTTAGAGGCCTAATACCTAGGTTTTGACTCAGTTCTGGCATTTTCATGCTTATGATCTATCATTTTTGTTCACTTTTAGAGATAGAACGTGGTGTTTTAGATGATCGATCATAACTACATTGAGGATCGATGATTGTTGGGATCATCACGAGGCACGCGCTGGGGTTAGAAATGATCGATCCTACCATGATAGGAACATCGATCATTTTTGTGCTTAAGTTGTGACGGAGAGGGTGCTTTTGGAGGATCGATCATCTCTCGCTGGATGATCGATCATTTTTGTTCACTTTTGGAGACAGAACGTCATGTTTTAGATGATCGATCATAACTACATTGAGGATCGATCATTGTCGGGATCACCAAGAGGCATGCGCTGGGATTAGAAATGATCGATCCTACCATGATAGGAAGATTGATTTTTTTTGAGCTTAACTTGTGATAGAGAGGGTGTTTTTGGAGGATCGATCATCACTCACTGGATGATCGATCATTTGCGAGGGGTGAAAAAATAATAATAATAATAATTAAATAAGGCCAGACTGACTTAAGGCCTTAAGCCCTAAGGATCAATCATTCCCCCCTTTTCTTCTTCTCTGCCTCTGGCCAACATTCATCCCCTCCGGCTGGATCTTCTCGTCTCTGGCCTCCATTCGCATCCGTAACTCCTACCACACTCCCCACCTCTCACTCCACCATTACCCGTCCACACTACTTCATCGGCCACCATAACCCATCATTGACGGTCTTCTCCGACGAGGTCCTCCGGCCAATGTTCATCTCCTCCGGCGTTCCCTCTCGTCATCTCTACTTCGCCACACGATGGTCCGTACAAAGACCATCAGTCACAAGGTTCTAGTCGGTAAGGGGACGGCCGGGGCTTCATCGTCCGCACCATCCGCCCGACCGCCGCCCACTACTCCGGTCAGGCAAGTACCTTCTTCCGAACCTCCAACGAGGCCAACACCCGCAGCATCGATGGCCTTTTCTTCCTCCCGGTCCACTCCGACTCCAACGCCCTCTCCTTCATCCACCCAGCAGGTTAGAGCCACAAGGACCACCCCTGTTTCTTAATCCGCCAATGCCCCTCCGTCTGCCAAACGGAAGACTCCAAGTTTACCGTCGTCGTCCAAACCCTCGCAGCCCAAGAAGCATAAAATCATGACCGCCCGGCCGTGCACTGCTCCGACAGTCGTCTGATGAGTGCATGAAAGTGCACTCTGAATAGTCTTATAACCATCTAAATTGCTAGATTATTATCCTTAATCAACATCTTTATTACTATTTTTATATCTATATGTTGCTTCACATAGTTGTGAGGAAAATGCAGGAAAAAGGAGCAAAGAAGCTGAAAAGATTACATGGATCAACTTTAACGATTAAACTGTACCTGGTCATGAAGAACCAGATGATGTTCCATATATGGTTGGAAAGCTATTGAAGTCTAGATTCTGAAGAATTTTACGTTTCGTGATTCCGAGTTTTTCACGAAAAGTTCAACATTTTTCGTAACAGTGTGCAGGCTGAATGAATAGTGACGGTCGACCGTCAGATCTCACGGTCGACCGTCGCGCTCAAAAATTCCCCCGAACGATCGTCACATCGACCGTCACATGCAAAACTTCCCACGGTCGACCGTGGCATCATCCATAGCATCGACCGTCAGCCTCTGTTAAAGAAAATTCTTCTCAGGGTCGATCCGAAGATCAACCGTCGCTCTTCCGAATTATTTTGTACAGTTGACGGTCGACCGTGAGATCTCACGGTCGACCGCCAGATCAGCAGGGAGCGTATATTGAGCCGGATCTAACCCGAGTTTAGGCCTATAAATAGGATACTTAGGGTTATCAAAGGGGAGCTTTTGGGAGGACTTTTCTGGAGCATCTGGAGGAGAGGAAGCCGCGTTAGGGTTTTGTTTTCTTCGTCTTTCTTTCTTTATTTTTCTTTGAACACTTTTGTCGTCTTCATGATGAACATGAGTTGCTAGTTTCTTTTCTAAGGTACCGATGTAGCCCTAACTGAATCATTCTATGTTATTGGATCATGATTATTTAATCAGTTTATTTTCCTTGTTTCATTCATTATTATAACTGAGATCTTAAATACATTTATCTGGCAAATAGAAGTATTATAGATTGTGTTATGTGAGATTGGGCAAGGGTTCATTCCCTAATCTTGCAGGATCTATGAATGAATAAGATTTAGTCGAGGCCGGGTTCAAGCTAAGACACTTCTTGGTTCTTAATTGTTCTTCAGAGCGTAATGGATTCTTGGTTAACACTTAGTTATGGGTTCATTAACTGGGGTTAATTGGGGGTACTTGGTGAAGACCACGATCGAACGGATCATCATATCGGAAGAATGAGCCCTTGGAATTAAACTGAAATCTTGATTGATTCAATGCATAGAATGAGGATGTTATGGTGAAATCGGAACCTTACTATTTATCTATCATATTTCCATCATTTTCTTGTTTCGTTATTAGATTATCTATTTTCGATACTTCATATTTCTTACTTTCCCTTCCTTATTTTCTTTCTTTTCTGTTCTTTAGCGTTTTACTCTAATAATCTTTACAAATCTCTGTGGGTATGATACTCGTCTTGCTACTATACTGATTGCACCGATTCGTACACTTGCGAGATATAAAATTTATTCATCAAGTTTTTGGCGCCGTTGTCGGGGATTTGATTAGAGTTTATTAGTAGTGAATGCAAGGTCGCCGATCACAGAAAGAAAAGTTATTGCCCTTGAACGATAAAGTAGATCAAATTGGTCGGAAGAAAAGATCTAACAAAGACAGCCTGTCCACATCAGATCTAGGAGTTCAAGAGGAGGAACAAGAGGAGATGGCGCTTAATAACAATTTACGTCCTTTGGAGGAGTACGCGAGGCCTACTATTTCTACCTCACCTTCGTGCATTGCGTTACCTGCAGAGGCTAGGAATTATGAACTTAAAAATCTACATTTCTCTATGCTTCCTGAATTTCATGGTTTACCTTCTGAGGATGCACTAACGTTTGTGAAAGTTTATTATGCTACTATTCAGACTTTTCCTCTAGGTGGCATTACTGAAGATCAGCTGAGGATGCGATGTTTTCCTTACACCCTGAAGGATAAAGCGAAGAGATGGTTGATGTCGTTGCCTCCTGGATCACTAACTACTTGGGATGCAATTTATAACAAGTTTGTTAGTAAATTTTATTCTCATGCTATGACTACTAACTTGAGAAGGCAAATTCCAAATTTTCAGCAATCTGATGGAGAACCATTCCATAAAGCATGGGATAGATTTAAGATGCTTTTGATGCAATGTCCACATCATAACTATTCTTTAGAAAATCAGATGCAATATTTTTATGATGGACTAAATCTTTCTTGTCAGACTATGGCAGATAATGCTGCAGGTGGAGCGATGTTCAAAAGGACACCATCAGAGGCGTACGAAATTTATGAGAAGCTAGGATCAAACTCGCAGCAGAGAGACACGAGGAATAAGGCGAGAGGCATCTATGAGCTTAACCAGAATGACGACATGGCAAGGCAAATCGCAGCCCTCAACAAGAAGATGGACGCAATGATGTCCACACAAGCAAAACCGGTTGAGGTTTGTTCAATTTGCAATATTGTTGGTCATAGGTTTGATTCATGTCCTTCTGGTAGTGAATTTCCTGAATATGTGCAAGAACAAGCTAATTTGATGAATGCTTATAACCCAAGACCTAGATTTGACCCTTATGCAAATATTTACAATCCAGGTTGGAGGGAACATCCGAATTTTTCATGGAAAAATACTGCTAATGCTAGTATGCCTACTACTAATCAGTCTAACCCATCTAATAAGTCGTCTCTGGAAGCGACTATGTTGGCTTTTATGCAGAAAATAGATTCAAAGATGGAAAAACAAGATTCGACCATTGCTCAACATGATGCGGTACTAAAGAATTTTGCAGCATCCGTGGGGAAGTTGGAAGTTCAAGTGGGACAACTTGTTGATGCTGTAAGAGCACATGTTCCAGGCAAATTTTTGAGCCAACCTGAGCAAGCAAAAGAGGTCACAGTTCTTCATTCTGGTAAGATAATTGATAATAAGATTAATGTTGAAGTTATTGATGAGTGTCATGATGAAAGTAAGAAGGTTGGAAAGGAGGAACTCACGAAAAGGCCATCACTGGGCACATCTACTTTTGAGTATGAAAAGGAAGCGGATGCAGTCCCGGAAGTGCATCACAACATCCCTGCACCATATGTACCACCGATTCCGTTTCCAGGCCGTCTGAAGAAAGCCAAAATGGATAAGTCTTATTCTGAAATTTATGATATTTTATCTAAAGTTAATGTGAACTTGCCACTGCTTGATGTGATTAGAAACATTCCAGCCTTTCCAAAGTTCTTCAAGGAATTAAGTACGTATAAGCGTAAGTATGAGCCGCATGAAAAGGTAATGGTTTTCGAGACAGTAAGTGCAGTGCTTCAGAGGAAGCTTCCGCCCAAGCTTAAGGATCCAGGGAGTTTTAACATTAGTATTACTGTTGGTGATACAAAAATAGGGAAGGCAATGCTTGACTTAGGAGCCAGTGTTAATTTGATGCCTTACTCTGTGTTCCGTCAGTTAGGTGTTGGTGAATTAAAACCTACTACGATGTTTTTACAACTTGCAGATCGTTCAATTAAATATCTGTTAGGCATTGTAGAAGACATTTTGGTACAAGTTGACAAACTAATTATCCCTACTGATTTTGTGATATTGGAAATGAATGATGCACCCTTGCATGATAGAAATTTACCAATTTTGCTTGGACGTCCATTTATGACTACAACAAAGACTATGATTAATGTGCAGGATGGCAAGCTAAGCATGACAATCTTAGGTGAAACTGTTGAATTTAAAGTATTCGAATCTATGTCATATCCATCAAATTCTTTTGATTGTTTCTCAATAGATGTATTAGATTCAATGGTGTTTTCTAATTTTAGACAGGAGCAAGTTAAAACTGCATTGGAAGCGGCATTGATGATGGAAGAGGATGACGCGCATAGCTATGATGGAGTAGAGGAGGTCACAGCAGCCCTTGAGTCAGTACATCCATACCCCCTTGGTGGAGTTCGGTTAGACATGCTTGACACCTCTCATTCGAAAATAAATTCATCAATAGTATCTCCACCAAAGCTTGAGTTAAAACCTCTTCCTAGTAATCTGAAGTATGCATATCTTGGTGATAATGAAACCCTTCCTGTTATTATTGCTTTTGATATTACTCCATTGGAAGAGGAAAAATTATTGAGAGTTCTTAGAGAGCATAAAACTGCAATAGGCTGGACAATTGCAGATATTAAAGGAGTAAGTCCTACTATGTGCATGCATCGCATTATTTTGGAAGAAGACGCCAAGCCTATAAGGGATGCCCAGCGTCGCCTTAATCCAAACATGAAAGAAGTTGTTCGGGAAGAGGTTCTTAAATTACTTGATGTTGGTGTTATATATCCTATTTCTGACAGCAATTGGGTAAGTCCAGTTCATGTAGTCCCTAAGAAATCTGGGATAACAGTTGTAAAGAATGAGAACAATGAGCTTATACCTACGAGGATGACAACTGGATGGCGGGTCTATATCGATTATCGCAAGCTTAATGCAACGACTAAAAAGGACCACTTTCCTTTACCTTTTATTGATCAAATACTTGAACGTTTAGCTGGCCATGCGTTTTATTGTTTTCTTGATGGATTTTCAGGTTATAATCAAATAGCAATCGCCCCGGAGGACCAAGAGAAGACTACATTCACATGTCCCTTTGGAACATTTGCGTATAGACGGATGCCATTTGGATTATGTAACGCACCTGTAACTTTTCAAAGATGCATGATATCGATTTTTTCTGACATGATAGAAAGGTTTGTCGAGGTATTTATGGATGACTTTTCTGTCTTTGGGAATTCTTTTGATAATTGTCTTGAACATCTAACATTGGTGCTTAAGAGATGTGAGGAGACTAATTTGACATTGAGCTGGGAGAAGAGTCACTTCATGGTAAGGCAAGGTATTGTTTTAGGACATGCTATCTCCAGTAAAGGTATTGAAGTTGACAGGGCAAAAATAGATTTGATTGAGAAATTGCCGCCCCTACTTCTGTAAAGGGTGTGCGAAGTTTTTTGGGCCATGCAGGATTTTATCGCAGATTCATTAGAGATTTTTCTAAGATTGCACGACCTTTGTGTGATTTATTGGCCAAGAATGCTGAGTATAAGTTTAGTAAAGCCTGTCTTGATGCTTTTAATGCTTTAAAAGAGAAATTGATTACAGCACCTATTATTATGCCTCCTGATTGGTCGTTGCCCTTTGAGATAATGTGTGATGCGTCTGATTATGCTATAGGGGCTGTGTTAGGACAAAGGGTGAATAAGGTGTCTCATGCTATTTATTATGCAAGTCGTACCCTCAATGATGCGCAAATCAATTATTCAACCACTGAGAAAGAATTACTTGCTATTGTTTTTGCATTGGAGAAATTTCGCTCTTATTTGATTGGATCTAAAGTTGTTATTTATTCAGATCATGCAGCATTGAAATATCTACTAACCAAAAATGATACCAAGCCTAGGTTAATCAGGTGGATCCTGCTGTTGCAAGAGTTTGATTTGGAAATAAGGGACAAGAAAGGGAGCGACAATGTAGTGGCAGATCATTTGTCACGATTGGAGCACATGGACGGCCCTAAGGATGTACAACCCATCCAAGAATGCTTTCCCGATGAACAACACTTCTCTGTGAATGGTAAAGAGCCCTGGTATGCGGATATTGTTAACTATTTAGCTAGTAATGTTCTGCGTACTGAATTGAGTTCACAGGAAAAGAAAAGATTTTTATCTACTGTTCGATATTATTTTTGGGATGATCCTTATTTATTTAAGCATTGTCCTGATCAAATAATAAGGTGTTATGTCCCAGAAGATGAGCATGATGATATATTGAAATTTAGTCATGAATTAACTTGTGGAGGACACTTTGGAGGTAAGAAAACTGCTTTTAAAGTTCTCCAATCTGGTTTCTTTTGGCCTACATTATTCAAAGATGAATTTAATTTTGTTGCTAAGTGTGACAGATGTCAACGGTCAGGGAACGTAAGCAAAAGGAATGGGATGCCTCTTACAAATAATCTAGTGGTGGAATTGTTCGATATTTGGGGCATAGACTTTATGGGACCGTTTCCTCCATCATACGGGTACACGTATATTCTTGTTGCTGTAGATTACATGTCTAAGTGGATTGAAGCAATTGCAACCAGGAACAATGACAGCAAGACCGTGGTGGGATTCTTGAAAGATATGATTTTTACAAGGTTTGGTACACCTCGGGCGATTATAAGTGATGGGGGATCACACTTTTGCAATAGAGCGTTTGATGCATTGTTGAAGAAATACAACATCACTCATCGGGTCGCAACTCCTTACCACCCTCAAACGTTGGGCCAAGTGGAGGTGAGCAATAGGCAAATAAAGACAATCCTGGAACGAGTTGTTGGCACTACAAGGAAGGATTGGGCAGTGAAATTGAATGATGTTCTTTGGGCGTATCGCACTGCATATAAAACTCCAATTGGTATGAGCCCTTATCGCATTGTCTTTGGAAAAGCATGTCATCTACCGGTGGAATTGGAGTATAGGGCCTATTGGGCAATAAAGCAGCTGAATTTTGACACGAGAGAAGCGGGGGATATGAGAAAGATGCAATTGAATGAATTGGATGAGCTGCGGAATGAAGCGTACGAGAATGCTAAGATTTACAAGGAAAGAACCAAGTTCTATCATGATAAAGTAATACAACGGAAGGAGTTTACACCAGGTATGAAAGTTTTACTTTATAACTCACGAATGAAATTGTTTCCAGGTAAATTAAGGTCAAGATGGACGGGTCCCTTTAAAGTGACACAAGTATCTCCTCATGGTGCTGTTGAAATTGAGAATGAAAAGAGTGGAAGCAAATTCAAAGTCAATGGGCACCGTTTGAAGCGGTATTTGGAAGGAAAATCAGAAGTTGTGGATGCAGCAAATTTTGTTGAACCTTAAGGCTTTGCAGTGCGTCTTGCCTAGACGTTAAATAAAGCGCTGGGTGGGAGGCAACCCACCAAGGTAACCTGTTTTTAAGTTTAAGTTTTAGTTTTCAGTCTTATGTTTCTCTTTTGTTTTTCTTTTAGGTTTTCAGCCACCCGGAGGATCCTTGAGGAGATGTTCGCTATTCTATCAGGTGGCCTCGTTCTTATTTATAGTATCTTGTCTCTTCCTTCTCTGGAAATTTTTGGATTGCCACCTCCTACATATTTTATTGGATAAATGCACACATTGAGGACAATGTTGATTTCAGGTTGGGGGGTGTAGACATTCATGACTTTATTCATGCTACCTTGTAGGTTTAATAGTGTTAAATTGTACATGAGCTGAAATGTTTATGCTTATTTTACATGCTGCTTTCATATGGATTGGCCGATACATTGATTGCATGTATGATAACCTGAAGGTAGAATATCATGTGATTCACACACGAACACTTTTTGTGCAGTGGCGATTATACTCACCAGAGGAATGAGCATGCTATTGTCAATCTAGACCATGATTTCGGCATTAGCTAGTGTTGAGTATTGCATGCAGAAAAAAAAAGAGAAAAAGTTCTTGAGCTTTAATAAGCTGTGCCTAAACGACTGTTAAGTGATCTACTGAGTAACCGGGTGTTCTTGCCTCAGGAAGCGGGGAGCTCGCGTAAAAAGGTAGAATCACTAATAGCTAAAAAAAAAAGAAAAAAAAACTACTCAGTGTTTTGTTAAGTAACCGGGTCTCTGCGCCTCATGAAGCATACGAGAACGCTAAAATCTACAAAGAAAGGACCAAGCTCTATCATGACAAAGCAATACAACGGAAGGAGTTCAAACCAGGTATGAAAGTTTTACTTTATAACTCACGAATGAAATTCTTTCCAGGTAAATTAAGATCCAGATGGACGGGCCCGTTCAAAGTGACACAAGTATCTCCTCATGGTGCTGTTGAAATTGAGAATGAAAGGAATGGGAGCAAATTCAAAGTCAATGGGCACCGCTTGAAATTGTAATTGGAAGGACATTCAGAAGTGGTGGATGCAGTTGATTTTATTGAACCATAAACTTCGCAGTACATCTTGCCTAGACGTTAAATACAGCGCTGGGTGGGAGGCAACCCACCAAGGTAACATGTTTTTAAGTTTAAGTTTTAGTTTTCAGTCTTATGTTTCTCTTTTGTTTTCTTTTACGTTTTCAGCCACCCTGAGGATCCTTGAGGAGATGTTCGCTTACTCTATCAGGTGGCCTCTTTCTTATTTAAATTATCTATATCTCCTCTTTCTCTGGAAATTTTTGGATAGCCACCTCCTACATATTTTATTGGATAAATGCACACATTGAGGACAATGTTGATTTCAGGTTTGGGGGTGTAGACATTTATGACCTTAGTCATACTACCTTGTGGGTCTAATAGTGTTAAATTGTACATGAGTTGAAATTTTTATGCGTATTATACATGTTGTATTCATATGGATTAGCCTATACATTGATTGCATGTGTGATAACCTGAAGGTAGAACATTATGTGAGTCACACACGAACACGTTCTGTGCAATGGTAATTATACCCACCAGAGAAATGACCATGTTATTGTCAATCTAGACCATGATTGCAGCATTAGCTAGTGTTGAGTATTGCATGCAGAAAAGAAAAAAAAAAAGAGAGAAAAAGTTCTGGAGCTTGATTAAGCTGTGCCTAAACACCTATTAGGTGATTTGCTGAGTAACCGGGTGTTCTTGCCTCAGGAAGCGGGGAGCTCGCGTAAAAAGGTAGAATCACTAATAGCTAAAAAAACTACTCAGTGTTTTGTTAAGTAACCGGGTTTCTGTGCCTCATGAAGCGGAGAGTGCTCGTGTAAAAAGGCAAAATGTCTGATAGTTGAAAAAAAAAAGAAAAAAAAAGAGAAAAAGAGCATGTTGTACTTAAAGTGCGAGGGTTGGATGATTGGTTATGAAGATAGTAGTGTGTTTGGACTAATGGTGGGTAGAAGTTGCTTCTGTACGTAATATTTATTTCTCACGTCACATGTGTTCTTCTGGATGGTGATTAGCATGTTTGAAGTGTAGAAGTTGATTTCATATGTTGGTAGTATGTGTATGAGTATAAGAAGTTTTCGTGCTCTGTATGGTGTATAACACTATTGACTTGACAAGGTAGAACTCTTATTATGCATGTCTACAACCTTAGACCGTTGGTGTGCTTAAGATTTTATGCGCTTAAAATTGCTAGAGACTAGCAATAAGCTGGTTGGGGGGTGTGATGAGTGCATGAAAGTGCACTCTGAATAATCTTATAACCATGTGAATTGCTAGATTATTATCCTTAATCAAAATCTTTATTACTATTTTTATATCTATCTGTTGCTTCACATAGTTGTGTGGAAAATGCAGGAAAAAGGAGCAAAGAAGCTGAAAAGATTACATGGATCAACTTGAACGATTAAACTGTACCTGATCATGAAGAACCAGATGATGTGCCATATATGGTTGGAAACCTATTAAAGTGTAGATTCTGGAGAATTTTACGGTTCGTGATTCCGAGTTTTCCAAGGAAAGTTACAACATTTTTCGTAACAGTGCGCAGGCTGAATGAATAGTGACGGTCGACCGTCAGATCTCACGGTCGACTGTCGCGCCCAAAAATTCCCCCGAACGACCGTCGCATCGACCGTCACATGCAAAACTTCCCACGGTCGACCGTGGCATCATCCGTGGCATCATCTGTGGCATCGACCGTCAGCCTCTATTAAAGAAAATTCTTCTCAGGGTCGATCCGAAGATCGACCGTCGCTCTTCCAAATTATTTTGTACAGTTGACGGTCGACCGTGAGATCTCATGGTCGACCGCCAGATCAGCAGGGAGCATATAATGAGCCGGATCTAACCCGAGTTTAGGCCTATAAATAGGATACTTAGGGTTATCAAAGGGGAGCTTTTGGGAGGACTTTTCTGGAGCATCTGGAGGAGAGGAAGCCGCGTTAGGGTTTTGTTTTCTTCGTATTTCTTTCTTTATTTTTCTTTGAACACTTTTGTCGTCTTCATGATGAACATGAGTGGCTAGTTTCTTTTCTAAGGTACCGATGTAGCCCTAACTGAATCATTCTATGTTATTGGATCATGATTATTTAATCAGTTTATTTTCCTTGTTTCATTCATTATTATAATTGAGATCTTAAATACCTTTATCTGGCCAATAGAAGTATTATAGATTGTGTTATGTGAGATTGGGCGAGGGTTCATTCCCTAATCTTGCTGGATCTATGAATGAATGAGATTTAGTCGAGGCCGGGTTTAAGCTAAGACACTTCTTGGTTTTTAATTGTTCTTCAGAGCGTAATGGATTCTTGGTTAACACTTAGTTATGGGTTCATTAACTAGGGTTAATTGGGGGTACTTGGTGAAGACCGCGATCGAACGGATCATCATATCGGAAGAACGAGCCCTTGGAATTAAACTGAAATCTTGATTGATTCAATGCATAGAATGAGGATGTTATGGTGAAATCGGAACCTTAGTATTTATCTATCATATTTTCATCGTTTTCTTGTTTCGTTATTAGATTATCTATTTTCGATACTTCATATTTCTTACTTTCCCTTCCTTATTTTCTTTCTTTTCTGTTCTTTAGCGTCGTACTCTAATAATCTTTACAAATTTCTGTGGGTACCATACTCGTCTTGCTACTATACTGATTGCACCGATTTGTATACTTGCGAGATATAAAATTTACATCATCGTCCGAGGTCTCCAACCGCGATAGCAGCGGGAGGTAAACCTTGAGTTTACATTTGACATCGATTATTTCCGAACAGTAGGCCATGCACATGACTCTATCTTCATCCTCGAGCGTTGTGGCTTGTTACCCATCTGCACTCAGTCCACCACGGTGTACCAATGGTTGGTTTGCATGTTCTACCAGAACATGAAGGCCATCCTCTATGGAGATAGGCGAGATGAGGCCGTTGATGTGCGCTACCCAGCCCTTGGCTTCACATCCACGATCGACGGTACATAGGTCACCTTGAATGCCAAGCCTATCTATCAAGTTTTGGCAATCCCTTCCCGTTGCCCAGGTCCTCACAAACCTCGACCCGAGGAGGTGTACGTTCACGACTCCGTTCCTCACGTCCTCCTCCACCCAGGTCGCACGAGCAAGGGCACTTTCACTCGTGCCGAGCTGCCAGCCCACTTGTGGTTGATCGATGATATCCTTCACCGGAACGTATACCAGTGCCGCCACGATCAATATCGCTCTGGCAATTGGCTATGCACTTTGTGGTTGCTGGCCAAGGATTGGGCAATTCGCTTGCCCCAGCAGCTCATTGAGGTTATGGCCCTGTACTACCAAGTTGTGGTGCGGGACAAGAGACCGACTGTGAGGACATGTCCCTCCATTCCTGGGTCGATCGCCTAGGTCGAGCCCGTAGCTCGTTGCAACCCACAAGAGCAATTTGGTAAATTACGTCTTGTCGGTTTGTTTCACACCCGCGAATGCACACACTGACCTTATTTGTGTTAGTGTTTGATTAGAATGGTTAGGTGGACCTGGGATTGGAAGATCCGGGCTTGGGCTCGTGTCTTAGCCCAAGTTTGGCTTTCTGGGCAAAGGGTATCGATCTTCCTTGCTAGAAGATCAATCTTTCTTGATAAGAAGATCGATCTTCTTCTTCTTTGAGAAGAAGATCGATCCTTCTATGCCAGAAAGTCCTGGCGATTGAGCTTGAGAGGACGGCCGTCGTGGCCGTCGCCCTCCACTGTCAGAGGGAGAGAGGACTTCCTCTCCTCTCCTCCCCCTTTTCCCCTCCTTCCCCGGCCTTCCCCCTCACTCTTCTTCCTCTTCTCTTCCTCTTCTCTTTCCCCTCCTTCCTTCCTTCTTCTTCTTCCCGCGGGCTCTGTTTCCCCTGTTCTGGCAGCCCCTTCTTCTCCTCCTTTCTCCCTCCTCCGGCCACCGTTTTGGGAGCTTGAAGGCTCGTTGGATCCGTGGTGGCGTGAGGAAGATCCCTGGTGTTGTTTAGTTGCTTGTTTAGCGGCTGTTTAGCGGGGAATCAGCCGAGGATTAGCGTTTCCGATAGGTTTCTACCTACCTAAGTTAGTTTATTGAGTTTCTCTTAATCTAGCCGTTAGATCTTGTTGTTCTTTACGTTGTTGGATGCCTCTTGCTTAGTATAATTTATGGTTTAAGTTTCATAAGCTTTGGTTGAGATTTTAGTAGGATTTATGCATGTTTAGTCTCAGATTTTCCGGTTTCTGCTGTTCTTGAAAAAAAACCAGTTTGCGGCGAGTTTTTCGATCGGTACGTGTATTTTCTTGGGTTGTGATGAGCATAAGAGTTGTAGATCTTTAAGTCTACTCTCAGACCCAACTGATTTCATAATTTTCTGATTTTCTTACGATTGGTTATGGATTTCGCACTGGTGGGCTGCCTTGCAGCAAGCAATGGTAAGTTAGTTTTGATTAGCGGTTTTGATTAGTGTTTTCCCGTTAATCCAGCCGTTGGATGTTTCCAGATTTTGGATATGTTGATTCCAGCATATGGCTCTACTAAAATCTGAGTTGGAACTCAAATCCGACGTCGTTTGGAGGTCGGATTGACGGAGTCAACTAGCTGCTATGTAGAGAATTTTTGGTGTTTTATATAATATTATATGTTCAAAACATATAATATTATATTTTTACTGTTCATCGAGGTTTTCAGGGTTGCTTCCCGTTGTAGGAGTCTGCGGTTGACGGTCGTAATGTCGAGACCCACTGCGGATCGGCTGGCAGCGGTTGGTAGTACCGCTTAAGCGATCCAGTTGAACTTGTATGCTGCCTTATCATACTGTTGCATGCCTATTTCTCTTACTTGTGTATGCTCATAGCATGCATTCTCTGTTGTGCAATAGTTACATGGTTAGGGCGTGGGTGATCTGTGGGTCACCATCCCGAGGCTGGAAGCTCAGATTTAGCATTAGGACTGGGGGTTGGGAAGCCTGGTCCAGGTTTGAATTGTGGTGTCCAGTCAAACTTGATGATAGGCTTAGATGACTGGTACATATATTGCTTGATGATTATAGAGGTCGTGTCGGCCTTGAGTCGGATGCTGAGGTGTAGCCGGTGTCCCACTGCGTTGACCCTTGAGTAGAGGGGTTGCCTACTCAGCGGTGCCTTTTCCCGCCTGCAGTGTCATTCCCTGCTTGTGGGCCAGCAGTGTTGTTTCCTGCATGCTGAGTGTGACCTGACATGTGACCAGCTCGGCTGGAAGACCATGATCGTGGGCCTCAGGGACACGCGGTGAGGTTATGGGGCCCCTGTGTACACCTAGGTCTTACTTGAGGGCGACACTCTTGTGTTCCCCTTCCTTCTGTGTGTCGTAGTGTAGAACCCTACTGAGCTTTATGCTCACTCCTACCCGAGCTGCATTTTGCAGGTGCAGGCATCAGTTCTTCTTCTGTGGCCCCTACCGGGCAGGTGTTTGGTGGCGCGACGGCGTCTAGCGGTGTCTGAGGATCGGTGATCATTTTCTACACTTTTGTTATAGTTAGCATCCTACGGGAGTATGATGTATAAACTGTTGTAACCTCTTTGAGGTTTTGGATTATTATAATATTTATGTTGAGGTTTGAAATTATTGTATTATTCAGGGGTGCTTTATGAACTGTTTAGTGAAACCAGTAAGTTAGAGGGAACTCCTCGCCATTATTTTCGCATTTAGTTAGGTTCCGGTTCACGTCGCCAGGCCCAGTTGGGCTTTCGCGGGTCGGGGCGCGACACCGACCTATGACAATAAGGCGGTCCCGTACCCGAATCTCATTTCTGCCTTCCTCCGCTGCCAGGGTCTTGTTCCAGACGGCGAGCCGACTGTCTCTCCCGAGGCTTTGAGGCTTGCACGCTTCGGTGCCGCCACCTGGGGCAAGTTTCTGGGACACATGAGGAAGGCCGGCATGCTTCGGCGTCAACCACACCCCATTAGACCACAACATACACCGGAATTTGGTCCTGTCGATCACCCGACATTGGGTGAGATCTATCGTGAGTTCCGAGCAGCTAATGAATTGTTACATCGTCGCTTGGACGCGATAGACACGTGGGATGCTCAACTTTGAGAAGAGATCTCTTACCGTTGTGTGCGGCTTGATGACATCCACCCTCCTGCACCTGTCACTGCTATTGTCCTGTACCGACCTCCTTCTTCAACAGAGTCGAGACCCCATGTCACACCCCGACCCAGAAAACCCATCCGGTCCGGGGCATGAGGGTCCTAAAACTATTTCTAAAAACAAACGGCGAGAGTTTCCCCTGTATTTCTCAATTTGAACACTGTAGAGTTTATAATCTTCACGATAAATAAAGACGATAAATCTAACAGTTCTAAAATTCAACATGAATATGAATCTGCTTTCACAAATTTCACTATCTAGTACAGGTTCTGATACAATGCTTTCATCAACCCTCATTACATAATTTAATACAGACAATCAAATCCTCGAAAAGGGAAAATTATGCATGTAATATAACTGCAAATGTACAACTATTAACAAAAGGGAAAACTCCAGGATCGTCAAGTACTCCTCGAAACTCCAAGTCCACGATCACCTCGAGAATGGCGCGCCAACGCCTAGAAGATCACATGAAAGGAAAAGACTGCTTCGACCTGCATCGCCGATGCAACCCAGGTAGGAGTGAGCAAGAAAGCGCAGTAGGGTTCTACGCTATTCTACGTCACATAGAAAGGAAGGGAGCAACAACAGTGTCTTTTCTCCGCCTAAGTGTAAAGGATGTCACGGGGTCCCATAACACCTATCGATTCCCCAAAGGATCCTACTCTTCTCAACCGACCACGCTGGGAACATCAACCAAACACGCTGGGACGAAACAATGAACCAGAACTAGTAGGAATACCCTTTACCCAGCAGGAAACCACTACTTGGGACACACGTCAGTGACATCAACAACCATCCTTAGCACTTGGCCTTGGAGAACCGACACGACCATTAAACCTCAATAACAATATAATATTCCAGTCCGACTACCTAATAATCCTCTAATGATATCAAACATAATCATTGATGACAATCACGTTCTAATCCTCGACTACCCGAACCCCGGTCCTCGGGCTAGATCCGAGCTATCCGAGAACCCCGGATGGACGATCGAATCCATTGCCTACCAACTAGCCTGATGCTTCTAATGCAATCAAATGCATGCAATGCTCACACACACATCAAGAGGAATTCAGACATGCAATAATATGTCGAGCAACATATACGGGCTAGGCGAAGCATGAAGCTTGCCGAAGGGTAAGCATAGCATGGGTCTACATCAAATAAAGATCTGTCTAACACAAATAACGGCAACACAGGCCGTAAACAAGCAACTATACAATTCAATCTAAATTTCGGCATTACAACGACATCCACAGCCGTCAACCGCAATTTCTACAACTGGGTACACCCCCGACCACACAATCACAAAAACAACAATAAATATAGTGTATATAATCTAGGGCACACCTTCGGCCCGTTTAATTATCTAAACATCCCAAGGGGTGTGACTCCCTTGGTTCAACCACAAGCTAAGGATACATGTACACTATACGATGTAAATAAGGATGACATGCAATTAGTTGCTAATTGAACAAGAATGATTTATAGCTAACTAAACATGCCGGCATCAAACAATTAATCGTCTAAAAACCACCAAAAGCCAAATTCCGGATTTCTATATTAAACCCTTGTTAGAGGCAATGAAATCTTATCAATTCGATGTCCAAACGACGTCGAATTGGAAATTAAACTTGGGCAAATGTATATTAGCATAGTAGAAACATGCAGCCCAAGTATCGGATCTAATTGATGTCTAATTTCCACAAATTTTACTAATCAATTTCTTAATCTCTGTTTCGCAACAATTTAGGAAACAATTCTCCAAATATCGTATATAAATCACGAAACCAGCGGCAGTCGAAAAAGAACTCGATGATCTAAAACTTTCATCTTGCAAGTTTCACGAGATCATGCTCACACAGCTCACCAATCGGGCTTGAACGTGACTGTTCATCGAAGAACAGAGCATCGACGAAAATCCGGGAAAGACATGCTTAAAAACCCAATTAAATCACAATCAAATCCTAAGAAGCATCTACCAGATGAAGAACATGCATCACAGAGCAATCTAGAAGAGAAGCAATCAAAGAGCTAGGTGGGAACCCTACCTCAGAGCTCGGAGAAGAAGAGGGAAGGTCGGATCGGATCTTCCCGACGTTGTTCCAGGCGCTGGAGCTTGGCGGCGGTGGAGAGGTGACGCGAAGTGGCCGGTGGAGCTCATTGATCGGCGAGGAAGAGAGTGTCGGATCCGAGAGGAGAAGGGGTTCCACAGCTCGAGAGGGGTGAGGACGACCTCGGAGAGGAGCGATGGTGGATGACGGCGGAGAAGAAGCTCCGGAGAAGGGAGATCGGCGGAGAGGATCTCGGATCTAGGGTTCTCGGGAGAGATAGAGCTCGCGGGAGAGAAGCTCTAGCCGGATCTGAGGAGAGGGTGTTGACTTTTCCTCTCATGAGGATGACGGCAGCAAGAAAAGGATCGATCATTTATAGTCTAAATGATCGATCTTTCTTTGCATTATTCCAGACAGAGAGCACTTTATCAGAGGATCGACCCTTCTCTCCATGTGATCGATTCTCTTCAGGTGGTAGC
Source organism: Narthecium ossifragum (assembly GCA_963920575.1). Classification (NCBI taxonomy): domain Eukaryota; kingdom Viridiplantae; phylum Streptophyta; class Magnoliopsida; order Dioscoreales; family Nartheciaceae; genus Narthecium; species Narthecium ossifragum. Next base: position 19,013,239 of record OY986971.1, on the reverse strand, counting down.
AGCTCTACGGATATATAGGATCGATCTTCAATGGAATAGAGGATTGATCTTACTTTGTAAACAAAAGAGACAGAGGGCACTCTTTTGTAAAGATCAAGGTAGGATCGATCCTCTTCGGGATGCTGAGATTTTTAGGAAGCCCGGATATAAAGGATCGATCTCTCCTATATAATAGGATCGATCTTCTTCGGGGTTTTCGAATCCATCGACCTCGAGCATACAAGGATCAATCTTTCCCTTTCAATAGAATCGATCCTTTCCTATTGGATGGCAAATCCGATGGCTCAGATCTAATCCGGATTTGTACTCTTTGGAGGCTATAAATAGAGTGCTTCTAGGGTTTCTTTTGTGTGGTTGAGAGGATTGTGAGAGGTGTGAGAGTAGGTAACCCTAGATAGAGATCTCTTTATCTCTGTTAAGGTTTGGGCTTTGTAATCTCTCTCTCATAGTGAAGATTTTCTCTGTTGCCCATGGTTTTTTCCTTCCAGTTGTTACTGGTAGGTTTTTCCACGTAAATCCTTGTCTCCACTATTTTCTTTTCTTTGTGGTTTGATTGTTTCTCTTCCGCTGCGACATCCCCGTCATTATTTGGCGTATCTCCGGCATCGTCGGGACCCCTCAGATTCCCAACAAGTGGTATCAGAGCCGAGGTTCCAAGATTAGGGGAATCGAATCTCTGATCAAGATTCTAAGTCCCTAATCAAGATCTGAAGCATCTGGGTTGGATTCTGGTAGAAGCGAGATGGATATCGATGTTGGACGGATGGTTTTACTCAACGGAAACAACTGGAACCTATGAAAGACAAAGATGGCGGATCTTTTATTCTGCAGGGATCTCTACAAGCCTCTGCATGGAATAGAAAAGAAGCCTAAAGAGATGGAGGAAGGAGAATGGAACAAGCTTGACAGGACGGCCTTGGCAACTATCCGATAGTGTTTGGAAGATTGCGTCTACCACCACGTGTCGACGAAGACATCCAAAGATCTTTGGGAGAAGCTTCATGAGCTTTACGAGAGGAAGTCTGTTGGAAACAGAACGTTCTTGATCCGACAGCTCGTGAATCTAAAGCACCTAGATGGACGGTCAATAGCCGAGCACCTGAATGAGTTTCAGAGCATCGTCAATCAACTTGCAACCATGAAGATGGTTTTGGATAACGACATGAAGGCATCTCTCCTGCTAAGCTCTTTGCCAGATTCTTGGGAGAGTCTGGTAGCCTCGCTCAGCAACTCAGTGCCTGACGGAGCAGTATCTCTGAGCCAAGTTACAGGCTATTTGCTGAACGAATAGACCAGACGGAAGACCGCTGGAGCAAGGCAGATAGATTCAGAATCTATGATGGCAATGAACCAAGAGAGAAGAAAAAGTGTCACTTGCTATTACCGTGGCAAAGTAGGCCATGTAAAGAAGCAATGCAGTGATGAGTGCATGAAAGTGCACTCTGAATAGCCTTATAACTAGTTTAATTACTGGATTTTTCATCCTTAATTAGTATTTTTCGTTCTATTTTTATACTTATATGTTGCTTCACAAAGTTATTTGGAATATGCAGGAAAGTGGAGCTAAAGAAGCAAAGATATGTCAAATTCAACATCAAATCTGTACCTGCTCAGAATGAATCAGATAATCTTCTATCCATGGCTGAAAAGCTCTTAAAATCTAGTTTCTGGAGAATTTTACGATTCATGATTTGGAGTTTCCTACAAGAAGATATGCTATTTTTAGTACGAGAGATGCAGGAGCAAGCAACTACGGAAGAAGAAGATCGATCGGATGCCAAAGAAGATCGATCTCTTTTTGTGCTCAGACGCTGAAAGAGAGTTGACAGAGGACCAATTATAAGAAGATCGATCATTTCCCAAAACAAGATCGATCTGAACCTGCACGATCTGTAAGTGACCCAGTCTACGGAGAAATAAGATCGATCCTTTCCCAAAAAAGATCGATCTTAGTCGGGGCGAACCAGATTACGAAAATTGAGATTAGAAAGAAGATTGATCTTTATCCTTAAGAAGATCGATCTCTTGTCCGACGACCTGAAAACGAACGTACCAGATTTAATCCGAAGGCTGAAGTAAAGTTAGGGTTTCTTACCCATATTTAAGGAAGTCGTCCAAGACATAAAGAGGGGGGTCGGCCAGCACTATTGAAGGAGTTTTGGAGGCCGGAAAGAGGGGAGAAGACCACACGAAGATCTAGGGTTTTTCTTTCTTATCTTTCTTATGAATATCTTGGTTGTTTTTATGATGAACATGAGTGGCTAATCCCTTTGCTAAAGAACCGATGTAGCCCTAACTGAATCATTCTATGTTATTAGATCATGAATATTTAATCAGTTTATTTTCCTTGTCTCATTCATTATTATAACGTAGATCTTAAATACCTTTATCTAGCCAATAGAAGTATTATTAATTGTTTTATATGAGATTGGGCGATGGTTCATTCCCTAATCTTGCAGGATCTATGAATGAATGAGTTTATGTCAAGGCCGGGTTCAAGCTAAGACAACTCTTGGTTCATAATTTTTTCTTCAGAGCTTAATGGATTCTTGATTAACACTTAGTTATGGGTTCATTAGCTAAGGTTAATTGAGGGTACTTGGTGAAGACCGTGATCGAACGGATCATCATACCGGAAGAACGCTGTCACACCCCGACCCAGAAAACCCATCCGAGTCGAGGCGTGAGGGGAAACCTACACTATTCATCTCCAAGTGGCGCGATACAAAGCAGAAAAGACGGATAAACTTAAAACAATTTATATTTCAGAGTTGAAACAGTAATTCAATTCATATATATACATCAAATTGTACTGATACAAGATTTGATACAAAGTCCTCCAAGGAAAAGATATTACACAAATAATCCCAAAAGTCCTCAAATATGTTTACAATTTACAAAACTGCCAAAGTACAACAATCGACCTCCAACAACCTCAAGCACCTCTGGATGTAGTCGCGCCGCCAAAAGCTGATCTCGCCGGCTCTACTGAAGAAGAACTGGCGCCTGCACCTGCAAACACAGCCCGGGTAGGAGTGAGCGATAAGCTCAGTAGGGTTCTACTCTACGACACACTGAAGGAATGAAAACAACAACAGTGTTGTCTCCCCGCTCAAGTCTAACGGATGTCACGGGTCCCACAACCTTGTCGATGTCCCAAGGGCTCCTGTCATGAAACCTCTCTCCTGAACATGTGACCAGGAGGCCAAGGAACAGTAACATGCAGGATCACCCTTACCCAAGCTGGAATACCAACCCTTGGGGAACCACGTTGGGAACGCACCAACATTCATCCTTAGCACTTGGCTTTGGAAAAAAACACGACCTCTAAACCTCAAACACTGATCAGAGTCAACTATCGCAAATCCTCACTAACAAGAGATTCGTTGATACAAGATCATACCCTAATCCTGACTACCTAGCCACGGTCCTAAGGCTAGATCCGAGTTACCCGAGAGCCTCGGATCGGCGACCCAAACCATCGCCCGTCTAACCTCATAAGCCTCTAATGCACACAATGTGTGGACCTATGCAAACATCTACCTTAGATGCCTCTACGTGCCACATCATCAGTTATAGGTTCACAGTTATACAATAGCCCTCGGCACTCGCCGGCAAGAGGCTAAGGTTCCACAATTCCTCATTAGCTAGCACTCATAGCTAGCTAATGGTTAGACAAACAAATAAGCAATTGAATACCGACCACACATGTATTTAAAAGCAAGCCACATCATCAATTTATTCAAAGGAAATCAACATCCGATTCAATCCTTAATCTCAATGGAAATCCCTTGAAAACTCCATGAAAACCTCATACCAACCTCCCAACATGTTTAATTATCAAACCCAAGTGAAAGACATCCAAGAAAAACCAGAAAACACTGTTCAAGGCCCCACGGTCGATCTGACGGTCGACCGTGAGGCCACGGTCGATGTCACGGTCGATCCGGCGGTCGACCGTGAGGCCAAACAAGGAAAACCTTAAGGGCGACGGTCGATCCACCCATCGACCCTGGGAAGCTCGAAATCAAACAGAGCCTGACGGACGATGCGACGGTTGATCCGATGGTCGACCGTGAGGCCACGGTCGATCCAAGCATCGACCGTGGGAGGTCAAAAACCTGACAGAGCCTGACGGTCGATCCGATGGTCGACCGTGAGGCCACGGTCGATGCCACGGTTGACCGTCAGGCTCGAAAGATGCAAATCAATACTTGACGGTCGATGCACTGATTGACCGTCGAGCCTTAGGCACAGTTCATCAGAACAGTGCCGGAAATCTAATTTCTTGGATTTCAAGGATCAAATCAAGTTGGAAAACAATGAGATTTTGCAAGCATTCATAAAAGATGATGGGGAATCCAATGGTGCGAAGAAATCATGTTTTTGACGGTTAAATCACCAATTTAGGTTAAAATGGCCGAAAACCGATAAATGGCGATAATACGAAAACCAGCCATTGGAATACAGAAATCGCGAGATAGAAATACTTCAAATCATTCACATTACATGCACAAAGAGCTACATAGCATTCTAAGAAGTACTCCTACAGTGCAAAGGCATTAAACCTATCCTAGGAGAACCCGATCCTAAGATCGAGGTAGAAACACCTACTTGAACAAGCAGGGCAGCTCCTCCACGCATCCCCCAACTCTGATCGCCGGAATCCGCTCCTCCAAAGGCACGCCTCCAAAGCCCTAGCACCGCCGGTTGGAGAGAGAGAGAAGGAGAATGACAGGAGAAGAAGAAAAAAAAAAGAGGGAGAAAGGAGAAGAGCTTAAATAGAAAGCTGGAATCCATCACAGCCGTTCGATTCGATCTCTCCCGATCGAGCTCCGATCTTTCGATCGGAAGCGCCCTAAAGGTTCTAATCAAACACATACATCAATCAAAGGCCATGTGTGCAACGCGGGTGTGAAACTGACCACCAGGGACCATATTAACCAAAATGCCACTGGGGTCAAAAACAGCGATGCGATCAACCGATCGCATCCCAAGGCCAACCGAGCCAAACCACAAACCCAGACCCTCAACCTAATACGGTCGGATCAGGTTGGAGGTACGGGTCCTCACAAACGAGCTCTTGGAATTAAATTGAGATTTTGTTGATTCAATGCATAGAATGAGGATGTTATGGTGAAATCGAAACCTTAGTATTCATTCATCATATTTCCATCATTTTCTTATTTCGTTATTAGATCATCTATTTTCGATACTTCATATTTCTTACTTTCCTTTCCTTATTGTCTTGCCTGGTTCAGAAGATCAATGACACGGTGAGTCGATGAGATAAGTCAGCCTCTGTAGAGTCCCATTGGACTTTTTGTCGAGGGTAGGATCTGAGGAACCTTCTCAGTCTGTTTATACTGAACCTTGGGCTGGGGACAGGCTAATCATTGACGAACCTTCGCCCACGTCTGTCTCTGAGTCAACTCGCAAACGACGTAGGGGGTTTTGGTTTCTCAAACCTCCTCTATTTTCCTCCAAATCGGAGGGTCACAGGGGGATGTCCCAAGCTCTTGAAAGATATGAACAAGGGACCGGAGCTATGGTGGAAGAAAAGTGGACATCAACAGCGGAACGTCGAAGTGAGCCTAGAATTGTTCAAAGAAGCGTGTCATCCACACCAGTAGAACAAGAAAGAAAGAATGAATTTCTAAAGACATACATAGAAATTTGAGCCTATAATTGATAACATTGGCGGTGGGCGCCGCCCCGTATTGCATATGAGATTCCCGTTCGGCAACTGCGATAGGCATCACTCCTAAGCTCAAGAATCCAATAGGCGGTTGCAAGAGCGCGCGGAGGATGAGCTGATCAAATCCGAGAAGGATAGGCGGCGGAAGGAAGATTCTTTATATGTCACTGCCCTCCTACCCTCTCTGCTGGGAAAGCCAAGCCCCCCGACTTATTGAAGGTTGGCCAATAATAAATTCCCTTTACTTCTCAAGTGGAACCTCTTGAAGATCCTTCTTTTAAGATCTTGGAAATCCTATTCTATTGGTGACTTTCTCACAAGGAATGGGCTTCTTCTATTTTCTTTAGCGTTCTACTCTAATAATCTCTACAAATCTCTGTGAGTACGATACTCGTCTTGCTGCTATACTGATCACACCGATTCGTATACTTGCGAGATATAAAATTTATTCATCATGCAGGAAGTACAAGAAGGACGTCAGAGATGGCAAGGTTGATGATGGTGAAGATGAGAGCACCGCGAACGTCACGCTAGACCCAGCTGTCTGGTGACAGGGGAGCTTCCGTGCTAGGAGCACGAGGAGGTGTATCCGGTCGATCGAAGCGACCGAGGATATCTGAGTTACAAGCCCGGAATGTATTGTGACTTGAAGGCAAGAAAGCAACCGAGAAGATCAGGACTTGACGACGACATCCAAGTTTTGGTGGACAGTTCTCGATGATGGTGATCTGAATCTGATGTCAGATCGAGAGTTCAATGGTAGATCTGAGGTTGATGGTGTTATCCAACTTCGACGGCAACATAAAAGCGGCTAGCTAGCAGCACTGGAGTTGGCATGACGGCGGCACAATTTCGAATTCGATGGTGTATCCGAGTTTGATGGAGTATCCGAGTTCGACGGTGTATCCTCATGTGTCGGATGGGGGAGTTTGTTGACTTTTCCTCCCATGAGGATGACGGCAGCAAAAAAAGGATCGATCATTTATAGTCTAAATGATCGATCTTTCTTTGCATTATTCTAGACAGAGAGCACTTTATCAGAGGATCGATCCTTCTCTCCAGGTGATCGATCCTCTTCAGGAGGTAGCAGCTCTACGGATATATAGGATCGATCTTCAATGGAATAGAAGATCGATCTTACTTTGTAAACAAAAGAGATAGAGAGCACACTTTTGTAAAGATCAAGGTAGGATCGATCCTCTTCGGGATGCTGAGATTTTGAGGACGCTCGGATATAAAGGATCGATCTCTCCTATATACTAGGATCGAGATTTTGGAATCCATCGACCTCGAGCATACAAGGATCGATCTTTCCCTTTCAATAGGATTGATCCCTTCCTATTGGATGGGTAAATTCGATGGCTCAGATCTAATCCGGATTTGTACTCTTTGGAGGCTATAAATAGAGTGCTTCTAGGGTTTCTTTTGTATGGTTTAGAGGATTGTGAGCGGTGTGAAAGTAGGCAACCCTAAAGAGATCTCTTTGTCTCTGCTAGGGTTTGGGCTTTGTGATCTCTCTCTCATAGTGAAGATTTCCTCTGCTGCCTGTGGTTTTTTCCTTCCAATTGTTGCTGGTAGGTTTTTCCACGTAAATCCTTGTCTCAACTATTTTCTTTTCTTTGTGGTTTGGTTGTTTCTCTTTCGCTGCGACATCCCGGCATTATCTGGCGTATCTCCGGCATCATCGGGACCCCTCAAATTCCCAACAGAGGGAGCTCGAGGGAGAACGGTGGCCCACGATGGTGGCGAAGGAGCTCCGGAGAAGGGAGAGGGCCGGCGCGGTCGTGAGCGGGGAAGAATAATGGAGAAGGAGAGAGGTCGGGCACGGGAGAGAAGGAAGGGAAGAGAGAGAGAGACAGAGACAGAGAGAGAGAGAGTTTAAGCCACTTAAGTGGCTTAGCCGGTTCAGACGAGCCAACTGATCGGACTGAATCCGATTTGACTCCAAATTGCGATCTCATCGTAATCTCGTCCGGATCTGACGATCAAGAGCGCTCCTACTGGATATATTCAATCATATACATCAATCAAGGCTGTGTGTGCACTACGCGGGTGTGAAACTGACCACCAAGGTGTAATTTACCAAATTGCCCTTGGGGTCCAAAAGCAGCGCTGCGATCAACCGATCGCAAAACAAGGCCAACCGAGCCAAACCACAAAACCAAACCCTCGACCCAACGTGGTCGGACCAGGTTGGAGGGATGGGCCCTCACACCCCAGGACTGATATTGGTATCCTAGCTTGTCGGTTTGCATGTCGCCTTTGTACTTGCTTGATTTGTTTGATTATTTGTTAGGTTTCTTGTGCCTAGGCGAATGTAGTACCACGAGCTTGATATTCTTGACGTAGACTGTATCTAGGGGTCAATTTTGTACATTTGGACGGATGGGACTTGTTTTGGTCTTGCATGGAGGTTGGATACATTTTTGTACTCCCGTGCTCATCTTTTGTATTTTTTTGACAGATTGACAGTATTTTTATATAGTAGATGTTGGCTAAGAGGGTGTGCCCCCTAGGTATGTACAATGAAAATGAGATTGTGTATGTGTAATGTATGCAGGTGATTGGGAATGTGAATGTCTATATGTAGAGATGATTTTAAATCAAACTTTGTAGGCCTTGTGCTTCTTGAATAAATAGAGGAGAAGTTGCCCAATGTTTCTCTAATTTTGCATGCTTATTTTATTCTTTACTTCATTGCCATCACGGGGTATTTCTTCTACTATTTTCCAGGGTCTCTATACTTTGGTCTGCCTACTGCTGCGATGCATTACGCCATCACGAGCGTGCGTGGTTTTCACGAGTTAGCTTGATTTGCAAATACAGTATTAACAATTAACGCAGGTACTATTTCATTGGAAACATCGTCATCTTATCTCTATCCCTTACCCTCTTTCCGTGCTTGAGGACAACCCTCCTTAAGTTGGGAGGTATGATTTCATCATGATTATGAGTAACCTGTGTTTGGTATAAATTTAGTTAAAAGTGCGTCAATTTTTTTTAGGTTTCTGGTTAATTTTAATTGCTTAATCTATCTTGAATTCTATGTTTTGCACTATTAATTCTACAAAGAGTCACATAGAGTTTAAGAGAGGGAAGTGGATAGATTGGGCACGGTATTATTCTACATATTTTCTTGGCTTGGTAGGGACATCTAATGATGCGAGCAATGACGGTAGGGCATTCCGGTGATTTTTCAGTGATTTTCTTTGAGCGTCCACCAATGTCCTCAATTCACACGTATTTACTTCAGTTTATAGCCGTTACTCTGCATTTTATTTTATTTTATTTTATTCCAATGTCTTAGTCCTTGTCCTATTAGTTTTCAAATTTTTGTCTTATTTTTGTTAGGATTTATCTCTTACTTCTAGGATTCAGTTTGTTCTTGGTTAAGTCCTGCTTAAACTCCAATTAGCCAATCCTATATTTAATCACCGTGTGCTTCTCCTCCGTGGTTCGTCAGCAACTCCGTTCGTTCTCCTTCATCCGTTACCAGGTTTTGGTGAGCCGCCTTCACCTTCTCCTTCATTTTCCTCTTCACGCCGTAATCCATCACCAACATCCTCTCTTTTCGTCGCCATGGATGCCGACGAACTCCCGTTCGGTTACATGGCTCCATTGGCACCGTAGATCACCGACGTTTCTCTCCTCTTTAGCCATCTAGTTCTCTCCATTGCTTTCCGACCAACGACGCTAGCGACCTGAGCCGACGTCCACCTTCTTGCTTCCCCTGTTTTCCTTCCCTCCACCCTTATGCCCTCCTCTGTTTCCAGCCATCGCTCATCTTCCTTTCGGCTCATCACTGCACCTTACAGTCTGCAGGCGAGCTTCCGAGATGTCTCGATCTTGTCAGTCATCGTATTCTTCCAGCGGTAGCCCACCACAGTCGCCAGGACTTGACTTCGAGCCTGGATCTCCAGTTTGACTGGCATATGGGTGTTCTTCGGATGACGACTCCATGAGCACAATAGATTCGCAGCGACCACCTTCTCCACAGGTAGTCTTCTGTTTTCCCCCTAAGGCAACCACTGACCCAGCTGATCTTCCTGGACCCGCTATTGAATATCCAATCGGTGTTGAGCTTTATGGGCTGATGCCACCTCCTGATGCGTTTGCCCGCTTCATCTATGACATCCAGCATGACCCAGAACTTGAAGATCCTTGGGAAACTTTTCGGCTTCAAGACGGGTCCGCGGTCATCGTGCCACCACGTTCCTTGTTTGACCCGACTCTCTTGTCGCCACCTGGATCGCCATATGCGTCGGACGACCCTAACCGTCCGCCATCCCAGGGGTCTAGTGGTGATGACTCAGCTGAATCTTCGTCTTCAACATCTCGGTATTATGATTTGGAAGATGAAGACAGCAATGATGAGATGGACAACGATTGAGGAGTCATTCTCAGCTTATCTTTAGGACTATTTTCATAGATTGATGATTCTCTACGTTGTCTTTTAGCTTGGTAATAGGATCTGCTGTAGGGGGACTAGTATAGGGACTTTCTGTCCTTTTAGGATTATAGTTTCTATTTTCATTGATTTTACTAATTCTTAGCCAATAAATTTAAGGGATATTCTGCCAAGGTTTTCATATCTTTTATACCTCTCTATTATTTCTTCTATATTGTTCATGCTAGTATATTGGATCTTTGGAGAGGTGCTCTTATGCTAGGTGTTCCCGTGCACCTTAATAATGGATGATCAATCAATATTGGTGTTATTTATTGGTTTCTTATTTGTTAGTTGTCTCTCATATAACATGGGGCATTTTATGGATTTATTATTTTAGTATCTTAGAGAGACAAGAATAGCTTCAAGTGGCGACAATCTACTGTTTGGAAATGTGGTGATCATCATGCATGAGACGACTACAGACGGCATGATATTCCGGTGATTTCTAACCGTTATTCCTTGCTTTATTTTGGTGACTTAGTGTAATTGAGGACAATTACATTTCAGTTGGGGGTTAGGATTATGAGAATAGTTGTATACATCCCTTGAATTATGTCAGAAAAATGGAATTATGGTAATTATTCATAAAGATGCATGTTTTAGAAATTTATCTTATGAATCATTCCGAGGCTGGTATGTCATATAAAGGATAGTAAATTTTTGTTATTCATGACATTATTTCTACACCTTAACACTTTTATCATGATTTAAGGATAGCTTGACATATCCTAATGCACATGTTCACTTTCACATGTTAAAGCGTTGAGATTAGATTCTAAACATGATACTATGGTAGATTTACAATTGTATATCATGTCACAGAAAATACATGAACACATGCAATCACCTAAAAAAAAGGATTTTCAACTTAGTAACTAGGCAGCATGCCTAACCATCGTGGTGTTCGCGGAAAACAGTTGAAATTCCTAAAGGAAAAAAGAAAAGAAAAGGGATTTTTAACTTAGTAACAGGGCAGTATGCCTAACCAGCGTGGTGTTCATGTAAAACAGTTGAAATTCCAAATTCAAAAAGAAAAAGAAAAAAAGAAACAGAGATTGCTATGTGATGAGTGGAAAAATATGTGTTGGTATAGGATGGTGATCGTGAATAGTTCAAATGTTTAGATATAATCGACGCTCTGAAGCATGTGGAACCCTATTCACACACAGGAGTGTTGAAGTTATTTTTAGTCATGAGGAAATATGTTAAAGTGTTGGAAATATGTTATGGCATGTTTTGACTTATTATATTTTTATATGATTATGAGTTAAAGAGTTTATTCATGGATATTATTTCTATGTCATACATGTGAATGGATGAATATTATAATTGATTTCTGATGATGTATTCAAGGGAATGTATAGATATTTTTGGGGGTCATCCATGAAAACCCATAAGAGATTATAACTCCTCCACTGGGGTAACCCAGGGGTTTAAAGGCTTGTTGCACATACTAACTGCAATCGTGAGACCTACGAAAGTGGCTAGTTAGATTTATTTTTATCTTTTGCTTTGATCGAGGACTAGGAAAGATCAAGTTAGGGGTGTGATAAGACTTGAAAAGTGTACAAATCACCCTTATAATTTCGCTTTGTTAGTCTCCGAGCAATGCTTCACTGATTATTTTTATCCTATTTCTGGTACAACAGACCCTAGCATAAGTTAGATCAAGTTTGGAGTCAAAAAGAGCTCATTTGGGCAATTCCAGTATGGATGATCGATCATCACATCATGACAAGATCAATCATTTAAGTGTATTAACTTGACAGAGAGCACCAATTCAAAGGATCGATCTTCCTTCATGAAATGATCGATCATTTATGTAAGACAACAGTGACAAAGAGCAAAGTTCAAAAGGATCGATCCTCCTTCATGGAATGATCGATCATCCACGAGGCGTGATCAATAACGCAAGGAAATAATCGATCATCCCCTATAGGAATGATCGATCATCTACGAGACGTAGCTAGCAATTGAAGACCAAATGATCGATCTTCCTTCATGGAATGATCGATCATTTGTTTGCCAGTGAAGAAAATCAAAGGCCCATATCTAATCCAGGAGAGGGATGTTCCTAAGATATAAATACGCAGTTTCTAGGTCTATGAGGGGCTCACTTGGAACGGAAGCAACAGTTTTCTTTTTTTTTTAGACTTTTCTTTGCAGATTCTTTTGGACGAGATCTATGGCGGAAGAGCTTCTTCAACCTTCATCTGTGGATCAAATCCTAAAGATGAGTAGCTAAACCCCTCGCCAAGGGATTCTTATGATGTAACTAGGATTTTTATTAGGGATTTCTAAGATCTAGGGCATGTATATCTTTTTGCATGGCTTATATGGATTAATCTTAATTCTTTTATAATCTTGGTGTTGATTTACTGTTGGATGGTTGGATTGTTCTAATGCGTGATAGATCTAGAGCTATTACATGTTAGGGCTTGGATTGAACTTATCTAATAGGAGGATCATACTATAACCATGGTATCTCAGATGAATTCTTCTTCGTGATTAGGGATTATATAGTGCTAGAACCACTATAGTAGTGCTAGAACCACTACATTCTACTCCTAATCCTCCATTTATCCTATCTTTCTAGATTTGGCCCATCAATGTGTTTGAATCATCTTGATCTTACACCTAAATTTGTATTATAACTATTTTCTCACGAAGAATTCATCCTAATCAGAGAATTTATTAGTGGTGATCATAACTAATCATTAGGTCACTGACTTTTAGATAATTGCTCTCACCGACAAGGGATCCTAATCGGAACTTATTGAGTGATAGGGAGAACAAGCCATTCACCTATCAACCATTAGGAAAGCCATTCAATGTGATTAGTGTGCCCTGATCTTAGAAAGACTAGGTAGAACCCTTGTTACGGATTAAGAATTCCTTGGTCCCTTTTCTCGCATCTATAAATCCTTTAGTATTAAGCTATTTTCATTCAAATTCCAAAACATTCCTTAACTCATTGGTAGGAGACTATATAAAGCATCTCAATTCAATCCTATTTCCCTGTGGATTCGACTCGGATTCACTATTATCTACCCCTAAAGTAGTTAGTTTGAAGTTCGATTACAAATATGTAATTTTGAGTAGACTTGTTAAGTCACGACACTTTTCAAGCTCCATCAAAATGTCATAGGTTGTGTGGTTTGTATCTATTGGCAAGTTGTAATTGTGAATTCACGCGCACATGCTCAAGGGTCATGTCAAAATTTTCAATAATTTTTGGGATATTTTGGATTTAATTGGGGTGGGAGATGACAGTTAAAGCTATCAAGAAAAATCTAAATGTGAGATTTGACATGAAAGATCTTGGAGAGCTTAAGCAGCTGTTTGGTTTGGAAGTAGATGCTGAACCCAAGGGTCTATTCTTATGCCAAAAGAAATATGCAGCAGACATACTTGGAAAGTTTGGTTTAAGAATTGTAAGCATATTTTTATTCCAATTGCAGCAAATCAAAGGTTAAGTAAAGATGATGGAATTCCACTCGATGATAGTCAGATTTATCGAAGTCTAGTTGGAAGCTTGATCTATCTAACTCTTACTTGACCCCATCTAGCTTACTTAGTCTGGTGAGTTAGTTTATGGAAGCTCCAAGAAACCCTCATCCTGAAGCAGCTCGCAAAGTATTGTGATACTTGAAGAGCTCTCTTGATTAAGGAATCCTTTATGAAAAGGATGTGCCATTTGAACTCTATGATTTTTGTGATGCAAGTTATGCAGATGATCAAGATACGCGTAAATCAACAACTGGATATATGTTCAGTGGTGGATCATGCGTCTCTTGGTGTAGCAAGCGTCAACCGAAAGTTGCACTATCTACAACTGAAGTCGAGTACTGTGCCACTACAATGGCAGCTCAAGAATGCACATGGCTACTTCAACTATTGTGGGACGTTGGCGAGGAGATTGACTTTAGAGTTGGATTGCATTGTGACAATGAAAGTGCAATTCGACTAGCAGAAAATCCAGTGTTTCACGCGAGAACCAAACATATCGAAGTTCATCATCACTACATATGTGAGAAGGTTCTCAATGGTGAAATCTCACTTGCATGGTGTCCACGGAGGAACAATTTGCTGATATTTTCACAAATGGACTTTCACTTCAGAAGTTCATCAAGTTTCATGGACAGCTTGGACTCATTACTAGAGAAATATTATTGATGGGGAGTGTTGGATGACAACTCTAACTCTATCCTCATCCTAACTTAAATTGCATTTAGTTTTATCTTAGTTTTATCTCTTTTGAAATTTGAATAAATGTACCTGGTCCTTATATGGTCTAGGTTCAAGATAAATACTATCTTAATCCTTTTATAATTCTACTATTATAAATAGAACATGAGACCTGGCTTAATGTGTGCTAGTTTCCCAAATTCTTCATTTTTCTCGAAGCTCTACTGCACCCTGGATTCTACATTAAGAACATGCAATTCATTTGCAGCTGATATAACAAACCGCAAACTATTCAATAGACATACGTATTAGATCATTATTCAACAAGAACTAATATACACATACAAAAAAACACGGCAAAAAAAATCTGCTTGCTTATTCTAGGAACGACCGTTTTGTTTAGCTTTGATTCGCAGGAAACCCAAAACAGACTTCTCCTTGGACAGAAGCAATCAGGAAATTGAGAATGGGTGACGCCCCTGAGCAATCTTGGACACCGCTGGTACCGGGTCCGGAGTCGGTTCTGCCGGACAAGGGTGGCGGTAGTGCATCGGCTGCGAGCGTTTCCGGCGGGCGTCGGATGGGCCAGGGTGGTGGTAATCCAACATCTTGGGCTTAGGTTGCTAGCATGAGGAGGAACCCTTGCGAGATGGTTTTGCCGGAGGAGCTACGGAGAATCCAAAACTTCTATCCGGACCGAGCGGTAGTCCCGGAGGAAGTTCTGGAGCTAGGAAGGCAACGATGGCGGCATACCCTGTTTGGCCGGTTTATAGGTGGAAGTGTAGGCCTGGAATTTCTCCGTCGGCGGTTGGCGAGTATGTGGCGCACGCGAGATCCCTTCATCGTCACCGATAGGCTTGATGATATCTTCGTATTCAATTTCTCGATTGCTGAGGATCTGGCGCTGGTCCTGACCAGAGGGCCGTGGATTGTGGATGGTAAGACCCTCTGCCTTCTTCATTCGAGGGACAATTTCCGGCCAACGGTGGCTGATTTTGACAAGATCTTGGTGTGGATGCGGCTACCCGGGATGCCTCAAGAGTACCTTGAGAAGAATTCAATAGTGACGGTTGCGGCGAGGGCTGGTACTTGATAGCGCTTGAAAAGTGTCACGACTTAACAAGTCTGCCCAAAATTACAAATTTCTAATCAAACTACTAACTAACTACTTTGGGAGTAGATAGCAGTGAGTACGAATCGAATCAATAGGGAATGCGTAGGAAAATAATTAAACTACTAAACTCAATCTAAGTATTCCTACCAATAAGTTGAGAAAGATTCAGAATTGAAATTAAACTAACTTTATACTAAAGGATTGATAAATACGAGAAAAGGTACCAGTGAATTCTTAATTAATAACTATGATTCTACTAGGTCTTCCTAGGATTAGAACGAGCTAACCAAACTGAATGGTTTTCCTGATGGTTGATAGGTGAATGGCTAATTTTCCCTACCACTCGACAAGTTCTGATTAGGATCCCTTGTCGGTGAGAGCAATTATCTAAAAGTCAGTGACCTAATGATTAGTTATGATCACCGCAAATGAATCCTCTGATCAGGTTGAATTCATCCCAAGAAAATAGTATAATATGAATTTAGTTGTAAAATCAAGATGGTTCTAGCACTTTGAGGTCACCAAATAGAATGCATAAAGGATTAGCAGTTACCCTAGTGGTTCTAGCACTACGAAATCCCTAATCTTGAATTAAGATGAATAATGGGTTAAGAGTTGGTCATGATGGTTCTAGCATTACATGTAATGGTTCTAGCATCACGAGACTCTTAATCTCGACAAGTAAATCCTCACATCCATGGTTCTAGTATGGATGTTTTAATGAGAATCTCTAATCTCAAGCCCTAACATGCTAAAGACCTAGATCTAAAGCATAAAGGAACAAATCATTCATCCACTAATAATAAAATCACACCAAGTTCATAAAGAAATTAAGATCAATCCATACAAACCATTCAAAGAGGTATACAAGTCCTAAATCTTAGGAATCCCTAATAGAAACCCTAGTCACATCATAAGAATCTCATGGTTAAAAAGTTTAGCTACTCATCTTTAGGGTTTGATCCGTGGATGAAGGTTGATGAAGCTCTTCCGCCATGGATTTTCTCCCAAAAGATTCTAAAAAGAAAAGATAAAAAGAGGAAAAATAAACTAAGAAAGAGTGTTCCCTCTCCTTGGCCTCCAAGCAGCCAAGAGAGAGTCTAGAAAGCCCCGTCTAAGATAGGAACAAGAGAGCCCAAAAAACCTAGAACATGCCTATTTATAGCCTAGGTATCCCCTTAAGTCGGATTAGATCTGGGCCTTTGATTTTACATAACTGCTATCAAATGATCGATCCTTTACTGGTAAAGATCGATCATTTGAACCCAAAAAATTGGTTGCGCCCGAGTATGATCGATCATTCGAAAGAAAATGATCGATCATGTAAAATATGGCTCTCTGTCATCTCTGCTACAATACAAGGATTGATCCTTTAGGGGAGGATGATCCATCCTTTATTCTGCGTAATTTCTGTTTTGCCATTTAGACTACGCCATTGGTACTAAAAATGTCGTAACTTCTTCTAGGAAACTTGGAATCATGAATGGTAAAATTCTCTAGAAACTAGACTTCAAGAGCTTTCCAACCATATATGAAACATCATCCGGTTCTTCCTGAGAAGGTACAATTTTGATGTCAAAGGTGGCCCATCTTTGCTCCTTTGACTTCTTTGCTCCTAGCAGGTTCTTTATTTGTTCGTTTTAGCACTAAACTGGATCAAATCTTTGCTGAGGGTCCTAATATCTGAAATGGGGAGAAGACAATCAAAATAGCATTGCTCGGAGACTAATGAGACCTTGTAGTGATTTGTGCACTTTTCACTCCTTATTAGTACTCCAGTAGGGGCAGATGCGGCAACTACCTTTGTTGACCGCAGTAAGTACGCAAGGGTTTGCGCTGAGATGCCTTTGGAGAAGCCTGTGAGGTTGGGCATGGTTGTTGGTTTGGGATAGCCGGAGGTGGAGAAGGGATGTTTCACGCAGCCGTTCATTTATGAGAATGTCATAATATGTGCTGCTTGTGGACGATTTGGGCATGGGGCAAGGTTTTGCGATCAGAGGAGTAGCAGAGTTGGGGTGCCCAAGGTTGGGGATGAAGTTGTGGAGGTTGATATGAGGGATGCTTCTACGGGTAGTACTGAGGCAGGAGGAGCACTTCAGGGTGATTCATCTTCTCAAAAGGTAGTTGTTGACCAAAGCATGTCAAAGGGGAAAGGGGTGAATGAGGTGGGGCGTGCGGAGGCTAAGGTAGATCTGCTAGTTCTTCTTCGGAGGAGAGTATTCGTGGTAAATGGAGGACAGTGCACTCACTCCGGCGACGGAGAAGGTGTGAGGACCTGCCCCTCTACCCCTGTGGCTCGTTGTGGACCGCAAGGGCAATTTGGTAAATTGCGCCTTGTTGGTTTGCTTCACACTCGCGTGTGCACACACTGACCATGTTTGGTGTTAATTTTTTATTAGAATGGTTAGGTAGACCCGAGATCGAAAGATCCAAGCTCGGGCGCGCAGAAGCCTGTTTTTGGGCGGCTGGCGGCCCGTGAGCGACCGATCGCTCCTGGGAGCGATCGATCGCTATCGAGTCGGTGGGTTTTTTTGAGAGGACGGCCACCGTCGCCCGTCGCTCTCCCCTATCAGAGGGAGACAGGACTTTCCCTCCTCTCCTCCCCCCTTGCCCCTCCTTCCCCGGCTTTCCCCTTCCCTTTTCCCTTCCTCTTCTTCCCCTTCACCTTCTCTTCTTCTTCTTTCTTCTTCCTTCTTCTTCCGCGGTTCTGTTTCCTCTGTTTTTTCGGCAAGCTTCTTCTTCTCCGTTCTTCCTCCTCCGGCCACCGTTCTGGGCGTTCCAAAGCTCGTTGGATTCGTGGCGACGTGAGGAAGATCCCTGGCATTGTTTGAAGCCTTATTGGTGACAAGTTTGCGGGGAATCAGTCGAGGATTAGTGTTTCCGGTAAGTTCCTACCGACCTGAGATAGTTTAATGGATTTCTCTTAATCTAGCCGTTAGATCTTGTTGTTCTTTGTGTTATTGGATGCCTCTTGCCTAGTACAATTTCTGGTATAAGTTTCATAAGCTTGGGTTGAGATTTTAGTAGGATTTATGCATGTTTAATCTCAAATTTTCCGGTTTCTGTTGTTCTTGAAGAACAGCCGGTTTGCGGCGAGTTTTCCGATTAGTACGTGCATGTTCTTGGGTTGTGATAAACATAAGAGTTGTAGATATTTGAATCTACTCTCAAACCCAACTGAGTTCATAATTGTCTGATTTTCCTACGATTTGTTATGAATTTGTTACTAGAGGGCTGCGTTGCAGCAAGTAATTGATAAGTTAGTTTGATTAGCGGTTTTGATTAGTGTTTTCTCGTTAATCTAGCCGTTGGATGTTTCTGGAGTTTGGATATGTTGATCCCGGCATGTTGGTCTACTGGAGTCTAACTTGGATCTCGAATCCAACGTCGTTTGGATGTCGGATCGACGGGGTCCATTAGCTCTAGGTAGAGAATTTTTGGTGTTTTAAATAATATTATATTTTCAAAACATATAATATTATATTTTATTGTTCATCGTCGTTTTCGGGGTTGATTCCCGTTGCAAGAGTCCGCGGTTGACGGTGGGGGTACCGTCGTAATGCCGGGACCCGCTGCGGATCGGCTGACAGCTGTTGGTAGTACCGCTGCAGCGATCCGGTCGGACTTGTATGTTGCTTTAATATACTGTTGCATGCTGATCTCCTATCTGTGTATGTTCATAGCATGCATTCTCTGTTGTGCATTAGTTGCATTGGTTAGGGCATGGGTGATATGTGGGTCGCCGTCCTGAGGCTGAAAGCTCGGACTTAGCCCTAGGATCGGAGTTGGGTAGTTTGGACCCGGTTCGAATTGTAGTGTCCAGTCAAACTTGATGATAGGCGTAGATGACTGGTACACGTGTTGCTTGATGATTGTAGAGGTCGTGTCGGCCTCGAGTCGGATCTGAGGTGTAGCCGGTGTCCGGTGTTCTTTACTCTTGAGTAGTGGAGTTGCCTACTCAGTGGTGTCTCTTCCCACCAAACAGTGTTCTGTGTCCTGTTGAGAGTCAGTAGTGTTGTTTCCTGCTACTGAGTATGACCTAACATGTGACCAGCCCGGCTGGAAGACCATGATCGTGGGCCTCATGGACACGCGGTGGGGTTATGGAACCCCTGTATACACCCAGGTCTTACTTGAGGGCAACACTGTTGCGTTTCCCTCTTCCTTCTGTGTGTCGTAGTGTAGAACCCTACTGAGCTTTATGCTCACTCCTACCCGGGTTGCGTTTTGCAGGTGCAGGCGTCAGTTCTTCTTCTGTGGCCCCTACCGGGCAGTTGGTTGGCGGTGCAGCGGTGCAGCGGCGCCAGGCGGAGTTTGAGAGGTGGTGATCTTTTACAGTTTTTCTACCCTATGTTAGATAATCTCCTACGGGAGTAATGTTGTATTCGAATCTTCCCCTCTCCGAGGATATGTATATTATATTTCACTTGGGTTTTGTAATCTGAGGTTCAAGGCTTGTAATTTAATTATGTCTTTTAAAATTGAGGGTTTTATGATGAATTGTTAGGGAGACCAATAGATTAGAGGGAACCCTCGCCATTATTTTTCCACGGTTTGTTAGGTTTCGGTTCGCGTCGCCCGAACTGGTTGGGCTTTCGTGGGTCGGGGCGTGACAGAAGGGGTCCGGTGGGTTCCTTGGGGATTGTCGGCGCTGGTAGCAGGTTCCAAGTGCTGAGGGGACTACCGGAGGACGATGGAGTAGGATATGGTATGCAGGGATAGCAGGCACAACATACCGCTAGACAGGGACCACAGGCGCAGGCGTGGGTTAAGCGTTGGGATCTTGCCACGCGGTTCAATCTTGAGAGGGAAGAGGTGATTACACAGGCTGGCAAGCAGACAATGACGGGTTTGCTGGAAAAAATTTTGTTAAAAAAAATTTTTTTGGGCAAGTTGGGGATCTTGCAACGTGGGGATCTTACCACTAGATATGGACCACAGTACTCCTATTACATGCTGGAAAAAATTTTGTTGGGCAAACTGGCAGTGCACCTGTGCCAGGGAAGGTTCGAGATCAAGCTGGCAATGCACCTGATGGTAATAGGAGTACTATCAAACTTGAGGGATGTGGGCAAAGAGGATAGTCAGAGAAATGAGGTTCCAGCGTTATCTCTACAGGATGCTGCCTGGTATGTGAAGCATAATGGGCCTCCACACAGGCCTGGGCCCTTGGTTATTTTGCGAGGCTATCGGCCGAACACAAGCTTTGAAGCTGGATTTGAGGAAACTGGGCATGGTCCAGAGGACAAGATGTTGGACTCAGGCCAAGCTTTGTAAAGTCAGGAGGAGAAACATAAGTATGGGTAGAGAGTCTTAATGGATGCATTGATGAAAGGAAGCTCCTCCCCTGCACCTAAGGCTCTCAACAAACTGTCTCAATCAATGGAGGAGGATGATGAGGAGGCCAGGCCACCGGACATTGATCAGAGTATGGTTGATGTGGCTAGAAGTGGTACTGGACTTGTGAAAGCTAAGAGGATGAGGTATGTTAGTCCTGAGGGGCATACGGAATCTGCTTAATGTTGAAGATTGTGGTCTAGAACTGCCACGGGATTGGGCCCGTGAGAGCAGTTCGTGCATGGCGAAGGATTTGCTCAGATAAGAAATGGGACATGCTGGTTCTTTTGGAAGTGGTGGTGAAAGAGGAGCATTTATCATCTATTCAAGCAAAGATTGGGTCTGTTTGGAAGGTGTTTCTGTTGCCATCCAGGGGTCGCAAAGGGGGCATACTAGCGTTGTGGAAGGTCTCCATTGGGATGGTCTCCTTTAACACCTTCACTGACCAAGCCATTCACGGGCTGGTCACTTCTGATGAATGGGTCCAATGGTTATTCTCTGTAGTTTATGCAGTGAGGAATCGTGATGACAGGTTGCAACTTTGGGATGTTTTGCAAAGTATAAACAATACAGAGTGGCCTCACCTAATAGTTGGTGATTTCAATGTCTAAATGGCCCCATCGGAGAAGCGTGGTGGCGCTCCCTTTCGTTATACAAAAGCAACTGATGAGTGCATGAAAGTGCACTCTGAACATAACTAAAAGCAGCTTATTTGTTTAGTTTTCATGATTAATATAGATGATTTCGTCCGTATATGTTGCTTCACAAAGTTATTTGTATTATGCAGGAAATTGAAGCAAAGATAGGTCTTTAACGCCAAAGCTGTACCTTCTTGGAGTGAACCAGATGAAGTGCCATATATGGTTGGAAAGCTCTTGAAGTCTAGTTTCTTGAGAATTTTACGGTTCATGATTCCGAGTTTTCTAGAGGAAGTTACGGCAATTTTAGTACCAATGGCGCAGTCTGGATGGCAAAACAGTAAATACCCAGGAAAGACGGATCGATCATGTTCCCTACAAGGATCGATCCTTTTATGCAGACAGACCTGACAGAACACACACTTTTCGGATGATCACAGAAGGATCGATCCTCCTTTCACTCGAGAATATTGAGGAGAAGGATCGATCTTTCTCCTATAGAAGGATCCATCCTACTCTATAGAAGGATCCATCCTACTATAGTAGGATCCATCCTACTCTATAGTAGGATCCATCCTACTTCTTTCAAATGATCGATCCTACTCGGGTGACCCAGGTTACGGAGAATTTTGAGGAGAAGGATCGATCTTTCTTCTATAGAAGGATCGATCCTACTTGGGCGGATCTGAATACGAGTCATCAGATTTAATCCAAAGGCTGAAATAAAAGCTAGGGTTTCATGTCCTTATATAAGGGGAGTTCTTGGACATTTTTTGGGGCTCTTTTCTGGACGTTTTCTAAAGAAAGATGATGAAGACATCTCCATCCATGACCGAGTAATCCACGGGCATGGCGGACGGATGATCTAGCGAGAACTAGGGCTTCTTCTCCAACAATGGTTCATAGTTTTAATCTTTATTGTTAAACTCTTTTCTATGTATTGGATCTTCAAAGATTATTTTCAGATTATAGATTTCTATGTGGATGATTAATATTATGAATCCAGTCATGCTTCTTTCATGATCTTATAATCCCATAGTTTTATCTATTCTTTACCTACTTTATCTCGTGAAATCTTTGCTATGCATTGCCGATTGTGAGAGTTGGTATTGTGTATTCTTAGAGATCCGGTTAGATAGAGTTAGGGCTTTGTCCTGATGAACTTTTGTTTCGCGTTGCCTGTAGTGACAGTCGGTATCGTGTATTCTTAGGTTTGGGTTGGATGAAGTTAGAACTATAATAAGAAAGAATCAATCATAGGAAGAGATATTTATATATTTTGTTAGGTTTATAATTTCATATCTTCCGGTTAAGGTGATTGGGATGTGAATCCCTTAACTGAATATCGAATGAACCGTTGGTAGAAGAAAAACCTAAGTCCGAGTTAAGTGATTCCCGATGTCTAGCCTTAACCAAATCATGATTTTCTTTGTTACCTTTATTTTACCGTTACATCTTCGATCTATTTTCTTAACTTTTATGCTCTTGATTGTTTTCGATACATTGTTATCTGTGTTTCTGGATCTTTCCTGCTTGTCTCTCTGTGGGTTCAACCTCTCTTATGTTGTACTGCACCGCGACCGCTGTGCGTGACACATTTGAGCGACATCAACAGTTACTGATTTCCTTGCATTTATTAAAGAGGACCTGCTTGAAGACTTGGGTTTCAAAGGCCCTTCATTTACTTGGTACAAGAGGCTGCGCGGTGCGACTAAGATTTCAGAACATCTAGATCGCGGTCTCTGCAATTCTCAGTGGAAGAAGTGGTTCCCAGCTGCAATGTTTCATCATTTAAATAGGTTTGGTTTCAATCATAGAGCGTTGATGGTACGCCTTAAGGTTGAGCAGAGGTTACAAGGCCCGAGCCCGATTAGAATGCAACAATTCTGGGTTGGGCAACCTGTATTCCGGAAAGCTGTTGTTAATGCTTGGCGTCGGTGACGTAGGGGCTCTAATCAGTTTGTCTTCAAGGGTCGGCTAATGGAGTTGCGGAACAATGTTAAGTCGTGGAGTAGATCTGACTCCTTTGACTTGTTCAATACGCAGAAGAACCTCCAGCTTCATTTGCAAAGCTTATATTTGCAGGAGGAAAGGGCCCCGCTGTTGCTGAAGGATGAAGATCGGCAACAAATGTTGGAAAATCAATTAGAGGCAATCTATAGACAACAAGGGATCTATGCAGGGCAACATAGAAGGAAGAAATGGGTATCGGATGGTGAGAGGAATAGTCATTTCTTTCACCAGTCTGTGAAAAATGTGAATATGACCACCCATGTTGAGGTGATTCTTACTAATGATGGAAGAGTCTTGACATGCCAAGAGGACATCGCATATGCATTCATTACTCACTTTCAACGGCTGTGGCAGCACCGAGATCGTGGTCGAGATCTCAATCTACCTGTTTTGCCGATGTTGACGGAAGAGGAGAGTTATGGTCTTCTTGTCCCTGTTACTGCGAAGGAGGTCAGGTTGGTTTTGAGTAGAATGGGACATAACAAAACGCCAGGCCCAGACGGTATCCCCTCTAAATTCTTCCTTGAGCATTGGGACATTATTGGTCCGAATTTGGTGGCATTGGTGTAGAAATTTTTTCATGCAGGTTCGTTGCTTAAAAATTGGAATGATAACTTCATTGTTTTTATCCCAAAGTGTTGGAATCCTAGAAAGATTAAAGACTTTCGACTGATTAGTCTATGCAATGTCACATACAAGTTAATCTCCTCAATCTTGGCTAATCGGATGAAGCCATGCAAGGATTCCTTGGTAAGTCTTGAGCAATCTACATATTTGAGTGGAAGATGATACAAGGTCGAACCAAGCTCAGCCTGGGCCAGCCCAACCCACGCCAAGGAAGGACTTGATCGAGTCTAGTCCTAGATGTGCAAGCCGAGCCCTAGCTGAACTGGCTTCAAGGCCAAGCCCGAGCATGGGGTGGACCAAGACCCACGCTCAGGAGGAACTAAGGAGATCCCATGCAGGTCGAACCCCACCTCCTAGTTGACCTGACCATGGACCAAGCCAAGACCAAGTCCACGCCCAAGCATGGATCCATAGTCTCGGCCTTGGATCCCAAGCCTAATCCGACATTAGGGATCCTGATCCCTAGCTGGATCACTTTCTTAGTTGGTTATTAGTTGATTTATTAGTTTGGATTATGATTGAGTCAGTTTTCTATTAGTAGTTATCTTGATTGAGTCTTATTAGAAAAGGATTGTAACTTGCTGATTATAGCAAGATAGTAGTTATCTCATTAGATCTTGTTGAGGCCTCTATAAAAGTACCTCCATAGCTTGTATTAGGATACATGACGAATTATGAGAATAAAATAGAGTTATTAGTAGGATAATTTAGGAGTAGCTGTAACCTTAGGAGTAGCTGTAACTTAATCTTCCACAAATCCCTCATCCACCTTCATCTCTCTCTATTGTCGGATTCTCTCTCCACCAGCCGCCCGCCATCCATCACCGCCCGTCGCTGCCATCTACGGTGCACGTCCCCATCACCGGCGTCCATCCTTGGCCGCCGCACCTCCTCCGCCACCTCCCTTGGCTTGGATCTCCAGGAGAAGCCAACCAACTCTAGAGGAGCTACAAGGTATCCCTCTTCTCATCCGTCTCCTCTTCTAGTCTTCGCCTTCCTCGTCGAATACCTAGGGTCCTTCTCCTAAAACCCTAAAGGTATCTTTCGACCTAGCCATAGATTTGGCTAAAGAGGATCTCAGACAAGACAAGAGACCAGGTACAAAAGCCCTATAAAAGGTGCATCGTAACAAAGGGTCATTAATGATAATGTTGGAGCAGCTCAAGAACTCCTTCATTCATTGAAGTATGCTTCAAAGAATGACCCTTTAATGGCTGTCAAGATTGATTTACTATCGACTTATGATTCTGTGCATTGGAGGTTCCTTCAGGAGGTCCTATTAAAGATAAATTTTCCAGTACAATGGGTGGAGTGGGTTATCACATGTGTTACTACTGCTAGATTCTCCATCATCCTTAATGGGAAGGTATGTGGTCTGTTTCACTCCAAGAGAGGTCTACGGCAAGGAGACCCCATCTCTCCATTTCTTTTTATTTTGGTTCAAGAGGTTCTTTCTCGTATTCTTTGGTAGCCAGTTTTTGATCTTCATGGTGTTTCTTATGGCGGAGGTGAGGTATAGGTCAATCACATGTTGTTTGCAGATGACTATTTTTTCATCTCGCGTGCTAGCTGTCTTGAGGCTAAGAGGTTGGGTAATGCTTTGAAGAGGTATAGAAATATGACTGGTTTGAAAGCTAACCCTATTAAGTCATTTATCAAGTTTTCTCCATCGGCGTCACCAGCTAGAAGGGTAAGAGTATCAAGATGCTTTGGCTTCGGGGAAAAAAGTGGGTCATGGTGCTATCTAGGGGTCCCTGTTGATGAGAACAGACTTCGTGCTCCTACTTTTAATGATTTAATTGAGTCAGTGCAGGAGAGACTGACATCGTGGGAGGCTTGAAGGGTCTCGGAGGCTGGGAGGGTAACTTTGATACAGGCTGTGATTCAAGCCTTACTTGTTTATGTAATGGATGCTACTCTAGTTCCTATCTCAGTTCTACATTGAATTATGCAATTGCCCCGAATATACTTATGGCAAGGGAAGCGCGGTGGAATTTCTACTGTGGCTTGGGATCAAGTGTTGCGGCCTAAGCTGGATGGGGGATTAGGTCTGCGAGATATGTGTGTTTGGCAAAGGGCACTTAGAATGAAGCGCGTTGCTAATCTGTTGAGCAGCAAACCGTCTATTTGGAGTTTGATTGTCAAGACCAAGTATAAGTTTTCTGGCCCAATTCCTTCATCAAAGCCTCTAAGATGTGCCTCTTCGTTGTGGATATCTCTATGTGCAGCTGCTCGTTCTCTCCGCTCCGGTTTAAGGTAGATGCCATCGGTGGGAAGTTCTCTTGAAGTGTTACAGGATTGGTGGGTTTTTGACGGGCCTATCTGTCCGTTTCCCTATCCAGTTGCGGTGGAGGAGGGTGCTTTGAATTGGTATGTTGGAGACCTCCTTGATGACTCAAGGGAATGGAATGCTTTGGAAGTCAGGTGTCTCTTTCACGAGGAACTGGCGAAGAGGGTGATGAGCTTGCCAATTAGGCCAGCTGCTGAGGGTGACTCTTTTCGATGGATGTGGGGATGTAATGGTGTGATTACCACGTCTTCCTGATATTCCTTTTTGATGGTTGCGAATAGTCAATTCAAGACACATGCCGATGATACTAGTTTGTGGAAGAGGATATGGGCTGCGCCAGTGGGCCCTCGAGCGAAGCAATTTTAAGCTGCCAACTCTTGATAAGCTTTGGGCATTATGCATGACAAGTGAATCTCGATGTCCACGGTGTGAGGTTGAAGATGAATCAATTGAGCATGTATTGATTTGATGCCCTTGTGCACAGTTTGTTTGGAGGAATGTATTAGAGGGATCGGGTATGGTGGCTACAAACCTTACTCTTGATGATTGCTTTGAGATTCTTGACAGGTCCTCATCATTGGATCATAATTGGCTTTTAAAATCTGATGTTGGTTATACATTGTGGAATCTTTGGAGGTCAAGATGTAGTGTTGTTGTTGGTAAAGAAGAGAGAGATCTTATCCATCTTGCTCAATCAATCAAGTGGCAAGTTAGAGAATACACAATTGTTCATAGGAAACAAGAGCCTATACAAAGGCATGAATGGCAGGGGATGTGTATTCAAACTTATGCTTCTTTTAGTAATGGTGAAAGTCGAGTTGGACTGGGGATGGTATGCACTGATGAGGATAATGTTGTTTTGTGGACACAATCAAAGGCTGACAAGGCAAGCTCTTCTCTTGAAGCTGAATTGAAATCCCTACAGTTTGCACTACACAGCTATGGATAGCGGTATCAAAAGCCTATTAATTGAAAGTGATTCTTTGATTGCGGTGGAGCTTGTTCATAATGGGGCTCCTTGGGTTAATTCATGTGCGTCTGTTGTTCAAGACAATTGATGATATATAGGGGCATTCATTGAGTTTTTGCTTGTATTCATCCATCGTAATTTTAATGAACGAGCAGATCTAATTGCCAGGAATGTCAGTTGCATAACCTCTGTTTTGTTTGGTCATGGCCTAGATGGGGAGGTAGATTAGTGCGGGGTGTGTTACCCTTAGCCTACGGGCTTAGCTGTTAAAAAAAAAAGACTTCTCCTTGGACCGATTCCCCCACCTTCAAAATGGACAAGGTTGCCGGTACCTACCATCCCTGCTAAGTTTAAGAAAATCAGCAACAATCTTTTCCCTATAATATTATTAATCATGATTTGAAATTTCAACCAATTTTAATCCAAAACTTCAAAATGTATCAAAACAAGGTTCGGTACTTATCGATCCCGAAACCAGAGCCGAAATCACTGAAACCGATACCAAAACCCAAACTTCGAACATGATATTAATGCACTTCCTCCAAAGCAAATACCCGATCCAACCAACCAACCACACGTCTCTCCAAAAGAAGCATCTCCGGCACTGTAAAAGTATATCCCCATAATTCGAAGTTTCCCACACGCATGCGGACACCCAGCAAAAGAGTACCAACCAACCGCCGCCATCTCTGACACCTTCCCGGCTCTAAACAACCTATGTACATTTCAGGATGACGTAATACAAAAAAACAACCATCTAGTACAGGATGCCTTTAATCCAACGGCTCCCAAGAGCCAACGTCAGCTCCATTTCTTAAAAAATCATCCTGATTACGGTCTATCGTATTGAAAAGAATGATATATGTGTATTTATAAAAGAGAGCGATAAAGATGTCTCTAACTCGGTGGTGACTCGGTGAGTCAGACTCGGGCGCGTGGGCTCGTTGACACCAGCTCTGTCGACTTGCCGGCCGCGGTGCGAGGACTTTCCGGCCTCCCTCCGCCGGAGGCGGGGAAGGGCCGGAGATTATCCGGCCTTGCTCCGCCGCCTCCGATGCTGCGCGACTCGAACGGGTTCTTGAATGACGGAAACCTCCCTTTGCTGGAACCCCCCTCGAAGTCGGCGGCGGCGGCGGCGCCCTTCCTCGTCGATCCCTCCCCCGACCGCCATGACAGCACCCGGGCGGAGAACGTCCGCGCTAAGAAGGAAGGGAGGAGCCCCTCCGGCTTCCCCAACCTTATGCTCCTCCCTCGCCCGAAACTCCCCTCTCCTCCTCCTCCTCTGTACCCTCGCCTCGAGCTCCCCTCTCCGCCGGAGGGGAACCCTACGCAGCTCGTCGTCCTCTTTAGTTCCCTCGCCGCCATGATCTCCTTGTGTATGTGAGCAGGTAGCTTCAAGGTGTACCGATCCAGGTTCTCCCCCGGCTGTAGCAGCGAGTGGCCCGTCGAGTGCGATCTCGGGAACCTCGCCCCCGCTCGGATCGACTTCGCCTTCAGCGCCCTCTTCTGGCTCCCAATCCGAAGCAGCTCGGCCATCTCCTGCTTTTTGTCCTCCTCATCCACGGAGATCACCACCTGCGGCGGCGGCAGCGGCGTCGTCTCCGTCTCCACCAGATCGGCTCCGGCGGCGACGGAAACGGGGAAGGAATCGGGAGTGAACTCATCGGGTTTAACGGCGGTGAGATCGGACCGGCAAACGGGGCAGGTGACGTGGGAGGCGAGCCAGGCGTCGATGCAGTCGGGGTGGAAGGCGTGGCTACACTTGGGGAGAAGGCGGAGGGTCTCCTCGTCCTCGAACTCGCACAGGCACACCGCGCACTCCAGAGACTCCTTCCCGATCTTGAGGCCCTTCACCTCCGAGTACACCAGCGTCGGGAACGTCTCCAGCACCTCCGGATCCAGCCCCCTCTGCAGCCTCGCCCTCATCGACCCCACGCCGCCGCCCCTCCACGACCTCCCCCCGCCGACGCTCCCGCCCCGGGCGCACTGCTTGATGTATATCGAGAAGAACCCCAGGAAGAAGAACGCGCTGATCAGCACCACGATCACGATCGCCATCGACGGGTTAAAGTTCGTCATCCCGCTATTGATGTTGTTGTTGTTGCTGCTGCCGTTGTTATTGTTGCTCGGCGGCGACTGGGCTTCGGCGAACGAGGCGGTGAATAGAACCAGGAGCAGGAGGAGATACACGGCGCTGCCGGAGCCGGCCCCGGTTATCCGGCGGAAGAGGAGCGTCGTCGTCGCCATGAGCAATGAGTCGGCGGTGATTGGATACGAACCGGTATTGGGAGGAGTGAGGTGAGGAGGTGACTAAAAAGAGAAGGGCCGGTGCCGTGACCAGGACTCCAAGCGGGGGCGGTCAACGGTCTTCGAGGGTTTAGGAGAGTCCGGTCGCCAATGGTATGGTGGCTCTAGCCGCTCTACGTCCGTGACGTCTAGAAGGAGGGGGGAGGTGGTACGTGCGAAGAGGGATCGGATTAAAAACGGGCTCATGACTGGGATTTTTCGACCCGTTATGGGAATGTAACAAATTGGTTTAAAACGTGTGACCTATCTGGTCAAATTGGGACAGCTAGGACGGCCGTTTGCATTGGAAGTTTCCGGCGTAAGTGGTGGCCGGTGGAGGTGGAGATAAGGCGGCCGCCGAGAGCTGCCGGCGATGACCTTCGGCTTATGTGTCATGATGCTAAAGCTGTTTAGCACTCGACACACCCTTTGATATCATAAAACAAGGTAGGGGTGGATTTTGTCAAGTGAAAGTGAGTTTTATGTTAAATTAGTGTGTCGTGCGGTCGTGCCCTTCACGCGCGGGGATGGAACCAGGATTCTTACTTTGATTGCTAGATTATTACAAAATATCTATCAATAATAAAATTATTTATTCCGTGTAAAAAGATGATAACATGCTACCATTCAAATAACAATAAGGCATAGTTGCCGATAAGCCCACTTTAGTGTAAAATATCAATGCATAACCCACATGATATTTTTTAAGATTTTTTTTCTGTTTGATTAGTTCAGCTCGAAAACTAGTAGTACAACTTACATCATACTATTTAAAACACCTAGTCCATCAAACTCCAACTAGGCAAAGCAACCATCATGCCGTCTACACCATCAGCTCTCTCATTACATTCCCAAGGGATAAACACAAAAGCAACATAAGTAAAATAAAAAATTTGGGACCAAATCTCACGAAGAAAGGCAACTGATTCATTATCCCAAGACCGGCGTCCCCTCAAGATGTCAACCGCGTGCAGTGAATCGGATTCGATAATTAACCGGTCACGATCATCTGGAGCAACCACTATAATAGCAAAATGAATAGCTTGAAGCTCCGCCTGTAAGACTGAACTCGCCTTCACCATCTTGCCATAAGCCCATTTAAGAGAGCGTCGTGTAGGAGACCGACCATGCCGACAGCCGCCTTACCCTCCCAGTAAGAAGCATCTACTTGAACGGTCAAGACACCTTCACTCCATATTCGTTGTCTTTCTCCACCAGGCTTGAGCTTTCTCAAAAATTCAGCTACCTGTCTGCCTACCCGCCTTGCAAGAGCAGTCACCGCTATCCCCTTCCTTTGAAATATCACATCATTCCGATCTCGCCAGATCCATCATAATGCATATCCAATCAGCGCCTTCAGCTCCCACTTTCCTTGTGTAGATCCTGCCGATGTCAACGCGCCAAAAATCTCATCAACCGACAGTTCTCTTCCAAGAACCCACTCCTGTGACAAAACCAGCTGCAACACTTCTTGCGCGTAGGGACATTTAAAATAGCATGAGTGAATGTCTCAACCGCACCACACCTTGGGCAACCACGCTCATAAAAATTGCAATAACGCCATAACAAGTCATGCACCGGCAACTTACCATGACATAGCCGCCATATGAAGTGCTTAACACGTGGTCCAACCGGAAGATGCCAAATATTGCTCCATGACTCATCCTTCATGCTCTCCTTCACAAGACCCCCAAACTTCATTAAGAACAAATAAATAGATTTAGAAGTGATCATGTCGGGAGCCCCGTAAGCCCACCGACAGCTGTCCATACCTCATCGCACCTCGACTTGTCTAATATGCTCCGTAAGTAATGGATGAAAGCAAGAGTTCAAACGACCCTCATTCCAGACACCATCCTGTAGAAAATGGCTCAGCCTTTCCCTATCCCAATCCACCTCCATATTAAAATATGAAGGCCTGCGATCCGAAGGGTCTTCAAGAATCCAATAGTCACTTAAAGCACTAAGTCAACTATCTTCCCCTGGTGAACAAACTAGCCCTTTACGCAATTGATCCGCCGCTCGACAGAGATCTCTCTAATGGACCGACCAGGCAGGGATGCCTCTAATCGAAGGTAACACCTCCCTCCATGCATATTTGGCGCGAGCCAAACAAGTCAAAACATTAGACTTATTCTCAAGAAAACATGACATTCTTCTAGCCTTCAAACCCGACTGCCAAACCCGAAAGTTCCGTAGCCCCAAGCCTCCAACTTCTTTAGACAAGCAAACCTTGTTCCAAGCAACAACAGTCATCTCCGATCACCTTCTTTGCCATAGAAAATCATGGCAAATCTTCGCTATACACCGTAAAAGCCCCACCGGATCTCAGTGGTAGCCATGACAAAAGCTGGAATCGCTTGGAGTACCGACTGCACCAACACAACCCTCCCCGGTTGAGAAATATACTTGCCCTGCAATGATAGCACCCGGTTGGTCATCTTATCCAGCAACTTCTCAAAATAAGCTCTTTGAGGCTTCTTGATGCACAGAGGAACACCCAAATACTCCCAAGTACCCTCGACTACCGCCAAACCCAGAATATGACAAATAGTAAGCTTTCTATCCCCATCCACTGTAGGTGAGAACTGAATACTAGATTTAATAGTATTCATTTCCAAACCCGACAATGCTTTGAAGGCCATAAGGATTTGCTTAAGCTTCCGAGCCTCCGAGCAAGTAGCTGCAGAGACAATCATACAATCATCTGCATAAAGTAAGTGCGATAGAGTAAATTCTAAATGAGGAAAGCGGAGTCCCCTCAGACCATTCCTCCTCTTTAAAAGCCGTGACAGAACCTCCTGAACCGTTAGAAAAAGATACGGAGACAAAGGATGTCACACCCCGACCCAGAAAACTCATCCGGACCGGGGCGTGAGGGTTCCTATCACTATTCATCTTCAATTGGCGCGATACAATTGCGGAAAGACGGATAAATTTAAACAAAGCTATAATCCAGAGGCAAACAGATAATTAATTCATATAACATCAAGTTGTACTGTCTAACATTTGATACAAAAATTCTTCAAGGTACATATATGATACAAGATTTCCAAAACTCCTCAAGGGTTTACAACATGCATATATATATCAAAAAGTGCAACAGTCATATCCTCCAACAAAACCTCAGACGCCTCTGGAGGTACTCGCGCCGCCAAAGGCAGATCCCGCCGGCTCCACGGACGAAGAACTGCCGCCTGCACCTGCAAACGCAGCCCGGGTAGGAATGAGCGATAAGCTCAGTAGGGTTCTACTCTACGGCACACTGAAAGGAGGAAAACAACAACAGTGTTGTCTCCCAGCTCAAGTCTAACGAATGCCACGGGTCCCATAACCCACCGATGCCCCAAGGGCTCCTGTCAAGAACCTCTCTCTTGGTCACTCTACCAAGATCACCCTGAGCACTGACAGGGGAACAGTATCATGCAGGATCACCATTACCCAGCAGGGATACCACTGCCTGGGGACCACGTCGGGAACACATCGGTTGCATCCTTAGCACTTGGCTTTGGGAGGCAACACAACCTCTAAACCTCAACACTGATTCAAGCCAACTATCGCATACTCCTCAACACCAGAGATTCAGATCAACAATCACACCCTAATCCTGACTACCCAGCCACGGCCCTAAGGCTAGATCCGAGCTACCAGAGAGCCTCGGATCGGCGACCCAAACCATCGCCCGCCTAACCTCAAATGCCTCTAATGCATACAATGCATGAGCCTAGGCAAACATCTATCCTAGGTGTCTCTATATGCCACATCAACAGTTATAAGTCCAACAGATATACAATAGCCC
Source organism: Narthecium ossifragum (assembly GCA_963920575.1). Classification (NCBI taxonomy): domain Eukaryota; kingdom Viridiplantae; phylum Streptophyta; class Magnoliopsida; order Dioscoreales; family Nartheciaceae; genus Narthecium; species Narthecium ossifragum. Next base: position 18,979,829 of record OY986971.1, on the reverse strand, counting down.
TCGGCACTCGCCGGCAAGAGGCTAAGGTTCCACAATTTCTCATTAACTAGCACTCATAGCTAGATAATGGCTAAGCAATTAACTAAGCACTTAACTACCATCAATCATGTATTAACTGCAAGTAGAACCATAGGTTTTCTAAAAAGGAAAGAACATTGAATTAATCTCAAACCAAGTGGAATTCCTTTGAAAACCTCATCAAATTCCCCTACATGCTTCCCAACATGTTTAGACATTAACCCCCCCATCAAAACCATCCAAGAAGAGCCGGAAAAACCAAGTCTAAGTGGTCACGGACGATGTCACGGTCGATCCGGGGATCGACCGTGAGACCACGGACGATGTCACGGTCGATCCACCGATCGACCGTGAGGCCAAAACGAAGAAAACCTCATGGGCGACGGTCGATCGACCCATCGACCGTCGAGAGCCCAAAATGGGACAGAGCCTCACGGACGATGCGACGGTCGATCCGACGGTCGACCGTGAGGCGGGATGAAAAAGAGAGAGGACCCACGGTCGATCGACCCATCGACCGTGGGAGGCTAAAATCCCGACAGAGCCCGACGGTCGATCCGACGGTCGACCGTCAGGTCCAGAGTAAGCATATTAAAGCCTGACGGTCGATACATCGATCGATCGTCGAGCCTGACGGTCGATGCACCGATCGACCGTCGAGCTCGCGACGCAACATGCCAGAAATCTTATTTCTAGGTTTTCAAGGATCAAAACATGTTTAAAAACAATGAAACTTTGTAGGCAAGAGTATTTAACTATGGGGAATCCAACGATGTAAAGAAATCCCGTTTTTGACGGTTAAATCTTGAAATCTCCTATCTAGGTGGAAAATGGACAGAAACCGACGAAGCTTCGATAATACGGAAAACGACTGGCTAAAACATGGATTCATGGTGTAAGAATACAAGGGAAAGAAGCACACCACATATGCAAGGATCTACAAGCATTCTACTAGGTATTCCACAGCAAAAACACATACAACCTAACCTAGTAGAACCCGATCCAAGGATCGGGGTAGAAACACCTACCTGGGCAAGCAGTGAAGCCTCTCCACGCGTCCAGCCAGTCGTGCCGTGAAGGTCCACTCCGCAAAGCTCAGCCCTCCAAGCTTTAGCCCAGCCGAAGGAGAAGGGGAGAAGAGAGAAGAAGAATGGGCGTTGGCGGGAGGAGAAGAGAAGGAGGGAGAGAAGAGAGGAGAAGAGAACCGGGGAAAAGAAAAGAGAAGAGGGGGAAAAAGGGAGTTGGAGCCAACTGCTCCAACTGCCCCCACTAACAGGCCACTAACGGGCCGGGTCTAACTAACGGGCCGAAAGCCCACCGACCCGCTCATGAGCCCGATCAGTCGCTCAAGGGCCGTAAGCTGCCCAAAGGCAAGCTTCAGCGCGCCCGAGCTGGGATCTTCCGATCCCGGGTCCACCTAACCATTCTAAACAACCACATACATCAATCCAAGGCCGTGGGTGCAACGCGGATGTGAAACCGACCACCAGGGGGCATATTTACCAAAATGCCCCTGGGGTCCAAACCACCACACGATCGCCCGATCGTGCCCGACGCGGAACCAGACCAAAAGAAAACCGGCTCTCGACCCACCCGGTCGAGCCAGGTCTGAGGGACGAGTCCTCACAAAGGATCTCCCTGACACATCCCCCGCCCAGACCGCACTGCGCCATGAGCCCTACCAATGAAAATAGAGGCCCACATACACAGGCCAAAACCCAAGCAACCCAAATCCTTGGAAAATTCATGGCTACCAAGACCTCTTATAAAAAGTTCCACCGAACCCGATCATATGCGGCCCGTAAATTGAACTTGAGGATCATCAAGCTTTTAGTTTGTGGTGCTAGGTGCATTGAATGCATTATCCCCTTTGTAGTGTCAATACTATCATGTGTTGACCGACCTTGCATAAAGGTAGACTGCTCAAACCTTATAACATGTTCAAGAGCTGTCACGCCCCGACCCAGAAAACCCATCCAGATCGAGGCGTGAGTCACCTAAACATGTTTACATCATCAATAGGCCCACAAGTATATAACTACTATGAATTTTGAACAATTTGGTCCTCAAGTTCATAAAAAAGTCGGCAGAATCTCTTTTATAATTATAACACAATAACCTTGTACATTTTACAATTTTACAACTTCAACATCAACATTAAAGAATATTACAACATTTCTCAAATACAACTGAATTAATAATCATAGAATTATGTTCTTGGATACATCAGATTATACAATAATTTGTACATCATTGATTAAAACTGTAAATTAACTGTCGAAGAACTCCTCGAAGCTCCAAGTCCTCGGTCACATCAAAATATCGCGTCATCTTCTAGAAAAACACCTGAAATAAGGAACTACATCGACATGCATCGCCGATGCAGCCCAGGTAGGGTGAGCAACAATGCCCAGTAAGGTTCTACTCTACGTCACACTCAAGGAAGGAGAAACTATAACAATATCATCCTCCATCCTAAGTCTACGGTGCCACTGGAAGCATCACACCTCGTCGATCCAGAATGAGCCCCTACATAGGGTCACCCTCACCCAATCGACGAAACAAGGAGGACGGCCAACACGAGCCCGGACCCAGGGTCAGTGCATTGCCGCTGCACTCATCGCCGGAGCTCTCACCGTACACCACCCCTTGTACGGGGACATACGTCATGAACATCGACATCCACACTTAGGCCCTTGGGACAAACGGAAATACGACCTCTATTCCTCAATATCATAATTCAAATGAATATTTCTAGGTTGCAACCTCGATCAACATAAGATCATAACCACACAATCTCGCCCTATTGCTCAACTAACCAAACCCCGGCTCTAGGGCTAGATCCGGGCTACTCGAGACCCCCGGATCGCCGATCGAATCCATCGCCCGCACCTAACCTTAATGCTTCTAATGCATACCATATGCATGAGCCTATTCAAGCAACTAGGCCTATGTGTCTCTACATGCCAAATCATCAATTAGTTGTCCAACAGGATATAACATAGCTATAGAGTAGATTTTTCATTAAAGGGCTAACATGAGACACACATGGCATTCACGTATCCAAATCAGGCATAATCATTCAACACACAGGGCACACCTTCGGCCCAATTAAATCTAGACATTCCCAAGGGCTTCACTCCCTTGGTTAACCCAAAAAATAAAATAGAAATGGGCACACCACCGTCCCTAGGCATGAATATGATATATTAGCACATAACTGAAGTAACCAACAAGAAATCACAGGAATTAAATAGAGGAAGACGGAGGGCATTAAAGAGTAACAGTAGCTGATGATGATGCATAATGTTATATTTTTATCCCTTAATACTAGTCTCCTGTGCTTATTTGGTACCTAAATACACTCATTATTCTTATATTTTGATTTAGGATGCAATTGAAGTTCTTAAGTTCGAAAAGAAGCTGAAAAGAGTATATGGATCAACTTTAAAGATTAAACTGTACCTGCTGATGAAGAACCAGATGATGTGTCATATATGATTGGAAAGCTCTTGAAGTCTAATTTCTGGATAATTTTATGGTTCGTGATTTGGAGCTTCCTAGAGAAAGTTACAGTGTTTTTACTACAACCAGCATAGGGCAGAATAGCAGAAGAAATATGCAGAGAATAAAGAGATCAATCGTCTTTTCAGAAGAGATCGATCTGAGTCGGGGTGTAGCCACAATTTGGGAAGAAAAGATCGATCTTCTTTCCATACAAGATCGATCTTTGTTAACCGACCTTGTAGAATTAAGGGCTCAGATTTAATCCGAGGATAGGAAACTTATGGGCTATAAATATGGTTCTTTTTAGGGATTGAGGGGGGCGAATTCTAGAGAATTTTTGCTGCCACTTTTTATTTCTTTGATATTTCTAGAGTTCTTCTTTCTTCTTTAAAGGATTGTTCTTGATGGCCCTGCGGGGCTAAACCTTAATTCTTGGTCGAGGAAACTGAAACCTCGGAATCCATGAACTGTGAGATCTAATCTATTTTTATTGTTCAGTTTATACTTGAGTATTGAATGTTTTTCTGTGATTATATTCATGATTGTCTTGTCTAATTGCTAGGAAGCCTACTAGTTTATTATTCATCGCAATCTACTGCTAGGTTGGATATCAAATCCGTAATTGTTTGATCCCTCTAATCTGCGAGGCAACTAGGGTGTAATGATCTACTGTGTTTCAGAGATTGTTAGATCTTAGGAAGAACGTTCGACTAAATTAAATGCAACTGCGTGTGCTTGTGTTGTTTAGCTTCACCGATCTCCTTATCCTTAAGGCTGCTACTAGATTAAACCTACAGCGCTTGTTTTAGGTTGTTTAGTTAGGGTTGATTAAATCGCTTGTTTCTAATTAACTATGATCGAGGAGAGATTCGAATTTAATTCAAACGGGGAATATTCAAGGTGTGAATTGATATATACTTGCATCGATGATCAGTTAAAAAGATTCTGATGGTGGATGTTGACTTAGACCAAGGTTTGTTCTCTTGATTCAATTCGATTCTCCGCTTTAGATTGTTTCTTTATTGTTTTCATTTTACTCAAAACCCCCCATCTTTGTTCACATAGCACAAAACTTATATTAGACACTCTTCATGGGATCGACTCGTACTCGCACTACTACATTTATTTTAACGAGTATTTGTTTTATTTTTGGTTGCTTGCCACAACACATCAAATTTTGGCGCCGTTGCCGGGGAGTGATTCTAGTTGATTTTTGTGCTTATTGTGATCTTTATTTCATAAAAAAAGAGTTTATTTCTTTTATTAGTGTTTTAGCATAGAATTTTTATTTATCTTCAGTACTCTAGACCTTTTCTTGATTTGTTTCTCTCGATTCATCGGAGTCTTCTTGATTGTTTATGAGTATAGCTCGATCTTTTAATCAAGTTGATTTATAGTACGATCAAGAGATAGAAAGAACTTTGCGCAGGTTAAGGAGGGAAGCTCGGAAAAACTTTGAGTAGAATGATTTGGATCTTGATTTCCCATTTGCTAGTGATTTTGGATTAGAAGAGGAAGGAGTCATGGCCAGAAATCGGACTTTGAAAGAGCTTGTAACCCCAAATTTGAATCAACAACCCTTATGCATTACATTCCCTACTTTGGATGTTGCTACTACTTTTGAATTGAAATCTGGACTAATACATCTCTTACCTACTTTTCATGGACTTGCAGGTGAGGATCCTTACAAGCATTTAAAGGAGTTTCATATTGTGTGCACAAGCATGAAACCTATGGGGGTGACTGAAGATCATATCAAATTGAGAGCCTTCCCATTTTCTTTGAAGGATTCGGCTAAGGATTGGCTTTATTATTTACCCTCAGGGAGTATTATCACATGGAACGAGATGAAGAGGTTATTTTTGGAGAAATATTTCCCAGCTTCAAGGGCGGCCAACATTCGGAAAGAAATATGTGATGTAAGGCAGCATAACGGAGAGTCTCTACACGAGTATTGGGAACGTTTCAAGAAATTATGTGCAAGCTGTCCCCATCATCAAATTAGTGAGCAATTACTTATCCAATATTTTTATGAAGGCTTACTAACCACTGACAGGAGTATGATTGATGTCGCTAGTGGAGGAGCTTTGGTGGATAAAACTTCTGAAGCCGCGAGGAACTTGATAGCAAATATGGCTGCTAATTCTCAACAATTTAATACTAGACTTTATTCTTATTCAAAACATGTTAATGAGGTAAATGTTTCATCCCTTGAATAATAGATTGCGAGTCTAACTTCTCTTCTTCATCAATTGGCTGTAGGTAATATGCAAACAACGAAGGGTTGTGGGATTTGTTCGGTGGCAGGACATCCAACCGATATGTGCCCAACTCTTCAAGAGGAGCTCAGTGAACAAGTGAATGCAGCGAGTAGTTTCCCTGGACTACCACAAAGGAAGTATGATCCATATTCAAACACGTATAATCCGGGATGGAGTGATCACCCCAATCTCAACTATAGGAATCCTTAAGTAAATCAGCCCACAACTCAATTCCATCCAAGTGGCCAGCAATATCAACAATATAGATCGCCATACCCCCCGAGACAACAACCAAACCCAACTTCTAATTCTGATATGTCTATAGAACATATTATTAAATCCCTTGCTACTAATACTTTACAATTTCAATAGGAGGCAAAGGCCAGTATTCAAGGTTTGGAACATCAGGTGGGCCAGATGGCGAATGCAATTAGTAAGCTGGAGGTGCAAAGTTCGGGAAAATTACCCTCTCAAACGGTAATAAATCCAAGAGAAAATGCAAGTGCAATTGTTTTGAGATGTGGTAAAGAAGTTGAGATTCCAGCAAAGGAAGTCACTGCACCTTCACCGCAAGGAAAAGAGCAAAACATTGTTGCGGACAAAGACTTTCCCGATGACGACGACATTCCTAAATGTAAGTTTCCACCTCTTTCTGATTATAAACCAGTGCCTCCTTTTCCTCAGGTTTTAGCAGAATCTAGAAGATATGAGAAGAATTCAGATCTATATGAGACTTTTCACCGATGCGAGGTAAATATTCCACTCTTAGATGCTATTAAACAAATACCTCGTTATGCTAAATTCTTGAAAGAATTGTGCACAATTAAGAGGAAACAGAAACTTAAAGAATGTGAGAAGGTGAGAGTACGTGAAAATGTTTCTGCAATTCTTCAAAAAAAAATTCCTGCAAAATGTAAAGATCCAGGTATGTTTACTATCCCATATACAATTGGTAACACCAAATTTGAGAAGGCCATGTTAGATTTAAGAGCTTCTATCATTGTCATGTCATATTCTATATTCTTGTTAGAAATCTATGCCATTTGTGATGGAAGCCATAGATTCGATGAAGAACGATTGGGATCCACGCTGCAACTCCATCTTCTCCAGAGAATCCTCCAAACCCTAATTCTCTCTTTTCTCTCTATGGGGACCTCCTAATACAACTCGGATTCCTTGGATTAACTCCTGGCTGTCTTACTCCGATCGAACCTGGGTCCAATCAAGCCATAATATGGAAATGTGCTAAACATGAAAGATGTAGCTTAGGAAGCCTTCTGTTAGATCCCGAAGATTGCATAATATTCTGACTTATTTGGAATATTTGGCGAATATTCTCCTGAATGTCGACGGACCAGTTTTTCAGCATCAGTTTAGCTTCATAGTCTTTAAAACTGGTATTAATCTGTCAGGAATATCGTAAAGTGTCCAACATAAAAGTTGTTCGTATTGATGTCTTCTAGAGGTCCTACAAAGTTCATGAATTTAGAATTTATCTGGAGAATTTGACGAATTCTTTTCAAACTGCCAGCGGAGCGGCGTAATTTCCACATATTAGTCTGTTTCTGTATTTTATAACTTGAATCTTCATTAAACCTGAAATAAACTAACAAACTATCAAATACAAACACTTTCGGGCTAACAAAGGTAAATTAAGGGGTTTAAGTATGAATATTTAGTGACTGATCAGGGAGGCAACTAGTATGAAAGAAATGGCAAATGAGGTTAACAAACTCCTCACCAATCACCCTTCAATACTTGATAAAAAAAATTCAACTGGAATCCCATAAGGTCCAGGGTATTTGGACCTACCCATTCCAAAGACAACTTGCTTGATTTCCTCGACACTGACCTCACGAACCAGATCGTCATGAAAAAGAGTCTGGAACTCTAGGTAGATCCGGCAGATGACAGCGAGGATCATGTCGCTCCCCGACCCACGAAGGCCCAACCGGGCCGGGCGACGCGAACCGGAACCTAACTAATGTGGAATAATTTTGGCGAGGGGTTCCCTCTAATCTATAGGTCTCCCTAAACAATTCACAAGTACCCGAATTTAATAATAATTAACAACCTAAGATGATATAATATAATATTGAAATCTTCAAAAGGGTACAACAGCTTATACAACAGACTCTCGTAGGAGATTATCTAACAGAAAGGGTAGACAAATGATCACCGCTCCTCAAGCACCGTTAGACTCCCCCGCGCCACCAAACACCTGCCCGGTAGGGGTCACTGAAGAAGAGCTAACGCCTGCACCTGCAAAACGCAGCCCGGTTAGGAGTGAACATAAAGCTCAGTAGGGTTCTACACTACGGCACACAGAAAAGGAGGGAGCTCAATAGTGTCGTCCTCAAGCAAGGCCTGGGTGAACACAGGGGTTCCATAACCCCACCGCGTGTCCCAGTGAGCAGGAAACCAGCACTGCTGTCTCACAAGCAGGAAACGGGCTCTGCTAGCGGGAGTCCAACTCGCTGAGTAGGCACACCCTCTACTCAAGAGACATGGATCACCGGACACCGGCTGCACCTAAGCACCCGGCTAGAGGCCGGCACGACATCTAAATCATCGATCAATATATATTCAAGTCATCTAAGCCTATCATCGATATCGACTGAATACTACATTCCAACCTGGACCTTGCTACCCACCACGGTCCTAGAGCTAAATCCGAGCTACCTGAAAGCCTCGGATCGGCGATTAACCCATCGCTCACACTCTATCCTTATGCATCTAATGAACAACAGAATGCATGCTATGATCATGCGCAGATAAGAGGTAAGCATTCAACAGTATGATAAAGTAACACATAAACCCAACTGGATCGCTGCATCGATACTACCGACCTCTGCCAGCCAATCCGCAGCGGATACCGGCGTTACGATGGTACCGAGATCGTCAACCGCGGACTCCTACAACGTAAAGTAACCCCGAAAACTCAGATGAACAATGAATATAATATTATATGTTCAGAACATATAATATTATTAAAGCACCAAGATCCTCTAATTAGGGGCTAAGTGACCTCGTCGATCCGACATCTAAACGACGTCGGATTCGAGATCCAACTTAGATACCTGTAGATAAACATGCTGGGATCAACATATCCAAAACCAGAAAACATCCAACGGCTCGATTACCCGAAAAACACTAATCAAAACCACTAATCTCAATAATTACCTTTAATTGCTACAATGCAGCCCATCCGTAGGAACATCATAACAAATCATAAGCAAATCAGAAAATTATGAAACCGATTGGGTCTGAGAGTAGACTTAAAGATCTACAACTCTCATGTTCATCATAAATCAAGATCATGCACGTACAGATCAGACAACACGCCAAAAACCGGTTGTTCTTCAAGAACACAGAAACCGGAAAAATCCGAGTTTAAACATGCTAAAAACCTACTAAAATCTCAATCAAATCTTATCAAACTTAAAAAAAGTAATTAATTTAACCAAGAGGCATAGAATAACACCAAGAACATCTAGATCTACCGGCTAGATTAAGAGAAAACCCCTAAACCAACTCAAGTAGGTAGAAACCTACCGGGAACGCAAACCTCGATTGAATCCCTCTTCCTGCCACAAATCCAATCAGACCTCAAGCACTCAAAACGATCGCCGAAGGAGGGAGAACGGAGGTGAAGAAGGAGAAGGGAAGCAAACCGGAAAAACAGGGGAGGTCTCGGCCTACTTATAGGCTCGAGTCTGATCGATCGGTCCAGGGAGCGATCGGTCGGGCTGGGTCGGGTTAACTCGGTTTGCATCCTTATCCGGACACGTCGGCTGCGCCGACCACCGACACAAGTCCGATCAGTCGCTCCTCGCACACGGGCCGCCAGCTGCACTAAAAATAGGCTTCTGCGCGCCCGAGCTTGGATCTTTCGATCCCAAGCCCACCTAGGGTCCTAGCAAACACATAAATCAAATATAGGGGCTGTGTGTGAGGACCTGCCCCTCTACTCCTGGGCCGACCGGCTGGGTCGGGCCCGTGGCTCGTTGTGGACCGCAAGGGCAATTTGGTAAATTACACATTGTTGGGTTGTTTCACACTCGCGTGTGCACACACTGACCGTGTTTGTGTAAATATTTAATTAGAACGGTTAGGTGGACCCGGGATCGAAGGATCCTACCTTGGGCTTGTCTTTTAGCCCAAGTCTAGCTTTCTGGGCAAAGAGAATCGATCTTCTCTTGCTAAGAAGATCGATCTTTTAGCGCCAGAAAGTTATGTCGGTTCGTCATGAATGATCGATCTCTTTTTGAGAAAAGATCGATCTCTCATAGGTCGGTTCGTCCGTCTATAAAACGAATGAAACCCTCTTCTTTGATTCTTTCGCAAATCAGCGTTCTTGAGCTGAGATCCGGCTGGATTTGAAAGAGTTTAAGGATGATCCAAGTCTTAGCAGCTGGGATTGAAGTTGCTCTAGTCTAGGTAGGGATCCTACCTACTTGTTTTTCTGGATTTTGTGAGGTTTGAGTTTGCTTGAGGTTTGTTTTGCTTAGATCTGATTAAATACAAGTTTATTTTCAATGAAATCTCTGGTTTTGGACTCATGATCCTTCGTACTACCAGATCCCAAGGTTTTGTGGGGTTTGGTGGAGTTTTCCGGCAGTATTTTCTCACCGGCGGTTCACCGGTGAATCCATCCGAATCAATCTTTCTTGAGGAAAGATCGATCTCTTGTGGGGCGTCATGCCCAGCCCAAGCGGGATCGATCCTTCTGTTGGAGAAGATCGATCCTTGCTTGGTTGGCATGGGCGGGTTCCAAGTTACGAAGAAGATCGATCCTTATGGTGGAGAAGATCGATCTCTTCCGGTTGACTGGGACGAGGCTTTCCTCAAGCACAAAGAAGATCGATCTTCTCTGGGAGAGGGATTCATCTCTTTGTGGTTGAGAGGCGTTTTCAATGGATTTGCCCGCGGGGCTTCGCGTATGCTGTTTTCTTTACCATTTTATCAACTTGTACATAATCTTGAGCATGTTAGCACCATAATGAGGGGTAATGGTGAACCGGGAGAGTGACGACTTCCGGGATGTTTAGATAGCATGTTGTACTGCTAATCTTCTTTGTCAGGGTTGTTTCCCGTAACATGCTGTCTTTTGGCGGACTGGCTGCAGTTGGTGGGGCTTCTACTGCAGCAACTCCTTGACCTGTTTTACTGTTCACCATCCCGGGCGGGCAGGGTGCCGAGCCCAGACCTTGTTCTTTAAATCGTCACATATGTTCCATGCTTATCTGCTTCCATGCGTATGTGCATAGCATGCATTTCTGGTTGTGCATTAGTTGCATAGGATAGGACGTGGGCAATCTGTGGGCCGCCATCCCGAGGCTTGGAAGCTTGGATTTAGCCCTAGGACCGGGGTTAGGTAACTTGGTCCAGGTTTGAATTGTGGTGTTCAGTCGATTTTTGAGGATAGGCCTAGATGACTTGAACACCTGTTGATTGATGATTGTAGAGGTCGTGTCGGCCTGGAGTCGGGTTCTGAGTTGTAGCCGGTGTCCAGTTGTGACGACTCTTGAGTAGAGGGTGTGTCTACTTAGTGGTGTCATTTCCTGTCAGCAGTGCCAGTTTCCTGCTTGTGAGTCAACAGTATTGTTTTCCTGCTTACTGAGCGTGACCCATCATGTGACCAGTTCTTCTGGAAGACCATGATCATGGATCTCAGGGACACGAGGTGGGGTTGTGGGGTTATGGGGCCTCTGTGTACACCCAGGCCTTACTAGAGTGAGACACTGTTGCGTTTCTCTCTTCCTTCTGTGTGTCATAGTGTAGTTTTCCTGCTGAGCTTAGTGCTCATTCCTATCCAGGCTGTATTTTGCAGGTGCATGTGTTAGCTCCTCTTCGGTGGCCCCTATCGGGCAGTTGGTCGGTGGTGCGGCGGCGCCTGGCGGAGTCTGAGGAGCGGTGATCTGTTTTTCCTTAACCCTTATATAGTTAGCCTTCTACGAGAAAATATATATGTTTGTACTTAATCTTCCCCTCTTCGAGGTTTTGTGTATTATATTTTGGGTTTTGATAATCTTCAGCTTGAGGTTTCTTAAATCTTTAAATTTGTAATTGAGGGATTTTGATGAATTGCTTAGAGAGACCATTAGGTTAGAGGAAACCCTCATCAATATTTTTCACAGTTTATTAGGTTTCGGTTCACGTCGCCCAGCCCCGTTGGGCTTTCGCGGGTCGAGGTGCGATAGCTTGGTCCAGGTTTGAATGGTGGTGTTCAGTGGATTTTCGAGGATAGGCCTAGATGACTTGAACACATGTTGATTGATGATTGTAGAGGTGGTGTCGGCCTCGAGTCGGCATCTGAGGTGTAGCCGGTGTTCAGTTGTGACGACTCTTGAGTAGAGGGTGTGCTTACTCAGCGGTGCCATTTCCTGCCAGCAGTGCCAGTTTCCTGCTTGTGAGTCAGCCGTGTTATTTTCCTGCTTACTGAGCGTGACCCATTATGTGATCAGTTCTTCTGGAAGACCATGATCGTGGACCTCAGGGACATGCGGTGGGGTTATGGGGCCCATGTGTACACCCAGGCCTTACTAGAGGGCGACACTGTTGCGTTTCTCTCTTCCTTCTGTGTGTCCTAGTGTAGTTTCCCTGCTTAGCTTAGTGCTCATTCCTACCCGAGCTGTGTTTTGCAGGTGCAGGCGTTAGCTTTTCTTCGGTGGCCCCTACCGGGCAGTTGGTCAGTGGTGCGGCGGCGCCTGGCGGAGTCTGAGGAGAGGTGATCTGTTTTTCCTTAACCCTTATATAGTTAGTCTCCTACAGGAGAGTATATATGTTTGTACTTGATCTTCCCCTCTTCGAGGTTTTGTGTATTATATTTTGGGTTTTGATAATCTTCAGCTTGAGGTTTCTTAAATCTTTGAATTTGTAATTGAGGGCTTTTGATGAATTGCTTAGGGAAACCATTAGGTTAGAGGGAACCCTCGCCAATAATTTCCGTAGTTTGTTAGGTTCCGGTTCACGTCGCCCGTCTTGGTTGGGCTTTCGCGGGTCGGGGCGCGACATTGTGTGTGCACCACGCGGTTGCGAAACAAACCGACTGACACGCCTTGAAAAGTGTCGTTACCTTAACAAGGATGCCAAAATTACAAATTTATAATATGAATCACTGACTAACTACTTTATGGGTAGATAGCAATGAGTCCGAGTCAAATCCACAGGGAAAAGAAGTGTTAAGTCTAATTACCTCGTATAGTTCTAAATCAAAAGATTGATAAAGGAAATGATTTTTGGGTTTAAACTACTCTTAACTCAGATTAAACTAAATAATAATAGGATAAATGGTCAAGAGATTTCTAATCAATAATAAAGAACTATCTAGGCTTTCCTAGAATGAGAGCAAAACCATAAATCAGAGATGGTTTTCCAAAAGTTGATAGGAGAATGGCTAGATCTACCTATCACTCAACAAAGATTCGTAAGAAGTCTTCATCGGAACGAAGATCAAATCAGCGGATAATTGGTATGAGAATAATCAAAGTGGTTCTAGCACTTTGAGATCGCCTAATCAATAAAGATAAAGATCGAATCGAAGGTTACAATTATAGGTCTTAATGGTTCTAGCATTAAGACAGTGGTTCTAGCACTCCTACAATCATAATCTAGGGTTTAGAATCCAATCCAAAGATCTAACATGGTTCTAGCATGAAAGCATCTTGAACAAGTCCTAACCCTAGCTTCTAACATGCAATGCTCAAAACCAGCGAGTGTAATCTCAGCGTAACTTTCACATCCGAACTCGAAACAAGGTGATTCAAGATTCGTTGAAAAGCTAAGGAAGAGATCTACAACTTTTATGTTTTGAGCTTTCACAAAATCCGGCTGTATACCCACGGAAAAACCAAGACAAGACAGACCGAAATTAGGGCACAGCGAACAAACAATCCATTCACCATAATAAATATTACCAATAGATATGACAATAAAAGATTATTCCATTAAAAACCATTAAAAGAATACATGCTCAGATCCATGAAAGTCCCTAGAAAGATTCTCTAATACATCATATAAATCCCTAGGCTAGAGATTAGTTACTCATCTTAGGAAGGAGATCCATCGATGAAAGTTGTCGCCGCGCTCCACCCATGGATCTTCCACCAAAGATCTAACCTAATTTGTGGAAAAGAAACTAAGAGAAACCCTAAGAGATGACGAAAATTCGGCCATGGAAGGCTGCCAAAACGCCCCCAAAGAAGGCTATTTATAGCATCCGACAAACCCTAACTCGGATTAGTCAATTTCCTTTTATTTTTCCCGCAGCGCCCAAGGAGATCGATCTCCTTTGGGATGAGATCGATCTGGTTTTCCGTAACTGCTTCTTCTGCACCTCTGTACTAAAAATAGCATATCTTCCTCTAGGAAACTCCAAATCATGAACCGTAAAAAGTTCTGAAATCTAGACTTCAAGAGCTTTCCAACCATGTATAGCACATCATCTGGTTCTTCCTGAGCAGGTACAGTTTTGATGTCAAAGATGGTCCATCTTTGCTCCTTTGCTCTTTTGCTCCTAGCAGGTTCTTTATTTGTTCGTTTTAGCACCAAACTTGATCTAATCTTCGTTGAGGGTCCTTAAGCCTGAAATGGGGAAAAGACAATCAAAATAGCATTGCTCGGAGACTAACGAGACCTAGTTAAAAGGGTGATTTGTGCACTTTTCACGTCTTATCACCGACAATACGTAATTTACCAAATTGCCCTTGCAGTCCACAACGAGCCACGGGCCCGACCCACGCGGTCGATCCAGTAGAGGGACAGGTCCTCACAGATCACCTCACTCATCTATCCAGAAGGCGGAAAAATAGTTCGCAAGCACCTTACCCATTGTCTTAGGCTCAGAGGTAAACTCCCTAGCTTCATCAATGATCTCACGGACAAGGATTTATGTGATCGTCCTTCCACTAATCTGTGAAAAAATTTCGAGCTTCTATCTCCTGTGCATAACCACAACTGCCTAGCCCTCTGTGCAGTAAACTACTCTTGTCTCTCGATAACTTCCTCCCAATGACCTTCAAGCTCTTTGATCTAATCCTCCTCCCTAGAAGATGCCAGCCCTTTCTCCTCCAATTCATGCAGGTCCTGTAAGCACATCTCAATTTGTTTGCCTACTCCAAACATATCCAAAGCTCCAACCCTACGGTCCCAATTCTTCACCAACTTCTTTACAGCCAGGATCTTAGACGTAAACTTGTACTGCCTTGAACCAGTAAAGCTACCTCTCCATATTCAGCCCACAACCCCTCCAAAAACATCCGAGTTGATCCAGTGTTGTTCCATACGAAAAATTGAAGCCCCACAATAGACTTCAAAATCTTTCAAAGTAACCAACAAAGGTGAATGGTCAGACTGAATTCTCGCTAATTGCCGAACCTCAGTATAATGGATAAGATCCGTCCACTGCTGATTACACAAAGCCCGATCCAATCTCTCAAAAACCTTAGCATCACCTTGTTGGCAGTTAGACCAAGTGAAGGTCTGACCAGAGAAGCCAAGATCGACCATGCCATTACTGCAAATATATTGCAAGAACTCCTGCTCTTCTTCCCCAAAAGCCAAAGGAATACCACCCTTCTTCTCCTCCGCCGATAACAAAACATTGAAATCCCCAGTGACTAAATGTGGCAACCCAGTTGTCCCGAACAAGTCGAACATCTCCCATAACTCCCGCCTCGCCCGGCACGTATGAGCACCATAGACAATAGACACCGACAGCTGACCACAATTGGTCGTAGTTAGGACCACATGCATAGCTTGCACTGAGTGAAATTGGACAGAGACACGTCCAACAATAGGCTTACAAACAGCAACAATCCCTCCACATCCGCCCTGAGCTGGAATCACAAAGCATTCAAAAAGCCGCCCCAGCTTGCTATGTATCCATACCATCGTATCCTCTGCAACAAAGGTATCAAGAAGGAAAAGGCATGACAAATTATTGTCAGCAAATAATCTAAAACAAGAATCCACAACTCACTTCGCCCCTACTGACCTACAATTCCAAAAATTATGTTCAACCTTAAACACTTGCAGCAGGAATCGGTTGCTCCTCCGATGTAGGACCACACTTCCTTTTCCACTGCACAAGCTGAACCCTCCCATCATAAGTATCTGACTGTTGATCAATATACATCACCATTGCAGTGCTTCCATCTCCATCTTGGAGCTCCTCTTCACCTTCTTCCATGGTCTCTACCGCACAGTAGGATAGCAAGCTCCCATCAAGAGCTCTTTCCATAAGTTGCACCCCTTGTGCAAGCCATTCATCCAATTCAGCTATATTGATAGAGTTTGGGCCATTAACTGCATTGAACCTAGGCCTCACAACTGGATCTACTCTCCGCAACCAAGATGTAGAACCTCCACTTGACTGGCCCGGTAACAAAGGCCTAGAGATATTTAACTTACCAAGCCCAGCTCGCAGCCCATTATCACCATCAAACCCGGTCCGACCATCTCGCAGCCCGTTAGATGGCTTAGCCTGGGTAACTCCCCCAACCGGTGGAAAGAAGCCACGAGTTGACCCCCTCCCCTCTCCATCCAGAAGAGGCTCTCCCTTCTTAGCTAGGGCGCCGCCGCCAGTCCCATCCGCCAAAGCCCCTTTACCTCTAACGTGACCGACACCCACCCCCCCACCCCTGCCATCGCCACCCAGAGTCACTGTCGCCTGGCCAAACCCAGATGGACTTCTCCCATCACCATTAATGCCAACGTTCCTCCACTCGCCACGTGTACCAGTCTGTCCCCTCTCAGGTTTGACAAACCCTGCAACATGACGCACTCCTCCTTGCAGCTCCCCTTTCCGGCCAAATCGGTTCCGCCGGACTACATGCCACTCGCCGGCAACAACAGCTACAACATCAGGGGTAGTTACCTCCAACGGTGGTTTTGCATCAACTGGAGCAGGACCTATCCCTCCATTCCTGGGTCGATTGCTTGGGTCGAGCCTGTTGCTCGTTGTGGACCGCAAGGGCAATTTGTTAAATTGCGCCCTGTCGGTTTGTTTCACACCCGCGTGGTGCACACACAGTTCCTATGTTTGATTTACGTGTTTGCTAGAACCCTAGGTGGGTTTGGGATCGAAAGATCCAAGCTCGGGCCCACAGAAGCTTGGTTTTGGTGTAGCTGGCGGCCCGTGTGCGATTGGACGCTCCTTGGAACGACCAATCGGACCTGTGTGCGATCAGACGCTCCTTGGAGCTATCGATCGGACTTGTGTCAGTGGTCGGCGCGGTTGACGTGTCCGGATAAGGACATGAACCGACTTAACCTGGCCCAGTCCAACCGATCGGTCCTTGGACCGATCGATAGGACTCGAGCCTATAAATAGCCCGCGACCTTCCTCTGTTTTTCCGGTTTGCTTCCCATCTTCGTCTTCCCCTCCGTTCTCCCTCCTCCGACCATCTTTTTGGGTGCTTGAAGGCTTGTTGGACTCGTGACAGCGAGAGGAAGATCCTTGGCTTGGTTGGAAGCCGGCTTGGGGGCCGTACCGCGAGAAATCAGCCAAGGAGTGTGTTTCCCGTAGGTTTCTACCTACTTGAGTTAGTAAGGGGGTTTTCTCTAGATCTAGCCAGTAGATCTAGGTGTTCTTGATTTTGTTGGATGCCTATTTCTTAGCTTAATTACTGATCTGAGTTTCATAAGATTTGATTGAGTTTTTAGTAGGATTTTAACTTGTTTAAACTCGGATTTTCCCGGTTTCTCTGTTCTTGAAGAACAGCCGGTGTACGACATGTTTTTCGGCGTGTACGTGAATTAATTGGAGTTATGATGAACTTGAGAGTTGTAGATCTTTGAATCTACTCTCAGAGCCAACTAGTTTTATAATATTCTGATTTTCGTATGATTTGTTATGAGTTTCCTACGGATGGGCTGCGTTGCAGCAATTAAAGGTAATTAGTGAGATTAGTGATTTTGATTAGTATTTTCCTGGTAATCTAGTCGTCTGATGTCTCTCGGTTTTAGATATGTTAATTCCAGCATGTTTATTTGCGGGTGTCTAAGTTGGATCTCGAATCCGACGTCGTTTGGATGCCAGATCGACGAGATCACTTAGCCCCTAATTAGAGGATCTTGTTGGTTTTAATAATATTATATGTGTTGAACATACAATATTATATTATATGTTCATCTGAGTTTTAGGGGTTGCTTCCCGTTGCAGGAGTCCGCGATTGACGGTCGCGGTACCGTCGTAATGCCGGGACCCGCTGCGGATTGGCTAGCAGCGGTGGGTAGTACCGCTGCAGCGATCCAGTTGGACTTGTGTGTTGCTTTATCATATTGTTGCATGCTTGTCTCTTACCTGCGTATGATCATAGCATGCATTCTGTTGTACATTAGATGCATAAGGATAGGGCGTGGGCGATCGATAGATCGCCGATCCGAGGCTTTCGGGTAGCTCGGATTTAGCTCTAGGACCGTGGCGGGTAGCAAGGTCCAAGTTGGATTGTAGTATTCAGTCGATATCGATGATAGGCTTAGATGACTTGAATACATATTGATCAATGATTTAGAGGTCGGGTCGGCCTCGAGCCAGGTCCTGAGGGTGCAGCCGGTGTTGGTCCCTCGCCTAGCAGTGTCGGGTTCCTGCTAGTGGGATAACAGTGTTGTTTTCCTACTTTACTGAGGGTGGAACATGGACAGGAGCTCTCAGTGACGCGCGGTGGGGTTGTGGGGCCCCGTAGCACACCTAGGCCTAGCTTGGGGGCTACACTGTTGTGTTCCCTCCTTTTCTGTGTGTCGTAGTGTAGAACCCGACTAAGCTTTATGCTCACTCCTACCCGGGCTGCGTTTTACAGGTGCAGGCGTCAGCTCTTCTTCAGTAGCCCCTACCGGACAGTTGTTTGGTGGCGCGGCGGCGTCTGGCAGTGCTGAGGAGCGGTGATCATGTGTCTATCTTTTTTTGTTAGTTAGTCTCCTACGGGAGTATCTTGTACAAATGTAAACCCTTTTGAGGATTTGAATATTATATTATTTCTTTTGAGGTTGTTAATCTTAATTTTGATAAGGGTGTTTATGAATTGTTTGGGGAGACCAGTAGGTTAGAGGGAACCCCTTGCCAAAATTATTCCACATTAGTTAGGTTCCGGTTCGCGTCGCCTGGCCTGGTTGGGCCTTCACAGGTCGGGGCGCGAAATGGCCATCTCCGCCTTGTGGTCATCCTTCTCTTTCATCTCACTAGTAGAGATCGGTGGAGACACCATACTGACCTCCTCCTTCATCGAGCAAGCACTCACATGGTGCCCGATGCATGCACACCTAGCACATATGGTAATATGTTCATAGATGAATGGGACAAATCTAGGGCTCTTCCTGCTATTCACAGTAGTCCCCAATTTGATCGGTTTACTCAGGTCCACCTCAACTGTAGCTTTAGCAAACTCCCCCCTAGCACCTTCAGCCGTGACTATATCAACCTCCAATGGAACTCCTATGGTTGCCACAATCTTCAACACAATCTCATTGTTGACCTTCTCAATTGGCAACTTAGGTAACTGGACCTTGACCGGAGCTCTATTAGAATTGGAAGTCTCTGGATAAAAATCCTCCTCCCACCGTATCAAGGAAAGCATGAGACCATTCACTGACCAAGGACCTTGTGAAAGAACATAGTGCATATCCACTGCATTAGAGAATTTGAAGACAAAGATGCCACTAGCCATGTCAATAACACTAAAATTCTTAGATGTTCCCCAAAGCAGTGAAAGTTTGTATTTCAAAGTTTCAAGGTGAACTCTCCCACTAAGGAACTTACCAAAAAGGGCAAACTCCCAACCCTTACAGGCCTATCCATCAGGTCATCATCTAGATAAACTTCATCGGCATAGAGAGGCCCAAGACTCGCCATCTCCTCTAGGGTCACCATACCCGGCTTAGGCTTCACCTTGGTAGCAGCAGCAACATATGACTTCGTCCTCTCCTTTGCAGATTGAAAACTTCGCCCCAACGCTGGTTGAACTTCAAATCCCGGCGCCCGGTCAGCATCGTCCGGCGGTTTCGTAGAGTTGCTTTCCATTCTGAAGTTAATTCCAAACCAATGAATTTTTGACATTTTCTAAGATGATAAGCCCATCTATTAACAGTTTTGATTAGTTTTTAATTTTATAGGATAAAAATACCCTTATGTAATTTATCAAAAGACTGGTCGGATCATATCTGAGTCAACTCAGATTGGATTTAAACTGGCTTGGAGAAGAGGGAAGGGTTGATCCAACGACCGAGGCTTGTCGGATCTTGTTCGACGGTAAGGAGGGCTCAATTTTTCAAATTTTATATACAATTTTGGGGCGTAAATTGTATTTTGATCAAAAATTTTCACGTGCACATCAATTGTACTTTACAAAATTATTATACTTTACAAAATTTTGACGTTATCCTATTGTTCAATTTTTGACGTTGGTCTATCACATAAATCCAATTTTTACCCATGGGAGATGGGTGACCGGGTATTAATTGTTAGAAAGATAAAATTGGATCGACGTTCAAATGAGCTCGCCGTAAGTCAAAACTGTTACAAGGGGGTTAATATGTAAATTAGGTACGAAATCAATTGTCCAATTAGACTAGGAGAGGCAAATAGGCTAAATCAAGTAGGAGTTGGGCTAGGATGCACGTGAGGACCCGTACCTCTAGACCTGGATCGACCGCATACGTCGAGTTCAAGGGCTTGGCTTGGTTGGTTTGGCTCGGTTGGTATTGTTGAAAGATCACGTCGATCATTGGAGCTCCGGGGGCAATTTGTTAAATTTTCCGTTCCTGACTTGATTTCACGCGTGTTAGTGCACACGCGGACCCACGTATGATGTATGTGCTTATTAGACCCTAGTCTAGCCATTTGATTGCATCCTTATGCCGTTTATCGTCCTTATAACCCCTATTACATTATATGGTTGTCATGTGGCACCATCTAATATAAATAGAATGGGCTTTTAGAAAACCCTAATTTTCCTCTCATTAGGGTTCCTATTAGAAAGTTAGAGAGCATTGGAGCTTTGGAGAGGGTCTAAACCATCAAATCTTTTAGGCCAAAGCTTGGAGGGAGCTAGATCTAGGCCATCCTAGATTTAGGAAGAGATTAGTTGTTAGAGGTAGTGTTTCTACGCAGTTTTCTCCTTCAATTGGGTTCTAGCATAAATGGAATGGCTTTCTTTGTGATTTCTTCCTCTATTATATTTTTTCTATCTTGTTATCATGGTTATTCTTTAAATCTATCTTGTTTGGTGGTTGGTTAGTTGGAATTTTTGGGTTTTAGCCTCAACCGAGAGGATTCTTTGAATTGGTTTTTAGATAGGTTCATGAACGTGGTTTGATCTGAAATTTTAATATGTTGTTTCAAATATAGGGTACAACCTACCTGCAAATTTTTATACGATTTCGATGATTTATATGTAAGTTATGCCCTCTTTTCTATTTCAGACAACAAATAGTAATATGAGGATTTCGACGGGTTCTTGTTATCCGTTTGAGCCAATTTTTGGATATATTATTCCCGATGCAAGTAGAGATTACCTGCAAATTTTCGTACGATAATTTTTTATATGTTATTCTTGATACTTAATAGAGCTGATCTGAATAGTTTGGTATTATTTTGATGAATTTGGGGGTAGTTATGGTCATTTTACTATTTCTGGCCTTAGGTAGTAATACGAGGTTTTCATCTACTTTATTGTCTCCGTTTGGGCTAATTTTTGGATATATGATTATGAGAATATTGATAAGTATGCATGCAAATTTTCATACTAATTAGATGGATTTAGTGAAAGTTATGACGTTTTTATCTACTTGCTAGTTTCATGCAATTTGGGGTTTTATACTTGAATGTTGTCATGCAACCTATTATATACTTACATATTTTAGGCCCTAATGGCCGAACCTTACATAGGCTTTGTAGTGAACCGAGGGAGTCATGCCCCTCGAGAATATTTAGCATAAATGTAAGGGCGATGGTGTGCCGTTGTTGAATGCTTAGTTATGTGAATGGTTTAGCATGTTTCCACGTATATTGGAATTTTAGTGAGCCCTTGGAGGGTTTAAATACTTATCATTTTTGCTTATACAATGTTGAGACCTTTTATTATATTATATCATCATATTACATGCTTAGTTATGTTAATGTGTATGTTCATGCATTTGTATGCATTAGAAGCATAAGACTAGGACGTGGGCGAATAGGTGTTCGCCGATCCGTGTGACTCGGGTACGTCGGATCTAGCCCTGGAGCCGAGTTTGGGTAAAATATGGTCTAAGACATGATCATTGTTCAAAGATCAATTAATTGTACTATCATTTAGGATTATTGTGTAGTCGGCTTTGAGTTTATTATGTTTGAGCTTTAGTTGGTGTGTTAGAACTTCTGATCCCTGTGACCTTGGCTGGAGCTCCATCTCGGTTGCAGTTCCCGTGGAAAATTCCCCCTCGGGTGTACTAGAGGAAGGGGTCGGGGGCCTGTTGGTGTTTTGGTGTTTCCCTTCTATGTGAGCCTTTGTTCACGTCGCGACTGAAGATGAGGGGCGGTGTGATGCGAGAGCACATGTATCTCGACCTAAGGCTGTGGAGAAGTCTTACGTCCTTATTATACCTTCCTTACTGTGTGACGAATAGTAGATCCCTAATGAGCTTTGTTGCTCACCCTACCCGGGCTGCGTTTACAAGTACAGGCGCAATTCCCACTTCTTCAGATAGACACAGTTTTGAAGGTGCTTCTTCTTCTGGTGGTGCGTGAGATTGAGCACTTAGCTTTTATAATCTTATTTACAGTTTTGGACTTGAGGACTCTATGATGTATTTAGAGCCATATTGTATAACTTTTATTTTGGTGATATATGAGAAATGATGTTTTCTCTAAATTCATGTAAATTGAGGAATGTAATAATTAGTTCATTACTCTTATGTCCTTATTCTTAATGGTTTAAATTAGTCATGAATTTGTATATGTTATGCACCACATGCAGAACAAGTTGGCTCGTGCTTCGATCTGGATGGGTTTTTTGGGTTAGGGTATGACAATGCAACTGAATTGGGTCTGATTGGCTTGAATTTGATATGATTGACTTGAACTGGGTCTGATTTGGATTGCTGGGTTGAAGCTGGTTGAGTCGACTTGGGTCTGGATTGGCTGAACCAAGTTATGTTGGATTTGATTACATCTGTACTTGGGCTTGATTCGGTTAAGTTGGCTGGACCAACCCAGCAGCTCAAGTTAACTTCGGGTTAAGTTGGCTGGACCTACCCAGTGACTTGAATTTGGGTGGGGGCTTGATCGGGTCCGATTGTTGAGGCTTGCCTGAGGTTTATTTGTAGCGCGTTTGGAGGTTGGAGGTCGGCGTCGATGGTGGAGACGTCATGGGAGGATGGGGAAGCGATCCAACGGTTTGGATCGGTCCGAGAGGTGATAAAAGGGGCGGTGTCAGATTTGAGGGAGAAGGGAAGGTCGACGGAGATTCGACCACAGGGAAGGCTTGGCAGAGCCTGGATGCTCCGGTAAGTCGTAGGGAAGGGCTCGTGGGGCTTCTTGGGAGGTTTTTGGGTTTCAATGGGGTGTTAGGAGGAGGAGATCGAGCGCCAGTTTGGGGCTCGAGGCCGGCGATGGGATCACCTGAGGCGGCGATCAAGGGCGGGGCTGGTGAGAGAGGAGTCGTGGGGGCCTGAGGAAGTTGGTGTAGGGTTTGGACGGTGTTGGGGATGGCTGGAGTAGAGAGTGGGGTTGATTAGTGGTGAGGAAGGAAAATAGTTTGGAAGAGGATGATGACATGGCAGACTCTGGTGACGTGGCTTGGAGGTGGTGATGACACAGTAGCCATGAGTTGGTTGAAGGAGAGAGGAGAGAGAAGAGAGAGAGGACTGAAAAAGGTTGGAAAAAAAAGAAAATTAGAATAAGTAGTTTAGTCTTTTATCAAATAGTTTAGGGTTTTTGCCTCAAAAATTGTTTCCTTGAGTCTAATGACAAATGCCATTGAACTAATAACAAATGACACCCCTACTTTGGGCCTCTGGCCAAATTCCCCTAATTAATATTGTATTATGCAGCTAGTCAGCATCCAATCCCAATAAATTAGGACATTTTGTTTTTTAAAGTGAAATATTAACCAACCTACCTTAGGTTGGATAGATAACTTTTTATCATAAATCCATATAGAATGATTCAAACCCATGACCTCACGCAAGAGACATTAACAATGTAGTTGGTGGTGAACCCTTTACGCGTTGTTTCATGAAGAGTGTCAATAAATATAAATCATCATATGGGCTTATTTTAATGGTTTGCCGTATGCAATTAACGAAGTTGAAGATTAATTTTAAGTTCCAGATGGCACTACGTACGCAACCTTGATCAACCATTTAATTTGGTTTATTAAAGTTCTCAAACATGGTTGCTATGTGATAGTTATCATGAAAGGTAGGAATCAAACCCCCTAGCCTCTAGTGTTGCTTATCGCTACTTTCTTTCTATGAGGAATCAGCCAGTCTTAAAGTAGCCATAATTTTTATATGTTTGGTTGGCCTCCATCCATGAAGAACCCAATAAACCCCAAAGCATGGAATATAGCATTTATGCAACTGGCAAAAACTTATTGCAATAAACTGCAAAGCATCTTATTCTTACAAGTCTCCTATTGCTTCTGTAGTTTTGCTGAGGTTTCTTGAAAGGAATAGACAAACAAATCTCATCCTAATTCTCTAGCTTTCAAAAATCTTGAAGCACAGTCTCTCACATCAATCCCTTTCTTCTGAAGTTGCAAGCAATCTTTGTTTCCGTGTTTATAGGTCACGGTCTGAACATGAATCTGTCAATCAGAATCTCGTGCTTAGCAACATATATAGACACCATGAACGTATAGAAATCAGAAACTCTCTAAAGTCTAGTTTTAACTAAGGGTGCGTTTGGCTCAAGATGGATGGAACAAATAGACGGAATGGAAGGAATCTGTAATTTTGATTCCATCCATTCATGTGTTTGGCAGTCACTATAAATAAAAAAACAGGTGGAATCCGTCTTTCTAAAACCATTTCAGATATCATAAACAGTATATGTGATTCATGCGATTCTGTTCAAGGATTCTACTCGTACCATTTCAAACGGGGCATCCAAACACTCTCCTAAATTGGGGCCCGTTTTGGACCACGAGCATCATGTGACGTAGACCATCCCTAGTAGCAGCCGGGTCGGATCCGGGCCGCCTCAGGGTGGGACCGGCTTCTTCAAGTAGGAATAAGCTGGCTATCGAGCAATTTATGCAGGAATCCGGTGGGGGCGGCGAGGTTTCCGGGCTCATCCGGGACCCAAGAAGATTCTTTGTCAGCCACTTCAGTTGTTCTTCTTTGATTTCCAGTGTATGACCATTGTTTTGAATTAATTAGATCTGAGAGAACATGAGCTACTTTTATGTACCACTCAGTTTTGGATGTGTGAGGACTGTAGAGTTGAAAAATTGAACTTTGGCCTCGTTTGTTTCATGAGATAGGATAAGGGGATATAGTGATATAATCTCCCGAGAGAAGATATCCCAAGAGTATGTTTGGTACGTAACAGCAGAAGGTGGGATAAGATATTAGTTGACATTTAAATTTAAAAAAACGGAAACGAAAAAATGACAAAAAGACCAATTCGCACCAACACATACCAAGTATTTATTGTACCACTAATTCATTCATTTTCACTTACGATATCACGTAATTATTTATCCTGCAAATATCAAATGCTTAATTTTTACTTCAAACAATTTTTTGTAACAACTAATTCCATTAAAGAGATAAAAACAAGAGAGTTGTCTAAAGAATGCTATATAAGAAATACATAGAATGGTTGTAATCTCAAAACATATATACTAGTTAGACAAAAATTATTCATACCAACTAACATTTGTCTCAACTAAAATCCCCAATACCAAGCATGTTCAATCAATTAAGCAAAAAAAAAAAGAAAACAACAACAACTTACATTCAGCCAACTAAAATCCCACAAAACCAAGCCTATTGGCTAAAGTTAGGTGCAATAGTATTGAGACATTTTAAAACAAAAGCCAAATGCTTACTAAATTAAGCAAGAAAAAATCCAAATACAATCCAATCCACAATATGTTATTCAATCTATCAGTTAGCTTGACCAAGACCCCTACTAGCTAACCACTCGTTATACATTTACTTACGTGAGTATCCCACCACGCTTGAGAAGAACGGGCTGAATGGTGCTTGAAAAGAACGGCGGTGGAGAAGAATGATTCAAGACATCACTAGCTAGGGCATACATAGAATGGTATTAATTAAGGGCAATTGAGTCTTTTTGTTATTATATCCCACCTCTTTTTTCTACCATGAGAACGTATCCCCCCATGGGATAATTTAATCCCACGTATGTGGGATATAGACACCCAATGGGATAATTAGTCCCACCTTCAAATAACGCACCAAACATAGGATAAGACAGGATAAAAGATAGAACTTATCCTATCTTGTCCATAATCCCATGAAACAAATGCGGCCTTTGTGTGCATTAATAAGTATTGCTATTTGGTGGTTGTTTTCTACTGGTCTTGTATGCAGAAGTTTTTGCTAAATTGGACCCGTGATGTTTCCTTTTGGCAGAATGAGACCCCTCCTTAAGTTTTTTTGCAACAGAGGACCCCTAATCATCTAAATGCCGATTTTACCCCTCCCCTCCCATGCCATGAATGGTCATGCCAAGTATCATGTTTCTCACATTTAATGCATCACCTGATTTTGGTTAAAAAATGACAAAAACATCCTGTCACATTTAATGCGACGGGATGTGTCTTCTTCTCAAAACTTCTTCTTCCCGAATCCTCTTCCTCCCTCCCGCCGGGCATGGCTCCTTCCACCATCTTCTCTTCTTCCTCTCCACTACCTCCTCTTCTCTTCTCCCTAACCACTCTTCTCCTTTAGGGGGTGTTTGTTTCGCTGGAATGTGTTGGAATAGAATGCTAGAATGGAATGTGATTCCAGTGGAATGGAATGTGATTCCAGTGGAATAGAATGCAATGTCACTTTTGTTGTTTGTTTGGTGGTGATGGAATAGAATGGAATGTCATTTTTGTTGTTTGTTTGGTGTTGGAATGGAAACAGAATACAATGACTTCTTCAGTTTTTGTATTTGTTTTGCGATGGAATGGGGGATATGGTCACTCCTAAATGCTAGTGGTGAGAATGCCACCATGTATTCCGATTTTGATATATATTAAACTTTTTATGACATTAATAATATGATATAATTGTGACATTTTGATATCTATGTTGATGAAAATATAATAGCATACATCATATGACATTAATAATATGACGCCGGAAACCCGCACGCTAATGTTATCATCCGGTAAAGTTTAGACCAAGCTATTTTTTTCACTCGATGATGAGAAATTATTAAACTTGTACATATAATAGTACACATCACAAAAACTCATGTACAATATTTGAACTATTTAAACTTTTACAAAAAAAAAACTTTAATAACACTCATGTACAAAATTTGAACAAAAATTATACATTCCACACCTAAGTTTACAAAATTCATATTCTGCCAATTTTACAACATTAATGAACAACAATTTACAACTCGCGCTTTCAGACGATAAGGCGCTCGCTCGGTTGGCATGTCCGCGCGCGCGCCAGCCGGGAGTGCGCGCGTGCCAGCCGGGAGTGCGCACGCTACAACGCCGCTGACCGCTAACTCCACATCCATGTCTATCCTTACACCTATTCATTCTAGAGAGTCTATAACATCCCCCTAAACCTCCACACCCACCACCGCCACCACCACCATTGTCAAGCTCAATATTGAGCATTAGACCATGGCTGCAACGGACACCCATGCCCTGGCCACCCACGCGCTCGCCCTGGCCCCCCACCTACCTCTTCGCCATGTACTCCAAGGAGATGAAGACCGTCCTGGGCTACAACCAGCAGACCCTCAACACCGTTAGCTCCTTCAAGGAACTCGGGGCCAACTTCGGCATCTTCTCTGGCATCCTCGCAGAGATCACCCCACCGTGGCTCCTCCTCGCCATCAGCGTCGGCATGAACTTCTTCGGCTACCTCATGATCTACCTCGCCCGGGGGGGTTTCCGGCGTTGCGAGGGGGGGCGGCCGCCCCCCCCTCACCCCTGGTTCCGCCACTGCCTCGCCATCTTCGGCCACATCGCCAAACCCCAGCTCTGGCACCGGTGCCAACTCCCAGACCTTCGCCAACACCGGCGCCCTCGTCACCTGCGTCAAGAACTTCCCAGAGAGCCGCGGCACCATGCTCTGCCTCCTCAAGGGCTTCGTCGGCCTCAGCGGCGCCATCTTCACGCAGCTCTACCTCGCCTTCTACGGCGACGGCATCAAGTCACTCATCCTTCTCGCTACTCTTAGATTCACTCCCCAGAGCTCTAATTTCCTTCTCGTCGTCTCCATATCCCCCACCCAAAGCCCTAATTTCCCTACCCTTCTCGCTGCTCTTCTCCACCAAAACCCCACCACCACCGCTGTCAACCTTCGAGCTCGGCGTCGGCGTCGGCGTCATTGGCGGCCGAGGAAGCTGGCAACGGTGCCGCCGGAGGAAGAGGGGACGAGGGTGAGAAAGATCGGGTTCTCCGCATGGATGGAAAAGCTATCCATGCTGGAAAGTGTTTTGAATGGATAGCTTTTCCATCCACGGTTGGAAAATGTTTCTGGCCAATATTTGGCCAGAAACATTTGGCTGGAATGGAGGGGTTTGAAATGCTTTTGGAAACTGGCGGGAATGGAATGGAGGCCATTCTAGTGAAACAAACAACATGGTTGCTGGAATGCCCTTCCATTCCAGGCATTCCAGCCTCCATTCCAGCCAAACAAACAACCCCTTATTCTTTCATCTCTCATCCCTTTCCACTGTCTCCACTTCTCTACTTTCGTCAAAATAGTTCACCGGAGAGAGCTCTCCACACATGCAAGGTAATGAGAAGCGTTCCGCTGCATTGCCACTTCAACGGACATGTTATAAATCATGAACGCAATCCATATTATTTGGAGGGTACTTCCACGATCGACGAGTTCTCGTCGGACCTTACTCTTGCTCAACTGAAGGTTCACTTTCACGTTCTCAACAATCTATCTCCTATTGACGTTGAGTTGTTCTTAACATACGAGATACCCGACGATTAACGGACTCACACTGGAGGCCGAGGGGTAAGTTATAGAAGCACGCGTATAATTATAAGATGCGTGTGTATAAAATTCTACATACGTGTCTGAAATTATTTCCACGAGTATTTATATGTTACGCACGTGTACAAAATTTATGAACGAGTACGCGGTTTACATGCTTTTCGCGTGTTTTACTAGCTCACACACGCGTTCAAACACGCGTATAAATCAGAGCACGTGTATGTTTCGGTCCTTTTACGTGTGTGAGCTAGTAATACACGCGAAAAGCATGTAGACCTCGTACACGTTCATAAATTTTGTACACACGGGTAACCTATTAATACTCGTGAAAAGAAGTTCAGATACGTATGTAGAATTTTATACACACGCATATTATAATTATACCTGCGCTTCTATAACTTACCCCTCGGCCCCCGGTGGGAGTCCGTTAATTGTCATCTCTTCCACCAGTTGAGCTAATTCTTCGTCTCCGCTTGGACATGGTTCGAGAGGTGTGTTCAGATCAATACCACCCAGTATACGGGGAATAGTTGCTTGCTCTAACAACGGGTGTTCAGATCAATGTCTAGACGACTATATGGTCTATATTGATCGTCGGGTATCTCGTATGTTATGAACATCTCAACGTCAATAGGAGATAGATTGCTGAGAAAGTGAAAGTGAGCCTTCAGTTGAGCAAGAGTAAGGTCCGACGAGAACTTGTCGATCGTGGAAGTACCCCACAAATAATATGGATTGCGTTCATGATTTATAGCATGTTCGTTGAAGTGGCAATGCAGCGTAACGCTTCTCATTGTCTTGCATGTGTGGAAAGCTCTCTCCGGTGAACTATTTTGGCGCAGGTAGAGAAGTGGAGCCAGTAGAAAGGGAGGAGAGATGAAAGAATAAGGTGAAGCTCTAAGAGGGGGGGTTTATCTTAGGCTTTATACGATAAAATCAATTAAGGAAATCGAAATAGGACGAGTATAATTAAATCATATGCTTGCTAAAGATAAGAGCAGATATTATCTTTAAGCAAGGGATATGAGATGAGCGTAAGAGAGATTGCACCAGAATTTATATAGTGGTTCGGCCAACCTTGCCTACGTCCACTTCACTCAAGGGCTTACATGAGATTCCACTACTTGCAAGACCTCTTACAAGTTGTCCACCAAGCTTACGGGTGCTTAGCAACCTTACAATCTCTCTAATATCTCTCTAGGATATTTCTCTCAAAGTCTACTTCACACTTGAAGTAGTTTTACAAAGGTTTAGCTCACTAATAAGAGATAGAAACTTGCTACAATATGATTACAATAATCCCTTAGCTCCCTCTAAGTGGCTGGCAAGTTTGCTGCCCTTTCCCTTTTATAGCTGAGCTTCAACCCCTCAAAATAGCCTCCCAACGGCTATGTCCTTCTCCTGCAACGGCTCTTTAACGGCTCTTTTCTGGGCTGATGGTCGACCGTCGCAACGTCCGTGACATCGTCCGCCAAGTTCTTCTTGAGCCACAGTCGATCCACACATCGTCCGTCAAGCCTCACGGTCAACCATCTCATCGACCGTGACATCGTCCGTCAGGCTTTGTTGCGAAAACCGCTTCCCACGGTCGATGCACCGATCGACCGTCGCTCCTTTGAACCAAGTCACATAGGCCACGGTCGATCGGTCCATTGACCGTCACATCGACCGTCAGCCTATTTTCCAAAGAACATCTTCCGCGGTCGATCCTTGCATCAACCGCCATACCCCACGGTCGATCCATGCATCGTCCGTCGCATCGACCGTCAGTACAAAAACACATTAAATATGATTTTAATGCTTTCCAAAGTAAGGGATAATAATATTAAACCAATGTTTTATCATCAATTATATATTGACATCATCGAAACAATATTAGGGCTAACAATCTCCCTCTTTTTGATGATGGCAACCTTTAAATTGTGATGATAAAACCATGAAGGCTCCCTCTTAATTTGTGCATCCATTTTCCTCATAAAATATGTTCTAAAGTGAATTTCAATGAGGCATGCAAGTCATATGTCACTAAAAAGATATATCAGGCTTGATTATAGGTCAAAAGATATGAAAGTGCAAAATATGACCTATGTACCTCTTTGTATAGAAACATGAGACATGATATTTGAGCATGAATTATATTCTAAATCTCCATTAAATCCTTTAAACATCAAAAGATTTCAAGTATGTAGAATATAAAGTTTTAAGAACTTTCAAAAACTGATATCACAATATTTCTCCCTCTTTGACATCGTCAAAAATATTTCGTAGAGGGGGAAGAAAAAATCACAGATAACCATAAAAATTTCTTAACCAAAGAAAGTTTTAATCAGACTTGATACTAATTTGAAGGTTCAAATTTAAGATTTAAAATTTTATCAACCAAGATACCCAATGAAGATTTTCGATCAAAATGGTCATTTGTAAAAAGTAATCAATTCTTCACACAAAAACACTTTCTTAAACCATTTTTAAATATGAAATGGAATAATAAGATGTAATGGAGGAGACATATATCGAAAATTAAGACATACCTCCATTACCTTTTAACCCAAATTGTTATCCTCCTTTAAATACCTTGCGCCTCCACTTGTCAATTTTATTTTCTTTTACTCCGAATGCAGTTATACAAAGATTTGCAGTTTCTTCTTCTTTTTCTTCTTCGGAGGTGCAGCTCAAGTCAGTTTCTTCCTTGGCCTTCTTCTTCTTCTTCAAAAATTTCTTGAGCTTTGGACAATCCGACATGTAATGTCCGAGCTTCCTACACTCATAACAAGTAATTTTATTTAAGTAAGAAGAGGAGTTTCCTTTTTCACCTTTGGGGTTTTTCTTTCCTTGATTCTTGATGATTCGTTGAATTCTTCTTGTGATCTTTTGCATCTTCTCATCATCATCTTCATCGCTTGAGTTAGATGAATCCTTGTATGTTGACTTGAAAGCAATGGTTTTCTTTTTTTTTCTTTCTCCATCATTGCTCCTCTCCATGTTCATCTCATATGTCATGAGAGAACCCATTAGCTCATCAAGGGACAGCTTAGTTAAATCTTTAGCTTCTTCAATTGTTGTCACCTTGGGATCCCATGCCTTAGATAGACACCTAATGATCTTTCTTACCATCTCATCATTAGAATAGCTTTTACCAAGAGAATCAAGAACATTTATAATATCGGTAAAGCGAGTAAACATTTCATTTATATTCTCATCATCCTTCATAGAGAATAGCTCATAATCATTAACAAGCATGCTAATCTTAGACTCCTTAACTCGGCTTGCTCCCTCATAGGTAACTTCAAGTTTTTCCCATATTTCCTTAGCCGTTTTACATGCAGAAATTTTATTGAATTCATCAGGGCTAAGGGCACAAAATAGAAAGTTTTTACCCTTGGCATTTACTTGAAGTTTCCTAAAATCAGTAGGAGTATATTCATTCTTAGCTTTTGGAACTTCTTTTCCCTCAATGATTTTTAAAGGGATAGAATCTCCATCTTCTATTATCATCCATGCATCATAGTCCATGGATTGAATGAAAATTTTCATTTTGGTTTTCCAATAGGTGTAATTTGTTCCATTAAAGTAGGGTGGCCTATTGGTAGATTGTCCCTCTATGATTTCCATCTTGATTTAGGATCCTCTAAGGGCTGTTACACAACAAAAATAGAAACCTAACTCTGATACCAATTGAAGCTCTAAGAGGGGGGGTTTATCTTAGGCTTTATACGATAAAATCAACTAAGAAAATCGAAATAGGATGAGTCTAATTAAATCGTATGCTTGCTAAAGATAAGAGCATATATTATATTTAAACAAGGGATATGAGATGAGAGTTAGAGAGATTGCACCAGAATTTTTATAGTGGTTCGGCCAACCTTGCCTACGTCCACTTCACTCAATAGCCTCCTTGAGGTTCCACTACTTGCAAGACCTCTTACAAGTTATCCACCAAGCTTCCGGGTGCTTGGCAACCTATCCACCAAGCTTACATGTGCTTGGCAACCTTACAATCTCTCTAATATCTCTCTAGGATATTTCTCTCAAAGTCTACTTCACACTTGAAGTAGTTTTACAAAGGTTTAGCTCACTAATAAGAGATAGAAATTTGCTAGAATATGATTACAATAATCCCTAAGCTCCCTCTAAGTGCCTGGCAAGTTTCCTGCCCTTTCCCTTTTATAGCTAAGCTTCAATCCCCTCCAAATAGCCTCCCAACGGCTATTTCCTTCTCCTGCAACGGCTCTTTAACGGCTCTTTTCTGGGCTGGCGGTCGGCCGTCGCATCGTCCGTGACATCGTCCGCCAGGTTCTTCTTGAGCCACGGTCGATCCACACATTGTCCGTCAAACCTCACAGTCGACCGTCCCATTGACCGTGGCATCGTCCGTCAGACTCTGTTGCGAAAACCGCTTCCCACGGTCGATGCACCGATCGACCGTCACTCTGAACCAAGTCACATAGGCCACAGTCGATCGGTCCATCGACCGCCAGCCTATTTTCCCAAGAACATCTTCCATGGTCGATCCTTGCATCAACCGCCATACCCCACGGTCGATCCATGCATCGTCCGTCTCATCGACCGTTAGTACAAAAACACATTAAATATGATTTTAATGCTTTCTAAATTAAGGGATAATAATATTAAATCAATGTTTTACCATCAATTATATATTGACATCATCGAAATAATATTAGGGCTAACATAAGGGAGAAGAGTGGGGATGGAGAAGAGAAGAGGTAGTGGAGAGTGAGAAGAGAAGATGGCGGGAGGAGCCATGCCTTGATATTGTTTGGGTGGTATGCAACAAACCTCGTACACATTCATCAATATTATACATGTGTGTATCTTGAAGATAATCGTGAAAAGAAGTTGAGACACGTGTTTTTCAAACAATACACGTATCGTTATAAAAAAATACACGTATCGTCATAAAAAATACACGTGTAGCGCCAAAATGACTGGTTTTTACATTGCATCAAAAGGTGTACTACACTAGTCGCACCATACAATACACACAAGATAGACGCAACATCATGCAGCGGACGGAGCTGGTGCTGTACCGGGCATAGCTACAGGATGTACGGGTGCATCGGGATGAATGGGTGCTCTACAAATCTTCTTGTTGTGCCCAAATACCTTACACCTCGAACATCTCCGCATTGTTCTCGACTGTGCTCTATTATATTATTTTAATATCAATAATATATATATATATCTCAATAATATATATATATATATTATTCATATAAAGTTCACATAATGATCCAATAAATTTAAATTTTAATATACATATTAAAATATTATATTATTTTAATCTCAATAATATATATATATTATTCATATAAAGTTCACCTAATGATGCAATAAAGTTAAATTTTAATATATATATTAAAATATTATATTATTTTAATCTCAATGATATATATATATATATAATATTGATATAATGCTGTGAATATATATATTAAAATTTTATTATATTATGTTTGGTTTGCCTTTGGATCAGTGTCGGGTTCACCGGTGAAAGCTCGCGCGAGGGTGCATCGTATGAAACACCCATTTTGGTCGTTTCATATGATACACGAAATCAGCTGAAAATGCATCGTGTGATGCATTCATCGCGCGATGCGCCGTGCGAATCAAACAATGGATCATAGTATCAGGGGGCATCGCGAGATGCACCCTGCGAACCAAATAGGAGATTGGTCCCTGATGCATCCAAACCAAACATGCCCTAAATTTCTCCAAAACCCTTTATGGCATGTGCTATTGGATAGTATTGGTTTAATACGGAGAGGACTTTAATACAATTGATGTTGTATTACTCAATATCATCACCGAACTAATTACATTACTTAGCCTATATAATGTATAGGTTATACATGTTTATTTTATATGAGGAACCAAATGAGCCATTAAGAGAAAATGTTACATAGTCGGATATTATCTCAATTAATATCTGACCATTTTACCCTTACTTAGTGTTGAACCAAGGCCCTACACAAAAAACAGAAAGACTTGCCCACTACACTACATGCCCATAGGCGATATATTGCATATTATTACTAAATTTTCTCATATCCATGTAAAGTGTATTATCCAACCCTAAGACCGGTTAATATATGAATATATAGTACTTGATCGGCATCCGTCTACGTAACATGTTCAACTAATGGGAAGATAAAAAGATTTACAGTCTAAATTAAATTTTTGTCATTTAAATTCGGTCAAACTAGTGTAGAACCGTGTTTGACGAAAGATTGGACAAGCAATTACACATGTCAAGCAGTTTGACACGGATAGCTTAAAAATAAATTCACTTCCTTACGTCTGAAAGTCCTGCCATCCAAGAACGAATCACCACGTTTGATACACTGAGCAGACCTTGGGAACTACTTTTCACGTACCATCAATGATCGCCGGCCAAGATTCTGGAAGCGCAGATTGGAACCCTTCAAACTGCTGACCTTAATAAACACCGCCCCCCGCCCTGAGAGAAGTTGTTTAGAGATTAGTTTTCAAAGCCTTCTTCCAATCTCTTATGAGAACAGCTAGCCCAGCTAGCCTCATAGGACAGTGACTGTTAGAGGATCTATGACCATGCCATTTGTGTTCTTCCAGAGTGTACAAAAGTCAAACTTATGGGATCAGCAGTGAGATCAGTGCCTTCTGGCCTAAACTATCCGGGGACGGCGGTCCATGAAAAATATTTGATCGTCGTCGTCTGGACTGATGATTTTGATGTCCATTAGAATTTACGTGTACTAACGCGTGTGTGCGTCGGAGATGACCTCGCAAAAGAAGTCCAGAAAAATATGTTCATTTTTTTTCCTCATCGAAATAAGGGTTTTTACCTAATGGCAATAATATCTCTGTCTTAAAGTTGACTTTGTAAGTTGATGTAGAGTGCTACTTTAGACTTGGTCTTTTAAATTGTGTAGAGAAAAATAAATAGACAAGCTTATCTTGTTTCTAGATGAGTCAAGCCAGCAGGCTAAGACAAAATGGACTCTGATAAGATGCATACAAATCCGGACGATCATTTCCACATTCTATTGGCACAAACTCTAAACCCTTTCTAGTTAACTCTAAACCCTTGTACTAGCTAGTCTTTGAAACTGAAAATCCATCCAGGATATATCAGCTAGAAAAAATGATCAGTTATCGGAAAATGACGTAAGTGAATAACCTCATCCTTTTCAGTCAGCTCAAACTCTTTGAGACAATTGGCAATTACACATCAGTTGATTTAATCTCGGAGGACCTGTTCTGCGATCTACCAGCACGACGATCTGAGTAAATAAAGGAAGAAGCCAAGAACGTAGCAAGTTCTTTGTAAAATAATGTCACCCACTCAAAAGTGAGAGTTTCACAGTAATGCAGATGGAAATGAGGTGTTTCTTGAGGATTTCCATCATTTGTTTTCCATGCAAATTCGTTCCAGGCAATAAGCAAGCTTCACTTTCTTCTTTTTGCTGAATTATCACAATAGATGGGCTCGCTGCGAATTTTCGATCTGCAGAGCAGCAGCAGTGACGGCCGAGCTCGATCAGAAGCAGGGGGAAGGATCTATTCGTCGCTCTTGACATCATATACTTAAGCACCGCATTGTCTTCCAATATCAATATGTCTATGTTCTTCATTCTTAATCTTGATAACCGATGTTCCTGAAACATTGCAATACATAGATTTGCTCAACATATACTCGCCATCAATGTTTGCCATCTGCCATACCCCTTGTACTAGTCAAGACAGAAGCGGATTTTTTGTCATATTGGACCTTCAAGTTCACATTTAGCACAATGAGACCCCCTCAAGTTTTACCCCCTCAAGTTTTTTTTTGCAACAGAGGACCCCTAATTTTATAAATTCCGATTTTACCCCTCGCATTTAATGACAAAATTTTGGTTAAAAAATTACAAAAACATCCCGTTGCATTAAATGCGACGGGATGTGTCTTCTTTCCAAAAATTCTTCTCCCTGAATCCTCTTCCTCCCTCCCGCCGAACATGGCTCCTCCACTGGCTCCTCTTCTCTTCTTCCTCTCTACCACCTCCTCTTCTCTTCTCCCTAACCACTCTTCTCTTTTATTCTTTCATCTCTCATCCCTTTTCACTGTCTCCACTTCTCTACTTTCGCCAAAATAGTTTATCGGAGAGATGAAATAATAACGGAGAAGAGTGGAGAGGGAGAAGAGAAGATGGCGGGAGGAGCCATGCCTTGATATTGTTTGGGTGGTATGTAACAAACTTCGTACATATTCATCAATATTATACACGTATGTATCCTGAAGATACTCGTGAAAAGAAGTTGACACACGCGTGTGTATAAAATTATAAGATGCGTGTGTATAAAATTCTACATACGTGTCTCAACTTCTTTTCACGAGTATTAATAGGCTACACACGTGTACAAAATTTATGAACGTGTACGAGGTCTATTTGCTTTTCGCGTGTATTATTAGCATCCACACGCGTTCATGCACGCGTATAAATCGGAACACGTGTATGTTTTGGTCCTTTACGTGTGTGAGCTAGTAATACACGTAAAAAGCACGTAGACCTCGCATACGTTCATAAATTTTGTACACGCGCGTAGCCTATTAATACTCATGAAAAGAAGTTGAGACACGTATGTAGAATTTTATACACACACATCTTATAATTATACCCGCGCTTCTATAACTTACCCCTCAACCTCCGGTGGGAGTCCGTTAATGACTGGATAGCTGGTAGCGACTGCGAGGAGCCATCGGAGATTTTTGACTGTGACGAGGTTGATGAGTACGTTCTCAACTTCGAAACTCCGGAAGCTCAAGCAACCTGTTTTTTGAATGCCTCCGAGCCATATGTTGAAAAGAGGTACCCCGACAAGGAAAACCTTAAGCTGTCGCTTGCAAGATACGCACTAGGAAGAGAAGGTTGTCGTCTCAAGGCGAGGCACAGTCGAGAACAATGCGGAGATGTTCGAGGTGTAAAGTACTTGGGCACAACAAGAAGACTTATAGAGCACCCATTCATCCCGATGCACCCGTACGTCCTGTAGCTGTGCTCGGTATAACACCGGCTCCGTCCGTTGCATGATGTTGCGTCTATCTTGTGTGTATTGTATAGTACACCTTTTGATACAATGTAAAAAACAGTCATTTTGGCGCTACACGTGTATTTTTTATAACGATACGTGTATTTGTTGAAAAACGCGTATCTCAACTTCTTTTCACGAGTATCTTCAGGACAGAGGCTTGGTGAATGAGGCATGGAAGGTGAAGTACCCAGGCTCCGTGATTCCCCATCTTCCTAGATTCTCTTTCGACCACAACCCTCTCCTTCTTAAGCTCGATGGCGAGGAACGCATCCCCGGTCCCTCTCCTTTCCGGCTCGTGGGATTCTGGTTGCAAGAAAAAGAGTTCGCCTCCTTGGTTGAGAGAACCTGGAAAAGGCCTAGGGATGGAAACCGCCAATATCAGTTTGCCGGGAGACTGCAAGAGATTAAGAAGACCGTCAAACTCTGGAATAGGAGGGAGGAGGCCGATCTTTTCAAGTCAGGGGCGGTAACTGAGAGTTTGCTTGCTGTCCTTTATGAGAAAGAGGAGTTGGGCATCTTATCGGAAGAAGAAGAAGTTGATTTGCGCTGTTTGGAAAATCGACACACGGCGACTCTCTTAAGGCAGGAGGAGTTTGTCAGCCGGCGTTTCCGCCGGGATTGGGTTGTCTCGGGGGACCGCAACACCAGTTTTTTCCATGGTTTGGCAAAGAGGCGTCAGCACAGATCCAAGGTGGCGGAGATTGTCCTCGACGATGGTGTGGTGTTGTCCTCTCAGGCGAAAATGGCTGAAGCACTAGTCGACCACTTTAGCAGGCTCTGGACTGAACCAGACCTTGATCTAGAAGACCTACCTCTCCCTTCTCTTCCGTGACTCAGCCCTGCTAGTGTTTCTCTCCTAACTGCTGAAGTTTCTGAATCTGAGATCTATGCGGCGATGAAGGAGATGGATGCAGACAGGTGCCCGGGTCCTGATGGCTTCCAAATCGAATTCTATCTCAAGTTCTGGAGAACTGTCAAGGCGGACCTGATGGAACTCATCCTTGGTTTCTTCAGAACAGCTAGACTCCCTCCTCACTGGAATGCAACCTTTGTCTCTCTGGTTCCGAAGATTGCAAATCCTAGGAGGATCAAAGACTATCGTCCGATCTCCCTGTGCAATGTAAGTTACAAAATCATCTCCACTATACTTGCTAACCGCTTGCGTAGTGTACTGGGAGAACTGGTTGGGGTTGAGCAGTCGGCGTTCATCCCGGAGCGTTGCATCTTCGACAACATTGCCTCGGCCCAGGAGCTTCTTCATTCTCTCCACCGTGTGCCGAAGACCAGAACCTTGATGGCGTTGAAGGTCGACATTCGTTCAGCCTACGACAGCGTGCGATGGTCCTTCCTCATGCGAGCTATGGAGGAGATGGGCTTCCCTACGATCTGGCTAAATTGGATTTTTGGATGCATCTCGTCCTCCTCTTTTTCCCTGATCGTAAATGGCAAGGTGGCTGGGCTTTTCTCTGCGTCAAGGGGAATCCGTCAAGGAGACCCTGTGTCTCCCTATTTATTCCTGCTAGTTCAAGAAGTTCTTTCTCAACTATTGAAGGAGTTGATCGGGGTGAAGTTCTATCGAGGTCGTGAAGTCTTCTCTCATCTTCTATACGCGGATGATTGCCTTTCGGTGACCAAGGCCACAGCCGTAGAAGCAAAGAAGATTGTTGATATTTTTGAGAGATTCCATGGGCTTTCGGGATTGGATATCAACCCGCTGAAATCACATGTCTGGTTTTCTCCTCTCACTGACCCCCCCAGACGCCTGAACATCTGTAGGATCTTGAAGGTTGCGGAGGCTCAGGGTCATCTAAAATATCTGGGAGTTCCGGTTGACGGGGGCCGACTCAAAGCTGAGGCTTTCAACGATCTGGTGGAGAATTTTCAGCGTCGTCTATCGGATTGGTCGTCGCTGAAACTCGCTGGGGCCAGGCGAATAGTCATGATCAAGTCAGTATTGCAGGCAGCCCCGACGCACTCCTTTTTCGCAACGCATGTCCCTCAGTCAGTCATCAAAAACCTGGAATTCTTGTGTGGGAACTTTTTGTGGAATGGAAAAAAAGGGGGTCGGGTATCTTGGGACAAGGTCTGCTCGGCTGTGGAGGTTGGGGGTCTGGGTCTCAGGCGTTTCTCTACTTAGCAACAGTCCCTCCGACTGAAGCGGGCGGCAAGCCTGTGTCTCCAACCGAACTCCATCTGGGCTAGGTTGACTCGGGAGAAATACAGATGGGTTGGAAATCTTCCAACTGGGTCTATTCCGAGTGGCTGCTCTCCCCATTGGAGACGGATTTGCAAAGCAGCTAGGAAGCTGAACGAGGGACTCAGATGGTCGCCAGCGATGAATAGCATGGTTAGTGTCTCTGCTGATCGTTGGTTTCTTGATCATCCTCTATCTTCCTCTCCGTCCTTCTACTCAAACCTTCTGCCGGACAACCTGCTGGTTCGGGATTTGATTGATGAACTTGGGAACTGGAGGGAGGATCTGCTGAACGCCTTCTTCCATCCTGCCCTTGTGTCCTCA
The DNA here is from genome assembly GCA_963920575.1 of Narthecium ossifragum. Classification (NCBI taxonomy): domain Eukaryota; kingdom Viridiplantae; phylum Streptophyta; class Magnoliopsida; order Dioscoreales; family Nartheciaceae; genus Narthecium; species Narthecium ossifragum. The sequence goes on along the minus strand of OY986971.1, from coordinate 18,939,311 downwards.
ATCCGAGAGGTGAAAATTGAGAGGGAGGCTCCACGGGATAGGCTGTCCTAGTTCTTTTCTAGCAAGGGGGAGATCACCACGAAGGCCATTTTCCAATGGTTATCTGCGAATTCCACAAACTGGGAAGGGGAGGGGAGATCTGCGGGGTGGCTTAATTGCTGGAAAGCTCCTGTCGGACCTCGTGTGAAATTCTTTTTATGGCGTCTTTTCCTCGGAAAGATTCTCACCTCGGAAGCCCTTTGGATTTTGGACTGCGTCCCCGATCCAACATGCTGCTTATGTGGAGCTTCCCCGGAATCCCAAACTCATCTCTTTTTCTCCTGTCCTTTCTCCGCTGAAATCTGGGCCAAGGTTTGTCGGGGTTGGCGTGCTCCTACCTCCGTTGACGACTGTTGGCGTATCATATCGGCTTCTGCCCGTTCTGGCCTAGGGGAGTGCAAGACCATCATAGGGTACAGTTTATGGTGGATCTGGAAGCAGAGGAATGCAGTGCTCTTCAACGATTAGCGCACCCAAGCGGAGGGGATTGCCAGGGTCATTCTCAGGCAGGTCAGGGAATTCTCCTTCTCCTTCTCTCCTAAACCTTTTCGCTCTTCTCCTCTGGCGGCTGCACCGGTCCTTCGTACGGATGCTGCTGTTCGTGGAGGGGATGCCGGACTAGGTGCTGCTTTCTTCCCCTACGGTTCTACACCTACCTGGACATGGAAAGGCCGCTACCCTGTGGCGTCAGTTGTCGAAGCTGAGATCTGGGCGATGGAGGGGGGGTTGCGGGAAGTTAGTCGGCGGGGGGTGCAATGCTTGATCATCGAGTCTGACTCTCTCCTGGGGGTGGGCTATGTCTCGGGGAGGCTCGACTGGCCCCGGGAACTATCCAGTTCATTGCTAGCGGTGTGGAGGGTAGCTGCTTCTTTCCATAGCGTGCTCTTTGTCCACATACCTAGAGAGTTCAACACTCTGGCTGACTGCTTGGCGGCATCAGCTAGGGCCTCACCGGTTGGGGGGGTCCCTTAGAATGGTGGGTGGTTTTGTTGGTGGTTGCGGTAACCCAGTGGGCTGCTGTATCCGCCCTGGCTGACCTTTTGTACCTTAGCCCTCGGGCTTAACTAAAAAATCTTCAGGAAACATACATGTACAATATTGATGAATGTGTACGTGGTTTGTTGCATACCACCCAAAAAATATCAAGGCATGGCTCCTCCCGCCATCTTCTCTTCTCCCTCTCCACTACCTCCTCTTCCCTTCTCCCTCTCCACTCTTCTCCGTTATTATTTCATCTCTCCGGTGAACTATTTTGGCGAAAGTAGAGAAGTGGAGACAGTGGAAAGGGATGAGAGATGAAAGAATAAAAGAGAAGAGTGGTTAGGGAGAAGAGAAGAGGAGGTGGTAGAGAGGAAGAAGAGAAGAGGAGCCAGTGGAGGAGCCATGTCCGGCGGGAGGGAGGAAGAGGATTCAGGGAGAAGAATTTTTGGGAAGAAGACACATCCCGTCGCATTAAATGCGACGGGATGTTTTTGTAATTTTTTAATCAAAATTTTGTCATTTTGTCATTAAATGCGAGGGGGTAAAACCAGGATTTATAAAATTAGAGGTCCTCTGTTGCAAAAAAAAACTTGTGGGGGTCTCATTATGCCAAATGTGAACTTGAAGGGTCCAATATGGCAAAAAATCCAGACAGAAGCATTGCTAGCAGACAGTGGATTCATCAGAGGTTCCCAAGGAATGAATAGCAAAATATTCTACACTAAGGCACAGTTTGTTTCTTTTGATCAATTGTGCCATTACCCTCATAGTTCCATAAATTTGCACTTCTACAAAAGACTTGGCGCTTACCAATCTAGGGCTTGTGTCTGCTGCTGGCCTCCAATTCTAGAAAAGAATTTAAAATGTAAAGCTGATGCTAATGAGCAAGGAAGCACTTAAAGAATAAAGTCTGGAAAATCACTCAGATGCTTGAATCCTTTTAGATGTTCCTTCATGCCAGAGGACTGTTTCATGTCTCTTCCAGCATTTGCTACAGATGTCGTTCAGTCCACAAAAAATGTAATTCTGAAAAACCTTGCTTATCTGATGCTTGGACCAGGTGATAAAAGAACCCAAAGGAATGCCATATCCAGTATCTGAACGGGGACTGCAAATTAGAAAGAGGCTTGTAACACTCTCACAGTCACTTTTCAGCGTGTCACTTGGCATAACATTAATAACATTACAGGACCCAGAAGATTATTAAACCAGGTTTTGATCATCTACACTTTCTCATGCATCTGGGCATTCCTCTGGTACTAGCGTTCTGCCACCACACTGTTATTAATCACTCTGATGGTTGCAGACTTCTCATGTCAGGGACATCAGGTGCCAATGAGTTATCATATGCTGATACGAAAAGTGGTAGTACCTCACTGGGGGAGCATCCATCAATTAGAACATCCATGCCATAAAATTAACTGCACTCCTTGACCAATAAGCATTCTGTCCTCCCATGTTCAGCAAAGGCTTTGCAAGAAATTAAGACCTGAGTTAATATTGTAAAGAGCACATAAGAAATGCAAATATTACTATTATTGATAAAGTGAGATTCCTAAGTTGGAAGTTCTAAGATAATCAACGCTTCAAATTTTTGTTTTGAAATGAGCTAAAACTAATTAAACTATGGCTACATGAAAATAAAACAAGGGAAACAACTTGTTGCGGAACCTGACACAAAAATTAGAAGAGCGCTTATAATCCAAACAGAGTAATATATCAGCTTGGAGCTTAAAAAGTATCACATATGCTTATAATAGATAACGTACTTTCCTACAGTAGTTACAATCTCATCTATATCTACATTAAGTGGTGCACTTAGATGAACTCACCTTTGGCATTTCTGCTGCTTGAGTTTTAAGGAAGCAGACAGAAAACTGGAAGTACACGGGCAGAAGATTCCTCCTGATCTTACTTTTGCAAGTTAGTCGTAAACTATTCGATGCTTTTCTCCATCCTGTAAATACCATCCTCGCTGTTGTGGTTTCTCTGTCATAGACAGCAGGTAACTTTGCTAGAGGAATAGATTGGTTACACTTGTTTGTAGTAGAGCAGGGCTGTAACACCAATTACCTTCAAGTGACAGAAATGAGCATCTATTTGTCTCTGAAAAAGCATATAACAACTATTCAATTTCATAGTCGGCATAAGTTTAACAGTTCAAGAGATGCCAAACAGTTTGTGGATTCAAAAAGTCACCTGCCAAAGTACGAAGACGTGTGGCAGAGTTGTTCAGATAGAACTGCTAGTCCAGATTGTATATTGCCATGAAGACATTTTCAGTCCTGGTGAACTCTTTCAACATCCAAAAAATTGGCTTTAAGACGTAATCTGAGAAAAGTTTCTCTTTATAGATTCTCTCATATGTTGCATTCTTCTCTGTGTTGCCAATTGCAGAAAAAATGATTGCTTCTTGAACATGCTTCTTGAACAGTCAGTCTTCATTGATGGGCGAGTCAGGGACAATGGAAGAAGTAACAGGTATGAAGGAAGAACCAAATCCACACATTGCAGAGCTTAAGAACAGATGTTTTATGGTAAATAAAATATCTGTTACTTCTTGAACAGTCAGTCTTCATTGATGGGCGAGTCAGGGGCAATGGAAGAAGTAACAGATATGAAGGAAGAACCAAATCCACACATTGCAGAGCTTAAGAACAGATGTTTTATGGTAAATAGGGATCTCAAAACAATGCTATTGGAATGCGTTAAAGAAGCATCCATTTTCCAGAGAACAAGTGCTGCAACTGTTTGTGGCACTGACTATATGCATTGACGAGATTTGAACCATAAAAATGGAGAAAAATAGATGAGATTCCTTGCTATCCGATTTGAAAGAATAATATCAGTAATTGCTGACTCAAATATAAGGTCAATACCTGACAAAAATTATATTTGTACCAATAGATAGTTGTGTTTGCTTGGGGTATGCCTCAATTGGACAGTTGGCGGAGCCGCACATATCCCGTTTTCCAAGCACTGTCTTTTGTGAACACATTGATATGCAAAGCAACCTTCATGATCTTTTATTTCTATCGCATGGAAAAAGAATATCAAGTCAAAACCACACTGATTTTACAGGATTAGTTACAATCTTTCTGTGCCTCGCTTATGGCACTGAGATATCTACGAGATGCATACTGACATGAGGAAGAATCACTCAATGAACTTGAAAAGGGATTGCTGTAAAAATCTTCTGCAGATTCCCTGAAATGCTTGAAGAATTAATATTTCATACCAGATACTGTAAGAAAAATAATCCCACTTGTCAATGCAACCAACAGAAATTTGCTAGGCGATCTCACTGAGGACTGACCTGCAGCATGATTATGTTAACAGGTATCAGATTTGTATCCTTTTGTCACATTATGTATCTAAAATTTAAAATGAATGAGCATCACCAAAATTGCAGATATATTCCTGGATGCACGAATTCAAATCCAATCAGTTAAACAGGATGACACTTCAATTCTCAGAGCACGGAAGTTATGCCTATTTCAATGCTAAAATTCATGAGAACCAAATAAAAATGCACAGCGAAAAGTACGTGCAAAGGGATTTAATTGAAAATTTTCATGTAGCAGTTACTAGGAAAAGTATACTATCACCCTTTTCTGGATCTCAAAACAAATTAAAGACCGAGTTAATCTGTCTGCAACTCATAATTGCTCACTTTGGATCGTCTATGACACAAGTATCTAAACGCATACATGGAGGCAAGGGTGAATAGCGAACAAGACAAATAAAGATTGTCGATGTCCATAACGTGAGTGGAGCTAAATATACCCACCCAACTGAAGATAATTCTGCCTGATGTTCCACTCGAAGTCCCAGTGCATTTCATCATTCTTGAGTGTCCAATACGACCAACCAAAAGAGGCAGCATTGTAAACATCCAATTGTGCTCTCCCAAACATTTGATAATCTATTTGAGAGGCATTTACCACTCTCCACTCATTCACCCACTCTCCTGAAAAGTAATTTTCACCAAAATCAATCAAAATACCAATTTCCCAGGATTGTCTGACTACTTTAAATTTCATGAACGCCACTGAAGAAGTTGTGAGCGGATAAGACAAAGTAATGCAAAGCTTGAAATATTATAGAATGCCATTTGCTGATGAAAGTTTTGAAGAAAATTAGCTATAAAAGGAGCTTAATATAATAATGATTCATTTCATGTTTCAAACTATACAATAAAAACTCCTAAACCAAAAAGAACCATTAGCAGCCATTGGAACAAAGAACAACTCTCGAGTCTTCACTCTTTCTATGACCATAATTCCACAAAGTTGATAGGGATCCTATTGTTTATAATAGCAGCCTTTTTTTTTCATGGTCAATGCAATATAGAAATGTGAAAGAAGGTTATTAAAGTTTCAAGACTAAATCAAATGCAAGGGCACTTCTTACAAGTTAGTTCTGTATGTTTGTAGTGCACCACATTGATGTGAACAAAATATAACCTCGCCAGGCAGTGAAACAAACAAATCATATTTACTCAAAGCAATTCCCCTTGTGTTATAGGTGTCGATCAAAAGCAGTATAGCCAATTCGATTTCAATCAAAAATTACCTTATCCAATTTGCAAGGAAGATGACAGAAAAACATAACAAACAGAGCAAAATGGCATATCCTCTATCAACGAGGTTCATTAGTTGCAACTCAAACAGCTACCTAATTAGCTCAACTCCCATCCAATTGGACATTTAATTCTTGCCTATAGATCTAGGCATTATATACTTCTTTAATGACATTTTAGTTACTGCATATAATAGTCTTCCCAAGGACCACCATCGTAACTGCAGCTACCGTAAGAGACTGCTGAAGTTTGAGATTTTTACCTATAAAGACAAGAGGTCCATTTGCATTGTTTAGTGCCTGCAACTGCTGTTGTCGGCTGTTGTAAATGAACTGAATGTTGTCCATCACACTCATACTATTGAAAAATGGATCAAAGAGGTTGTAATAGTGTAAGTCCACCACTACATTATAGTCACCAATGTTTGCCTGATACAGCTCTATAGGGTCTGCATTCCCTATTCTCTGGCAGACTACTACATACGCTGTTGATGAGTGGTTCCGAACAATCATGTAACCTCTCTTGTAATAAGAAACTAAAAGATCTAATGGAACAGCAGCTGCTGAAGGCTCATTCAAAAGCTCGATCCCCAAGAGAGCGGGGTGGTTTGCATATCTACAGAGTAAGCAAAATATTGTTAACTAGGAATACAGAAAATATTGGTGCAAGTCTTACATAGTCAATATAATTCTCAAATCATTTGAATGCCTCATGCCAAATCCTGAAGAATCTAGCACCTTAATGAGGAAGACCAAAGTTTAGGTGTAACGCAAAGAGTGACCATACAGGTTTGCAAAGTCGGAGCCCTGACTGGAATTTTGGACCTCCACTAGATGACCTAGGACATGATGCTGATACAGGATGGTACCATATCTTATAAGACAACAAAATGGTCTGCACTATGAAGTGGAAAAACGATAACACGATGGGCTCATGAATGATTTTCTATTGCCATGAAGAAGAACATCAAATCAAGTTTCAAATGAAATAGACCAAGTAATGAATTGAACAAACAGTCTCTGTAGAGTTCACATGCAATAAGATAATGTGTCTCTACCCTGATTCTACCTCGAATCACACAGTTTAGCCATACTATGCTTTATGTTATTGATGCCATATGAAACAACTTGGATCCGCCGTCAAAACGTTTTGCATTTCAATGCAAAATTTTAAGTTGGATACGATAAACGTAGGTCAAATTCTACAGTGAAATTTTATGTAGGACATCAAGGTGCTAATTCTACCTTGAAGATAGAAACTCGATAACATCCAGGCTTTGGGAGATATATTGTTGTGAAACTGGCCAGTCTATTGAGCCATCTCTACTAGCACTATGTTCCATACCATTTTGGGAGCCGGGAGCAGCATGAAGGTCAATAATACATTTAATGCTAAAACTCCTGCAATTTAGTGCAACAATAGTCGGTACTCATCCACGCCTCAATAAATATTTGATAAGCTGAAGTTCAAACTCCCTCTCTGAAATATCAAAGAGCAGTTTAGAAACTAGACGTACTGTGCCCATGAGAATGCTCTGTCCAAGGCCTCCAAGGTTCCTCCAATGAAAGGAGGTGGTGGATCAGGGTCTTGAGCAATCCACCATCCAACAGGAATTCGAATAGTATTTATACCATGCCTGGCCAGAAAAGCAAAATCATCTGCAGTGACAAAGCTGTCTCTATGTTTCTGCACATGAAAACATCAGATAATAATCTGCCAACAGGAAGAACTTCATCAATGGACTTACTGATACTGGTCATGCAAGATACTTCTAGGCTACACCTTTCAAATATGAGCTTCCTAACTAAACTATTGGTTGAATCTTCAGTATTTTGTGTTCAGATAGACAGCAATGCTTACAGATAGTATCTCTGTGGCTTTGTCATGTCGATATCCATTAGCAAGCTGGTAATCCCCATGCAAGTTATTGGAAACTATAGCCATCTCAAATGTTGCAGCATTATTATCCCACCCCGGCTTCCCGAGATAATTTGCTTCGAGTTGATTTTCCATGGTAGCCTAGAAGAATTATATGAACATAAGGCTTTATCCAAGTTAATGCTGCACTGCCCTACGAGAATGAATTAACGGAAAGAACAAGAATACTATTTGTAGCTAAATGCCAAAAAATATAGAATAGAAGCTGCACCTGCACATAGTTTCCGCTCAAAAGTCTAATGTGAACTCTAGAGTTGTTTGTTTCAATATAAAATGTTTCAGGCATGGCTGGTGAAACTGCTGTTGCTGAGATTAGATAGCCTTCACCAAATGATGTCAAAAATTGACCTCCAAAGCATCGTAACTGAAACTCCATATCAGATACTCTCCATAACTACTATAACAAAATTGAAGTGAGAGTTAGTGCCTTACATCTGGAGCAAAAGAGTAAGCTAATTAGGTAGCAGAGTACAACAGATCACAGAACACACTGCAATTTGCTGGACAAGAGAAAGAATTCAATTTTTTAGACTTACCGATAACCACTATATTTATATGATTGGCACGATTTCCTATTTCCTATTACACATAGGAGTTTTAAATTGAATAAGTTGGAATTATGACCTTGTAATAATGAATGGCCCAATTGGAATAATCCAATGAAAGCAAGTTGAAACAAAACAAAAACTTGCCAAAAATAGTATTTTTATTATAAGGTTGAAAACAAATATCATCAGATTTTAATAGCAAAATCCACAGAAAAGAAGATCTACTTCTCTGATTATGGTTAACATTAAATCCATGATTACGTCCAGTACTTGTAGAAATGAACTTAACACCACAGGAAGCCCTTGCATGATAGTGAATAAGCCAAAATTAAGTGAAGAGCACAGCTCGAGAAAAGTCAGAGAAGATGTTTACCTAGGTACATGAAAGTGAAGCCTATATGATGCAGGACAAAGCCCGGACCTGATCGAGTCTGATTCGGAGCAGCTCCCGAGGCGATCCGGACGCGTTCGGACCCCATCCGTCCGACTCAGATCTCCGTACGACCCCCACCGTTGGATGGACATAACTTTCGCCCACGACGTCCGATCGGGGCGTACGATTAGTCGAAACGACCGGCTCGACGAGCCCGTCAAGAATCATCGGAGATCGAAGATCTCTCCATGACCTTGACCTTCGAATCTTCAAATTCCTTTTCTTTTGGTTTAAAATTCAGTTTTTGTGAAAAACTTTCCTTTTTAGGCAGTTTGTTCGGGTCTTTCTATTTTTGACAAATTTCCTATTTCTAGTAGGTTTTCTCCTATTTGAATTCCGGGTTTAATACTTGGATTAGGATAATGATGTTTGAGTCCATGTTCGAGTTGGTCTGGTCTTTTCTTAAACCTATAAAAGGAGGCCTTAGGGTTTGTAAAGCCAGTTTGGATGATTAATGAAAGTTGGGGTTTTTGGTTTCTCCCATTAAGAAATCTGATTGTCTCTCCCATAGAGAGGTTCATGTTAACCCTACGCCACTATAACTAGAAGTGGTTTTTACCGCACATGGAATGTACTGCAATCTAAGCTGATTATTAAGCCAATTTTTTTGTTTTTGTTTTTATAAGCGTCAGTAAGGACAGTACATAACAAAGAGTATCACAAAACTTGCTTAAGCACTGGATGCGGGTCCTTCATGCCAGCATCCCACAGCATGTCATCTTGAAGTTTAAGGATCTCTTTAGCAAAATAATTTTAAGGGCAAGGGATGAACCAAAACAAGTTAGTTCATCTCGGAGAACCTAAATTCAACAATTTGGGATATTCACAATCCTGTCATGAACAGATGCCGGGGCCCAAAAGATCATCCATCATGTTTCGGAACCGCTGATAGTAGAAGGATTTGGTAAAAGAATCATACTGCCGATATTCTAACACATTCTTGTGAGGTCATATTAGTATTATTCTTCTAGTGAAACTGTCATGGATGCAGGGGAATATATACCAGCAAGTATTAGGGATCACACCTTAAAGGTCTCCCATGAAGAAGCAACATCCCGATCCACCGTCACATTAATGCCGCCACCATTCTCTGCACTCACATACTTATCCAGCATCACTGACTTGAGCTGCACTTGTGTTCCATCCTAAAGCTCACAAGAAGAAGCTTGTCACCAATGGCTTGCACATAACAACAAAAACTTAGAAGACCATAAATGAGCTCAGCAACAATGGGCATCATCTCACCAGCATGTCTCCATTGGGAATTCCATCAAACAGAGAAGGCTTAATCCACCCTTCCACCACCAGCCACCCTCCCAAGTTCACACTTCTCACCTTAGAGAACCCATCTCCAAAATCTAACACCAAGCGACATAAAACACAAATTTAACCAAGAAGCAGCCAAAACGCATGAAGCCATAAAATGGGTATTAGCCAAACCATCTCCCAAATCTAAAACCAAGCAACATCAAAGACACAAATTTCACCAAGAAACAGCCTAAACACATGAAGACATGAAAGGGTTCATTACCTAAAGAGTCTGAGAACGGTAGTAAAACAGCCAAATGCAACAGAAAACCAAGTGCCAATCCAGTACAAGAGGTCATTTCCTATTATGCCAAGCACGCAACTCCGCAAAATTAGAGATCAAATCAATGGACGGTCTTAAAAGGAAAATTTCACTGTGAAAGGGGGGATAGGAAAAGTCGGAATCTCATTCTTTTGTACCTTTCTTATCACCAAGTTTATCCCAAACAAACCTCTGTAAGCATGTCTTCATTGTTAAAATAAGTTGTTGAACTCCATCTAGAAACAATGAACCCAATCCCAACAAGCTAAACATAGGGGACTACATAAAGCTCTCCCTATAATTCTTTAAGTTTGAGGCTCTTCCTTCCTATCAAGAGTTGCTTCTATAGGGACTACTTGCTTCCGGTTTGCAATTTGCAAAGAGATTAGATGACTTGCAAGAAATGAGCTTTTTGTGAGAGAAAAAAAATCCAGCAAAAGTCAGTTGAGTGAGAGATACTTCTCATCCAACAAACTTTTTTGGATTCCCACATCAAGATCAATCAACTTAAACAAACTTTTCTGGCCATTTGTCTCAAAGCCACGACCTCAGCCTCGTCATCAGCTCCGGCGAACCCACCACCTCCGGCGAACCCATCTCCTATCCACCTCTTCCTCCATCCCCAACTCCAATCCCAGCCGAGTCCATCACTCCATCCCCTACCTCGCCCGGCATCGTCAACGATCCCGCGCAGACCCCCTGCGACCCCCCGTCGCCTAATACCCAAACACTCGCGGCCTCCCACTCCTCATCGCAAGCCGGCGCCGGCACCTCCCAAGACCATCTCCTCTTCCATCCTCGTAGCCTCCAAGCTCCATCTCGACCTCGCCTGAAGCGTCGAGACCTCCGACGAGCCTCTCTTTTCCCTTCTCGTGCGACCTCCTCCCTCCCCTCCGGCGGTAACCCCCAACCTGGCGCCGCCCCACTCTAGTTCCACCGCCTCCGGCCTTCCCAAGGTCCACCATCCCCAGATCCAGACACCTCTCGCCACCCGAACTCTCCTCGACCCTCCGCCGGTGAGATCCACTCCCGAGTCGCCGCCCCTGCTCGCGGCCCTTCTTCTCCAAGACCCGCCGCCGCCACCTTAGATCCGCCGTATATGGCGGTTCCACCGGCGATCCAACCCAGGGAATCGAGTCCCCAGGCCACTAAAACTTCATCCCTACCAGCGTTGGCCGCCGATCGCCTCTCCTCGCCGTCGATCAAGGCCGGAGCTCTCTCAGCCATCCGATCGAGCCGGTTGAACTAATCCCGAGCCGTCCTCATACACTTAAGCCGGTTTCGAGCCATATTTACTAGGAACCAAACCCTAGCCCCATTCACCTCATCGGCCCACCGTCGGACGCGGACGCCTCGCCCCTGCGACCCCGACTTGAAGCTTCACTGCTCCGCCCACGGGAACGCCGCTGTTCCCCTGACCTCTCCTCCGCCTCCTTCCTCTTCTCCGGCGCCCAGCTCCACCTCCTTCCCCTTGATCGTCAGAACCTAGTGATCGAGACTCTTGATCGCGTGCAAGTCCTGGCAGCCGTCCGATCAGGTTCAACAGCCTGCACCCCCTTGAGGTCAGCTCCATAGGGAGTCCGTCATCTCGGGTGAGAAAAGCTCCATCATAAGCTCAGATCTGTCCCGACACCTATTTTATTGATTTCTTTGGGTATGCATTGACAATGCTCAATTCTTCCTATGCTGTACATTGCTGTGACATGTAATACCTATGTAGGATTTGGAACAAGTATTTCTTTTTATTCTTCCTGACCTTCTTCAGCATTTGCCATCCAAGTTGGGTCAAATTCTTCACTTCCATCCTAGCTCCCTTCAACATTAGGATACTGCATTGTCTGCACAATTGCAGCAAATATTTATTATTATCTACTCATTGCTACAACCAGACATTTGATTTCATCCTTTATTCTGACTATAGAATATTGATGCTGGTAGCATTTGGCATGATTACTTCTTCAAATACTTAAGGTACATGATCAACATTCCTAGCACAACCCCCTTTCGCTGTTATGCACACACTTGAAGATTATGTTTTGCTGGAGAAGTGTATCATGAGGCTGGATTTTTTTTCCAGTTCTTAGAAATTTTGACCCTGTTTTGAAATCTGAGGTAGATAAAGTTGCAACTTTTTGGAAACAGAAAACTGCTTATTTATTTTGTCATATAGTACGTTAGAAGCTATTCCTTGCACGCCAGTGTATATGCTCCATCTCATCTGCATCCTTGATTAAGTGGCCATTGTTTATTATATTTGAAGGAGAACAGCTGCGTGCTGCTTGAGTCAAATACTCTGTTCAAATCTTCATCTTTAAGTTGGTCGTTATGTCATATCAGAACATCCAGAATTCATCATAACTGGAACCTACCATGTGAAGTAATCCAGTGACGAATGAGCTTTGTGCTAATGAATTAAAGTAAGGTTATTTGCAGAATGAGGATTGGGAACTACCTTATTATGGTTGAATTCTTTTGATTCTTTGTGGAAAATGATAGTATCGTTGGATGTCTCATTGTCGCTTCTATTGTCAGTTTTCCACTTTGCAAATGTGCTCGTCACTCTACAACCCTTTTTTTTTTGCATTCTCTATTATTCGTAGAGAGCATAAGTACAGTACTCATTTTTTAGATTTAGTTCTTATCTCATAAAAATATATTACAAAGATGCCTGGTATAATTCAAAGCAATAGTAATTGCTTCTTATCCTGTGCAGTGAGAACTGACAATGTTCACAAAGTAAGAGGCAATTAAATATGGAAATAACAGAAAATCTAATGCGTGAAAACATGCATCCTGTGAAGCCGCGGATCCTCTTAGCTGCTTCTGGAAGTGTCGCTGCCATCAAGTTTGAAAGCCTCTGTCGCAGTTTTTCGGATTGGGCAGAAGTTAGAGCCGTGGCCACAAAATCTTCATTGCATTTTCTAGATAAAGAGTCACTCCCAAAGGATGTTATTTTGTACACGGATGACGAAGAATGGTCGGGTTGGAAAAAAATAGGAGACGGAGTATTGCATATTGAGCTTCGAAAATGGGCAGACATTATGGTGATCGCCCCATTATCAGCAAACACACTGGCAAAGGTACATCTCTTGGATTTGTAGAATTTGCTCTATTTGACTTATAGCTAAATCTTAATCACGAGAGGTTCAAATTGCTTAAAATTTCAGTTTGATTTCTATCAAAAATAGAATAATTCGGCATGTCAATGAGATTCATCAGAATATTCGTTCGTGTTTATGTGGTATGACATTTGAGGTCATGATTATGATTTTTGTTGCCCCTTTCTAGATTGCAGTGGGCTTGTGTGACAACCTGTTAACATGCATTGTGCGAGCGTGGGACTACAACAAGCCCATGTATGTTGCTCCTGCCATGAATACCTTCATGTGGAACAATCCTTTTACGAAAAGACATCTTGAAACAATCAGCGAGCTTGGTATATCCCTGATTCCACCAATCACAAAGTTGTTAGCTTGTGGCGATTATGGAAACGGCGCAATGGCAGAACCCTCTGTGATCTTTAATACCGTTCGGCTCGCTTCTGAGCCATGAGTGATGAATGGTGCGAATTGATTCTTGCCATCTAACATCATCAAAAGTAATATATCGGATGAATTTGATGTTTTTGAGGAGTACCCCGAGTTCATATCTGCATCTTATCTGTAAGTGGATCAGTAGAATTATGTATCTTCATTGGTAAAGCTCAATTCTTGTACTTGCATGATGCATGAGCAAAAAGTAAATGTTTTGGAAAGTCATCTCTAAATGGTGAATCATAAGCAGATAATGGTATCAAGCTTAGTTGAGTAGACATTTTAACCTTTTGAACTTTGGATTTCAAGTAGTCTCGACCCTCAAATGTGGAATGCGCTTATAGATGATAAATTGATGAGTTGAAATATTAGTACTCGTTATGGGGGTGAAAATAAAACAAAAAGAATAATTTATTGGAGTGGGAGATGCATCAACATAGGTTTATGGTGTTTGTGGCGAATAAGAAAATGGAACAAGCGGTTGAGCATTTGCATCAGTTCCTCTTCTCATCCTTCCTGAAGGTTTTTAGAATATATTATTTTCAATTGTTCTTAATTATTCCCTACACCATTAAGATAGTCATCCCTCAGTCATATTTATTTTTTAATTTCTATTTTTTAACGGTCTTGTAGTTATAATAGTGAGTAAAATATTTCATAGTATTAATATTTAGATTTAATCTTTAACATTTCCGGTACATTTACATGAGAATATGTTGTAGAATTTATATAGAAAAGGTAGCTGCTGGAACTCATGATGTGAAAATATATTATAAAACATGGTGAGATAATATATATATATACACACACCAAGAGCGAGAAGAGAGAAAACTTGAACAGGGAAGAAATGCAAATCTAGTAAACAAGAAATGTGAATCTAGTAACACAATTTAGAAGTTGCAAAAACACAAGAGCTTTAAGTAGAATCAGTAACCTTTATTTATGAGAACTGAAGGTTACAAGTGCATGCTCTTCAACGAGAGATCGGCCCTTCTATATATAAATGGACTTCAAAGGCATAGGAATAAGATGCTTGTTAGTGACACGAGAGATAGAAATAAAATGTTTGATGGCGACGTGAGAGGAATTTATTAAAAGAGAGATAAGAATAAGACGCTTGATGGTGACACGAGTCATATCAAGTTTATATAGAAGATATCATTCAAGGAAAAAATCTTTTTAATAAAGAAATTCTTTTCCTTTACATCACATCGGTTGAAAAGAAATATTTTTTTTACAGATGAGAGGGACCTACGACGAAGATCAAGCGTAGAATGATCGTCGTAGGAGCCTGATCTTCGTCTTCTCATCAGCCTGATCTTGGTTAAGGAAAGAAATATCCTTTTAAATTTATTTGAGATTGCAATCAAGCAGAGAATGCAATGTGCAATGTGAAAAGGATCTAAAAACTCAAGAACAAGCATAAGATGCCCGTGAAGACATGGTCTTCTAAGAAGCATTGCTAAGCAGCAAATTGAAAGACACAGCTCCCTTTATATATATTAATGGCAACAAATCTAACTTTCTCATCCCAGCATAATGCTGCAGGCTTATCATAGCGGATGACTTTGAGGGGTTAATGAAAATATCTATATGACGTTTTGGCATACCTTAGAGAAATTTTAAAAGGCAATGATTCCCACATGGAGTTGCTTTTCAAGCATCAGGTTAAATGATGATTTCAAGCACTAAAAATATTGTCTATTGTTCAGCAAATCACAACAAGGTTTAGAGTAAACCTCCGCATTTAAGCTGCCAGATCTCCTTCCGATGTATAAATCTCAAACATCGAAAGCAAAGGTAACAAAACATATAGCTTGATTTTGTATTAAGCTAGTGTATAACCTCAATCCTCACCATCATACATGTCTCATATCTCAGCACAGGTCCCTCTCCCCAAAGATGAAAGAAATGCGAACAAGATAATGATTAACATGGATAAATTCTTTCACAAGTAGCTCAATAACATAAAACGAAACCAGAAAACAACTGACAACATCTCTGTTCTCATCGTTAGCTTTGACTATTAACAATATGCATCAGTACTCTCCAATAAGTTACGTTCAGAATCGAAAAGAACATACATATGTTTATAAATACCTGCATGCAGAGTTCAAACGTAAGCATTAATCCTGTTATTTCGTTTCTCTGCTTTTGACCTGTGGAGAATGTGAGAGGTTTGAGTAGTTGTTGTTCCTATTGTAGCCTTTTGGGGTTATCTAATAAAACAATATGTATTTCCAGTCACAGAATAAAAACTTAAGGATGAAATTCTTGATTCATTTTGCAGCCTTGGTGAGCAGAATATGGCCAGGGATCTAAAATCATGAACGGCACAAGATGAACATACAGTTGTACTTGAGTTTCAAATGAATCACCTAAAAGTAGTTTGTACTAAAGGAGAAAAAACCAGTAAGTTCTTTCGAGGAGACAACATCAACGTAAGTTAACAAGAACAAGACGGCCGGTCGATGTCTGACTCCTCTCAGACTGGTCCCCCTCTGGGGTTCCCCATGAAGTTTTCTGAAGCCTGCACTCGTTCATATACCGAGGTGCTGGGCTCGTCGAGATCGTTGCCGGAGCCACACGCCTATGAAGGCGTAACCATTAATGGTGTTGTGGAGCTTAGTGATGAGCTGATGGAAAGGTGCTACGAGAAGTGAGAGCACTCTTTATTTGGGTGTTTCTCAGGTGATAGGGTGTCGCTAGAGATGTTGAGGACAAAGATCTCTAAGATGTGGGGTGCTGGGAGAAAGTTCAGGTGATGGATATGGCGAATGGGGTTTTCGTGTTTCAGTTTTCATGTGAGAATGATCGTAGCTTTGTCATGGCCAAGCAGCCTTGGTATCTCAATGGACTCCCTCTCTCTCCCTCATCCCCTGGAGAGAGAACTTCTGCCCCACACGGCAGAGGACTTCTTCAAAACTCATATTTTAGTTAGACTTTTGGGAATGGCTATTGAATGTATGGATGAGGTTGTGGTTGCCACCATTATGGTCTAGGTTGTCACGTCCCCAGCCAGAAAATCCATTTGAATTGACGACGCGAGCCAACTAATTAAACCTATTTCTAAAATCAAACGGCGAAAGCCTCCACTTTAAATATCACATTAAATCTTGGTGCATAGTTATAATATTCATAATTAATTTAAACTATTCTATCAAGTAATAATACAATAACTAGCTGCTACAAGACTCAATTAGCATTCAAATGATACAAGAATGATTCAAGTCCTCTAAGTACAGCAATCTCTATCAGTATTCATCAATATGGGGTACAAAGACATTTATCCTCGAAGCTACAATATTTACATCGAATTGCAATACATATACAATTTAAAGTTGTATATGATTTAAATTGAGATAAGCTGATGACGATTCCTCGATCTCGTGCACCACCAGGGGAAAGACTGTCACACCCCGACCCAGAAAAACCATCCGGTTCGGGGCGTGAGGGTTCCTAATCTATTCAATTCATCAAAGACGCGATTACAATGATAAAATAAATATATCTAAACTAACAATTGATCTGGGGTCGATTAAAATTTCTAATAAAATTCAAGATTCTGATACAATATATTTAATCCTCAAAATCCTTACACAAGGAAATTATACATTTAAATAATTCATCAAGATCGAATGAACCCCAAGTCCTCGAACACCTTCAAATCTGATGCGCCACCATGTGCCTATCCAGCTGGGATCTACGGAAGAAGAGCTGACGTCTGCACCTGCAAAACACAGCCTGTGTAGGAATGAGCAATAAGCTCAGCTGAATTCTATGCTACGACATTCACAAAGGAAGGGAACAGTAAAGTCTCAGGTTCCAGCTCATCTCTAGGGGAACCTCACGTCATGTACGCCGTCTACCCCAGGGCACGCACCCTGATGACCTCTGGTACTGTCATCACTCGTCCCTCTTAACCAAGCGACTCCAGCTCTGAAACAACAGGGGTAGAACATAGGGTGATACATCACTCCCCCTAACAATGGAACTGAGACTAGAACCTAGAACGACATCTAAACCTTGATCAAGCATAATTGCAACCAACTAGACAGTAACCTCAAATCATCAGATTATTATAACAGATTAAATCCTAGACCTTGCTACCCATCCTCGGTCCTAAGGCTAGATCCGAGCTGCCCGAGAGCCTCGGATCGGCAATCAACCCATCGCCCACGTCCTATCCTCTATGCATCTAATGCAGTCAGATGCATGCAATGCTCATGCACAAACAGAAGTATAAGCATGCAACAGGATGCCAGACTATATATAGGGCCAGGAGCAACACATCGCCTAAGGGTAAGCATTGCATTGGTCTAGATAAAACGGAAGAAGTAGGCACTCAGGCCTGCAAACGGGATACAACCCCAGCTAAACTATCAAACAATTATGACTACAATATAATAATATTTTAATAAAAGCTGAGGACGTATTCAATGCACATTTATTTTACACATCCCAGGGAAGGCGCGACTCCCCTGGATCAACCAAAAACCACGAACAGGCTTAAAATAATATATATCCAAGATATGATTAAAATAATCGATTTACAGAAATCAAACCAATTATATCACGAAACTCCGAAACTCATATTTTTCAATCTAGCCGTACGATTGATATGAAACTTGATATACCCACTCAATAGCATACATCGAATCACATATCCGAAAACTGGATCAATCGGATAAACACAAATAGATCAAAACCTACTATTTGGATAAAATCTCAGATTTAACAAACACATCAAAACCTATTGAAAATATCTTGGATAAAAACCAAACTTTTCAGATCTCTTCCAAAGATCATCAAGATCATCCCCTCCAAAAATAAGCTCAATTAAATATAGAAAAACCACTTAAATCCTCAATTTAAACCAACTACCCTGTTTCATCACAGACAGACCATTTAATTCACCAGAAATTCTACGTACCTCCAGATATCATCAACTCAGTTGGAAATGAAAGCTAACTCAGAGATCTACAACTTTCATGTAGAATATCAACTCAGATCATGCACGTATAGCTCGAAAAACAAGCTAGAACACCACTGTTTTGCTAGAACAGAAAATCCAGAAATCAATTGATGAAAACCATGCTTAAATCCAACTTAAATCAAATCCAATTCCTACCAAACTTTAATAAGATATAAAGCAAGGTATAACACACCACCTAGAATACTTTTATTGAGGAACAAACAAACAGAACAACCAAGAACACCCAAAACTATCATAAACAAAGAATCCTACCTTTCTACGCTTAATCCACGTTTAATCCTTGATGAAACCGTCCAAGGGAGGTATGGATCTGCTCTTCCCCTTGTTGGCGACGTCCCCAAGCTTCTAGATAGTGCTCTCCTCGCGGATCCAAGGAACGATGAAGAGAAGAGAAAAAAAAGGGAAAACAGAGGCGGTTCGCGGGCTACTTATACGCCCAAGTCCAATCGGTCGCTCCCCGAGCGATCAATCGAACTAGATCGGTTCACGTCCTTATCCGGAAACGTCGGAGGCGAAGCTGACCTCGAATCTGACTGATCTCTCCCTAGAGCGATCAATTGGTTTGGGTTGGCAACTGTCCTAAAAACAGCTTTCGTGCGCCCGAACTCAGATCTTTCAATCCCAAGTTCGCCTAAGGTTCTAATAAGTACAAATAACAAACAAAGGGGGCTATGTGTGTATATCGTGAGTGTGGAACCAACCACCAATGCGCAATTTACCAAATTTCCCTTGGGGGTCTTCGCGATCAACCCGATTGCGGAACAAGACTAAACGGGCCAGACCCTCGACCTAACACAGTCAGACCGGGTTGGAGGAACAGATCCTCACAAGGACCACCTCCGACATTGTAACTACCTGACAAGAGAACTGCGCTTGTACCTGCAAATACAACCCGGGTTGGAGTGAGTGATAAGCTCCATAGGGTTCTACTCTACGCCACACTAAAAGGAAAGGGAACTACAACTATGTCGCATCCTTGCCTAAGTCTAAGGTATGCCATGGACCTATAGCTCCGTTGATGTCCCTAATGGCTCCAGTCATGCACTTCTATAGAAACGGTAATATGCAAGATCACCCTTATTTAGGCAGGAAGAGCCCTCTACCTGGAGACCCATACTAGGCGACACCGAATTACATCTTTAGCAATCGGCTCTGGAGTCGACACGACCTCTATACCTCAAACGACAATGTATTTCAATTTACAATATACTATTCTCGAGGAAACAATGATTTAACAATACAATCGAATACTGGACCTTACTACCCAGCCTTGGTCCTAAGACTAGATCCGAGCTACTCGAGCCCTCGGATCGGCGAAACCCCTATTCGCCCACTTCCTAACCATATGTTTCTAATGTGAGGAAGACGCATGCAATACTCATGCCGTTAACAAGCAGCTACACATTTCAATTTGAATTTCTGCATTACGATAGCATATACATCCGTCACCCAAAATTCTACAACGGGGCACACCCCCGACCAAACAATTAACAATCAAACACAATTACAATATACATCAACTAGGACACACCTTCGGCCCATTTAACTTATCTAAACATCCCAAGGGGCATGACTCCCTTGGTTCAACCACAAGCCTCACATAGGGCTTATATACATGTAAATATACATAAAGCATTTAGTATTGCATACTCAAACACAAAGTCCCAATTTACGAAAAGCAAGCAAAGGGAAGTACATGGCATAACGTTCATTAAATTCAACCAATTAACAAGAAAATTGGCAAACATGTTCACTGACATATTCCAAATCACATATATAGATAAGCATGCTTCACAATTAACCACTTGTTAAACAAGAGAGTTAAAAACTAAGCAAACATGCCAAAAACCGAGATTTAATCATGTAAAATCTACCAAACCATGCAAGCCAGTCCTAGATGCCGGTAGGAACCTCAAATCAAAATCTCAAAGTTAATTGAGCTCGAAAAACCAACAAAATCTGAGAAAAATACTCAAACTTGGATTTACTACGGTAACCGACAAAATGAGATCGATGAAAACTCGATCAATTGAAGTCCAAATGAAGCGAAACTTGAAAAAAAACTTGGAAAGATATTGGGAAGCGTGGTACGGACATTGTATCCAAGAATTGGATCAATTAGATGTCTAATTTCCACTTAATTAACTAACTAATTCCATAACTTCTGTTTAGCAGCAGAAGA
This sequence comes from Narthecium ossifragum, assembly GCA_963920575.1. Taxonomy (NCBI): domain Eukaryota; kingdom Viridiplantae; phylum Streptophyta; class Magnoliopsida; order Dioscoreales; family Nartheciaceae; genus Narthecium; species Narthecium ossifragum. Next base: position 18,918,509 of record OY986971.1, on the reverse strand, counting down.
AAATGCACCAAAATTCGTATATAAATTTAAAGATTATGAAACCAACGGAAATTAAATGTAGATTCGACGATCTACAACTCTCCTGTTGATGAACATATGAGATCATGCACGTACGAGTCAGGATCGGAGCTTGAACAACTTAGATCGGATGACAACAGGGTTTTGATAGAAATCCGGGAAAAACATGTATAAATCCGGCTTAAATCCAAATAAAATCACATAGAAGCGAGATCAGACATTAAGCAAGCTAAGAGGAACAATCTAACACAAGGAAATCAATAAACAACCAAACCAAACCCTAGATAAACCCTAAACATGATTTTAGGCGTAGAAACCTAACTTAATACGCTAATCCTGCCTTTAATCCACCTTAATCCATCGTGCTCCCTCGCCGTAGCCGTCTCCAGCTCGCCGGAGAGCCACCGGGAACCGTCTGATGCCTCCACCCACGAGCGATGATAAGACTTGAAAAGTGCACAAATCACCCTTATAATTTGGCTTTGTTAGTCTCCGAGCAATGCTTCACAAACTATTTTTACCCTATATGTGAAGACCTGTCCCTCTACCCCTGTGGCTCGTTGTAGACCGCAAGGGCAATTTGGTAAATTACGCCTTATTGGTTTGTTTCACACCCGCGGGTGCACACACTGGCCTTGTATGTGTTAGTGTTTGTTTAGAATGGCTAGGTGGACCCGGGATCGGAAGATCCCAGCTCGGGCGCGCGGAAGCTTGCCTTTGGGTAGCTGATGACCCTTGAGCGATCGATAGCTCCTCGGAACGATCGATCGGACTCGTGAGCGAGTCGGTGGGTTTGACCCGCTCGGATCGATCCGACTTGTTGTTGGGATCGATCCGGGGTGCGAGCGACCGATCGCTCCTTGGAGCGATCGATCGGAATCGCGTCGGTGGCTTTTCTGCGTCGCGAGGACGGCCGCCGTTGGCCGTCGCTCTCTCCTGTCAGAAGGGGAGGAATTTTCCTCCCCTCCTTCGCCTTTTCCCCCTCTTTCCCGGCTGTCCCCTCCCCCTTTCCCTCCTTTTCTCCTTCTCCTCCTTCCTTCTTCTTCTTCTTCTCTTTTCTTCTCTCCCGACGTTGCTCTTCCCCTGTTTTTCCAGCAGCCACCTTCCGCTCTTCTGTTCTCCCTCCTCCGACCATCAATTTGGGTGTTCTAAGGCTCGTTGGATCCGTGGCAACGAGAGAAAGGCTCCTGGTGTGGTTTGGAGGCTTGTTAGTGACTGGTTGCGAGGGATCAGCCGGGATTAGCATTCTTTGGTAGGTTCTTCTACCTACTGTGTTGTTTTTTAGTTTTCTTTAGATCTAGCCATTGGATCTTGTTTATCTTTCTCTTGTTGGATTCCTTATGCCTAGTAGAATTACTGATTTAAGTTTCATGATCTTTGGATAAGTTTTGAGTAGGTTTTATGCATGATTAAGCTCGGTTTCTCTGTTTTCTGCTGTTCTTGAAGAACAACCAGCTTGCGGCGTGTTTTTCGGCCGATACGTACAAGATCTTGGGTTGTGATAAGCATAAGAGTTGTAGATATTTGGGTCTACTCTCTAACCCCGCTGATTTTATATTTTTTTGATTTTTCTACGATATGTTATGAATTGTTTTCTGGAGGGCTGCGTTGCAGAAATTAATTGATAAGTTAGTTTGATTAACGGTTTTGATTAGTGTTTTCCCGTTAATCCAACCGTTGGATGATTATGGATTTTGGATATGATGATCCTGGTATATACACCTACTGATAGCTAAGTTAGATCTTGAATCCGACAGGAGAGTTGGATCGACGGGATCAATTAGCCCTTAAGTAGAGGCTTTGGGTGTTTTGAGTATAATATTATATTTCGAAATATAATATTATATTGTTTAATGTTCATCATCGCTTTCGGGGTTGCTTCCCGTTGTAGGAGTCTGCGGTCGACGGTCGTGGTACCGTCGTAATGCCGGGACCCGCTGCGGATCGGCTGGCAGCGGTTGGTAGTACCGCTGCAGCGATCCGGTTGACTTGTATGCTGCCCTATCATACTGTTGCATGACTATCTCCTGTTTGTGTATGTCATAGCATGCATTGTTGTTTTGTGCATTAGTTGCATTGGTTAGGACGTGGGTGATCTTTAGGTCGCCGTCCCGAGGCTGGAAGCTCGGACTTAGCCCTAGGACCGGGGTTGGGTAGTTTTGACCCGGTTTGAATCGTGGTGTCCAGTCGAATTTGATGATAGGCCTAGAGGACTGGTACACCTGTTGCTTGATGATGATTAGAGGTCATGTCGGTCTCAAGTCAGGTGTTGAGGATGCCACCGGTGGCGGGTCTTGTTATTTGGGCAGTGTCCGTTCCTGCCAGTAGGGGATCAGTGTGGGCCCAGTCCGTGTTGGGTGACCACAGCTGGCACCCTGCGACACTAGGTGTATCCAGGATGGGCCCAGTCCGTTGGGGTGACCATGGTTGGATATGCCTAGAGATCACCGGTGAAGGGTAATGGGACTCTTGTAGCTCACTCGAGTCTGGCTTGAGGGCGACACTATTGTGTTTCCCTCTTCCTTCTGTGTGGCGTAATGTAGATCCCTACTTAGCTTAGTGCTCACACCTACCCGGGCTGCGTTTTGTAGGTGCAGGTGTCAGTTCTTCTTCTGTGGCCCCTACCGGGCAGTTGGTCGGCGGTGTGGCGGCGCCTGATAGATTTTGAGACGTGGTGATCGTTTACTGCTTTTTATCCTATGTTAGATAGTCTCCTACAGGAGTAATGTTGTATTTGAATCTTCCCCTCTCCGAGGATTTGTATATTAAACACTGTGATTCGAGGTTTTGCTTATCAATGTTGTTTTAATTGAGGGTGCTTTTGGTGAATTGCTAGGGAGACCAATAGCTTAGAGGGAACCCTCGCCAGCTTTGTTTTCTGCGTTTTGTAGGTTCCGGTTGGGCTTTCGCGGGTCGGGGCGCGACAGCTTGGTATCAGAGCATAGGTTGTAGATCCCAGGGTTTAGGATCAGGATTCGGTTGAAATTGAGCGTGGGATGGGTTAGTTCTATGTTTAGAACATCCGTGCATGCTCATTTTGATGTGTTGTGCTTTTTCCGCTTTATGTTGTGCTGCTTTGTTTTTTTTTGCGGCTTCTTACGAGTGAACGCTCATTGTCGATGGTGATTGCACAGATGTCGGGAGCTTGAGTCCGACCTTCGGTTGTTGGTCGAGGTGGAGCACGACCTAATCGGCCCGCTCGACCAGACAGGGTAGCACCTGTCAGGACGGTTAGAGCTCGACGGACTGGACCATCACCAGCGACGGTTGCGGTCGCACGGGAGGAGGCTCCTCTCGCCGAGGAGGGGGTCCTCGCTCCGGTCGACGGGCGGGCTGCGGCAGCGGTCATGATGGACTTCCAGCAGCTGAACACGCCTAGGTTCAGTGGTGAAACTGGGGATCTGACCACGGTAGACGGCTGGCTCCGAGGAGTCACGCGCGTTCTCGACGCTCTCTTCGTTGAGGATGACCGGATCCGGGTCACCCTTGCGGCGTTCCAGCTTGATGGTGACGCCCTTGACTGGTGGTGCACTGCCCAGCACACCAGTGGCGGAGAGGAGCCGACGTGGGAGGAGTTTAGGGCGTTGTTCTTGGACGCGTACTTCCCAGAGAGTACGCGTGACGCCCTGTCTCGCGAGTACCAGTCCCTCCTGCAGGGTACTCGCACCGTGCAGCAGTACGCCACCCGGTTCACGCACTTGGTCCGTTTCGCGGGGGCAGTGGCAGCAGATTCAGTGGCCAGGGCACGACAGTTCGAGTGGGGTCTTCGTCCAGAGATCAGGCGCCAGACGAGTTCCCACCGCTTTCAGACGCACTCAGCAGTCCTGAACTGCGCGTTGGTAGTGGAGGCGCAGTTGCGAGACGAGAGGTGCCGGGCAGTTCCTCCGGCGTCCTCTACCGGTACACAGCAGCGACCCCAGGGCAGAGGGGGGTTCGGTAGGGGACAGCCGTGGCGTCAGCGGCCCTTTCAGCGGCGGCCGCAGCGTGCACCGCAGTACCAGCAGCCACTACCGAGCCCACCAGCCCCGTTTCTACTGACGGCCGGGCCATCTGGGCAGGCTTCGTCAGGGGGAGACCAGGGCGCGTCAGTCACTTGCTACCTGTGCGGGCAGCAAGGGCACTACCGTAGAGGCTGCACTTCGCGAGGAGCCCAGGGCGCTATGCCGCAAGGCAGTAGAGGCGGAGGGTCCGGTGCCTGGTAGGGGAGCGGGGGTAGATGCGGGCCGAGGCGTCCCAGAGGCAGAGGCGGCCAGCGGGGGCAGGTGTTTGCCCTCTCAGTTCGCGAGCGGCAGGACACCGTCCAACTGTATCAGCCGCTACCGCAGTATCAGCCACTATCGCAGTACCAGCAGCTGTTGCAGTACCAGCAGTCGTTGCAGTACCAGCAGCCATAGCAGTATCAGCAGGCAGCGACAGAGCCAACCGTCCTCAGAGATATCTTTCAGCTTTCTAGTTCTTTAGTAGATGTGCTGATAGACTCTGGGGCGTCTCATTCCTATATTGCTAGCATGTGTATGGCATCGCTAGGATTAGAGACGAGTTGGCTAGAGGTGGCACAGTCTGTAGACTCACCGATCGGCGGCACAGTCAGGGTAGACCGGTTCTGCCGATCTTGGTCTTTGGAGGTTGGAGGCCTCCGTATCTGTCTAGACCTGCTGGTGCTAGACATGACAGGCTTCGATGTGATACCCGGTATGGACTGGTTAGCAGCATACCGGGCTATCATCGGCTGTGGTCGCCGGAGGGTGGTCGCTTGGACACCCGATGGGGACAGTTTGTGTTGTTAGGGGATCGGTTTTCAGCCGATTCCTTTGCTTGTGGTGTGGGGAGGCGTGGCAGCGAGCTTTCAGCCTTGCTGGCCAGCCTGTCCCTGTTTGGGTCAGAGGGAGTGCAGCAGAGCAGTTTCCCCAGGATCGTGCGCGACTACACCGACGTGTTTCCCGAGGTGTTGTGTCACACTCCGACCTAGAAAACCCATCCAGGACGAGGCGTGAGGGGAAACCTACACTATTCATCTCCAAGTGGCGCGATACAAAGCGGAATTTTAAAAACTTAAACAAATTATACTCCAGAGGTAAACAAATATCCAATTCATGAAACATCAGTTGTACTGTTACAAGATCTTCCAATAAAAGAATATTATACATTAATCTCAAAGGTTCTCGAAAATGATACATAATTTACACAAATCTGCCAAATGTACAACAATTGATCCTCCAGCAACCTCAAACACCTCTGGATGTAGTCGCGCCACCAAAGCTGATCCGCCGGCTCTACTGAAGAAGAACTGGCGCCTGCACCTGCAAACGCAGCCCGGGTAAGAGTGAGCGATAAGCTCAGTAGGGTTCTACTCTACGGCACACTGAAGGGAGGAAAACAACAACAGTGTTGTCTCCCTGCACAAATCTAAGGAATGCCACGGGGTTCCACAACCCCTGCCGACTACCCCAAGGCTCCTACTCTTCTCAACCGACCACGCTGGGACACATTCTCCAAACACGCTGGGAGGAAACAGAGAACCAGAACCAGTAGGATCACCCTTACCCAGCAGGAAGCCACTGCCTGGGGACCATGTCAGGGGCACCGGCAACCATCCTTAGCACTTGGCCTTGGGAGACCAACACGACCTCTAAACCTCAAACATTAATCAGAGTCAACTAGCGTGCATCCTCAATAACACAAGATCTGATTAAACAATCACCCTAAACCTGACTACCCAGCCGCGGTCCTAGTGGCTAGATCCGAGCTACCCGAGAGCCTCGGATCGGCGATCAACCCATCGCCCGCCTAACCTCAGATGCCTCTAATGCAACCAAGATGCATGCAATGCTCAGGCACAGATAACAAGATATAAGCATGCAACAAGATGTCATTCATCATACAGGTCTAGGCATAGCTTACAGCTAGCAAAAGGGTAAGCATAGCAAAGGCCTCGAATATATGATAAACTATGCTAACCAACAAACATCTGAGCAAAGCATGAATACAGATATACAGTAGTCTTCAGTGCCCTCCTGCACCTCACAGACTAAGGTTCCACAGTTACCCTGCAGGTAACTGGCCACATTTATACAATAGCCCTCGGCACTCGCCGGCAAGAGGCTAAGGTTCCACAATTTCTCATTAGCTAGCACTCATGGCCAACTAATGGTTAAGCAACCAACCAAGCATTTAACTACAATTAAACATGTATTAAATGCAATCAAAACCATAGATTTGCCCAAAAGGAAGATACTCGATTCGATTCTCAAACTTGATAGAAATCATTTGAAAACCTCATAAAATCCACCTATAAACTTCCCAACACGTTTAAAGATCAATCACGATTGAAAGCCATTTGAGAAAGACCAGAAAACACTGTTTAAGGGCCCACGGTCGATGCGACGGTCGATCCGCCGATCGACCGTGAGGCCACGGTCGATGTCACGGTCGACCGTGAGGCCATCACGAAGAAAACCAAAGGGCGACGGTCGATCCACTCATCGACCCTGGGAAGCCCAAAACCAAACAGCGCCTGACGGTCGATGCGACGGTCGATCCGACGGTCGACCGTCAGGAAAAAGGCGAAAGGGAGAAGATCCCACGGTCGATCGATCCATCGACCGTGGGAGTCCAAAATCGCGACAGAGCCCGACGGTCGATGCGACGGTCGATCCGACGGTCGATCGCCAGGCCCAGAAAGCGTAAAATCACACTTGACGGTCGATGCACCGATCGACCGTCGAGCCCCGAAGGAGCGTATTAACGCTTGACGGTCGATCCACCGATCGACCGTCGGACCCCAGGCACAGTTTATCAGAACAGTGCCGGAAATCCAATTTCTTGGATTTCAAGGATCAAATCCAGTTGGAAATCAATGAAACTTTGCAAGCATGCTTAAAAGATAATGGGGAATCCAATGGTATAAAGAAATCCCATTTTCGACGGTTAAATCATCAATTTAGGTTAAAATGGCCGGAAACCAATAAACGGCGAGAATACGGAAAACCAGCCGTTAAAATACCGAAATCGCAACGTAGGAATACTGAAAACGAGCCACACCACAAGTGCTACAAGCTACACAACATTCTAACATGTATTCCTACAGCGAAAAGGCAATAAACCTATCCTAGGAGAACCCGATCCAAAGATCGAGGTTGAGGTTCCTTTAGGCAGTGTTAAGCATTGCGAGTTCGCACGCGGATGCTAGCGGCGTTTGGAGAGTCGAGGACTCAGTCGGCCGAGTCAGTAGCTCGGGACTTCGTCGCCCAGGTGTGTTGCCTCAGAGGGTGTTCCAGTTCTCATTGCGGATGGTTCCCTCCAGGGATGCATAGGCGTCAAGAAGCTGGACAGCGTTGCAGCAGAGAGTATGCGCCCGCTGCAGTGTAATGATGATGGATTGGCAGTTGAGAGACTTGTCGACTCCTTCAGAGTTTGACATTCGCATCGACTACACCAGCTGAGGATTTGAGATTTTGACATCTCAGAGACAGCCTTCCGTACGAGGTACGGACCGTATGAGTTCACAGTGATGCCGTTCAGTCTGACGAGCGCACCAGCAACCTTCACAGAGGTGATGTGGAGGATCTTCAGGCCGTATCCTGATCAGTTGCAGTGGCGTCGTCGACAGCATCACATCTACCGGCGCGTTGCGGAGGAGCACGAGCGATGTTTGGCGTTTGCATCGCAGCTGCCAAGGGTGTATTGGCGGTGGTTGGCTCGCGGCGCGAGGTTTTGGCCTTCAGAGGCAGGTTTCGACCGACAAGCAGTCTCAGCGGCAGGCAGATCGATTGATTCAGCTAGGCTTGACACAGATGTGTGACAGCAGAGGTCGAAGATGGTGTTCGAGATTCAGTGGAGGCATCTCCAAGACTACGAGACCGTTAACCAGAGTGGCCAGGAGACCGGGGCTTTTGCCTTAAAGTCACTACGTCAGTGCCTTTAAGGGTAATAGCCCCCAGCAGTTGTTAGAGAGGCTGGAGCAGATTTGGTGGATTTGTCAGCTCATCGGAGACAGGCAGTCAGTTGGATCAGGTTTCGAGGATCAGATTCCAGATGACTTCCGTTTTGGTGGCTGCAACACCCCAGCTCTCCCGGCCAGAGTGATATAGACCCAGGGTATATATCCGGAGCTCGTGGAGGTCCATGTTGCGGTCGGTACCGAGCACTTGACTGAGAGCTGGACAGCGTCAGCAGACCGCAGATTGTGCTTCGTTAGCAGTGTTGCAGATCCGGCGGATCCATTGCAGCCCCTTCCAGCGTCAGAGTGGGAGCGGAAGCACACCATGGCGGACGCCATCACCAGATTGCAGGAGGCAGCTGAGAGGAGTATCTTCCTTTGCCAGAGTTTGCCTATTCCAGCAGACATCAGTCCAGACAGATGCAGTGTCATTCTAGGTGTAGCACGGCAGTCCGTGTCGTTCTTCGGATTGTTCAACCGAGTTTGGTTGAGGCAATCCTCAGAGGGATTAGCACAGAGCAGACGAGAGAGCTACACAGTTCAGAGGCGATGATCTTTGCAGTTCTCAGTTCCTGGCAGAGTGTTCCTGAAGGTTCCTTCGGGTAGAGAACCAGTCAGAGTTGGCAGAGAGCAGAGACCAGATGAGGTGGAGGCCGAGGCAGCCCTACTTCGAGAGTCTGCACCAGGACCATGACGGCGTGGAGCGACGACGACATCGAGACTATAGAGTTTCCTGACGGCTTTAGCAGATCCAGAGGTGGAGTAGCAGATCCAGAGTTGCACGAGGGCATCCTATGTGAGATTCACTCCTCTCCTATTGCGGTTCATTCAGGAGGCATGGAGGTATATCGTGGATTTCGTCATCAGCTTGGTTGGCACCAGATGCAGAGATCAGATTCAGGATCAGACGCAGAGATCAGGTGCAGGGATCAAGTGCAGAGATCAGATTCTGGACCAGATTCAGGAGTCAGATCCAGAGACTAGATGCAGAGGTCAGGTTAGCACATATACCATATGAGATGAGTGTGTGTGCCACATAGCAGTCCACATGTCAGAGAGGTGATCAGATGGCGTGATGCTTCAGTTTCCATCACGTCAGGTCACGAATTCCAGGATCACCGACAGATTCCAGTTCAGCTCTTAGGAGCCGGTGACCACTTTGTTGACTTCCAGCACAGCATCTCGCGGTACAGATGGACAGACGGTCAGAGAGGGCCATTCAGATCCATGGTGATGTGCTTAGAGCACGTATTGTTGATGCAGATGTCAGACGACGAGAGCACATCCTCATGGCGGAGTTTGCCTACCTCCGCAGTTGACGGCTTAGCACAGGCGTTGTACCTTTTGAGGTAGAGAGGTCAGTGCAGATCAGGTCAGAGGTGACAGCCGTTAGAGTTCGCAGTTGGCGACAGAGGGTTTGCTTACAGATCGGATCTACATACACTTTTGTTAGTTGTGTGTCCTACCGCCACATGTTCGGTGCTGAGGGAGTACATTCCATATCAGTCCCACGTGATCAGACACGGCGACATCATAGTCGAGGAGGACGTCGCCTACATAGAGCAGCTAGTGCAGATTGTGGGCAGACGAGAGCAGATGCTGAGATGCTGATCGATACTGCTAGTGATGATCAGGTAGAGGCATGGCAGTGCAGAGAGTTTGACGTGGGGGCGAGAGGATCGCATGTGTCGGGAGTTTCCCCCGACTATTCACCCCAATAGGTACTTTCCTTTGTGTGGGCGTTCGTGCCACTAGGACTAGTTGGTTCTTCTTCTTCCGGCCCTACCCTTGAATTTCGGGACGAAATTTCTTTAAGGGTAATAGGTTGTGAGGACCCGTACCTCCAACCTGGTCCGACCGCGTTAGGTCGAGGGTCTGGGTTTGTGGTTTGGCTCGGTTGGCCTTGGGATGCGATCGGTTGATCGCATCACTGTTTTTGACCCCAGTGGCATTTTGGTAAATATGCTCCCTGGTAGTCAGTTTCACACCCGCGTTGCACACATGACCTTTGATTGATGTATGTGTTTGATTAGAACCTTTAGGGTGCGTCCGATCGGAGGATCGGAGCTCGATCAGGAGAGATCGAATCGGACGGCTGTGATGGATTCCAGCTTTCTATTTAAACCCTTTCCTTTCTCTCTCTCCTTTCTTTTCTCCTTCTCTTGCCTTTCGTTCTCTCTTCTCCCTCTCTCCTTCGGCTGGGTGCTAGGGCTTGGAGGTGTGGTTTTCGAGGAGCGGCTTGCGGCGATCGGAGTTGGGGGATGCGTGGAGGAGCTGCCCTATCTCTTCAAGTAGGTGTTTCTACCTCGATCCTTAGATCGGGTTCTCCTAGGATAGGTTTTATGAGCTTTCGCTGTAGGTGCATGTGTTAAAATGCTGTGTGGATCAATGCATGTGTAGTATAGCTTGTTTCCAGTATTCCTATCAGTGGATTTCCGTATTTTAACGGTTGGTTTCAGTATTATCGCCGTTTTGTCGGTTTTCGTCCATTTGGACCTAGATAGGGGATTTAACCGTCAAAACCTGGATTTCTTCACTCCACTAGTTTCCCCTTGGCTAAATACACTGGCTTGCAAAATCTCATTTAATTCCAACATGATTTGATACTTAAAATCCAAAGAAATGGATTTCCGGCACTGTTCTGATGAACTGTGCCAAGAGCTCGACGGTCGATCGGTGCATCGACCGTCACTTGTTGTTTTACGCTTTCTGGGCCTGGCGGTCGACCGTCGCATCGACCGTCAGGCTCTGTCGAGATTTTGACCTCCCACGGTCGATGGGTCGATCGACCGTGGGTCCCTTCTCCTTTTTCATCCCGCCTCACGGTCGACCGTCGGATCGACCGTCGCATCGTCCGTGAGGCTCTGTCCCGTTTTGGGCTCTCGACGGTCGATGGGTCGATCGACCGTCGCCCATGGGGTTTTCTTCGTTTTGGCCTCACGGTCGATCGGTGGATCGACCGTGACATCGTCCGTGGTCTCACGGTCGATCCCCGGATCGACCGTGGCATCGTCCGTGACCACTGGGACTTGGTTTTCTGGTTTTTCTTTGGTGGATTTGATTTGGGATTAGTATCTAAACATGTTGGGAAGCATGTAGGGGGGATTTGATGAGGTTTTCAAAGGATTTTCATCGGGTTTGAGAATTGATTCGAATAACTCTCTTTTTGGGTAAATCTAAGGTTTAACTTGCATTTAATACATGTTTGTTGTAGTAAAATGCTTAATTGATTGCTTAGCCATTAACTAGCTATGAGAGCTAGTTAATGAGGATTTGTGGAACCTTAGCCTCTTGCCGGCGAGTGCCGAGGGCTATTGTATATCTGTTGAACCTTTAACTGCTGATGTGGCATGTAGAGACATCTAGGATAGATGTTTGCCTAGGCTCATGCATTGTATGCATTAGAGGCATTTGAGGTTAGGCGGGCGATGGCTTAGGTCGCCGATCCGAGGCTCTCGGGTAGCTCGGATCTAGCCTTAGGACCGTGGATGGGTAGTCAGGAGTAGGGTGTGATTGTATGATCAAGTCTCATGTCTTTGAGGATCCACGCTGGTTGACTCTGATCAGTATTTGAGGTTTAGAGGTCGAGTTGTCTTCCGAAGCTAAGTTCTAAGGATGGGTGTCGACGTCCCTGACATGGTCCCCAGGCAGTGGTTTCCTGCTGGGTAATGGTGATCCTACTGGTTCCGGTTCTTTCCTCCCAGCGTGTTGGTTGAGTTTCCCAGCGTGGTCGGTTGAGAAGAGTAGCATCCCTTGGGGAGTCGACAGGGTTGTGGGACCCGTGGCATCCGTTAGACTTGAGTTGGAAGACAACTCTGTTGTTGTTTTCCTCCTTTCAGTGTGCCGTAGAGTAGAACCCTACTGAGCTTATCGCTCACTTCTACCCGGGCTGCGTTTGCAGGTGCAGGCGGCAGTTCTTCTTCGGTGGAGCCGGCGGGATCGGCTTTTGGCGGCGCGAGTACATCCAGGGGCGCTTGAGGTTGCTTGGAGGATTACCAGTTGTACCCTTTTGATATTTGTATATGTATATGATGTAAGCTTCTGAGGATTTTGGAGTATTGTATTAAATCTATCTCTTGGAGGCTATTGTATCTAGTCTGCATTGTACAACTTGATGTTATATGATGATTAAATCTTTTTAAGCCTCTGGAATGTAATTGTTTAAATTATCCGTCTTTTCCGCTTTGTACCGCGCCGGTTGATGATGAATAGTGGTAGGACCCTCACACCCCGTCCTGGATGGGTTTTCTGGGTCGGGGTGTTACATATTGCCAGGGCTTCCACCGCCCAGAGAGGTCGATTTTGAGATCGACCTGGTACCGGGTACCGCACCGATCTCTCTCCCAGCTTTCAGGATGGCACCAGCAGAGCAGAGCGAGTTGAGGACCCAGCTAGACGAGCTTACCAGCAGAGGTTTCATCCGTCCCAACATGTCTCCCTGGGGGGCGCCAGTGTTGTTCGCGAAGAAGAAGGACGGTACCCTTCGACTTTGCATAGACTACAGGCGGCTCAACAGGGTGACGGTGAAGAACCGGTATCCGATGTCGAGGATCGACGACCTGTTTGACCAGTTGCGAGGATCTTCAGTGTTCTCGAAGATCGACCTCCGCACCGGCTACCACCAGTTGAGAGTTCGGGATTGCGACATCCCGAAGACGGCTTTTCGGACTCGGTACGGCCTGTACGAGTTCGTGGTGATGTCGTTTGGGCTGACGAACGCACCAACAGCGTTCATGGATCTCATGCAGAGGATCTTCCGGCCTTTCCTAGATGAGTTCGTGATGGTGTTCGTCGACGACATCCTTATCTACTCCCGGTCAGAGGCGGAGCACGTGCGACACTTGGCGACAGTGTTGCAGCTACTTCGGGAGCATCGGCTTTATGCCAAGGCTTCCAAGTGCGAGTTCTGGCTTGCACAGGTGGGATTCCTTGTGGCTCCTGGCCAAGTCATGGTCAAACGACATGGCTCAGCAGATCATTGGGGACATGACTCAATTCTACCAAGTTATGATACCAAAGCCGTCCCGCACCCGAACCTGATATCCGCCTTCCTCTGCAGCCAAGATCTTGCACCAGACGGCGAGCCGACTGTCTTTGTCGACGCCCTCAGGCTTGCACGCTTTGGTTCCACCACATGGGGCAAGGTTCTTGGAAACATGCGGAAGGCCGGCATGCCTCCTCGTCAGCCACGTGCCACTAGACCACAGCCGGCACCTGCATTTGGTCCTGTCGAGCACCCGACCTTGGGTGAGATCTACCGTGTGTTCTGAGCAGCTCATGACCTGTTACATCGTTGCTTGGACGCGGTAGATGCGGGGGATGTTGCATTTCGTGAGGTCATCTCTTATCTCCGAGCGTGCCTCGACGCCATCCACCCTCCTCCTCCACCTGTTACTGCCATTGTTCCATACTGACCACCTTCCTCCTTATAGCTAAGACCCCAGGGATGATACTAGTATCCTAGCTTGTCGGTTTGCATGTCGTCTTTGTACTTGCGTGATTTGATTGTTTACTTGTTAGGTTTCTTGTACCTAGGCAAATGTAGTACTAGGAGCTTGTTCTTATTGACTTAGACTGTATTTAGGGGTCAATTTTGTATTTTTGGTCGGTTGGGACTTGTTTTGATCATGCTTGGAGGTTGGATATATTTTTGTTCTTCCTTGCTTCACTTATGTATCTTTTGAAATATTGACAGTGGACAGATACAATTGTGAATGTGAATGTGTAATGTGTGTAGGTGCACGTGGATGTGATTGTCTAGATATCGAAATGAATGTTAATGAAAAATTTGTAGCCCTTGTGCTTATTGACTAAATAAAGGAGATGATGTCCAATTTTTCTCTAAATTGGATGCTTATTATATTATGTACTTAATTGCAATCACCGGGTATTTCTTCTACTATTTCCAGGATCTCTATACTTTGGTATGTATATTGTTGTGATGCATTACGACATCACGAAATACTTGGTTTCCATTATTAACCTTGATCAGTAAATACGGTTTTACTTATCACCATGGTTACTATTTCATTAGAAGCGTCCTCAGGTTATCTCTATCCCTTAACCTATTTCTTTGCTTGAGGACAATCCCGTTTAAGTTGGGGGGTAGCATTCATAAATTTCATGCTTAATTTTTTTTTTGATAACCGATATTATACATCCCTTGACATACGTCAAAAGAATGAAATTATGATATTTATTGATAAAGATGTTTGTTTTAGAAATTTATCTTATGAATTATTCTGAACTTGTATAACGTATAAGGGATAGTAAATTTGACTATGCATGACATTATTTCTATATTTTAATACTTTTACCATGATTTAAGGATATCTTGATATATCCTAATGTACATGCTCACTTTCACATTTTAAGAAGATGATATTAGAGTCTAAGTATGATACTATGATAGATTTACGGTTTTATGCCATGTCACAAAAAATTCATGAACGCATGCAATTATTTGAATATGCAAAATATATGAAAAGAAAAAAAAAGAAAGGATTTTCAACTTAGTAACCGGGCAATGTGCCTAGCCAGCATGGTGTTCGCGTAAAACGGTTGGATTTCCTGAAAAAAAAGATGATTAGTTATGATTTGTAGCCTTCATGGTTTGAGTATTAGAGTCTGAAGAGTGTTCTATACTTAGTGCCCTAAAGCCATCTGGTTTGAGAGTCACTGGCTTGAACATCGTTACATGGACCATGAAGAAAGCTTAAGAGATTATAACATTGCACATGTCATCTATGAAGAAAGAAAAAAAAAAAAAATATATATATATATATATATATATAAAATAAAAACAGATATTGCTATTTGATAAGTGGAAGATATGTGTTTGGATAGGATTGTGATCTTAAATAGTTGAAGTACTTAGATATAATTAATACTCTGAAGCATGTGAAACTCTAATCACACACTGGAGTGTTAAAGTTATTTTTGATCATGAATAAATATGATAAAGTGTTGAAAATATGTCATGACATGCTTTGACTTATTATATTTTTATGTGATTATGAGTTAAAGAGTTTATTTATAGATATTATTTTTATTTCATGCATTTGAGTTGATGATTATTATAATTGATTTCTGATGATATATTCAAGAGAATGTATAGATATTTGTGAGTGTCATCCCTGAAAACCCTACGGAGACTATAACTCCTTTACTAGGGTAACCGAGGGGTTTAAAGGCTTATTGCACATGCTAAGAGCAATTATGAGACTTACGAAAGTGGCTAGTTAGATTTATTTTTATTCCTTGCTTTCCTCGAGGTCTAGCAAAGATCAAGTTTGGAGGTGTGATAAGACTTCAAAGTGCACAAATCACCCTTATAATTTTGCTTTGTTAGTCTCCGAGCAATGTTTCACTAACTATTTTTACCCTGTTTTAGGTACAAGAGACCTCAACAAGAGTTAGATCAAGTTTGGAGTCAAAACGAGCATATTTAGTCAAAACGATCATCACAGCATGAAAGGATCGATTATTTACGTGCATTAACCTGACAGAGAGCACTAGTTCAAAGGATCGATCATCACATCATAAAAGGATCGATCATTTACGTGTGTCAACAGTGGCAGAGAGCAAGGTTTGAACAGATCGATCTTCCTTCATGGAGTGATCGATCATCCATGGGGTGTGACCAAGGATACAAGCAAATGATCGATCATCTTCTATAAGATGATCGATCCTTTTCGGGCGTAGCCAGCAATTTAAGAATAAATTATCGATCTTCACCCTATGAAGATCGATTTTTTCTTTGTCCGTGGACAAAATCAAAGGCCTAGATTTAATCTGTTGGAAGAGTGTTTCCTGGGCTATAAATAGGTGTTTTCTAAGGTTTTGAGGGGGGCTCTTTCTAGGTTTCTTTTTCCTATTTTTAACTTTTCTTTTTAGAATCTCTTGGAGGAAATCCATGGCGGAAAAGCCTCATCAACTTTCATCCATGGATCAAACCCAAAAGATGAGTAGCTAAACTTTTCACCATGGGATTCTTATGATGTACCTAGAGTTTCTATTAGGGATTCTTAAGATTTAGGGCATGTATACCTTCTTGAATGGTTTGTATAGATTGATCTTAATTTCTTTATAAACTTGGTGTTGATTTTATTTATGGATGTTTGGATTATTCTAATATGTTTTAGATCTGGAGCTAGTGCACGTTAGGGCTTGGATTGGACTCATCTAATAAGAGAACCATGCTAGAACCATGAAATCTCATATTATGAGGAGATCTTATTCGCGATTAGGAGGTTGATAGTGCTACAACCACTATAATCTATTCCTATTCCTCCATCTATCCTATTTTTGTAGATTTGGCCAATCGAGGTGCTAGAACCATCTCGATCTTACACCTAAATTATGATTATTTTCTCGTGATAAATCGGTATTAATTAGAGGGTTCATTAGCGGTGATCGGAACTAACCATTAGGTCACCGAATTTTAGATAATTGTTATCACCGATGATGGATCCTAACCGAACCTTGTCGAGTGATTGAAAGAACTAGTCATTCACCTATCAACTATTAGGAAAACAATTCCATTTGGTTAGCTAGTCCTAATCTTAGAAAGATCTGGGAGAACCTTTGTTATTGATTAAGAATCCCTTAGCTCTCTCTCTCGCATTTATAAATCTCTTAGTATAAAAAAGTTTAATTCTAGTTTCAAACCCTTTCTTAACTCATTGGTAGAAAGCTACACAAAGCTTTTCAATTCAATCATGTTTTCCCTGTGGATCGACTCGGACTCTCCACTAACTATTAGTTTTTAGTAGCTTAGTAGAGCACCGGTTAATATTAGTAATTTTGGTCAGGCTTGTTAAGCCACGACACTTGTCAAGTTCTATCACGCGACGGGAAGAGGGAGAAGGAGAGGAGGGAGAAGCTGGAGGGAATCAGGGAAAAGGAGAGGAGGAGAGAGTCGGGGAGGGACTGTGGCGAAGAAGCTCCGGAGAAGGGAGAGGTCGGCGCAGTCACGAGCGGAGGAGAAGAAGGAAAGAAAAAGAGAAGGAGAGAGAGGAAAAGCGTATTTATACTAAAGTTATGTTTGATTGCGGCAGTCCGTTTCGATCTTTTCTGATCGAGTTATGATCTTCCGATCGGAAGCGCCCCTAAGGTTCTAAGTAAACACATACATCAATCCAATGCAGTGTGTGCACTACGCGGGTGTGAAACCGACCACCATGGTGTAATTTATCAAATTGCCTTTGGGGTCCAAAACAGCGATGCGATCAACTGATCACAAATCAAGGCCAACCGAGCCAAACCACAAAACCAGACCCTCGACCTAACACGGTCGGACCGGGTTGGAGGTACGGGTCCTCACAAAGGTGGGGACTCTGACGGGACGTGGAAAGTGTCGCGGCTTAACGCGCCCGATCAAAATTACAAATTTATAATCGAACTATTAACTAACTACCTTTGGGGGTAGCTAGCGGTGAGTCCGAGTCGAATCCACAGGGAATGCGTAAGGAAACAATTAAATTACCAAGCTCAATCTAAGTGTTCTTACAAGGATAATAAAATAAATGGTTTTTGGGTTTTATGATAAGAAAACTAAGAAAGCATATAAACGATTCAATGGATAGAGAGAGGTCCTAGGGAATCCCAATCCGGATTAGGCTCAATCATAGCTTTCTAATGGATCAAGATGTGCAATCCTATCGAGACACTACAATATCGACTACTTTGTGACTAACAAAAGTCGTCGCTAACGAATAGCCGGTTAAGGACTATCCGTCGCACTAGGTGTATGCTAGAAAGTCGGCGATCGAGGGATTAGCTACGATCATCGCTAACGAGAGGTCGGGTTAGGATCATCTCGTCGCAAGTAATTGGGTTGTATGGAATATGGTAATGGATCGAGGTGGTTCTAGTATCTCGAATCCAAAACACTATAAAAGATAGGATAGATGCTAAGTTAGATGTGGATTGGAGTGGTTCTAGCACAACCAAATCCCTAACCTAGAGCCAAGACTCCCTTCAACACAAGTGGTCATGGTTCTAGCACAACCTACTCATTGGGGAATATCAACAAACACCTATTGGGCACAAGGTTCTAGCTTATGCAAACCAAAGAATCCATCCATCCAACATTAGAATCCCACTACAAAGATATAGAAATGAAGAATAGATTCATACAACTTGTCTCATAAGGATTACAACATCCAAATCTAAAGAAAACTACAAATAAAAACCTAAAACATCATGGTATTTCACTAGGTAGATAGATTAGCTACTCATCTTCGATGGAGAAGCCATGGAGAAGAGATGGATCCTCCTCTTCATCGATCTCCTCCCTCTTGGATGAGAGCTCCCTTCCTTGCCCAAGGGGTTTGCCCCTTTCCTTAGCCTCTTCTTGTCCAAAAGAATCCCCAAAAACCCCCAAAAGGGGTCTATTTATAGCCTCCAAGCATCCCCCACTCGGATTAGATTTGGACCATTGATTTTGCTCGGCTGGGACAAAAGGATCGATCCTTATAGGGTAAAGGATCGATCTTCCTCTTGAGTTCTGGCTGCGCCCCGACGAGGATCGATCCTCTAGTAGATAGAGATCGATCCTAGAGAATGTTGCGTTCTGTCTCTGGAAAATGTGCAAAAAGGATCGATCCTTTATACACAGAGGATCGATCTTCTTTTCTGCATAATATCTCTTTTGCCATTCAGCACTGCGCATTGGTACGAAAAATGCCATAACTTCATCTAGGAAACTCGGAATCATGAACCGTAAAATTCTTCAGAAACTAGACTTCCAGAGCTTTCCAATGATATATGGCACATTATCTGGTTCTTCCTGAGAAGGTACAGTTTAATCTTTGAAGTTGACCCACGCACCTAAATGTGCTCGAATAGGCTCGTTTACGCTCCAAAGTTGATCTAACTTCTGTTGAAGGCTCTTGTGCCTGAAATACCATGAAGATTATTAGAAATACCTTGCTCGAAGACTAATAAAGGTAAATTAAGGGGTTAACTTGTGTACTTTTCACGTCTCATCACACCCCCCAACTTACACTTTGCTCGTCCTCGAACAAAGCCAAAAAGAAAGAAACACACAAACAAACAAACAACCAAAACCACTAATTTGTCAAAATACAATGCATTGATTCATATGCAATCAATTCTCAACTCCGATGCTCAAAGTAGATTTCCATACACGAATTTTATCTCTCAAGTCATGGCTAAGTAAAAAGCAAATGAATAAGAATATAAATGATATAGTTCCAAGACTTCAAAGCACTTGACACAATTAAGATCTAATTGAACAATCCCGTGTTGTGAAAGGAGCAACCAAGTAATCGGGGTCTTGTAATCATCTAAGTAGGGAGCCAATCAAGATCAATCATCCTTAGCAATTCAAATCAATTGAACATGTGACATGTTTTATTCAACACTAATCATATTTTTTTCTTTTCTTTTCTCTCTTTCTTTTTTTTCAAGGAATAGAGCATGTGGTTGTGCAATGTCATGATCCCTTAGGCTTTCTACTAGGTCCATGTAACAGGATTTAGGCCAGTGACTCCCAAACCATATGGTTTGGGGCACTAGGTGTAAAGGCACCTCTCAGGCTTAATCTCCCGAACCTAGAAGGCCACGAATCACAACTAATGACCATTATGCTTTTATTCAACTAGCGTGACTATGCAGTGCCTTGATCCCTTAAGCTTTCTACTAGGTCCATGTAGCGAGTGTTGGTTCAATGACTCCCAAGCCAGGCGGCTTTAGGGCATTAGGTGTAAAACACCCCACAGACTTAATTACCCGAACCTAGAAGGCTACGAATCAAGGCTAGTCAATGAAAATTTTCTAACACAACTATAAATCACATCAATCGATCATGAATATATTTCAGAATCTCAATCTATCAAGGTCCCTACTCAAAATAATCACTTAACCCTTCATACAAGTGCGAGTGCGTAGGTGATTGGGACCACTCAATTAGCCTTACAATGTGCCAAGCTGAATTGAAGTAAAAGAAAAATGCCATTTATCCAATGATTCACAAGTTTTTAGAAGGCATGAAAATCAAGAAAATCCGTGCAATGGTTCTCTAAGACAAGCATCTAAGATAAAAATAATTTCACATAGTCATCAATGGAAGTAAATTGACAAATTAAGTGAAGGTACATAGGTTATCGAACATGCAAATGTACCCCCCAACTTAAATGTGGTTGTCCTCAAGCACATATGAAGGGTAAAAGGGAAGAGATAACCTGATGTGCTTCAAAGCATCCATGTGAAGGTATCCTTGGCCAAATGCAAAGAAGATATGAAGTATAACCAAAGGTTAGTCCAATAAAAGCAAGAGTACAAACATCATCGTCTTAGCCTAAAATCGTACAAAGATCTAAACATACCAAAGCCAAAACTCATGGACCGGATGCATGGAAACACTCATTGGAACCAAGCAAACATGCCGAAAATAAAAACAAAGCAATCAAGCATGCAAGAAAGCAAGTAAACGATGAAAGAAGCATGGAAATGTTGGGTTGCCTCCCAACAAGCGCTCATTTTACCGTCTTTTGCCTGACGTTATGCTATGTACAACACAATTAAATTTGGGTGGACGATGATTCCACGTAAAGAAATACATGGATTGAAGAATGGAAAAGACATGCAAACATGATTTATCAAAGAAGAATGAAGCATTATTGGCAACAAAATCATGCAAAGCATCAGTCATTGGCCAATTACCACCCTTCAAGCCATGTATTGCAATAAATGGGGCCATCTTAAAATCGGCTTTTGGTGGCCGATGGTTCAAGGTAAAGAAATACATGGTCCGAAGAAAATTGAACTCATGCAAACAAGTTTCATCAAAGAAGTAGGGATTGTCCTTAGCGAACAAAGTACTTGAAGGGTGAGGAGTCTCAATGAAGTCCTTGATGAAATAACGTGGAAAACTGGCATGGTCTTCAATCGAAACAAGGTCCGGCCCCTCAAAATGTTCAACTAGTGTGGATGATATGAAAGGTAGAGGCTCAATTTGAGGATTCCTATAAAAGCTCTCGCAAATATCATTAGAGTCCTTATGATCATTTAAACAAGGCAGAATATCATTCCCACTCGACACGTCAAAAACCAGCAATGTATCATTGCAAACACCATCTTCCCCATAATCATCGAAAATTGGTAAGATATCATTGTCATCCAATGCATCAAGAACAGGTAAGCCCTCATAAAAAGCTTCATGAACCGGTACATCAATATCATAAGAATCATCGTCCTCAAAATCAGATATATGCTCATGAAAACCTTCATAAACCGGTGACACAATATCGCATGAATCATTATCAAAATCAAGTATATCCTCATTAAAAGCTTCATAAACCGGCACATTAATATCAAATGCTTCATCCTCAATCTTAGGTGTGTCCTTGAGGAAGGCTTCATAAACCGGCATCGTAATATCCCATGAAATCTCAATATGATTGGAAATCATATTATTAAGAACATTATCATGACACATGGGAGGTACCAAATCATGCATGCATTCATCTATACCATTATCATCAAGAAACACCGGAGGGACCGATTCATTCACATCACAAGGCAAGATATTATCCACAAAATCATGAACCGGTAACACCTCAAAAGAAATCCCATCATTGCATGCATTCTTAACATTGGTAAAATAAGCATCACAAGCATCATTATTAAAATCAGGAGGCACTACCTCACTCACACAATCATCAACCTTATCATAGTATGAATCAATCAATGAAGCTAGTTGTCCAACTTGGACTTCTATATTGGCTAATGATTGCGAGTGAGAACGTATAAGTTGGTTTTGTGCCTCAAAAGACTCTAGAGCTTTAAGGATCCTTTCATCTAAAGATGAATCTATTTGTGCTTGTGGTTCAAAAGAAATGGGAGGCTCGTACCAATGTTGGGGTGGTGGGTATTGTGTTTGAGAAAGATAGGGCGATGTAGAGCTAAGTGTAAAATATTGGTCGGGTGAGCTCATGTTTTGTGGTTGAACATCAAGAGGGTATTGACCTTGGGGTTGCCAATGAGAGTATGGATGATTACTCAAATCCGCATCATAGGTGTATGAATGCAAGTCATATGCCGGGTTTGAGAAATCATAAGCATTGTTAACATAAGCAGGTGCATAATTAAATGGTAACAAATAATCGTTCAATGCGGCACCCGGTGGCATACACTCATCGGCCATGTATAAAAAATCACATAAACAATGACCAAGCCAAAAGGTAGAAATACTTTACAATGGGCCGGTCCAAGCACGAGATGCCAGTCGCCGATCTTGATCGTCGAAGTCTTGCCGGAGGCGTCTCCTATCAACACAAAGATATAGCAATTGTAAGTACAACTCTCTCTTTTTTTAATTTTTTAAGATAGGAAACAAAATTTAAAATTGAAGATATTTACAAGAAACACTAGATTAAGCAAAGCACTTCAATCATTTCCGATAGCACTCCCCGGCAACGGCGCCAAAATTTTGACGGGACGTGGAAAGTGTCGCGGCTTAACGCGCCCGATCAAAATTACAAATTTATAATCGAACTATTAACTAACTACCTTTGGGGGTAGCTAGCGGTGAGTCCGAGTCGAATCCACAGGGAATGCGTAAGGAAACAATTAAATTACCATGCTCAATCTAAGTGTTCTTACAAGGATAATAAAAGAAATGGTTTTTGGGTTTTATGATAAGAAAACTAAGAAAGCATGTAAACGATTCAATGGATAGAGAGAGGTCCTAGGGAATCCCAATCCGGATTAGGCTCAATCATAGCTTTCTAATGGATCAAGATGTGCAATCCTATCGAGACACTACAATATCGATTACTTTGTGGCTAACAAAAGTCGTCGCTAACGAATAGCCGGTTAAGGACTATCCGTCGCACTAGGTGTATGCTAGAAAGTCGGCGATCGAGGGATTAGCTACGATCATCGCTAACGAGAGGTCGGGTTAGGATCATCTCGTCGCAAGGAATTGGGTTGTATGGAATATGGTAATGGATCGAGGTGGTTCTAGTATCTCGAATCCAAAACACTATAAAAGATAGGATAGATGCTAAGTTAGATGTGGATTGGAGTGGTTCTAGCACAACCAAATCCCTAACCTAGAGCCAAGACTCCCCTCAACACAAGTGGTCATGGTTCTAGCACAACCTACTCATTGGGGAATATCAACAAACACCTATTGGGCACAAGGTTCTAGCTTATGCAAACCAAAGAATCCATCCATCCAACATTAGAATCCCACTACAAAGATATAGAAATGAAGAATAGATTCATACAACTTGTCTCATAAGGATTACAACATCCAAATCTAAAGAAAACTACAAATAAAAACCTAAAACATCATGGTATTCCACTAGGTAGATAGATTAGCTACTCATCTTCGATGGAGAAGCCATGGAGAAGAGATGGATCCTCCTCTTCATCGATCTCCTCCCTCTTGGATGAGAGCTCCCTTCCTTGCCCAAGGGGGTTGCCCCTTTCCTTAGCCTCTTCTTGTCCAAAAGAATCCCCAAAAACCCCCAAAAGGGGTCTATTTATAGCCTCCAAGCATCCCCCACTCGGATTAGATCTGGACCATTGATTTTGCTCGGCTGGGACAAAAGGATCGATCCTTATAGGGTAAAGGATCGATCTTCCTCTTGAGTTCTGGCTGCGCCCCGACGAGGATCGATCCTCTAGTAGATAGAGATCAATCCTAGAGAATGTTGCGTTCTGTCTCTGGAAAATGTGCAAAAAGGATCGATCCTTTATACACAGAGGATCGATCTTCTTTTCTGCATAATATCTCTTTTGCCATTCAGCACTGCGCATTGGTACGAAAAATGCCATAACTTCATCTAGGAAACTCGGAATCATGAACCGTAAAATTCTTCAGAAACTAGACTTCCAGAGCTTTCCAATGATATATGGCACATTATCTGGTTCTTCCTGAGAAGGTACAGTTTAATCTTTGAAGTTGACCCATGCACCTAAATGTGCTCGAATAGGCTCGTTTACGCTCCAAAGTTGATCTAACTTCTGTTGAAGGCTCTTGTACCTGAAATACCATGAAGATTATTAGTAATACCTTGCTCGAATAGGTACAGTTTTGAGAATGAAGGGGTGGCAACCTGTGACCATTGTGCTTGTTTTGGTCACTGGTCGGAGGCTTGTAAGGTAGGAAGGATGGAGTGGGTGGGAGTGCCAGAGGGGGAGGTTGGAGAGGATGGGAGCAGGGCCGACCAAGACCCAGATCCATCTATTGCATAGGCATGCAAGGCCGGTACATCGGAGCAGGTGGGGATGCCGGCGAGGAAGGGTGGAGAGGATGGGGAGAGTGCCCGCCAAGCCCAAGTTCTAGGTAATGACGAGAAGGTGGAGGAGAACTCTGATAGGGTGTTACCTCATGCCCATGTGGCTCCTTCGATGATGGATCCGGTCTTCAAGATGGGGCCGGCATCATCCACGGCGGAGGAGGGGGTCTGGCAGGAGGTCTGAGGTCGGAGGCGTAGGGCCCGAGGTCACCTGCCAAGCCTGGGGAAGCGTACGTCTGCTGGAGGTGAGAGGTGACCTCCATCAACTCCTAGGAGGACACCTGGTCAAGGGACGTCACTGCCTTAGCGAGGTAGAAGCCGATAGAGGGGAGAGAGGGGAAAAGTAGGGTGGCGGTGGCAGAGATCATCGGAGGGTGGGGTTGGAAGAGGAGAGGGCTAGGAAGGCTCTCGAAGAATAGCTGCTCCACAGCTGTCACTTGCATCCCTATGCACATATATGGCTGTTGTAGTTGGGCCGAGTACTTGGCCGTGTACTGGGCCTACCTTGTTAACCCATTCCTCCATGGATGTTATAGGTAACCCAACAGCATATGGATATGGGCCCCAGCCATATAGTAATGGGCATGATAGATGGTTGATGGAGGCTAAATTAGAGACAATGCATGCAATGGTGGAGGGTCAGATGCACTATATCTTGGGGAAGGAGGTACCTGAATTAGAGGAGCATAGGTGTTTGGAGACCCTCTCAGATGGCGATGAAAATGTCCTCATTTTGGATGCTGAGTGGGATATTATTATGGAGGAGAGGGAACTCAGGGCGGATGGTGTCCCTCAGGGGAAGCGTCCCCACTTGTCCCTGCCGGTCGAGCAGTTGGTCAACATCCATGGTTCCTTATGAAGCTATTCTTTTGGAACTGCCCGGGGGCAGGCCCCGCGAGAGTAGTCAAATCCTGCCGTTGGGTTGCTGAGGAGTATGTGTCATCCTTCATTTTCTTGTTAGATGTATTTGGGGGTGAAAATATATTTGATTGGGTGGAACGTCATTTGGGTAGATCATGGTGCAGTTATTTGATCCCGGTTGTTTGTCGGCATGGGGGGATTTTTGCGACCTGAGGAAGGTGTCGATGACTCATCACTCTCATTAGATTGTTCATGGGGTTGTTTCTATGTGTGAGGTTGGTCAGTTTGTCATAGCTGCGGTGCATGGAGCTCGTAACGCTATGTCCCAGCGGGAGCTCTGGGATTACCTTTCTCGGTTTTGCTATATAGGTTTGCTGCTGATTGTGGCTAGGGATTTTAATGCAATTCTTTATGCGGAGGAGAAGCAGGGGGGCACAGAGTTTGTCTTTGGTCAGTCGGAGCATGACTTCCTCAATTTTGTCACTGCTAACGATATGTTGGACCTGGGTTTCACCGGCTTCAAGTTTACATGGACCAATTCTCAAATTGGTGGTAGTAGAATCAATGAGAGGCTAGATAGGGCTCTGGGTAACAAAGAATGGAAGGAGAGTTTCCCGCCAGTGTCTGTGAGGCACCTAGTGCGTGTTGGGTCTGATCATGCGTCACTACTTATCTTAGTATGTGATCCCATTGTTAAGTCTGGGCCTTCAACATTCCGCCTTAAGCATTTGTGGATGAAGGTGCCGGAGTTTAGGGTGGTCCTGCTTGATATTTGGTTGTGTCCTTCATTGCATGAGTCTAAGCAATATGTGTTCGCTTCAAAGGTCAAATCACTTAAGATAGTGGTGAAGGATTGGGACCGTAGAAGGGGGAGGGTTGATATCTAACGTTTTGGCTTTGCTTTGGCGCTGAAGGTAGAACAGATTGCCTAGTTGGAGGACCAATGGGAATTGTTGATTGGCAAACAACAGGGTAAGGCTGCTCAGAGAGTCTCCATTCAGTGACATGTCACGATAATAAGATTGGCAAAGTAGCTTACCGCCTGGATTTTCCTCAGCACATGTCAGTTGTGCATCCGACTTTTCACGTGTCGATGCTGAGGAAGTATCACCTGGACCCGTCTCATGTCATCAGAGTGGATGACATCGAGCTTGAGGCGAACGTGATGTTAGTTGAGCAGCCAGTTCAGGTACTTGACCGGAGGGATTAGGTCTTGCGGGGCAAGACGATTCCTTTGATCAAGGTACTGTGGAGGCACAGGGGCGTCGAGGAGATGACCTGGGAGCGCGAGGCGCACATGCGGCAGGAGTATCCGCATTTGTTTCCTTCTCGAGGTAGCTCTTGTCCAGTTTTCTAGTGTAGCTGCTTTGTTGTTTTCAAGTCCTACTTTTATCGAATCTCAGGACGAGATTTCCTTTGAGGGTATTAGGATGTGAGGACATGTCCCTCTACTCCTTGGTCGACCGTATAGGTCGGGCCCGTGGCTCGTTGTGGACCGCAAGGGCAATTTGGTAAATTATGTCTTGTCGGTTTGTTTCAGACCCGCGTGGTGCACACACAATCCCTTTTCTTTGGTTTCCATGTTTGCTAGAACCCTAGATGGGCTTGGGATCTGATGATCCAAGCTCAGGCGTGCGAAAACTTGTCTTTAGGACAGCTGGCGATCGGTCCTAGGACCGATCGATCGAACTCGAGCCTATAAGTAATCCGAGACCTCCTCTGTTTTTCCGGTGTTTCTTCTCCTTTCCTCCTACCTTAGAAATTCTCGTTTGGAGCTTGATCCAGTGGCTTGGGAGGCTTGCCAGGAGCTAGAGGAAGAGTTCTACACCCTCCTTGGACGGTTTGATTGAGAATCAAACGTGGATTAGAGTAGTTTGGTAGGGTTCTTCATTAAACCTTAGATTAGGTGTTTGTGTGTTGTTTAATTGATCATTCTTCAATTAAACTATGCTAGCTGATGCTTGATAGATTGTTTATCACCTGATTAAAGTTTGGTAGGATTTTTTTTGGATTTGATGTGGATTTAAGCAAGATTTCATTATGTTATATTTCGGATTCTCTGGTTTAATTAGAATAGTGGTGTTCTAACGTGATTTCCGACCTATACGTACATGCTACAAGTTGGTGTTCTGAACAAAAGTTGTTGATCCGTGAGTTCTCTTTCATGTCCAATCAGTTTCATGATTTTTGGAGCTACGTACCATTTCTGATGAATTAAATGAATTGTCTGTGCTGAAACAAGACAATTAGCTTGATCAGTGTAATTAAGTGGTTTTTAAATTATTTAATTAATTTTATTCTTGGCTGCGATGATATTGATGATATTTGGAAGAGATATGCAAAGTTTTGTTTTAATCCAAGTTATTTTCAATGGGATTTTGATTGATTTATCAAATCTGGATTTTTATGGAAATTGTAAGTTTTGATCAACTTTCGTTTATATGATCGGTCTGGGTTTTAGATATGTGATTCGCGGTGTGTCGTGGAGTGGGAATATCACGTTTCGCATCATTCGGACCATTAGATTGATAATTATGATTTTCCAGAATTAGTAGATCATTTGCTCTAATTGGATAAATTGAGCTGTTCCTTATCGCATTATAATAATGTTATTATATCTGCGTAGGCCCTGTGCTTGGCATGTGCTTGAACCAAGGGGGTCATGCCCCTTGGGATGTGTAGAATAAAATATGCAATTTATCTTGACCCTTGCCATGTTCACCCTTGGCGAGCTGTGTGTTGCGCCTGGCCCTGTGTAATAATTGGCATATTGTTGCATGCCTGAATTGTTTTCTATGTGTATGATCATACATGGCTTTGTTTGGATTAGATGTATAAGGATAGGGCGTGGGCGATGGGTTGATCGCCGATCCTAGGCTTTTGGGTAGCTTGGATCTAGCACTCGAACCGTGACGGGTAGCGTGGTCTAGGATCATATGGTAGTATTCAATCAATATCAATGACAGACTTAGATGACTTGAATACATGTTGATCAATGATTTAGAGCTCGTGTCAGCCTCGAGCCGGTTCTGAGGTGTAGTCGGTGTCCAGTGTTCTATGACTCTTGAGTAGAGGGTGTGCCTACTCAGCGGTGTCGTTTCCCGCCTAGCAGTGCCGATTTCCTGCTTGTGGGTTTGCAGTGTTGGTTTCCTGCGTTCATGGACACACGGTTGGTTTATGGGCCCCCTGTGCACACCCTGGCTTGCTTGAGGGCGACACTGTTGTGTTCCCTCCTTTCTGTGTGTCGTAGTGTAGAACCCTACTGAGATTAATTGCTCACTCCTACCCGGGCTGCGTTTTGCAGGTGCAGGCGTTACCTCTTCTTCAGTGGCCCCTACCAGGCAGGTGTTTGGTGGCGCGGCGGTGTGTGAGGCCCGCTGGGTCTACTATGGGACAAGATGCCTGCGCCTGGAGGGCGAGGCTGAGTCGGATAGCCGGGTAAGCAATCCCACAACGCCTGGATATGGTTTGGGGTTCGATATAAGTATATAGTAAGCCCTTAAAAGACACAATGCGTTTTAAAGCCGTGATGGGAGTGATCCGTCAGAAAACTCCATGGTTAAGCGTGCTCGACCTAGAGTAGTCACACGATGGGTGACCTATTGGGAAATTTTTTCAGATTTCTACGGTGAGCCAAAAGCGGACAATATTGTGTCGGGAGCGGCGCCACTGGGCAGATCCTGGTCGGACCGGGAGCCCGCGGGCCGAGGCCCAGTGGAGGGCCGGGGCGTTACAGTATGGTATCAGAGCCGGTTCCCAGCCGGAAATTGTGTCAGCGAGGACGCTGGGCCTCCAAAGGGGGTGGATTGTGAGGCCCGCTGGGTCTACCGTGGGACAAGATGCCTGCGCCTGGAGGGCGGGGCTGAGTCGGGTAGCCGGGTAAGCAATCTCACAACGCCTGGGTATGGTCCGGAGTTCGATATAAGTATATAGTAAATCCTTAATAGACACAACGCGTTTTAAAGTCGTGATGGCAGTGATCCGTCAGAAAACTCCAACGATAAGCGTGCTTGCCTTGGAGTGGTCCCGGGATGGGTGACCTACTGGGAAGTTTTCCTAGATTTCTGCGGTGAGCCAAAAGCGGATAATATTGTGTCGGGTAGGGCCCTCGGGTGGATCCTGATCGGACCGTGAGGGCCGAGGCGTTATAGTATGGTATCAGAGTCGGTTCCCAGCCGGAAATTGTGCCAGCGAGGACGCTAAGCCAAAACATTTCCGCGTTTAGTTAGGTTCCGGTTCGTATGGCCCCGTCCGGTTGGGCCTTCGTGGGTCGGGGCACGACAACTTGATGGTTCTTAAGGTCGACCTTCGTTCAGCCTATGACAGGGTGCAATGGGGATTCCTTTGTAGGGTTTTGGTGGCCATGGCTTTCCCTAACATATGGGTTTCTTGGACGATGGCGTGTGTGCAAGGCGCACGGTTTGCCTTATTCTGAATGGTCGTCTTCATAGTCACTTGGATTCCAAGTGTGGGCTTCGACAGGGGGACCCTCTCTCCCCTTACCTTTTCCTGGTGGTGCAGGAGGCATTCTCTAGACTCCTTAAGGATCCGGATATGGGCATTGTAGGCTTGAAGTTCAAGGGCTCAAAGTTCTCTCTTTCTCACCTCCCGTACGCAGACATCTGCTTAGTGTTTTTGAAGGCCAAGTGCGTGGAGGCTTGGAGGTTCAAGCAACTGCTCATCAGGTAGAGGACTCTTGCATGCCTGGAGATGAACACTACCAAGTCAAGTATCTGGTTCTCCCCCGTCAACGGATATGGAGCGCAGGATGACGATCTGCCATATTCTTGGCCTTTCTTATGCTACTAGGCGCTGGACCTATCTAGGGGCTCCCATCGGTGTCGAGAGGGCAAGGAAGGAGGACTTCCCTGAAATCCTCAATAAGATGGTGTCGCGCATCCTCTCATGGCAGGGTAGATTGGTGTCTAAGCCTGGTCATTTGGTCCTTCTCAAATCAGTCTTGCAGGCCATACCAGCCTTCATTATGGCCATGATACATGTTCCCTTGGCGATTTTTGTGAGGTTTGAACGGATTTGCATGAAGTTCTTGTGGAAGGTGAACTGGTCAGGGCTTGGTGTAGTGGCGTGGAGGGACGTCTGCCAACCTATGTGCGGTGGATTAGGTGTTAGGGATGTTGTGGTGTGGCAAAAGGCCCTAAAGATGAAGCGTGAAGCGGGTTTCCTGGAGGAAGACTCTAATGTTTGGAAGGAGCAGGCAAGGGCTAAATATCGTTGGAGAGGCTCTTCTCCTTCACTTGCGGACTCGGTAGCACCTTCGTCTCATTGGCGCTACTGATGAGTCACTAAATATTCATAACTAAACCCCTTAATTTACATTTGTTAGCCCGAGAGTGTTTGTATTTGATAGTATGTTAGTTGATTTCAGGTTTAATGAAGATTCAAGTTAGAAAATACAGAAACATACTAATATGTGAAAATTACGCCGTTCCGCTGGCAGTTTGAAAAGAATTCGTCAAAATCTCCAGATAAATTCTAAATTCCTGAAATTTGGATGACCTGTATAAGACATCAAGGTGAACAACTTTCAGGTTGGACACTTTGCGATATTCCTGACAGATTAATACCAGTTTTGAAGACTATGAAGATAAACAGATGCTGGAAGCTGGTCCATCGACGTTCAGGAGAATATTCACCAAATATTCCATATAAGTCCAAATAATGCCAAATATTTGGGCTAGGACAGAAGACTTCCTAATCTACATCTTTCATGTTGAGTACATTTCCAAATTCCAGGAATTAATCTAAGGAATCCGAGTTGTAGTAGGAGTCCAACTTAGTCATAACCCTAATTCCGGGAATACACCTATAAGAAGGTGTTTGCTGGCCGAAAATTAGAGGTCCCCTAGAGAGAGAAAAGAGAGAATTAGGGTTTGAAAGATTTTCTGGAGAAGATGAAGTCGCGGCGTGGATCTCAATCGTTCTTCATCGAATCTATGGCTTTCATCACAAAGATGAGTGGCTAATTTCTGTACTTAGGGATCTCATGAAGCTTAAGTAGATCTTCCTTGTATTTTTCTAGTTGAATATTGTATGTTTATACTAGACATAATCTTATAGATTTGATTTTAATGATAAAAAAGTTGAGGGAACAGGGTTCCTTGACGTATTTGTAGACCTACTTGATTTCGGTGATTGATAGTAGAGATCTATAACATGGTTTTTATGTGGTTTGTGAATAGCCGATGAGATATTTTATAATTAGTGACGATAGGTTGTGCTAAGGTTACCCCGAAGACAATCTATGCTAATCGAAGATAAAATATGCCCTTGAAAAACACTCACCTTCTTTTAGGGATTCATGTAAGCTTAAGAAGCTATGCATCTATAATGTCTAGATAAGAAAACAAGAGGAATACATGAAGTGAAACTAAAGTAGATTGAGTAATCACTAGGCTTTCTCTCATTAATATATTTCAATCCTTTTACATCGCTTTCTTAATTAGTTTTAATTAATATGTTTCTAAAACCCAAATCAATCCTTTTCGCTTTGGGTTTAGAGTTTCGAGATTCAATTCTGGTTTCTCCTTCGTAATCAAAGTTTTTCATGTGATTCGATCCCGTATTTCATCACTATTCTACCCCATAGTTTAGTATTTTGAATAAGGGTTTATAAATTCTATTTTTGATTGAATTTGCATCGGATTTAACGACACGTTTGCAAGTCATCAATTTTTGGCGCCGTTGTCGGGGATCTTCTTCTGATTTTCAACGAAGTATCGATTTAATTTTCTCTTAACTCTTTTTTCTGAGCGTAGTTATATTTTTATTTTGAATTACTTTATTTTACATTTTTAGGATTTTTTTTGATAATTTTCTGGAATTTTTGCAGCATTGGAACGATTTTACCTTGAAGCATACGGGCCACATTGACCGCCGGATCAACCATCGTGCTCTACGATAGGCACGGTCGACCGTGACATCGACCGTCGGATCAACCGTGAGGCTCTATCACGAAAAAAGCTTCTCAGGGTCGATACGAGGATCGACCGTCGCGTGTTCACATAAGGTTGCACAGTGCCACGGTCAACCGTGAAATCGACCGCGAGCGCAGTCAAGTTAGTTTTCTTACTTCAAAACTTTTCGTTTCAATCGTTGTTTTCCGGATTTTCACCTCTCCTCCGAATAGTGTATTTTCATTTTATCTTTTTTGTGTGATCTTGCATGCAAGGAAGACGATCCCTAAATAAACCACTGGAATCTTTGGATCTAGAAATAGAGGCCACACTTCGAATAGCTAGAACCTTAGGACAGAAATCTTTAAGTAATTACCAGGAAGCCTTAAGTAATCTGCAATCTTTAATGGTTGAAAACAAGTAACATGTCATTGACCCTAATGTTAATATGGGTAGGGGTGGAAATGATAACAATAATAGAGAAGTCCCAATTAGGAACCACTTCCTATCTGGACCTTATACCTATGCTTCTTGTATCAACCCACCTACCATCAATGCTACACATTATGAGATTAAGCCTAACTGGATTACAGCTCTACCTTCCTTCTATGGATGTGAGTATGGGGATCCATATGGACACATTGCTAGCTTCCTTGAAATCCTTTCCATATTCAAACTTTAGCATTTTAATGATAATGTCATTAGACTCAAGCTTTTGCCTTTTTCTTTGAAAGACAAGGCTAAACATTGGCTCCAAACCTTAGCTCCAAATTCGATTTCAACATAGGATCAAGTTCAGGATGCTTTCCTTAAAAAATATTTCCCTACCATTAAAACTCAAAACTATCGAACCATGATTATTTCTTTTAAGAAAAATGAAGCTGAGATGTTTCATGAAGCTTGGGAAAGATTTAAGGATCTTCTTAGAGAATGTCCTCATCATGATGTACCTGAGTGGTAGTTAGCCCATTCGTTTTATAATGGTCTTAATGATCGTTATAGGACAATGGTCGAAGCATGTTGTGAGGGTGTTGTTCTTAGTAAGCCGTGGACTGCTCTTTGGGAAATGTATGACAACATTGCTGAAAATTCACAACTCAATGCCTCAGTTTGTAGGAGTCGGTCTACCACTGTTCATAATTCTCAGAGAATTCATGAAGTTTCTGAATTCCAAAGTCCCTCCGCACAAGTAGCCCTCCTAACTAAAGATTTAAATCAGTTGAAAACATGTCAAACTCTTACTCAATAATTGCCTCACACTTCTTCCGAGACCTGTGCCCTTTGTCTTAGCTCTGATCATCATATCACTGATTGTCACTTGGCTCCCAATTTTCCTGCCTTTGTTCAGGAACAAGCTAATGCAACTTATGGTTTTTCCAAACCTCAAAACAATCCTTATTCTAATACCTACAATCCAGGTTGGAGGAATCATCCTAATTTTAGTTGGAAGCCACAACAATCAAGTAACTTTCAAGCACAAAACAATACATCCAATACTTCTACTTTCAAGTACTCACCAAAACCTTCTGCAAATCCAAATCCTGGGTACCCTCCACATTATCTGCAGAATACACCTCAACCTTCTCCTGTTGAACCATCTAATGAATCTACTTTGAGTTCCATCCTTACAGTCATAAATGAAAATTTTAGTGGAATGAGAAGTGACCTAAAAAGTTATATCTCTAAAATTCAGAATAATGCGACTAGAATAGAGAACCAGTGTAATTCTAATACCCAATCCATTGCTAAACTTGAGAATTCATTGGGTCAACTTTCTAACACCTTGTCTAAAAGAGAGGAAGGACACTTGCCAAGTCAACCTGTAACCAACCCGAGAGGCCAGCACTATGTAGAAAGCCAAAACATTGAGAGTGTCAAAGCTGTTGTGACTCTTACAAGTGGAAAAACAGTAGATAATCAAATAGGTGAACTAGTCAGTCTGGATGATCAAACGCCCGATCCGACGATCAATCGTCCATCCCACGATGATCCTTACTTTTCACTTGATATTGGCCCAGTTGATTCTAGATAGCCTGATCCAGCTAAATATATTCGAAAAGTTCCTTTTCCAGCAGCTCTTAAGGATCCATTTTCAACTATAAAAGCCCGAAAAACTGCCGAAGAAATCCTTGAGACCTTTAAGCAAGTCAACATCGACATACCTTTGCTTGATGCCATTAGACAGATTCCTTCTTATGCCAAATTTCTTAAGGATCTGTGTACCCATAAACGTTAGGCCAAATCCAAAGTTTCTAAAAAGATCTTTCTTACCGAGCAAGTCATTTCGATTTTGAAACATGATACACCACCCAAGTTGAAGGATCCTGGTACCCCTACCATACCTTGTTATATAGGAAACTACCACATAGATGGTGCCCTTCTTGATTTAGGTGGCAGTGTTAACCTTATGTCATATTACCTTTATAAAGAATTTGGGATGTGAGAACTTAAACAAACACCAGTGATCTTGCAATTAGGTGATAGGTCCATTAAGACACCTAGAGGTATCTTAGAAGATGTTTTAGTCAAAGTGGATAATTTCTTCTTTCCTGTTGACTTTGTTGTCTTAGAT
Source organism: Narthecium ossifragum (assembly GCA_963920575.1). Taxonomy (NCBI): domain Eukaryota; kingdom Viridiplantae; phylum Streptophyta; class Magnoliopsida; order Dioscoreales; family Nartheciaceae; genus Narthecium; species Narthecium ossifragum. Next base: position 18,883,928 of record OY986971.1, on the reverse strand, counting down.
ATGGAACCTTTTGTCCACTGCAAAAAGATTGTACCAACTATTCTGGGATGTCCCTTTTTGACCACTGCTAATGCATGTATAAACTGTCAAACTGGTGTGATAGATGTTTCTTTTGGTCACATGCATGTTAAATTGAATATTTTTAAAACTGCATGTTTGCCTGAGCCTGATGATAATGAATGTTTTAATATTGAAACTTTGACTGAATGTGTGGATGCTAGATCATATGCTATAATTTCTTATGAAATATATGATATTTTGAACGATTATGAATCTGATAATGATGTTGAGAATGCCATGGACATTGCACAATCAATAGATGACATTGAAATTAACAACTCGTCTCAACCGATCGATCGTCCAGAGGACCAATCCATCGGCCTAGAACCGATCGATCGGCACACCGGTCGATCCATCGGTCAGTGCATAGCGGATACAAAAAATATTTCTTGGTTGGTTGAACCCCTTCCACCGCTCTCTTCTACACTTGCACCTTCTTCACAAGAAGCACCACCTGATTTAGAATTAAAACCACTATCTAAAATGCTAAAATATGTTTTTCTAGGATCAGATTCCTCTCTTCCTGTTATCATCTCTTCTTCACTTTCAAACGATCAGGAGAGCCAACTTATAGAGATTTTGAACCAACATAGGAAAGCCATAGTTGGTCAGTGGCTGATTTAAAAGGTATTGACCCCTCGATTTGCATGCATAAGATTCATCTCGATGAAGAATCTAAAACTGTTAGGGAAATGCACCGCCTTAATCCTAATATGAAAGAGGTGGAGAAGAAAGAGGTAGTGAAACTTTTAGATGCCGGCATTATCTACCCAATTTTTGATAGCCAGTGGGTCAGCCCTACACAAGTAGTTCCTAAGAAATCCGGCTTAACAGCGGTAGAAAATGAGAACGGTGATCATATCCCAATGCGCCAGACCACGGGATGGCATGTTTGCATTGATTATAATAAATTAATTGCTTTGACTAGAAAAGATCACTTCCCTCTCCCTTTCATTGATCAAATCTTAGAAAGACTTTCCGGCCAGAGTTATTATTATTTTCTAGATGGATATTCAGGGTATAACCAAGTTGCAGTCGATCCTCAAGATCAAGAGAAGACTACTTTTACTTACCCCTTTGGTACTTTTGCTTATCGTAGCATGCCTTTTGGTCTTTGTAATACACCTGGGACTTTTTAAAGGGGTATGATGGCCATCTTCTCTGACATGATTGATAAATTCTTAGAAGTCTTCATGGATGATTTTTCTGTGTTCGAAAATTCTTTTGAATCATGGTTAAACAACATGTCTAATGTTTTAGATCGCTGCATTGAAACCAATTTGGTTCTAAGTTGGGAAAAGAGTCATTTTATGGTTCAGGAAGGAATTGTTTTAGGCCACATCATTTCTAAATGTGGAATAGAAGTTGATAGGGCTAAAGTTGAATTAATTGCCAAATTACCTCCACCTACTTCTGTGCGTCAGATTCATTCTTTCTTAGGTGATGCTGGATTCTATCGCCGATTGAACAAAGACTTTTTCTAAAATTTCACGACCCTTGTTTGAATTGCTAGCCAAGGATGTCCCTTTTGTCTTCGATAATGCATGTTTGATTGCTTTCAAAACCATTCGTGATTTACTATCTACCGCACCTATCGTTTATGCTCCTGATTATACTCTACCTTTTGAACTGATGTGTGATGCCTTTGATTCTGCTATAGGAGCTGTGTTAGGACAACGAGTAAATAAAATTTCACATGTGATTTATTATGCTAGTAAGACCCTCTCTGAATCTCAATTAAATTATACGACTACTAAGAAGGAATTATTAGCAGTAATCTTCGCATTGGAAAAGTTATGTTCCTACCTCCTAGGTTTTCAAAATCCTTATCTACAATGATCATGTTGCCTTGCAATATCTTTTAGCTAAAAAGGATGCCAAACCTAGACTGATTCGCTGGATCTTACTTTTGCAAGAATTTAATCTAGAGATTAGGGATAAGAAAGGTTCAGAAAATGTAGTCGTTGATCACTTGTCTCACCTTCCTTTGGAGCATATTCTTGATAACACTCATGTTAATATCTCCTTTCCAGACGAGCATCTCTTTCTGGTGACTCATTTTTCACAGTCGTGGTATGCACATATACTTAATTTTCTTGTTTTCGGAAAGCTTCCAGACTCTTGGTCTAAAAATGCCAAAGACAGATTCTTTTCTCAGATTAAATATTATATTTGGGAGGACCCTGAGTTATTTAAGCATTGTTCTGACCAAGTTATCTGTAGGTGTGTGCCCGAGTCTGAAGTTCATGATATTCTCACTTTCTGTCATACTCACGCATGTGGTGGTCATTTCTCAGGAAAGAAAACAGTGACAAAAGTTTTACAAAGTGGATTTTATTGGCCTTCAATTTTTAAGGATTCTCATAATTTTTGCCAATCTTGCATTCGATGTTAAAAAACTGGAAACATTTCTTGTAGGAATGAGATGCCTCAGACCCCGATTTTAGTTGCCGATATTTTTGATATATGGGGTATTGATTTTATGGGACCCTTTCCACCTTCCTTTGGTTTTCAGTATATCCTTGTCGTTGTTGACTATGTTTCTAAATGGGTAGAAGCTATAGCAACCAAATCGAATAATCATAAAGTCATGATTAAATTTCTTCAAATTAACATCTTTTCTCGATTTGGTTGTCCCCGAGCAATTATTAGCGATGGTGGTTCTCATTTTAATATATCAGCACTTTGCATCTCTCCTTAAAAAGTATTCTATCACACATAAAGTAGCCACTCCCTATTATCCTCAGACTAGTGGTCAAGTCGAACTTTCTAATAGGGAAATAAAGCGCATATTAGAGAAAACTGTTCGCATTCACCGCACAGATTGGCCACTAAGTTAGATGATGCACTGTGGGCTTATAGGACCGCTTATAAAAGCCTATAGGTATGTCCCCATATCGATTAGTTTTTGGTAAGCCTTGTCATTTACCTGTTGAATTAGAACATCGAGCTATGTGGGCCATTAAAAAGCTTAATACTGATACCAATGTCGTCACAACACAGAGGAAACTTAGTTTGTGTGAATTTGTGGAAATTCGCAATGAGCCATATTTGAATTCCAAAATTTATAAAAATAAAACAAAGGCCTTCCATGATAAACATATTTCATAGAGGACTTTTGATGTCGGGCAGAAAGTTTGGTTTTTCAATGCTAAATTGCGGCTTTTCCCAAGTAAATTACGCTCTAGATGGTCAGGCCCTTTTATTATAAATCACGTATTTCCACATGGCGCTATAGAAATTCGACATCCGCACACAAAAGAAATATTTACCGTTAATGGTCATAGATTAAAACACTATATAGAGGACATTGCTCACGGCGATGTTATTGAGTCCGTTGAACTGACGGACCCAAGCTATAACTGACCTTTTTAGACTCGTCTAGCGAAAGATGTAAAATTACGCGCTTCCTGAGAGGTAACCCAGTTTTATGATTTCTTCTTAGCTTTTTAGAATTTTCTTTGATTTTTAGGATTGTCTTTCCCATGATTTTTCCGATATTTCCATGATTTTTCCTATATTTTTCTGTTATTTTCCTCTAATAATCATCATATCTAGAAAAATTGAATTTTGTTGAACCACGGTCGACTGTCCCATCGACCGTCCTGCCTCCACTAAATTACGTAGCTCACGGTCGACTGTCACGTCGACCGTTGCATCGTTCGTGAGGCTCTGTCACAAAAAGGCTTCTCAGGGTCGATGCAACGATCGACTGTCGCCTCCTCAACCAAATTTTTTTTTCACCCTCGGTCGATCGACCATCACATCGACCGCCAGCTTATTTGTTCTTCACACGGTCGATCGTCGCCTTAATGTCCCAAGATCACCCACTCCCACGATCGATCGTCATGTCGACCATCGGATCGACCGCCAATAACACTTTTCTGCTCGAGCGATTCTACAATCGGATTTCATCCTACTCCTTCTCGTTTTCCTACTCTAACTCAAATTTTAGTTTATCCTCTATTTAAACCCGCCCATTCATGTTTTCCTATCTCATCTATTGCACTTTGATCTCTGTGTCGATCTTCCTTCCTTCCTGCTCTGTTATTTCATCTTCCTCCCCTCCGATAATCATCGATCACCTCTTCTACCACCCAGACATCCGCCTTCCTCACTGTGTTCCTCACCCAACTTTCTGGTCTCATCCTTTACTCTCCTCGGCATCTTCTCTTCCGCCACTGGTGTGCTTTGCAGTTCCACTTGAGCTTCACTATGTTCCTCTACCGTGCCCTGCGACAACTTTTCGCTTACTTCTTCGCAGACACGCATCGCGACCTCGTCAAGATGAGCCAGATCACTAAGCTTTGATATGTCTCGATCGAGCCAATCCTCCTACCCTTCTGATGCGAATCCGCCCCACTCCCCGATGTCTGACTTTGCACTTGGATCTCCACTGTCACAGGCGTTGTGTCACACCCTGACCCAAAAAACCCATGCAGGACGGGGCATGAGGGTTCCTATCACTATTCACATCCAACTGGCGCGTTGGAGCAGTCGCCAGTTGGATGTGAATAGTGATAGGAACCCTCACGCCCCGTCTTGGATGGGTTTTCTGGGTCGGGGTGTGACAACTTGGTATCAGAGCAGGCTGTAGGTCCAAGGGATAGGATTAGGCTTGCGGTTAAGGTTTTGAGCGCGGGTTTGGATAGTTCTAGTAGTAGAGCATCCCTGTGTGATTGTTCGTGCTCATATGTGTTGTGCTTTTACTTAATTGATTGCTATTGTGTTTTGATTTCTTACGTGTGGACGCTTGTCGTCTCTGGTAAACGTGCAGATGACAGGGAGCCGGGCTAGCTGTCCAGTCTTGGGTCGTGGTATTGCGCGCGACGAGCGCGCCGCCTGACGGGCCATAGGGGTCAACGCAGCCTTGCCCCGGGGACCTGCACCAGAGCCCGAGCCGAGGATTGAGGTCGTGATGGAGGAGGATGCTTCTTTCGTCGCCGAGGAGGTCTACCCTCCACTCGACCAGCGTACTGTTGTGACAGCGATGGTCGACTTCCAGAGGCTGAACCCGCCTAGGTTCATCGATGCTGGAGGCGACCCAGCGGTGGTGGACGACTGGCTGGAGGGTGTCAGTCGCGTCCTTGACACTCTGTTCATCCAGGATGACCGGATTCGGGTCAGACTTGCCACGTTCCAGCTCGACGGGGACACTTTGGACCGGTGGCGCTCTGTTCGGGCCGCCAGGGACGGGAGTGACCCATCGTGGGCCGTGTTTCGTTCGTCTTTTCTTAGCGCATTCTTTCCCCGCAATGCGCGCTTGGGCCTTGTCCGTGAGTACCAGACCCTTTCTCAGGGTACTCAGTCGGTAGTGCAGTATGCAGCTAGGTTCACTAGACTAGCCAGGTTTGCGGGGGCGATGTCGGCGGACCTTCTAGCCAGAGCTGAGCAGTTCCAGTGGGGGCTTAGGCCAGAGCTCAGGCGGCTAATCGCGGCTCAGTGCGCTAGCACTTATGCAGAGGCGTTGGACTGGGCCTTAGTAGTAGAGGCTCACTCGCAGGAGCCGGGTCCCAGGGCAGTCCAGCCGGCGTCGTCTGCTAGTGCCAGTGGCAGAGGACAGCCGCAAAGAGCTGCTCAGGGCAAAGGAGGTCCGTGGAGGCCACGACAGAGGTATCCACGACACCAGTAGCCATACCAACGTCACCCACCCCAGTACCAGCAGCAGCCCAGGCAGGGAGGCCAGCCACTTCTCACGGCTGGGCCTCAGGGACAGATGTCCGGGGGAGGAGGCCAGAGCCAGCAGCTAGCGCTTGGACCTCTCGTGTGCTACGAGTGCCAGCAGCCATGGCACTTTCGCCGAGACTGTCCGACGTTGAGGGCACAGTCCGTTCGTGGCGGTGCAGGCGGAGGTTGGCGGACACCAAGAGCCGGGAGAGGCAGAGGTCGCGGCGGAGGTCGAGGCGGTCCCAGAGGGGGAGTCTACGCACTTCCAGACCGTGAGTACCCAGACAGGGTTCAACCACCTTTCCAGTCTTACCAGTACTCGCCACCTCAGCAGACTCTAGCTCTTCCACCAGCCCCAGTTGACTCTCCAATTCTCAGAGAGACCTTTCAGCTTTTCAGTTCATTTGTAGATGTTCTGATAGATTCCAGGGCGTCACATTCCTTTGTAGCTAGCGAGTGTGTGGCATCGCTAGGGCTAGAGACGGAGCCACTTGGAGTCACACTACACCTAGACACACCTGTCGGCGGAGGAGCTCGTGTTGAGTTGATCTGCCATTCTTGCGAGTTGGAGGTTGGGGGCCTCCGTGTCTTTCTAGACCTTCGGGTGCTAGACATGGTCGGGTTCGACGTGATTCTTGGCATGGATTAGCTGACTTCATACCGAGCCGTCATCAACTGTGGCCGTCGCAGGGTGACTGCTTGGACACCTGACGGCGATCATTTCGTTTTGCTAGGGGATCGCCAGTCGACCGATTCCCTCATGTGTGGTTGTTTTCCCATTTTCGAGGGCTAGCTGTCAGCTTTACTGGCGCGCCTTTCCTTGTTCGCTGTAGAGGGCAGTTGAGAGAGCAGTTTGCCAGCAGTAGTTTGTGAGTTTGCTGATGTCTTCCCAGACGAGCTACCAGGCCTTCCTTCCTCCAGAGCTGTAGACTTCCAGATAGATCTTGTACCAGGTACCGGGCCGATCTCTTTGCCAGCTTTCAGGATGGCACCGGCAAAGCAGAGGGAGCTGAGGGTTCAGCTGGATGGGTTGATCGACAGAGGTTTCATCCGTGCCAGCACGTCACCTCGGGCAGCTCCTGTGTTGGTCGCAAAGAAGAAGGACGGTACGCTTCATCTTTGCATTGATTACAGGAAGCTGAACATGGTGACAGTGAAGAACAAGTATCCGATGCCGAGGATCGATGACTTGTTCGACCAGCTCTGGGACTCTTCGGTCTTTTCGAAGATCGATCTTCGTACCGACTACCACCAGCTGAGGATTCGGGATTGCGATATCCCGAAGACGGCTTTCCGTACGAGGTACGGGTTGTACGAGTTCACGGTGATGTCGTTCGGCCTGCCGAACGCACCATCAACGTTCATGGATCTGATGCAGAGGATCTTCCGACCGTACTTAGACCAGTTCATGATGGTGTTCGTTGACGACATCCTAGTCTACTCATGCACCGAGGAGCACGGGCAGCATCTAAGGACAGTGTTGCAGTTGTTGAGGGGGCATAGGCTATACGCCAAAGCCTTCAAATGTGAGTTCTGTTTTCCTGAGGTACAGTTCCTAGGGCACGTGGTGTCACGCCCCGCCCCAATTATTATAAAATATTCCATATTTCAAAAAAAATTCGGCATGATCCTTGGGCACGGGCACGTGAGATCACTATTACAACATTTCAACAGATAATACACATCCTAAAACCATTAATCAAATATTTTTCTCTTTACAATCATTCACCACCACTAGGGCACATACGCCCACATCAATTCAAATAATATACATGATAATTTAGCCTGAAATTTATAATACATAATTCTTTCATTTCCAACATATACATGCTTTATCAAACGTAAGAAAATAGACATAATGATAAAGTGACTCCTCGTCTTGAGACAGGACCTCCATGGCCTACACTGGTCTCATGCCTACCCATAGGTCCTCCTGCAAAAAAACCAAAACCTAACACGAATGAGCTCTAAAGGCCAGTAGGAGTCACCAACTAAGACACTGGTGTACACCCACCTATCCTAGTATACTGCCCAAGTATTGTCTGGCTAGTATGGGTAAGTCTTACATGCACAGCACCGCGTCCGGCCGCCAACGCTAGCCCATACCCCTATAGACTCTATACCCGGCCCCAGTATACTAGTATAGGTACAACATCCACCTATCCTAGTCTACTGATCCTAGTATGGTCTAGCTAGTCTGGGCAGTCTTACATGCACAACACCGCGTCCGGCCGCCAACGCTCACCCAGACCCCTATAGACTCTATACAGGCCTCAGTATACTAGTATAGGCAACACACTCTCAAGTCAGATCCTCAATCAAATCAATCCTCAGATCATATCCTCAAATTAGATAATCAATCAGATCAAATCCTCCAATCAAATCTTTAATCAGATCAAAGTCCTCATATCAGATCTTTAAATCAGATCTAGTCATCAACTTAGTCCCTAGACTCTGACTAGTCTAGCTACAGGACCTGACTAGACCCAATCCTAATCCCCGATCCTATCATGCATGCACAAGACAAAGAACATAGCAATCAAGCCAATAACAATCATCATATATTCATACCATGCAAGGAAACATCATAACATAAAATAAACACAACACATCATATATCATACATAACAAAACATTGCATACAAGCACAACAATCCTAGGAGGTAACTCCTACCTTAAAAGGACAGTCAACGTGCGATCCCTAAGCCCGGGGGTCCACGCCGCACTCCGACACTCGACTACCGCTCAAACGATCGCCTAAAACATGATAAACAAGACTAAGATCCCTTAGAGTCCTAAATAGATTAAAACATCTAGCATCAGTTCGATTCTTAAGAAACTGATCGAAAAGGCGCGGAAAACGACGAAAACCCGCGTCGGAAGGCTCTAGTGTACGTTACCAAACAGCTAATGTGCACCGCGTGCACAGGGCACTAACCAGTGCACCAGGCAGACGACGCGCACAGCGCACAGCGCTCAGCGCTCAGCGCACAGCCTTCTTCCCCAAGAAGATCACCGGAGCTCACGCCGGAGCTCCGTCAGATCTCCAAACAAGGTGCTCAAGCACCGAGGAGAAATACCAGGGGAGAAGAAGGGAAGCCGCTCGTTGTCCCTAGCGAGGTTCCCAAAGAGGTCGGCGGCCATGACTATAGAAAGGCCGGACGGAATCCTCACCGGAATCCATGGCCGGGAAAAGAAACAGGGCTGCCGACTTGGGAAAAACCCCAGGGACAGAGAGGACGGCGTCGGGGTTCACCTCCACCCTTTCCCAACGCTGCAGTCGCCGGGAAGAGGAGTGGCGTCAACTCCGACGTTGTCTCTGGCGACCCATCGCCGGAGAAACCCACAAAAGACCCCAAAACCCGCCGGAAACCCAACAAAAAAACTCGGAATCAAAGGAGGGAGAAGATGGAAGCTCACCTTCGACGAGAACGGGAAGAAATCCGACGGAGAGCCGCCCCGAAGGTTCACTCCCCGGCAAGCTCCATCATTTCCGCAGCTCGATCTCACCCTCTCCGCTCCTCTTCCTCCCTCTCCAGCTCCCTCTCTCACGATCTCTCTCCCTTGCTGCCGATCTCGCCCTCTCTAGCTCCGGCGCCGGCGATCTCCGTCTCCTCCACCCTTCTCTCCCTCCCGATCTCTCTAGAACTCTCTCTCTCTCGGGGCTGAGAAGTGAGGATGAAGAGAGAGGAAAAGAAATCGGGGGAGAAGAGAAGAGGCTCAAATTCTCTAGAAGGGTGGGGGTCTTTTTGCAGAAAACACCCCGCAAGACCCAAAATTACACAAAAGGTCCTCCAATCCTACATAAAAGCCCGGAAATTAACACTTAGGCCCTTACACGTGGTGTCAGCGGCAGGCATTTCAGTAGATCCGGCCAAGGTGGAGGCACTACTACAGTGGCAGAGACCGATGACAGTGTTCGAGGTCCGCAGCTTCCTCGGCTTGGCAAGATACTACCGGAGGTTTGTGCGGGACTTCTCCAGGGTTGCAGGGCCGCTGACCAGATTGACACAGAAGGCGGTCCCGTTTGTTTGGGACGATGCTTGCGAGCAGCCTTTCATCCAATTGAGGACCAGACTGACGAGTGCATCAATCCTGATAGTTCTAGAGCGAGGCGTCAGCTACAGTATCTTTTGCGACGCCAGTGGGGAGGGTCTAGGCTATGTGCTGATGCAGGAGGGCCATGTGGTGGCATACGGTTCCAGGTAGCTGAAGACCCATGAGAGAAACTATCCAGTCCACGATCTCGAGCTTGTAGCAGTTGTCTTCACTCTGAAGACGTGGCGGCACTATCCCTACGGCGAGCGGTTCCTGGTGTACTCTGACCACAAGAGCTTGAGGCATGTGTTCACCCAGCGTGACCTCAACCTCAGGCAGCGGTGGTGGATGGAGCTATTAGAGGACTACGACTTTGAGTTGCATTACCACCCTGGTAAGGCAAACGTCATAGCAGACGCTCTCAGCAGGCAGACTAGAGACAACAGAGTACCCTTGGCAGCGATGTCAGCTCGGCAGCGGTAGATACTAGAGACAGTAGGTCAGTTCGGGCTTGACTTCGAGGACCAGGCGGCAGGCGGTTTCCTGTATGCTGTTCGTAGCATCCCAGTTCTTTTGGCTAGACTGATCGAGGCACAGGCTGGAGACCCAGAGCTCATGGAGACCCATGTTGCGGTCAGCACCGAGCAAGCGGTCGAGGGCTGGACAGTGTCGGCAGACAGCGGTCTACTCTTCAGAGGCAGAGTTGAAGTTCCAGCAGACCCCGTACTACGGGAGGAGATCCTTCACGAGTTCCACCACTCTTGCTACGGGAGGAGATCCTTCACGAGTTCCACCACTCCTGTTTCGCCGTTCACCCCGGGAGCACCAAGATGTACCACGATCTATGCCGGCAGTTTTGGTGGTGCGGGATGAAAAGGTCAGTAGCAGAGTTCGGTTTCAGATGCCTCACCTATCAGAAGGTGAAGGCAGAGCACAGACGGACACCAGGTTTGCTGCAGCCACTTCCAGTGCCAGAGTGGAAGTGGGAACATATAGCGATGGACTTTGTCACCATGCTACCCAGGACACTGAGGGGCAATGATGCGATTTGGGTCATCGTCAATCGACTGACCAAATCGGCTCATTTCCTCCCTATGAGAACGACAGATCCAGTTGCCAGACTGAGCCAGAGGTACATCGACGAGGTAGTATGACTGCACGACATCCCAGTGTCGATAGTGTCAAACAGAGATCTCATATTCACCGGCAGGTTCTGGAGCAGCTTCCAGGACTCCTTGGGGACGGCACTGACTTTCAGCACAACTTTCCACCCTCAGACAGACGAACAGTCGGAGCGGACGATCCAGATCTTGGACATGCTCAGAGCATGTGTGCTAGACGCTGGAGGTACTTGGGAGCAGCACGTAACTCTTGTGGAGTTCGCCTACAACAACAACTTTCATGGCAGTTTGGGTTTTGAACCCTTTGAGGCGTTGTACGGCAGACCATGTCGCTCACCTGTGTGTTGGACGGAGGTTGGGGAGGCATCCCTTACCGGTCCGGACATCATCATACAGTCGTCAGAGTGGTTGGCTCAAATCAGACAGAGACTCCTGACAGCCCAGAGTAGGCAGATGAGTTATGCAGATCGCAAGTGACGACCCCTAGAGTTCGCAGTTGGCGACAGACTGCTACTGAAGGTGTCTCCGCGCAGAGGATCGATCACGTTTGGTAGCAAAGGCAAGCTAGCGTCGAGGTTCACTGGCCCTTTTGAGATCATCCGACGCGTTGGAGCAGTCGCCAGTTGGATGTGAATAGTGATAGGAACCCTCACGCCCCGTCCTGGATGGGTTTTCTGAGTCGAGGTGTGACACGTCGTGGTTCTCCTCTGATGATGACTCCATGAATACTGTCGATTCCTCGACGCCACCATCGCCACCAGCGGTCTTATGTTTTCCACCTAGAGTTATTTCTGAATTCGTTGCACCTGTTGATTACTCTGCTGCATATCCCACTGGTGTTGAGTTCTACGGGCCGTTACCACCAGCAGATTTGTTTGCCCGCATTGTTTATGATATTCAGCATGCTCCAAACCTTGATGATCCCTGGGTATCCTTCGAGAGTCCCAGTGGTACAAAGCTCGTCGTGCCTCCACGCTCTCTTATTGATCCTGCCCTTCTGACGCCTCCTGATTTACCATATGCATCGGATGACCCTGACCGTCCGCCGACCCCAATGCCTAGTAACTATGACTCTGAAGACGAAGACAGCGAGGAAGAGATGGATGATGAATGAGGAGTTTTGTTGATTTCATTTCTTTAGGACTATATTAGTGGTTGATTGCTTTTCTAGGTTTTCTTTTATCGTGATGAGATAGTTTGCTATCTAGAGGCTAGTGTAGTGAGTTTTTATTTTTCTGTTGGATTATATTTTATATTTTTATTTGGATTCATGTAGATGTTGGATCATCACAGTTTTATGCTCAATAAATACAAAGGATCTTCTGCCAATTGTTTCCTTTATACCTTTCAGCTTTTCTTTGGCTATATTTTTCATTCTATTATATTTGATCTTTTGGAAATGTATCTTTTATGACAGGTGTCCCTTTGGAACTCATTACGGGGTGAATTATGCAAATCCTATATAGCTCGATCAGGGGGTTATTCTTCAGTCTTTATATATGTCTCTCATTTAACATGCTGATTTTTATGATTATAGTTTTTTTAGTATCTTCTAGAGACTTGAATTTATTCAATGGCGACGTATTCTTCTTGTGGACGGTGTGGTGATTACAATGATTGAGACATCTACCTATGGAGCGATGTTGTGGTGATCTCTGCCCTTTTTCCTTACTTTATTTAGTGTAACTGGGGACAATTATATTCAAGTTGGGGGGGTAGATTCTAGGAAATTAATTCTTATTATTATACATCCCTTGAAATATATCAAAAGGATGAAATTATGATATGATTTGACAAAGATGCATGTTTTAGAAATTTATCTTATGAGTTAGTCTGAGACTTGTTGGTGACGACGTCTAAGGGATAGTAAATTTTTGCTATGCATGACACTATTTCTATACTTGAGCACTTTTATCATGATTTAAGGATAACTTGACATATCCTAGTACATGTTCACTTTCACATGGTAAAGAGTTGAGATTAGATTCTAACCAAGATATTATGATAGATTTACAGTTTTGTATCATGTCACAGAAAATGCATGAGCACATGCAATAATCTGAGTATGCGAAAAAAATGGATTTTCAACTTAGTAACCGAAAAGTGTGCCTAACCAGCATGGTGTTCGCGTAAAACGGCTGAAATTCCTAAAAAAAAAAAGAAGAAGAAGGGTTTCATACTTAGTAACCGGGCAATGGGCCTAAAAAGGTGTGTTGTTCGCGTAAAACGGTTGAAATTCCTGAAAAAAAAACAAAAAGAAAAAAAGGACAAAAAACAGATATTGCTATGTGATAAGTGGAAGATATGTGTTTGGCTATGATTGTGATCTTGAATGGTTGAAGTGTTTAGATATAAGTGATGCTCTGAAGCATGTGAAATCCTATTCACACACAGGAGTGTTAAAGTTATTTTTAATCATGATTAAATATGTTGAAGTGTTGGAAATATGTTATGACATATTTTGATTTACTATATGTTTATATGACTATGAGTTGAAGGGTATATTCATGGATAATATTTCTATTTCATACATTAGAGTTGATGAGTATTGTGATTGATTTCTAATGATATATTCAAGGGAATGTATAGATGTTTGTGGGTGTCATCCCTGAAAACCCTCAGGAGACTATAACTACTTCACTAGGACAACCCAGGGGTTTAAAGGCTTATTGCACATGCTAAGTGCAATCGTGAGACCTACGAAAGTAGCTAGTTAGATTTATTGCTTTATTTTATATTTTCTTTGCTCGAAGACTATCAAAGTATAAGTTGAGGTGTGTGATGAGTCACTAAATATTCATACTTAAACCCCTTAATTTACATTTGTTAGCCCGAGAGTGTTTGTATTTGATAGTTTGTTAGTTGATTTCAGGTTTAATGAAGATTCAAGTTAGAAAATACAGAAACAGACTAATATGTGGAAATTACACCGCTCCGCTGACAGTTTGCAAAGAATTCGTCAAATTCTTCAGATATATTCTAAATTCCTGAAATTTGCAAGACCTATAGAAGACATCAAGATGAACAACTTTTATATTGGACACTTTGTGATATTCCTGACAGATTAATACCAGTTTTGAAGACTATGAAGATAAACAGATGCTGGGAAACTGGTTCGTCGATGTTCAGGAGAATATTCGCCAAATATTCCAGATAAGTCTACATAATGTCAAATATTCGGGTAAGAATAGAAAACTTCCTAATCTACATCTTTCAAGTTGAGCACATTTCCAAATTCCGGCTTGATTGGATCCAGTTGTGACAAGAATAGGACAACCAAGAATTAATCCAAGGAATCTGAGTTGTAGTAGGAGTCCAACTTAGCCATAACCCTAATTCCAGGAATACACCTAAAAGAAGGTGTTTGCTGGCCGAAAATTAGAGATCCGCCAGAGAGAGAAAAGGGAGAATTAAGGTTTGGAAGATTTTCTGGAGAAGATGGAGTCGCGTCGTGGATCTCAATCATTCTTCATCGAATTTATGGCTTCCATCACAAAGATGAGTGGCTAATTTCTATACTTAGGGATCTCATGAAACTGTAGTAGATCTTCCTTGTATTTTTCTAGTTGAATCTTGTATTTTTATACTAGACATGATCTTATAGATTTGGTTTTAATGATAAAAGAGTTGAGGGAATAGAGTTCCTTGACGTATTTTTAGACATACGTGATTTCGGTGATTGATGGTAGAGATCTATAAGATGGTTTTTATGTGGTTTGTGAATAACCGATGAGATATTTTATACTTAGTGACGATAGGTTGTGCTAAGGTTACCTCGAAGACAATCTATGCTAATCGAAGATAAAATATGCCTTTGGAAAACACTCACCTTTTTTTAGGGATTCATGTAAACTTAAAAAGCTATGAATCTATAATGTCTAGATAAGAAAACAATAGGATAACTTGAGAATACAGGAAGTGAAACTAAAGTGGATTGAGTGATCCCTACGTTTTCTCTCATTAATATATTTCAATTTTTTTACATCGCTTTCTTAATTAGTTTTAATTAATAAGTTTCTAAAACCCAAATCAATCCTTTTTGCTTTAGGTTTAGAGTTTTGAGATTCAATTCCGGTTTCTCCTTCGTAATCAAAGTTTTTCCTGTGGTTCGACCCCGTATTTCATCACTATTCTACCCCATAGTTTAGTATTTTGAATAAAGGTTTATAAATTCTATTTTTGATTGAGTTTGCATCGGATTTAACAACACGTTTGCAAGCCATCAGCTACGTCAGCGCGGCTGCTGATGACGTGAGGAAGGGCCTTATTTGGAAGATTGGTGCTGACAAATGTGTCTCTTTCCTCAAGGTTGCTTGGGCTTGTGAATTTCCCATCTCTCACTGGCCAACCTTTGTTAATGTTAATGTCAATGAGGTTGGTGAGGATTTGCTTGTCAGAGACCTACTGGTGAGGTGGGTGTGGAACTAGGAGAGATCGCGAGAGTTATGTCACCCGTTCCTGACCACAATCCTTATGACATTTGAGGTGGGCTTGCAGGGAAGATGTAGCATGCTAGGCTTACAATGGTGTTGGGAGGGTGTCAACCTCTTCGGCATACTAATTACTGGCCAAATCGAAGCGTGTTCTTGACCATGATGATTGTTGGGCTAATGTATGGAGGCTGAACGTAGGGCCTAGAGTGAAGCACTTCATCTAGTTCGTGCTTAGGGGCAAGCTCGCGGTCTGAGACTCACTCTAGCAGCTGCACTTATCCTCGGAACAGGATTGTCCTAGGGGTGGTTTGGAGTAGGAAATTGTTGGCCATCCTGTCTTTGGATGTAGGTTCTTCCGACAGGTCTTTGAGGTTATTGCGGAGAAGGAAGGGTTAGTGCTTCCATCTTGGGACTCCAATGGGCTCCTGGACTTCCTCGTTAACTCCTCAAGTTGTGAACAAGCGCGGCACAAGAGAACTTATCTGGCGGTTGGTGCTTGGCTAGTGTGAAAAGATCGTAATGATATCGTATTTGCTGGCAGAGGGGCGTTAGCAACGGGGGTAGCTTGCAGGATTCATAGAGCTGTGAAGGAGGTCATTCGTGAGGATCCGTACCTCCAACCCAGCCCGATCGCGTTAGGTCAAGGGTTTGGCTCGGTTGGCCTTGTTTTTCGATCGGATTGATCGCAAAGGCCCCAAGGACAATTTGGTAAATTGCGCCTTGGCGGTCGGTTTCACACCCGCGTAGTGCACATACAACCTTATGAATGATAAATGTGCTTGTTATAATCTTAGGCGAGCTTGGGATCAGAAGATTCAAACTCGGGGTGTGAAAGCTTGTCCTTTAGACAGTTGGCGGCCCTAGAGCGATCGATCGCTCCAAGGATCGACCAATCGGACTCTATGTCGGCACCGACGTTGAGCTGGTAGGTACGGAACTGACCTAATTCGACCGATCGCTTCATTATGCGATCAATCGGACACGGCTAATATAAGAATCCGCCAGCTCCTCTGTTCCTTATTTTTTGTTCTTCTCTCCGCCATCACTAGGGTTTCACGTTGGATGGTGTTCCAGCAGCTTGGAGAGGTCGACAGTAAGGGAAGAAGCAGATCCATACCTTCCAAGCATGGATTAATCGAGGATTAATCACGGATTAGCATAGAAAGGTAGGATTCATCACTTAAGGCTCAATTAGGTGTTACTAGGTTGATTAGATGCTTGTTCCTTTGATTTTTATGTTTTCGATGATGCTGCTAGGTGTATTGAATAACTGATTGAAGTTTGGAATGAGTTAATTTGGATTTAAGCTGGGTTTATGCAAGTTTTTCCTGTATTTTAATCGGATTTATGTTCTAGCAGAAACACCTATGTTTTAACTTGTTTTCTGGCTTGTACATGCATAACCACAGTTGATCTTCAACATGAAAGTTGTAAATCTCTGAGTTAGCTTTCAATTACAACTGATTTATGTACGATTATTAGTGAATTAAATGGTTGGACTGTGCAAAACAAGGCAGTGAGTTTAATTTGTGAAATTAAGTGAAAATTCGTTATCCAATTGATTTGATTTTTGGATACGATGATCTTAGTGACATTTAGGAAGGATCTGAAAAGTTTGGTTTCAATCCACAGATCAAACACAGTCAAAATCATACCGTCATTTTCTGTTAAAGCCATCATAACACAAAAACTTAATGTGAAGCGAGACAACACGACTCGAGGTTCTGGGACACCCTACCAATACTCGAACCCTCGACCCTAAGTAGCTGCATTGAATCATCGTCGAGACCCATCTATCTCGAGTCGGTCTCGAAGTCGAAGGACTAAGACTTCCAAGACCAAAATCCACCTTGAGAATTAACAATCTTCAAATGAACTCAATGATCAAACTAAAGCCCCTTGAGGCCCGTAATCTTCCACAAGCTCTGGTTTAGCCCGACACGGGAACAAACATCAGTGGAACCAAACCAATCTACGAACCCCATGATCAACCAGAGTCGTCCTATCATAGCCAGAAGAATAGGAGGTGGCCTTGAGCAAATGACGGAATGGCTATCCTTCGAGGACACGCGTCAAGATCGTGTCGAGAGCATAACCCATGACGAAAACAATCAGAAGAAAACCCGGAGACGTGGGAAACAACCAAAGATCGCCACGTGGTCGAAGAAGCCCATGTATATAAAAACTAAGTGAGATAGAGAGAAGGGGCACGCAAACATATCCACTAGTCTCTTTCAACTTTGCTAGGTTTTTCTAGTCTTAATTCTATCTTTCTAGTGCTTTTCAACTTTTATCGAGATTGTAATTCATCATTTGCTGCTTTAATGGAAGTAAGTTTTTAGTTCTTGTAATTTGGTTTCTATTGCTAACTCTAAGAATAGTGTAGTCTCTACTAAGAATTCGCATTACTTGCAATCTAGGAGTAACATGATTTCTCTTTAGGAAGAGTCTAATTATCAATTTAGATGTAATTTATTGCTTCTCTATCTTATTTTTGCAGTCTTGAAACACAAAAGATAAAAAGTACTACGAATGTAGATTTAGGGTTCGAACACCAAAAGTCCTTTTATTGAGGCAGGCTGAATCCACATCCCTTTTGATTACTACGTACAACGGTTGACCTACCTCACACTCCCGGTGACCATCTATCCTTCTGGGATAGGATTTTTGAATAACAGCTCTCCGTAGAAGTACGAAGCAAAACCCCATAGGGAGAGGGCAAGCGCCACGCCCTTCCCACCGCTGAACTTCTCGTGGAGAAAAACGACTGCCAAGAGCTCCGTCACCGGAATCAGCATCGCCATGATGACTCCAGCGAGTAAAGCTGACGCGTAGAAGATGGCGCCCACAGTGCCGATAAAGAAGAATTGCATTAATAATGCTGAACAGATAAGCAAAATATAGTAATTAGCTTCGCCAAGGCGGAACTCCTCTCCCTCCTTAGGTATGGCCTATAAAAGATGTGCAATTCTGGCATTAAAAGTCATGGAAAATGTGTATCTCGGCCTGTTGAGTATGAACATCTGAACATTTTTAGAGATTTTTGAATATATGCTCTTCAGAAAAGGCATCAATTATATTATATGAATACCCTTATAAAATCGGAATTTGCATATGTATCTTCCCTAATGTTTTACCGGCAGATATAACTGTATGCACTGTTTCAGATATGCTTAATCAAAATTTGATATGGTGATTAACATAAAATTAAGTATATGGAGTTTTGTTTATCTCATATCTTCATACAACCCCTAAAATCTATTTGACACTCACCCAACAGTCTAGAAGTTTAGCATCTAAATCCCGATTAGCATTTTATCGATGATATGAATCGTTGGATTGATTCAAACATATCTGGACCGTTGGTTTGGTGATATAAATATATGTACGGAAATCTCATCTTTTTTACATCATGGGGGTGATATCCAACTCGATATTAGTGTTTATTTACTCCTTAATTTGCGTGAAAAATGCAAGCGTCAGCAGTGGAAAAAGATAAGGAGGCGGCCAATAATCGTCAGACACGGTTGGACTGCTATTTTCATCAACTATGTAACAAAACATGATGTAAGTCGTGAAAATTAAGTGTGTGGTTGTGTGTGTGTGTGTGTGAGAGAGAGAGAGGGAGGGAGGGAGGGAGGGAGGAGGAGGAGGAGGAGGAGGAGGAGGAGGAGGAGGAGAGGAGGGGCTTGACCTGGAAATCCTTGCTAATGACCATGCCCACAATACTGAAAACAGTGGCGAAGAATCCCATGACAAGCTGCATCTCCAACACCAACGTATATGTGACCTTCTGCTTCGTCTTAGAATAGGTTAGCTCCACCAACGGCAATATGAGGCCATACAGCCCGGCCGCACAGAGCGTCATAAAGAAACCAGCGTCGTACTGCCGCTTGGACTCCCCCGCCGGCCTGTCGCCGCTGGCAAGCATCCCCAGTACGGCCGCGCCGAAGGTCAGCAGGACCACCGCGTTGACGGAGAACGCCGTGAACCTCTGCCGGACAATCAAGAAGGCGAAGGCCGCCGTGAACCCCAGTTGCGTCGAGATTAGAATCGATGAGGTCGACACCGGGAGGTAGGAGATGCCGCAGGAGTAGAAGAAGTCGTCGAGACCGACGAGGAGGCCGAGGGCGGCGCACGCCAGGAAGAGGCGGGGTGTCGTCAAGCAGAGCTTCGCTGGAGGTGTTGTCTGGTGGCGCCGGCGGTAGAAGTAGGAGATGAGGAGGGGGACGAGGAGAAGAGGACAGCCGGCGGTCTGGAGGCAGCTGGAAAGCCACTTTCGGTTGCCGCCGTGGAGGAAGTAGACGCGGAGGACAAGTGGGCCGGCGGTGTTGCCGATGACCATGGCGGCAAAGTTGAGGATAAGAAGTGACCTTCTTAGGGTTTTGCTCATGTGGTGTTGTTCTTGTTGGTAAGGTTGGTGGCGGTCCCGCTGGCTTTCCAGCTCTACTTCCATTGCTCCGGCCATCTCTCTCTCAAAGGACAAAAACATGGCACTATATGGCTTGCAAGTCCTATATATAGTTTTTAGTTACTGTAATTGTGAAAAGTGGTACTTTTAATGTTCGGCACAAAGTTGAGAAGTGCTCTCATGACACGTAAAAACAACCACACTAAAACGTCAATGACTAAAATTCAATAAGATTAGTATTCCTCGTCTAATTACAAGAGCTTATCCTCTGGTTTAGTTGTTGTTTAATCTTTTCATGACTAGTTGTTCAGTGCCACAACATTGAGTTATTGAGTCAATGTCCCGCCCAGTTATATATTAGAACTAGTGGTGCCCCCGGTCTCATCTGGTAAGGTAATTATCAATCCCACTCCAATAACTCCCTCCCACTAAATCCTCTCTTAACTTAGAATTATTATGTCACAGAGGCTAAGACTTAGAACATTCTCGTGCCATGTAAGATAATAGGATCGTTAACTTATAACCATTCTGACATATAATAATGATTATTCTTGGCATAGATCTAACTTTATATCTTGTTAATTGTCTTTTTTTTAAAAAAATTAATTGAGTGTTTTAACTCTAACTCAAGCATCAGGACTTCTTAAATTTCCTATAAGAGTCTTAGCACATATTCCACGTCATAAGCAGTGTGCATGATTAATATATATGGATGTGGGAACTTGCGTATTAGGATATTAATCTTGCAATTAAGGATTACCTTTCTTAAACTTTTCTTATTGCTTGCGTATTAGAACTGATTTTCACCTAACATGGCTAATTTGCTCTTCACTTACGTTGAAATCATCAAAGATATAATGTAAACGTGGGATCTCTCGTCGGGAGAGAAGAACCGACCTCTTTATGTGAGAGACAACCAGATTTCTCAAGGGGAAGAAAACAAAACCCAAATTTTCATTAATTATCAAAAACTGACTCTTTACAAACCCTAAGGCCTCTTTTTATAGGATTAAGGAAAGACCAACTCAACTCAAACATGGACTCAAATATCATTAGCCTAATCCAAATACCAAATCCAGAATTAAACCCGGAATTCAAAATCCTACTAGAAATAGAAAAGTTGCCAAAAATAGAAACCGATAAAACTGCCTAAAAATGAAAGTTTTCACAAAAACTGAGATTTTAGACCAAAGGAAAAGGAATTTGACGATTTGACGACCAGTCATGGAGAGATCGAAGATCTCCGATGATTAATGACGGGCTCATCGACCCGGTCATTTCGACTGGTCGCATGCCCCGATCGGACACCCGGATCAAAAGTTATGGCCATCCGACGGTCGGGGTCGCCCGGGTTTTGTCCTGCATCAACCATTAATCGCTACTCACATGTATAATTGACTAAAATAATAATATATTGATTCAAAATAAAACTATAATGACACAAGACTGTATTTAATGCAAAAGTGTACCGAACGTGTTATATCGCATCTAAGAATGCCAGATACAACCCTTGAACAGATAGAGCCCATATGTCCAACCGGTGCACCGCAACTTACTGAAACAGGAGGAGTTTGTTGGCGGGAGATACCGCAGATCTTGGGTAACTGCGGGTGACTGAAATTCTATTTTTTTCATAGTCTGGCTAAACTGCGTCAACATAAGTCTAGAGTTACTGAGATGGTGCTTGATGACGGGAGAGTGCTATCCTCTCAACAAGATATTGTGGCAGCCATGATGGAGCATTTCAACAAGCTCTGGACAGAAGCCGGACAACAAGAAGAGGTAGGCCTGTCCACCCTCTCCCGACTCAAACATACTAGCATCGACCTCCTCTCTGCTCAAGTCTCTGAAGCTGAAATCCTCGAGGCCATGAGGGAGATGGAAGATGACAAGTGCGTGAACCCCAAATTGGAATAAAACATTCATGTCACTCGATCATCCCCAAATGCGTGAATCCCATGAGGATTAAAGATTTTCGGACGATCTCTTTGTGCAATATAAGTTACAAAATCGTTTCTACTGTTCTTGCTAATTGGCTTCACAGTGTTCTCGGAGAAGTTATAAGCTCATAGCAGTTGGCCTTCCTCCCGGGTCAATCCATCTTCGACAACATCGCATTGGCATAGGAGCTTCTTCACTCAATGCACTGTGCACCGAAGATGAGACCCCTAATGGCTTTCAAGCTTGACATCCGATCAGCGTACAAAAGTGTCCGGTGGTCATTTCTACTCCGGGTGATGGAGAAGATGGGCTTTCGCCCCACCTGGCAATTCTGGGTATTTGAGTGCCTATCCTCTGCCTCCTTCTCTCTAGTGATCAACGGCCGCCTCTCGGGCTTCTTCCAAGCTTCCAGAGGACTCTGGCAGGGAGACCTGATTTCCCAATACATGTTCCTCATCTATTAGTCTATGCCCTCCCAACTATTGAAGACACTGAAAGGACTCAATTTTACGGCGGGAACGAGACCTTCTCCCATCTACTATACGCGGATGACTGCCTCCTGCTGACTAAGGCGACAACTGAGGAAGCTTTCATGATCAATATTGTGCTGGAAAGGTTCTACCATCTTTCAGGCTTGGAGATCAACTAGGCGAAATCCCAACTGCGATTCTCACCCCGTACAGATCCAGCCAGGCGCCTTCCCATATGCATAATTCTCAAGGTGGCAGAAGCTTGAGATCATCTGAAGTATCTTGGTGTCCCTTTTGATGGAGGGAGACTCGGAGCCTCAACTTTCAACGATCTAGTTCATGACTTCCAACACCGGTTATCTGAGTGGTCCTCCTTGAAGCTATTCGGGGCTGGTAGAGTGGTTTTGATTAAGCCTGTTCTCCAAGCTAAGCCCACACATACCTTATTGGCAACCCACGTCCCGACGTCGGTGCTAAAAGACCTAAAGTTTATGTATAAGAATGTTTTATGGAATGGACGTAAAGGTAGTTTGGTAGCATGGAATATAGTCTGTTCCGAAACCGAGGTCGGTGGGCTGGGGCTGAAGAACCACCACATATGGCAGCAATCGCTAAGACTAAAACGAGCTACAAGCCTTTGTTTGGAACCCAACTCAATTTGG
The DNA here is from genome assembly GCA_963920575.1 of Narthecium ossifragum. Lineage (NCBI taxonomy): Eukaryota > Viridiplantae > Streptophyta > Magnoliopsida > Dioscoreales > Nartheciaceae > Narthecium > Narthecium ossifragum. The sequence continues at coordinate 18,861,125 of OY986971.1, read as the reverse complement.
GCTAGGCTGAGTAAGGAGAAATACCGCAGGACAAGGAATCTACCGACATGATACATACCAAGAGGCGCATCCTCACTCGGAGGAGGATTTGCAGAGCTGCCAAGAAGTTGAAGGAGGGTTTGAGAAGGTCACCATCCTTGAGTGGACAAGTAAGTGTCCTACTTGACCCCTGGGTACTTGTGTGAGGACATGTCCCTCTATTCCTGTGGCTCGTTATTGACCACAAGGGCAATTTGATAAATTACGCATTGTCGGTTTGTTTCACACCTGCGTGTGCACACACTGACCTTGATTGTGTATGTGTTTGATTAGAAAGATTAGGTGGGCCCGGGATCGAAAGATCTGGGTTTGGGCAGAAGGATTTGCCCAAACCCCACTTTTGAGTGAAGTAGGATCGATCCGTCCTAGGGGGGAGGATCGATCCCACTATGCCTCAATAGTCTTTGCCAGGCATGCAAAGGATTGATCCTCCCCCCTAGGCGGATAGATCCCTTGTAAGTCTGTTTGAAATCCTATAAATAGGATTTCATTGCTCCTCTTCGAATTTTTTTTGGAAATCCTTCAAATCCGCGCGAAATCTCTGAAATCCGGCTGCTTGGGAAGGGATCTAAGGATGATCCAAGGCATGATAACTCGGATTTAGGAAGATCCAGCGTTGATTGGTAGGTGTTTCTACCCAAATCTTAAGATTTGGTACATAGGGTTGATTTCCGGTTTTGGTTCGAGTAGATCTCCTTGTATAGGTGATGGGTTCTCGATTGGTTAGCGTTTTTGGACTCCTCATGTCCTAATCTATCAGACCTATAAGTTTCACGAAGTTTGGTTTAGTTTTCCGGCCGTGATCGCCGTCGGAAGTTGGCCGGAGGGCCGGTTGGGATCGATCCAATTGGATATTGGACTGATCCAAGTTACACTCAAGATGGTCTGTTCACTGGTGGAAGTTGGATCGATCTATGGGTATGTTTAGATTGATCCCGTGTTTCCCAGGAACAGTGTCTGAGGGTAAAAAAATTTGGTTTCTTGGTTTGTCCGAGTCGGATCGATCCGAGGGCAAGTCGGATCGATCTGAGGGCAAGTCGGATCGATCCATGGGTATGTTAGATCGATCCCACGTGCACCAGAGTGCATCTTTGAGGTTGTTTTGCCCGCGGGGCTTCGTATATATGCGGTTTTGACGGTTTTGCCCGCGGGGCTTGCCATGATAGTTTGTTTACCGCTTTAATGGCATGTTTAGTGATATTGCTATAAACTGCTGTCTGTTATCGCTTTGTGGTTGAATCGGGAGAGCGATGACTCCCGGGATTGTGTAGAATAAATGGGCTGACTGTATACCCTTTATCACTTTGTGGGTAACCGAGGGAGTCATGACCCTCGGGAATGTTTAGTATAAATGGGGCGAAGGTGTGCCCTTATTTGTTGCATGTTTATATTGTTGTACTGCCTAGCTTCCATGCGCATTAGAGGCATGTTAGGCTAGGCGTGGGCGGTGGTTGACCGTCGATCCAGGGCTCTCGGGTACCTCGGATCTAGACTCCTGTATCGATTGCTAAGAGGTGGATGTCGTTACCCCGACATGTGTCGTCATGCTTGGTGTCCAGCATGGGCAAGGGTGTTCTACATGTGCTGAGGTTCTCCCTGTTTGTCGCGGGAGAGGGTTACATGGACAGGAACCCTGGGGGTATCGATGGGATTTATGGGCTCCCTGGCAAGCCTTAGCTTTGATTTGGAGTCTAGGGGTCGGGTTAGCTCTGTTGCTTTGAGTGCTGAGAGTTGGTTGTCATGACCTCGGTTGTTCCGCCAAGTGTGGAGGTCCCGCTTGGAGAGGGGTGTCCTACTGGTATCGTCATGTCCATCCTGTGTCAGGGATTGCCGGAGGTGGTCCATCCTTGAACAGAGGCTGTCGGAGGGACGTACTTGGACAGGTACCCTTCGGGTTATTGACGGGATTTATGGGGTCCTTGGCAGGCCTCAGTAGTTGGCACAGAGTCAGTTCAGTTGCAGTTTCCCCTTCATTGTGTGTGTGTCGTAGAGTAGAACCCTGCTGAGCTTGTGCTCACTCCTACCCGGGCTGCGTTTGCAGGTGCAGGTACCAGTTCTCCTTTGGTGGGCCCCAGTTGCTCGTCTTTCGGTGGCGCGTCGACGTCAGGAAATGCTTGTGGGTCAGGATGGCTTCGGCTGTGCCTTTCGGGAGTCTGCCGAAGATGTAACTTTTTGAGGTTTTTAATATCTTTTGTACATGATGACTGGTTTATGTAAATCTTGATATAACTCTGATGTATGTACAGTTTTTGTAATAATAGTAGTTCTTAGATTTACTTCTGTCCTCTGTTTGTTGTAACTGTTTCCGCCAGTTGATGTTAGTAGATGAAGGAACCCCTCCCCCCCCCCTCGTGTCCCGGTCCGGATGGGTTTTCAGGGCCTTGGCGCGACAACTTGACTCCTCCTTATCCCTTTCCCCATCTCTTTTCTCTAACTCTCTACCGGTGAACCTCCTTGTCTGGGACTTGCTGGACAACTCCGGTCTGTGGAGGGAGGACTTGTTGCAACAGTTTTTTCATCCAGACTTAGCAACTGCAATTCGAGGGATCCATTTGGAGCATGCAAACTCTAGAGACAAGCTACTATGGTCTTTCTTGAGTAATAAAAAAATTACGACGAAGACCATCTATAGCTGGTTGTCGACGAGCTTTGGAAACTGGCAAGGGGAAGCACGGTCGGTGGGGTGGTTAAACTGCTGGAAGTCGCCGGTTGGCCCACGCATCAAATTCTTTCTCTGGAGATTGTTTCACGGCAAGATTCTAACTTCAGAAGCTCTTTGGCTGCTGGGTTGTGCACCAGATCCACTGTGTTGCACATGCGGGTCTGAAACAGAGACCCTCAATCTCCCCTTCTTCATCTTCCCATTCTCCAGCAATGTTTAGGTCCGGGTGTGCCGAAGCTGGAGGGTGCCTACCTTTGTGGACGATTGCTGGTGGGTGTTCACTACAGCGGTTAGATTGGGACTTGGGGAATGCAAAACAGTCATTGGTTGCTCGTTATGGTGGATCTAGAAGTAAAAAAATGATGTCATCTTCAACAACCAGCGCACCTCATCCGAGAAGCTTTCCCGTTTGATAGCCCGCCAGGTCAAAGAAATTTCCTTGTCTTTCCTTCCCAAACCCCCCTCCCCCCTCCCTCCTCCTCAGCAACGCCCATCCTCCGGACAGATGCCTCGGTTCATGGTGGAGGTGCAAGGTTTGGAGCTACCTTCTTTCCAGATGGACTCTCCGTAGTTTAGACCTGGAAGGGCAAGTGTATGGTTAACTCCGTTGTTGAAGCCAAGTTATGAGAGATGGCAAGGGGATTGTGGGAGGCTTTTCGCCGTGGGAGTGTTGATCGTCTTGGAATCTGAACTCGCTGTTGACAACTGGCTACGTCTCTAGTCGTTTCTGCTGGCCTAGGGACGTGATAGAGGTTCTTCTCCATGCAATTTGGAGGATTGCGGCTAAATTCCAGAGCGTTTTCTTCACGCACATACCAAGGGAGTTCAACTCCCTAGCCAATCTGCTTGGATGTCTCCTCTTGGTCTGATGGCTCTTTGTAACTAGTATCTTGTGGGCTTGAGTTGCAATCTAGCGGGCATTGTTGCCTGACTATAAGTTGTGTGATCGGCATCTCCCGGGCTGACCATCGGTATTCTCTTGTCACATAGCCCCCAGGGCTTAACTAATAATAATAAAAAAGAGGATTTGCACTTATTTGTTGAATTGCTCAAATCATTTGTTAGTTCCTCGTCGGGTATTGTCACTTATTTGTTGGAAATGCAGAGGATTTACACTTTCCATTGAGGATAAAAAACTTAACTTAATGAAAAAAATAGAAAGAAAGTAAGAAAGTTACGAATGCTAGATGAAAGCCCACTGATGATTACGTCAACTCGGATTACAAGAAGTGACCCACAGCTGACAGGCGTGGGCTTGGAAATGAATGAGCCAGATGACTTGATACTTGCCCCCATAGAATAACTGGCCACCAAAAGTCGACCAGGAAAGCAGAAACAAGCTGCAGGTTTTTTTTGTTTCCATTTCAATGCCAGTAATGCATATCCTTGGAAGATGAGAAGTCGCTTGAGTGCATTAAATTTTGACGCTGTCATCGGAAAGAGGAGAAGAGAAGACTTATCGATTCCATTGATGCACATTCAAGTGGGGTTCCGTCGAATTTGCTCACGTACGTCCAGCATTTGTTCGTCCATATGTGTGCATCCATCCAAACATTCTTTTTATCTTCTTCATCAATTCTCTCTGATGACTGTCACCACGGGTTCAGTTTGTCTCCTGGCCTCCATCATACTATTATCTCAGTGATCTAAATTTATTTGGATCTCATTCAATAGTGGATCTCATTCAATAGTGGATATCATTAGTAAAATACTAATTCTGATTCAGATGTTAAAAATCTTGACTATTAGATAAAATTGAAACAGATTTGAGTCATTTGGTACAATGGTATAATAGAGGACTTGGTATGACACAAACAGAGTCTAGCTAGCATCACTGACACCTACAGATATATTATACTACGCATGGACCAAGTGATTAATTTTTCCACTTTAACGGTGATAATAGCAACGGGAGCGAAAGTAATTTACTTAAATTTCCTTACTTCCTATATTCTCTCATGTATACTTAAGCTTAATAACAAGGGTTAGTTTGGTAATTTTCTCATATATAGTTACCTTTTTAACCTTAGATAAATTAAAATAGCTAACAAGTGGTGTCTATGGCAATATATCATGATTTTGGTGACACACATGTAATTATGAAAAATATAGTGGCATGTAATTTTAAATGCACCATTAAAATTTATAAGTGCACCACATTTTATTTAAAATACCTAAATTACCGTTTCTTTCTCTCGTGGTGATGGTTGTGGTGCTGGCCACCAGCGATGGGGTGGCCAGGCTGGGCGCGGCGGTCGGCAAGGCCGAGTGGGAAGAGGGAGAGGAGAGAGAGGAGAGAGAGGAGAGAGAATGAGAGGGAAGAGAAAATGAGAGAGAGAGAGAGAGAGGGAAGAGCGAACGGGAGAGAGAGAGAGAGACAACGAGTGGGAGCCCGAGCGTGGGTGGATGACGGTGTCACACCCGGACCCATAAAACCTATCCGGTTTGGGGCATGAGGGACCTAAACCTATTCAATTCATCTCTGCTTCGCCTCCAGCAAGGCTCTATCTGGAATCTGAATTCCCACGTCTGCCCCAACTGAGACGTCAACCCACTGCTCTGGCCCACGCCATACGCTACGCCCGACTACTCTGCGGTAAGTACCCAGCGCTCCTCATAACCAGCACTATCGGTGGAAAGGCTCTCAGCGGCTAGCACTTGAGCACCCTGTGAGTTCCCTCTCAGTTTGACGGTCTAGGCTACCTCTCAAAGGACCGGCACGACGCTACTGCTACCACGGCTGTCACTGATGCTGAAGCCACTGAACTCTACGAACAGCTGCCCTGCTATCTCACAAAACCTGGAACAACAACCCCGAAACTCACCACGACCATTGACCAACTATCCGGTGTCAACCCTCAAGTTATCTATCTCAGTATCCGGGGAACAGTTGAGGGGCATCCCTTGCTGTCGCTCTAGCATACTGAGCCAGGTGATCCAACCAACCCACGTGCTGTCATGCGGTAAGAGTACCAAGAACAGAGGAAGGTACTCCCAATTACACCACCCTCCAAGGGTAGGTGTCGGAGAACAGTACACGAAACTGTTCTCGAACACAATCAACAATGTCTATAGTAGCAATGACTAGCGCCTCTACGCATTACCTCAAAAGGAAGCAAGAAAACCCACAGCTTCCAAGTGAGCGACACTCCTTAATGTCCAAGGCATCAAGGATCTAGAACACCTCCTCCAACTACTCCTCTACTGTCGAAGGATCACCACTGTCACCTCTGAACCACAACGGGTTCACCTCTCGTGATTCCAATAGTATAGAGGCAACACACGTCCTGATCCCTACTCGCTCATATCCAGCACGAGGGGAGACTTACTTCCAGGCGAGGGAACAGACGACACTAGCATGCATGCACATCTCCCTCTGAGACGTCATGTTACAGCCGGAAACCAACAAAACACAACAACAATCAATAAAGGAAAAGCATGTCACACACGGACGCAAATAGACATGCAAGGATGTTCAAGACCTAGAACTATCACATTCCATACTGAAAATCACAACCGCAACCCTAATCCTATCCATGGGACCTACAGCCTACTCTGATACCAAGTTGTCACACCCCGACCCAGAAAACCCATCCGATTCGGAGCGTGAGGGTTCCAAACCTATTCAATCATCTCTGACGCATTTATATAACAAAAATCACAATCAATTTGGACAATTCTATCAAAGGGGCAGCACAGTAATTTCTAATAAACTATTAGCTATAACAGTTCCAGATTAACATCAGGGTAAACAAGATTACATAATTTATACAAACCTCAGAATTATATAATTTACTCCTCGAATACAGATTGATAAACATGTAATTCTCAAAGAGTGAAATCATACATTTTATACATCTATCAAAGTAATCTATGACAAAAGGAACTGTTGAAGATGCCAACACCTCAGGATCCTCGAGCGCCTCCTGAAGTCACTACGCCACCAAAAGCATGTCCAGCAGGCACTGCAGAAAAAGAGCTGACGCCTGCACCTACAAACGCATCCCGGGTAGGAGTTAGTAATAAAGCTCAGTAGGGTTCTATTCTACGTCATATTGAAAAGGAGGAAAACAACAACAGTGTTGTCTCTCCGCTTAAGTCTTAGATATGCCAAGGGTCCCATAACCCTATCGATATCCCAAGGGCTCTTGTCATGAAACTTCTCTCTTGACCATGTTACAAAGAGGCAACGGAACAGTAACATGCAAGATCACCCTTACCCAATCAGGATTCCATGCTTGGGGACCCACATCGAGAACACATCGACAACCATCCGTAGCACTTGGTCTTGGACAAAGGACACGACCCCTAAACGTCAATAACAATATGATAGTAGCCAACTAGTCATCAACCTCGAGAATACAAGATTACTGTAATACAATCACGCCCTAAACCGTGCTACCCTATCTCGGTCCTAGAGCTAGATCCGAGCTGCCCAAGCCACCGGATTAGCAAAACCCCTATTCACCGACGTCCTAGGTTGAATGCCTCTAATGCATACAGTGAAAGTCTAAGAAGGGGTTGATCTTAGGCCTTATAAAAGAAAATCAATTATGAAAATCTAGGGAGGAGGAGTCTACTAACACCGAATGCTTGTAAATGAATAGAGTATAAAATAAGGAAAGTAAATGAAGGATAAGAGACAACTAGAGAGATTGCACCATATTTTTATAGTGGTTCGACCAAACTTCACCCAAAAGTCCTCCTTGGGGTTCCACTACTTGTAAGACTGATGAGTCACTAAATATTCATAATTAAACCCCTTAATTTACCTTTGTTAGCCTGAGAGTGTTTGTATTTGATAGTTTGTTAGTTGATTTCAGGTTTAACAAAGATTCAAGTTAGAAAATACAGAAAAAAGGTTAATATGTTGAAATTACCCTACTTCGTTGTTAGTTTGAAACGAATTCGCCAAAATCTCCGGATAAATCCAACATTGCTGACATTTGGAGGACTACTAGATGACATCAAGATGAACAACTTTCATGTTGGACACTTTGCGAGATTCCGGACAGATTAATAGCAGGTTTGAAGACTATGAAGATAAACAGATGCTGGAAAACTGGTCCGTCGACGTTCAGGAGAATATTCACCAAATATTCTAAATAAGTTCGAATATTATGAAAATCTTCGGGATCAAACAGAAGACGTACTAGTATACATCTTTCGTATTGGACCCGTTTTCCAATTCTGGTTTGATTGGACCCAGTTGCGACCGGAATAGATTGTCAGGAATTAATCCAGGAAATCCGAGTTGTAATAGAAGTCCGACTTAGTCAAAACCCTAATTTTGAGAGTTCTTCTATAAATAGGGTTATTCCATCCGAATTTCTCATCTTTTTGGGGAGAAAAGTCAGAGAGAAAAAGGAGAAGGCTAGGGTTTGAAGACGGAGATCTTTCCGCGGGGATCGATGGCTTCCTTCCCAACACCTATGGATTTTTCTCAATAGATGAGTAGCTAATTTCTAAACTTAGGGATCTCATGAAACTATAGTGTAGCTTTTTGTATTCTTTGGTTTGAATCTTTTATTCTTCACAAGACATGATCTTATAAATTTGCTTTTTATTGTTAATAGAGTTGAAGGAACAAAGTTCCCTTGATGTACTTTCAGTCCTACATGATTTCTGTGATTGATTGTAGAGATTCATAGGATGGTTTTCATGTGATTTATGGTTTGCTAGTGAGATAGGCTATGCTAATCTAGGATATGTTGTTCCAAGGTCATTAGAAGTAGTATAATTTATAATAATTGTAAGGCCGAAGACAATCTATGCCAAGAAAGATAGGTTATGCCGTTAGGAACATAAATCTTATTTAGGGATTCATGTGAGCTTGTAGCCGTATGATTCATAATGTTTAGAGAAATAGATAAGAGGATAACTGAAGAATACATAAAGTGAAACTAAGGTAGATTGAGTAAACCCTATGTATCTCTCTCATTAGTTTAACAAATTTTACTTGCTTTCATTAGATAGTTTTAGTTAATTCAAACTTATCATTGCTTCTTTTGCTTAGATTTAGAATTTGAGAATTGAATTCAATATTTCATGATAAATTCCCTGTGGTTCGACTCCGGACTTCACCGCTATTCTACCTAGTAGTGTAGTGATTGAATAAGGATTATAAATTAAATATTTGATTGAGTTTACAACGTTTTAACGACACGCTTTGTGAACGATCAAAGACCTCTTAAAAGATTTCCTCCAAGCTTCCACCTATCCACCAAGCTTACGGGTGCTTGGTAACTTTTACACTTGAAGTAGTTTTACAAAGGTTAAAGCTCACATCAAGCCTAAGGTTGTAGTTTCCACCACTAGAACACTAGAACTCATTCACATGCACCTTTTTGGACCAACCAAACCTACAAGCTTAGGTGGTAGCTCATATGGTTTTGTACTAGTAGATGATTTCACTAGATACACTTGGGTGATATTCGTTGCACACAAAGATGAAGTCTTTGAGGAATTCACTAGGTTTTGTAGGAGAGCCCAGAATGAGAAAAGTATTCTCATTATCTACATTAGAAGTGACCATAGAGGAAAATTCAAGAACTCCCTTATAGAAAAGTTTTGCAATGATGACGGAATTTTCCACAACTTTTCATCATCTAGAACTCCTCAACAAAATGGAGTTGTTGAGAGGAAAAATCGTACTCTACAATATATGGCTAGAACTTTTTATGTGAGAGCAACCTTCCTAAGTACTTTTGGGCCGAAGCGATTAATACTTCTTGTCATGTGATCAATAGAGTAACATTGAGGCCCATCTTGAAGAAAACCTAATGAATAAATTTTATATCTCATAAGTATATGAATCGGTGTGGTCAGTATAGCAGCAAGACAAGTATCGTTCCCACAGAGATTTGTAAGGATTATTAGAGTTAAATACTAAAGCATAATGGAAAGTAAAGAAAATAAGAAAAGTGAAGTAAGAAATATGAAGTATTGAAAATAGAAGATCTAATAACGAAATAAGAAATGATAGAAATATAATGGATGAAGACTAATGTTATCCGATTTCATCATAACATCCTCATTCTATGCATTGAATCAATAAAACCTCAGTTTAATCCAAGGGTTCGTTCTTTCGGTATGATGATTCATTCGATCGCGGTCTTCACCAAGTACCCCTAATTAACTCTTGCTAATGAATCCATAGCTAAGAGTCAATCAAGAATCCATTAAGCTCTGAAGAATAATTATGAACCAAGAATTGTCTTAGCTTGAACCCGGCTTTGATATAAATTTATTCATTCATAAATCCTGCAAGATTAGGGAATGAACCCTCGTCCAATCTCACATAAAACAATTTACAATACTTCTATTGACCAGATAAAGGTATTTAAGATCTCAATTATTATAATGAATGAAATAAGAAATATAAACTGATTAAATAACCATGATTCAATAACTGTTCGTGGATAAAACGTCGATCTCGCGGGGACGAGATTTCTATTTTATTTTCGAGCAAATCACATTTTAATTTCATATCAGGAAATTGCAGGCACCACACCCCTGGATCGCCAATCGCCAAGTCGGCAGATCCATCATTTACATCCCCGTAGGGAATACCTCCGATTCTAGATCCAATAAAAATAAATATTTTCCTATAATAATAATAATAAAAGGAAAATGAAATGACGTGAGGTCTTGGACCACCACGTTCATCGCCATGCAGGATATCTTTGTCACCGGGGCTTCAAATCCGCCGGAGTTTGGGAAGAGCCGTAAAAGATCCAATTGTTGCTGTGAAGATGTAGCAGCTGGAACAGGGAAGACGTCGTCCGAGCGTCAAAGTTGATGTTGTACGCGTGTCGGAGCTGGTGACGTCGAAGCTTTGTGCTGCCCGAGCGTCGAAGCTTTGTGCTGCCCGAGCGTCGAAGCTGGTTCGTCGAAGCTTGCTCGAGCAAAGGGGATGGAGCCCCGCCGTTCACAAAGTTTGATCGTGTTGGTTGCTGGAAACAGGGGAATAGCTCATTGGGTATAGGCGTGACGCCCTGCGCATGAGGCTGCGGACGGCCGTCGAGTTGAGGAGGCGTCCAAGCTTTGACGATGGACGGCAACAGGAGAGACCACGGCGTGGACCTTGCTGGAGGTGTGCTTCACGCTTCACGGCGAGTCGAGGACGGCGACGGGGTCGGATCCTCTAACTGGATCAAAGGGCTGCGACGGGGCTCCTTCCTTGGGCTGGCGGCGAGCTCCTTTGGATCCTTCCGGCTGGAACAGAGGATGACGACGGCACTCTTAACTGGCTCAAGGACGACGACGAGGGGGCTGCTCTGGTTGGACGACGAGCTTCGTTGGGTTCAGCCGACTGGAAGGAAGATGACGAGTTCTTTGAGTTCCTCCGGCTGGACGACGAGATCTTTGGAATGGGTCAGGGACGACGGCGAGCTTTCCTCTGACTGGACGACGACGATGACCTGGGGCTGGCCCAAGGCCGGTGACGGCGATGGGTTACTCCCTCCGCGTCCAAGCCTTCTCTTCTTCTTTCTTTCTCTGCTACTTTTCTTCTTTCGCCAGCCCTTCTTCCTATTTTTGCCAGCCGGGGTTGGAACAGGGGAAAGCAGGGGAAGCGTTGCCTTCGAAGACGCCGTGAGAGAGAGAGCCTTGGCTCGATCTCCGTCGCTGGCGAGGAACCAAGCTAGAGCAACTTTGCTGGAGGTCAAAGCTGCGGGGCGAGCAGGAGAGTGGAGCTTGAGCCGCGGGATCGACGAGCCTCTTACAGCGTCGACCCAGAGACGCGAGCGTCTCGATGGGTTCCGGCTGTGTTGGCTGGATCTACGTCGTCCGGTGGTGCGCAACGTTGGAACGTCACCAGAACCTCTTCGTCTTCAAGCCTCTTCTTCAGTTTTCCAGCCCCTCAGCCAGCCTCCATCATCCTCCTTTTATAGGCACGAGAGGTGATCTCTTAATATGGATGGAGAATCCTGATTAAGGGATACTAATTGATGCTAATCCTTTTATATAAGGATAGCTCATATAATCCCACCATATTTAGAGATGCTGATTTTTTTTATATGGAATGGGAATACAATCCAACCATAATTGAAGATGCTGATTTCTCATATGGTATGATATATATTTGATTTGGCTGATTTTATATGGGTAGACATTTTGTTTTGAAATTCGAATTTGAAATTCAAATGTTCAGATTTGAATTATCTGAATATTTGTCGAATTATTCGGATATTTGAAATGTCTTATTTAAATTTTAATTTCGATATTTCATATAATACTTTGGAAAATTTACTGAAATATCCCCGGGCAAGCCATATATTTTGGACCGAAATGTCTCCGGCGCAGATGAAATATCTCTGTTCTGGATTTTCACACCCCTGAAGGTGTAAAATGACTAAAATGCCCCTTGGGGTTAAATGACCAAAATACCCTTTCGATTTGGTTATTTAAGCGCGACGCGATTTCCGTGTGTGTCATGGACACGTGCGCGCATTATGTGGTGCGCGTATATTTTGCCGAGATTTAGGCGAATTTGAACTCGCGTATTTTTTTGGGTTTATTTGAATTTTCATATTTTTCCCTTATTTATTTCAGGGAATTTTCTGTAATTTCCCAGGTGTGGCGGAAAATTACCAAAACGCCTCTATATTTACACAGCTTATTTAGAATGCCATCAAAGCTATGTAAGGGCTATTTTTGGAGTATAGTGGGAAATTTAGACATACATTTTGGTCTAAATTCCCAAAATACCCTTGGATGGGTAAAATTACCAAAATACCCTTATTCCTCCGGTTTGTATAGGATGCCGTCAAAACCGGGGATATGTAGGAGATTTGGATGGACTCGACTGTGTGTAAGCCAATTTAGGTTTGGTGCGTCCGGATTCAGCCAGGGGACTTCTGCAAATGTAGTCGACTTAGCCTTAGCTAAAATAGATGTCAACAAATGCCCCCTCGAGGCTTGCGCGTAAAATTCATGTAATTTGAACGGGCAAGGCTCGAAAATTTTTAGTGACTTGTTCACTGGTATTTGTCATAAACAAGTTGGCCATATATGCGGCCTTTGCCGTGATTTTTTTTTTTTTTTGAAATCCCAAATTTCGTGGAAACTGCGATTCTAATTTCGAGAAGAGTGTGATCATGTATATCTTGAGATCGCAAATTTCAGCAAATTGCAATCATATATATATATTTTTGAGAATGCAGATTGTGATTGTGATTTTTAAGATCAAGACTTTGAATTCATATGGGACTCTTCCAGATATTAGGAAGAATCATCGGGACTTGGAGGGGGACTTGGAGTTCATGTGCAATTCCCGCGCTCCCCCATATATATATATATCACGTTGGCTTTGGCCGGTGCATCTTATCTCGGCGTGGAGGGCGAGCATCTCGGCGAGGCCGACCTCGAGAACCCTCGGCAACATGACATAGACGAGCATCGTCCATGAAGCACGGCATGGGCGAGTACCAGCATTCAGTACCAGTGGTTGGGCGACGAGCTTTGGGCGCGGCTTGACAGCTAGCATCGCACGGTGTAGGCGAGTTGGGAGAGGCGTCTGGTCGACGAAGGCGAGGGGGAGGATTGACGACGAGCATTGGTTGTGGCTTGGTGGCGACGAGGTTCAACGCCGGTGAGAGCCGACGCTCGGGCGGTAGCAAAGGCGGGGCGCGGTGCAGGTGAGCTCCGACAATATCTCCTTCTTCTTCTCTTTTTTTGTTCTTCTACGAGGCTCTGCCGATGAAGAAGAGAACCCGACGTCTTGGCGACAAGGTATTGGGCGGCAGCAGTGGATGGCTTGGCATCGCGTTCCTTTCTTTCTTCTTCTTTTTTTTTTTTTTCTTTTTTTCTTCGCCTTCTCCACAAAGCTTCTTCAAGGAGGTCGACATTTTGGCGACGGTGAGGACCAGCAGCAATTTGGTCGACGGTGAAGAAGAGAAAGGAGACCATTGGAGGGACGCCAGTACAACATGGCGTGGGCATAGTAAAGTAGCGGTGCATCGGGACAGCTCGGCGAACAACATCTTAGTGCTTTGGCGTCGGCCTTTGGCGGCGAACTCATGAGGGCGAAATTGATGGATGTGACATGCTTGAGCTGGACGAAGTGCAGATCTGCTCGTTGAGTGATGTTGGTTGTCATGCTCTATCTCACCTTCGGCATGTGTTGATCGTCGCTCCCGGTTTTTTTTTTTAATTCGTCTTCGGCTCTCAATCTATCTGGTCCCTCTGTCAGCCTTTATCCCGGTCGTGTGGCAGAGTGGGCCTTCCCTCTTGGATGCTTGAAGCATGGCGATAATGTTTTGCGACTGCAATGGTGCTGGCGAATCAGCGAGTCCAATTGTAGTAGAGCAGATCAGGGGCGGTGTGTAAGGGCCCTTAGGTCGCTCGCTGCCTCCTTGTGTATATTTCATGCTCACGGATTGCAAGATGTCTCATTCGTGCTATCTGTTTAAGCTCATGAAGCTTGGAGCATATGTGTTTTTTGTATGCCATGAGTTTAGGCATGTGACGCTCGGAGCGCATATATATTTTTTTTTGCGCTGTCAGTTTAGGCTCGTGAAGCTCGGAGCATACATATATATATATATATATATATATATATATATATATATATATATATATTTGTTGTGTACGCTGTCAGTTTAGGCTCGTGAAGCTTGGAGCATATATATTTTGTGCATGCTGTCAGTTTAGGCTCGTGAAGCTTGGAGCAAAGTGTGTTAAAATTTATATTTTGCCGACAGTTTATACTCGTATGGCTTGGAGTATTTGTTGCTTACAGTTAAGGCTCATGAAGCTTGGAGCAACGTGTGTTAAAATTTATGTTTTGCTGACAGTTTATACTCGTATGGCTTGGAGTATTGTTGCTTACATTTAAGGCTCATAAAGCTTGGAGCATTTTAGCCCCTCTTTTTTTTTGTGTTTTTGTGTTAATATGATAGCGATCATCGCTTGGGCATTCATCTGGCCTTCAACATCTGATTTGTCTTTTTGGTGTTGAATTGATCCTCGCGCGGGCATTTATCTTGCCATTGACGCATGATCTCTTATGTTGATGTTGTGTTGATCCTTGCATAGAGCGTGTACCTGGCCCTTAGCATTTAGTTGTTGTGTTGATTTTGAGAAGATCGTTTCTTGGGCGTTTTTTCTTGCCTTGGATGCTCGATCACTCAGGTTGATGTTGGGTTGATCTATTCTCCTGGCTTCTATCTGAGCTACAACAGTTGATCTCTTTTGTGATTGTCATATGAATGGTTGCCTCTGGTTTCTATTTGGCCTTCGGTGTTGGACTTTGTTGTGTTGATATTCTCTGGTGTTGCGCCTTCAGTGATCTGTGCTGCATTCAGCATAGAGAGTGACTTTGATGTTGCTGATCTGCAACCTTTATCTGGCATTCGATTAGGATCCCTTTGTTGTTAACTTGATCATCGCCTCTAACTCGTATATGGGTTTCAGTGCTATATCCTTTATTGGCAGGATCTTATCTTCTACCTTCAGCCTTCAGCCGATGTCATGCAGCCTTTGGCATCGTCATCATCCACATCTTTTCTTCATTCATCCTTAGTTCTTTGTTGCCAATGGAGATCTCTTTGGGCTTCCTATGAGTCTGTTTTGAATGAGGAAGTCGTTGGCGCCTTCAAAAAACTTGAGAAGATTTTGGTGTCGATATTCTTGCCAACTCTGACTGTATCTCAAGATATCAGAGGGCTAGAGCAACGGATCAAGGATTTGGTTGCAGCACTGCCTGACCGAGGGTTTGGCTCGTCTCCTTTTAGAGGTATTCTGGAGTTGCTTCTGCTGCAAGTATCCTCATATGATGCAAAATTCAACGTCATCTTGAGCGAAAGCAGCTCCGAGAAACTGAAGTTGCTGCCTTTGAAGCCCAATTGAAAGTAGAGAAGTAGAAGTTGAAGGTCATGGTAGAGGAAGATGTTGCTTTAGGAGAAAAGATCGCCACTTGAGTGTATATCCCGCTTTTTGTATACGATCTTCTTGTATAGGTGTCATCGTGTTGGCATCCGATCTCTTTGGTGTTGCGCCAATCATTGCTACCTGCTTTTGTCTCAGCTTCGACATCGGATCTCTTTTGTTGTTGGTATGTTGATCGTCACCTCCGGCTTTATCTCACCGTCGGGATCGGACCTGTATATCTTGTTGTTTTGATTGTCACTTCCAGCTTTGTCTTACCTTCAGCATCAGATTTGCTTCATTGTGGGTATGTTGATTGTCACCTCTGGCTCTATCTCGCCTTCGGCATCGGATCTGTTCGGCATGGTAATTTGCTGACGCCGAAAGACAGAATGAGGGCAACATCCAGTGCATGCTGAGGAGTCGTCAGGAATAATTTATGCATGTGGCGAAGACACGGCGTTTGAACAGCATGCCCAAGGCATAGATCTTAGGAACGAGGCTGGCCGTGGCAAGACTAGCAGTTTGCTAATAGAGCTTCATAGCCGATGAAGCGCCACACCGGCTACCAGTTTTCAGGAAACAAAGGACTCGATGGAGCGTATCTAGTTGCTTTAATCCTCTGCTTGAAAGCTTGTTTCTTCCTTTGCCTTTTGCTGATGTAGGGCCTCCCGTAACGATCATGGCTGGGCTCGAAATCAGACAACGTGTCATCCTCATCCAAGTCAGAATGATGCATTTCCAGTAGGGTAGGCAAGGGCATTCCTCGGCAGGTGTCAGAATGGGAGTTATATGCTCATCGTCTTGCGCGAATGGAGAGATAGTTGTGTATCTGTTCCCAATTCGCAGGTAGGGAGGCGCCTGAGGGACATACACAATTTCTTCATAATGAGATGTTGAGGAGGTGTACTCCTCTTATGGAGACTCGGGGTCTGCTGCGGTAGTGATCACTTGTGTTGATTCTACCTTCTTGCCTTTCTGGAGCTTCTTCAGGAGCCCAGCATCCGTGACTCCGTCGTCAATTAATTTTTGGATTTGATCCTTAAGGACGAAGCAGTCTTCGAGTGTGTGCCCAAGTATTCTGTGGTAATGGCGATACTTTGGCTCGTCTACTTTGTTTGCTTCGTGAGGGCGCCGGGACTCCGAGAGCTCTCTGATTCCAAGATCCAACAGACCTTTGAAGATGTCAGGGACCTCCTCTCGGGGGAAGGAATACTCATTTTCAATCCTCTCCTTGAGGGTCTTCACTCACCGTCGTGTGGGATCGGACGAGAGGTCTCTAGACCGAGGCAGCTCGTAAGACTCCCTTGGTCTGAGCATTTGCATCGCCGAAGTTTGGAGTACAGTTTTCCCCTTGGGGAAGCTTTATTCTTCCTTGTGCGCTCGGAAGCCTTGTCAATGGTTTGATTTATGCGAGCCATTTTGGATACTAGACCTCTTGAATAAAGCCCACGTTCATGAGCTTGTCGACCTCGGCGATAATTTTTTGGAATTAACTCGGGTCGAAAGCGTCTTTGAGATTGCTTGATAGGGCGGACATCTTCTGCTATGGAGAGATGGTGGACAACCACATCGACATCCAAGCTTGACATTTCTTTATAGCTCCAAGCAAACGCGTCCCGGTTCTCACGAAGGAAAAGAACAAACTGGTTCTTCTCGTCCAAGGATCGTCCTCTGCCCCCTAGATTAATTTCTTCTAGTTTTTCAATGGTTGCTTGACCACCGCCTTTAAGTTGTGGCGATGCTTTAGGCGTGTTGTGTCTTTGGTGTTGGGTAAGTAGCCTTCAGTGTCCGGCGCTACAGCTGTGTTGTTTTGATGTTGTATGATTGATCTGTAGCCTTCAATGTCCAGCATCAGATGTGTGTTTCTTTGGTGTTGAGTAGATTGCCGCCTAAGCGTATGTCCCGCCTTCCGCATACAATCTTCTTATATTGGTGTTATTGTGTTGGCAATCGATCTCTTGGGTGTTGTGCCAATCGTTGCCACCAACTTTTGTTTCGCCTTTGACATCGGATCTACTTTGTTGTTTACATGTTGATCATCACTTCGGGCTCTATCCAGCTCTCAGCGTTAGATCTGTCTGGCGTGGTAGTTCGCTGACGCCGGGAAAGGCAAAATGAGGGCAACGTCCAACGCACGTTGAGAAGTCATCAGCAATAGTTTGCGCATGTGGCGGAGACGCGGCGCTTGATCAGCGTTTGGAGTAGAGGCATCAGTGAACAGCATGCCCGAGGCACGACGATGAGCTCGAAGCCTAACATAGATCTTGGCGATGAGGCTAGGCGTGGAAACAACAGTAGCTCGTTAATGGAGCTTCACAGTCGATGACGTGCCACGTCGGTGGCCAAGTTTTGTTTGAGGAAGAAACTCGAGGGGAGGAACTCGGTGCTTGAACAATGGCGGTGCATAAATACCACCAGCAAAATAATGTTTGGAGTGGTTGATGGCGGCCAAGTCCAGCGACATCGCAACGGGGCGACGGCAGCAGCACAGGTCCAAGCAACCAGCAATAACCTTGACCGGGTTCTTTAGCAACGATCTCGAGTCTCGACGGCGAACTCATGGATGTTAGAAGAGAAACGTCTGGTTGTGTCATGATGGAAAACATGATCTGAGGTGAGTTGGGACAGCATTCTTCTCCTTCTTCGAGCTTGTGTTTGGAGACAAAGATCAACGATGAAGACGGCGGCAGTAGCGGCTTATTCTTGCTGAAAGAGGCACCGACGCGGTCTTGATCGGAGGTGAGTTTGATTCAGATTGGAGAAGCATTCTCCTCCTCCTCCGAGCTTGTATTTTGGAGACGGAGATCGACGATCATGATGTCGGCAGTTTTCTTCTTCTGTCTCTTTGCTGGGATATTTGAGGAAGTGGATGTCTCATTATCTTGGACTC
Source organism: Narthecium ossifragum (assembly GCA_963920575.1). Lineage (NCBI taxonomy): Eukaryota > Viridiplantae > Streptophyta > Magnoliopsida > Dioscoreales > Nartheciaceae > Narthecium > Narthecium ossifragum. The sequence goes on along the minus strand of OY986971.1, from coordinate 18,842,661 downwards.
CAACGGGCATTGTTGCAAGGATGTTGAAGGTATTCTCCTGGAGAACTCCTTTTATGCTGTCGCATCTTGGAGATGAAATTTTAGACTGGTTGGCTGTAGCTGACAATCCGTATCATAGGTGACTCGAGCCGCAGGCATGGATAGGAGTACGGTGCATGGCAATTTTTCTTCCTTTCCTTCTCAGCGGGCTTCTTCGTCTTGATGAGGGAATGGTCCGACTGTGAAATGTTGCAGTTTCCCTCGAGCTGGAGAGTGTTGTCGGCAGTGTGACTGTTGGCGTCGTTTGTGTCTGAGGCTGCTTCGATTTGAAGACTTTGCAATTCCTGAGCAATACAGTGTACATAGGCTGCGCGCATGTCGGCGAGGTAAGTTTGATGATTCGGGACACTTCGGGCTCATAGCAATGGCGATCATGGAGTGATTCCTCATCATCGTCGGTTGCATGGAGGCCAAGCCAAGGTCTTTTTAAGTCTTCGGTAGGTGATGCCGAGATTGTTTGAGTCACAAGGGTTTTGTCAGGCATTTTGGGCTGTCTCTTGGAAGCAGGGAGGGAGAAGCCGTTGTTACTTGGCGGAGCAGATCCGACACGAACGACAGCCCCCAGCTCTTTTGTGCTCCAGCGCTTAGCTTCTTTTGGTTGAAGACTTCGTGGGCCGGAGATGAAAACATCATCGTCTGTCGAGACAGGCTCATTGCGAATAGTCGCCCCCGAACGCCATTGCGGAGCTCCTGACTCGCTTTGTTCTTTGGCCACCTTCCACTGAGAGCGTGCGCGGCTTGCTTGTGGGAACTTTGAGATCTTTAATTTGGTGAATGTGAGATCCGGCGGGAGAGTCCCCGGCACATGAAATCGCTCCAGGACAATTTTGTTGAACTTATAGCTTCATTTGGTGGTCCGATCCGTTCAGTCCCGCCGACGTCTTTGACTTGATGTCTTTAGCGCCAGCTTTCGTATGTGCACGACTTGATCCGCTCCATCCCATTGATGTTTTTTTGACTTGATGTCCTTGACGCCATCTTCCACGTGCGTACAAGGTAGGTTTGTGACAGCTTCTGTTTCTTCTCCTTGACGACCACAAGATCCAACTGAGGACATTTTAGAGTTGCGCTTACTCCCGTGAGTAGCGACTTCATCTCCTCGCGAGGTCCGTTTACGGCTGCCCCCGGTTGTGTTTGCGGAGTACTTGACTTTAACCGGCGATCCGTTGAGTTCTTTAGCTTCATCTCCTCGGCAGCTTTCAGGTGCGTACGAGACTCTTTTGCAGCATTTCCAACATTTTGACGGGCAGAGGATCCGGTCCAAGGGGTCTTAGCGTCGTATCCTCCTTGGCGCGCAGCGTGAGTTGTCATCTTTTTGCTGGGCCGCTGTAATGACACCTTTGTTTGTGCACCAGTAGTAGTTGACACTTTTGCACCAGAGGTTGCCGCAATTGGAGCAGTGAGCGAGACACTTGATGGCGCTGCGTGCATTGGGAAACCGTCGGTACCCATCGGGATGTCGAACCAAGGCCTTCGAAACAAATAGTCACGAACGCTTCCAAAAGTTACTCATGCCATAGCCTCGATGTAACTCTGATGAGTCAGGTGTTTGGGCTCCGCATTCTTCCGTTGGCGTTCATACTCCGCTCGGAGTAACTGAACATAGCAGTACCGAACGTGGAGCGACGCCTCATCATTTCCTGTCGTGTGGAGGCCAATCCATGGTTTGTCGCGGTACACCTCGTAATGGGCTTCATAGTCAACCTTAGGGGCTACCTGCATTTTCGCAACAGATGGGTAGATTATTTTGGTTTTACCTTTCGGATCTTCGGCACATAGTGCAGAGATCGTCTGGATTGCAGAAGTTTTCTCGGCCACCATGGGTCTTCTCTTGGAAGTAACGAGAGTAAAGTCATCTTCATCGGTCGGAACAGGTTCGACGCGAATGACTGCCCCCGGATCCTCCTTTCGGATCTTCGGCACATGGTGCAGAGATCATCCGGATTGCAGAAGTTTTCTTGGCCACCATGGGTCTTCTATTGGAAGGAACGAGAGTAAAGCCGTCGTCATCGGTCGGAACAGGTTCGACGCGAATGACTGCCCCCGGATCCTCCTGTGGAACAAATGTCTTTGATTGTCTGGCTGCCACTGAGTGTGTGCGCGGCTTGCTCGTTGGAACTTCGACATTCTTGGCTTGATGGGTGCAAGATCCAGCTGAGGAGCCCCAGACACCTGGGTAATTTTGGGGAATCTTCAACTTCATTTGGTGGCTCGAACCATTTAACGGCGCCAACATCTTTGGTTTGACGTCTTCAGTTGCTCCTGAGTAAACACGAGATCCATTTGCGACCATCTTGCTTTTGCCAGATCCAACTAAGGGAGCTTCATCGTTATGCTTCCTTTGATGAGCCCGGAACCCGTCTTGGCGAGTCACCATCTTCTCATGAGATCCCACGATAGTCTTCGCTTGTGCATCGGAGGTAGCTGCTCCTGGAGTGGTGAAGGAAACTTTTGATGGCGTCGTCGGCATTGGGAGGCCGTCGCTTCCAATCGGGATCTCAAATGAGAGGTCGCCAAAGCCAATCGTGACAAATGCTTCCAAAGTCGCCTGCGCCATATCCTTCATTTAAGAAGTTAGACTTGTCAAGATGTAAGAGTATATATGTATTTTTTTATTTTTTTATTTTGATGATTTGTTTTTTCATCATCATCTTCTTTTCTTTTCTTCTTTTTTTTTTTTGGATCTAGAGATGGGAGGTAAGGTGTGGTCCCACTGGGCGTGCCAGATTTTGTTCGTGGATAAAACGTCGATCTCGCGGGGACGAGATTTCTATTTTATTTCCGAGCAAATCACATTTTAATTTCATATCAGGAAATTGCAGGCACCACACCCCTGGATAAAACGTCGATCCGCCGGAGTTTGGGAAGAGCCGTCCAAGGTCCAATTGTTGCCGTGAAGATGTAGCAGCTGGAACAGGGAAGACGTCGTCTGAGCGTCGAAGTTGATGTTGTACGCGTGTCGGAGCTGGTGACGTCGAAGCTTTGTGCTGCCCGAGCGTCAAAGCTGGTTCGTCGAAGCTTGCTCGAGCAAATGGGATGGAGCCCCACCGTTCACCAAGTTTGATCGTGCTGGTTGCTGGAAACAGGGGAATAGCTCGTTGGGTGTAGGCGTGACGCCCTGCGCTTGAGGCTGCGGACGGCCGTCGAGTTGAGGAGGCGTCCAAGCTTTGACGATGGACGGCAACAGGAGAGACCACGGCGTGGACCTTGCTGGAGGTGTGCTTCACGCTTAACGGCGAGTCGAGGACGGCGACGGGGTCGGATCCTCTAACTGGATCAAAGGGCTGCGACGGGGCTCCTTCCTTGGGCTGGCGGCGAGCTCCTTTGGATCCTTTCGGCTGGAACAGAGGATGACGACGGCACTCTTGACTGGCTCAAGGACGACGACGAGGGGGCTCCTCTGGTTGGACGACGAGCTTCATTGGGTTCAGCCGATTGGAAGGAAGATGACGAGTTCTTTGAGTTCCTCCTGCTGGACGACGAGCTCTTTGGACTGGGTCAGGGATGACGGCGAGCTTTCCTCTGGCTGGACGACGACGACGACCTGGGGCTGGCCCAAGGCCGGCGACGGCGATGGGTTACTCCCTCCGCGTCCAAGCCTTCTCTTCTTCTTTCTTTCTCTGCTACTTTTGTCCTTCCGCCAGCCCTTCTTCCTATTTTTGCCAGCCGGGGTTGGAACAGGGGAAAGCAGGGGAAGCGTTGCCTTCGAAGACGCCGTGAGAGAGAGAGCCTTGGCTCGATCTCCGTCGCTGGCGAGGAACCAAGCTAGAGCTACTTTGCTGGAGGTCAAAGCTGCGGGGCGAGCAGGAGAGTGGAGCTTGAGCCGCGGGATCGACGAGCCTCTTGCAGCGTCGACCCAGAGACGCGAGCGTCTCGATGGGTTCCGGCTGTGTTGGCTGGATCTACGTCGTCCGGTGGTGCGCAACGTTGGAACGTCACCAGAACCTCTTCTTCAGTTTTCCAGCCCCTCAGCCAGCCTCCATCATCCTCCTTTTATAGGCACGAGAGGTGATCTCTTAATATGGATGGAGAATCCTGATTAAGGGATACTAATTGATGCTAATCCTTTTATATAAGGATAGCTCATATAATCCCATCATATTTAGAGATGCTGATTTTTTTTATATGGTATGGGAATACAATCCAACCATAATTGAAGATGTTGATTTCTCATATGGTATGATATATATTTGATTTGGCTGATTTTATATTGGTAGACATTTTGTTTTGAAATTCGAATTTGAAATTCGAATGACCAAAGTACCCTTTCGGTTTGGTTATTTAAGCGCGACACATGGCGACGCGATTTCCGTGTGTGTCGTGGACACGTGCGCGCATTATGTGGTACGCGTATATTTTGCCAAGATTTAGGCGAATTTGAAGTCGCGTATTTGTTTGGGTTTATTTGAATTTTCATATTTTTCCCTTATTTATTTCAGGGAATTTTCTGTAATTTCCCAGGTGTGGCGGAAAATTACCAAAACGCTCCTATATTTACACAGCTTATTTAGAATGCCATCAAAGCTATGTAAGGGCTATTTTTGGAGTATAGTGGGAAATTTAGACATGCATTTTGGTCTAAATTCCCAAAATACCCTTGGATGGGTAAGATTACCAAAATACCCTTATTCCTCCGATTTGTATAGGATGTCGTCAAAACCGGGGATATGTTGGAGATTTGGATGGACTCGACTGTGTGTGAGCCAATTTGGGTTTGGTGCGTGTGGATTCAGCCAGGGGACTTCTGCAAATATAGTCGACTTAGCCTTAGCTAAAATCGATGTCAACAATAACATAGAATGATTCTGTTATGCTACATCGGTACCTTAGAAAAGAAACTAGCCACTCATGTTCATCATTAAGATAACATAAGTGTTCAAGGAAAAATAAAGAAAGAAAGACGAAGAAAACAAAACCCTAACGCCGCTTCCTCTCCTCCAAATGCTCCAAAAAAGTCCTCAAAAAGCTCGCTTTGAATAACTCTAAGTTGCCTATTTATAGCCTCCAAAAGATTTCCACTCGGATTCGATCTTGGCCATTTATTTTGCTAAGCCGCCGTATAATGATCGATCATCATAGGGGAAGATGATCCATCATTTCATCCCATAGAAGTGTCACACCCCAAGGATGATCGATCATTTTAAAGGAGAAGATCTATCATTTAAAACATAGCTCTCTGTCATCTCTGGGTGAATAAATGATCGATCATTATAGGGGAAGAAGATCAATCATTTGTCCTGCGTATTTTGTCTTTTTGTCATTCAGACTGTAGCATTGGTACTAAAAATACCGTAACTTCTCTAGGAAACTCGGAATCATAAACTGTAAAATTCTACAGAAACTAGACTTCAAGAGCTTCCCAAAAATATATGACACATTATCTGGTTCTTCATGATCAGGTCCAGTGTAATCTTCCAAGTTGAACCATGTAATATTTTCAGCTTCTTTGCTCCTTTTAATTCCAATTTCCTGCAATTTTCAACCAATTTTTGTGACGAAACATATATGTATAAAAATAGTGCTAAAGAGGTCGATTAAGGTTAAAGAATCTGACAATTAAGATGGTTATAAGACTATTCAGAGTGCACTTTCATACACTCATCAAACCCCATATGAGCTTTGGAAAGGAAGGATTCTGAATATAAGCTACTTTAGAGCATTTGGATGCATTTTTTTTATCTTGAATAATGGCAATGATAATCTTGGAAAATTTGATGCTAAATCCGATGAAGGAATTTTTCTTGGATATTCAGAAAGAAGTAAACGTCATAGAGTTTTCAATAAAAGGACCTTGGTTGTTGACGAATCGATGCATGTTGTTTTTGATGATGCAATTAAAGGTCCTACTAAAGTTAATGATGGGGAAGAAATTGAAGAGACCCAAAATAATATTGATGAAGTCAATGATAGATTTGAAGAATCTCTAGAAATTACTCAAAATGTTCACAATTGTGAGTTGCCAAAAGATTGGAAGTATGGCTTTTCACATTCGACAGAATTGATCATAGGTGAACCATCAAAAGGAATCCAAACTAGATCTTCATTAAATTTATGTGCCAATCTAGCCTTCTTATCTCAAATTGAGTCCAAAATGATTGAGGAAGGACTAGAGGATGATCATTGGATCTTAGCAATGCAAGAAGAGTTAAATCAATTTAAAAGAAATGAAGTTTGCAACTTGGTACCTAGACCTAGTGATCATGCCGTCATTGGCACTAAATGTGTGTTTAGAAATAAAATGGATGAACGCGAATAATCACAAGGAATAAAGGCAGACTTGTTGCAAAAGGCTTCAATCAACAAGAAGGAATTGATTTTGATGATACCTTTGCACCGGTAGCTAGACTTGAGGTAATAAGACTACTTCTAGCTTTTGCATATTACAAAGATTTCAAATTATATCAAATGAATTTTAAAAGTGCATTTTTGAATGGTTTCTTAAAAGAAGAAGTCCATGTTGAACAACCCCCCGGATTTTAGGACTACAAATTAAGTGATCATGTATTCAAACTCACTAAAGCCTTGTATGGATTGAAACAAGCTCCAAGAGCTTGGTATGAAAGGCTTAGCAAATTCTTGGTGGATAATAATTTTTGTAGAGGAAAAATTGATACTACATTATTTACCAAATCAAAAGGAAAAGATTTGCTCTTGGTTCAAATTTATGCTGATGATATTATTTTTGGTTCTACAAATGATAAATTTTGTGAAGAATTTGTCATGTGTATTGATCACTTACAAACTTTGTCGTTAAAACGTTGTAAACTCAATCAAATATGAATTTATAATCCTTATTCAATCACTACATGACTAGGTAGAAATAGCGGTGAAGTCGGGAGTCGATCCACAGGGAAAACGTTGGAAACTGAAATCTATTCTCAAAACCCTAAACTAAGGAAAAGAATGAAAGATAGAATAGAGTTATCTAAACTAATAAAGAAAAGAAATAAAAGGTTGATCAATTTGAATCAATGGATAAGTGACTTAGGAATTACTCAATCCGCCCTAGTTTCGCCTTCAATCTTCTCTAGTTATCCTCTTGTTCTCTTCTCTCAACATTATGGATCATATGGCTACAAGCTCACATGAATCCCTAAAATAAGATTTATGTTCCTAACGGCATAGCCTATCTTTCTTGGCATAGATTGTCTTCGGTCCTACGATTACTTTAAGTTATACTACTCCTAATGACCTTGGCACAACCTATCCTAGCTTAGCATAGCCTATCTCACTAGCAAAACATAAATCACATGAAAACCATCCTATGAATCTCTACAATCAATCACAGAAATCATGTAGGACTGAAAATACGTCAAGGGACTCTGTTCCCTCAACTCTATTAACTATAAAAAGCAAATTCATAGGATCATGTCTTGAGAAGAATACAAGATTCAAACCAAAGAAGATAGAAAACTATGCTAGGGTTTTATGAATAATCCTAAGTACAATAACTAGCAACTCATCTTTTGGATGAAAGCCATCGGGTTGGAGTAGGAAGCTGTCATCATCCACATCCTCTCCGTCTTCTTCTTCCTCCTCCAAAGATTGTCAAAAAGATGATAAATTCGGCTGGAATCACCCCTTAATATAATAGAAACCCTTAATCCCGGAATTAGGAGTTATAGTTGAACTTAAACTCTAATTTCCCAAAATTCCGGGTTGTTGACGTCATCGGAGTGATCCATCGGACTCAAATATGATCCATCGCTCCAGTCGGACTGGGTCTGCCACGTTATCAATTAATTTCAGCCTTTCTCAAATTTCAGCTTTCATATTTCGGACTTTGCTTCAAAATTGGCGTCAATCTATAGAGCATCTCATAAAGTCTTCAACATGAAAGTTGTAGCGCTTGAAGTCTACTTTCATCTCTCAGAATTTCAAAATTTTTGGAAGTTTGTAGAATATCTGGTGATTTATTTCGAAACAGTCGACGAAGCAGTTTTCTTACAGAATTTTGTGATTTTTAGCCGAATTTCTGATATTTCTTCTCAAATCCTACTTAAACCTGAAATCAAGTAATATGATATCAAATACACCTACTCTAGGCCTAACAAAGGTAATTTAAGGGGTTTAATTAGGAATAATTTGTGACTCATCATGTATGCAAAGTGCGTTTGAGATGAGATTGATGGGAGAGTTGAATTATTTTCTTGGATTACAAATTATGCAAACTCGAGGAGAAATTTTTATATGTTAAGCCAAATACATTAGAGATTTACTCAAGAAGTATGATATGATTCGACCAAAACCTTTAGCGACTCCTATGAGTAGTACGATTAAATTGGACAAGGATGAAAGTGGGAAACCGGTTGATCAAACACTTTATAGAGGGATCATTGGTTCTTTACTCTATTTGACTACTAGTAGACTGGACATCATGTTTAGCATTTGTTTTTGTGCTAGACATCAATCATGTCCTAAGGAATCGCATTTGGGTGCGGTCAAGAGGAGTTTTAGATATCTTTCGGGAACCAAAAACTATGGTTTATGGTACCCTAGAGAATCATCTTTTGATCTAATTGACTACTCAGATGTGAAGTTTACCGGATGTAAGCTTGATAGGAAAAGCACAAGTGGTACATGTCACTTTCTTGGTCATGTACTTGTTTGTTCGTTCTCCAAAAAGCAAAATTCAGTTGCTTTATCCACCGTCGAAGCAGAATACATCGCAGTGGGTAGTTGTTGTGCACAATTACTTTGGATGAAAATGCAATTTGTAGATTACAACATACATGTAGGTAAAATTCCCATTAGATATGACAACACTAGTACTATAAGCCTATCCAAGAATCCCATCCTACATTCTAGAACAAAGCATATAGAAATTCGACACCATTTCCTTCATGATCACACACAAAAAGGAGATATTGCACTTGAATTTATTAGCACCGAGTATCAAATTATGAATATTCTAACCAAACCCTTGAGTGGAGACATGTTTCTATATCTACTAAGGGCGTGTTTGGTTGGAGAAAAGTAGGGGCAGAGTGGGGCAACTGGCAGTACTCCCTTCACTTATGGGCGTTTGGTTCGGCCAGGGAGCCGATGGAGTGTTGGGACTCGTTGGATTAAAATAGCCTACATCAATGTTTTTACTCCAGCCAAAAAACGGAGAGAGTTGGCCTACTGAAGTGGTTGTACTCAAATTAAATGCCAACCACCCACCCATACACATCCATTACTTCTCCCACTTGAAGGCTAGGGTTCCTTCTCGTCACCCCGTTCACCTCCTCCCAGTTGCGGCTGTCTCCGAGGGTGGTGGATCAGCTTCGTTGCCCGGCGACGATCCGGGTGGGCCTCCCTCTCACATGTGCCTCTCTCCCCGCTCCTCGCTCGCTCGGAGACCGCTTCCATCTCCACGAGGGTATGTGTCATCTCCTCTCCGCCTCCCATATGAAAACTATCTTATAGATCTCTATCATCAATCACCGAAAATAAGCAGGTCTAAAAATACGTCAAGGAACTCTATTCCGTCAACTCTTTTATCTTCAAAATCAAATCCATAAGATCATATCCAGATGAAGAATACAGGATTCAAAGTAGAAAAAATACAGAGAAGATATCTTAAAGCTTCATGTGATCCGAGTAGTAGAATCAACCACTCATTTTGGGAATGGAAGCCATAGAATTGATGAAGAACTTCAAGGATCCACGTTGCATCTCCACCATTTTCAGAAACCCTAATTCTCTCTATTCTCTCTATGGGGGCTCTCAATTTTCGGCCCAAAATCCTCTTTATATAAGGATAGACTCAGCCAAAACATCCACATCTCAAGCAGGACTCTATCTCTAATGTTTTTGTTTCCACCCTACCGATCAATTGCTCACTTGACCGATTGATCGTCACTGTTCAACGATTGATCGCCCGTCTGGCCGATTGATAGACCGTCTGGCCGATTGATCGTCTAGATTGCTTTCTTTCGCCAACTTCATCTTGATAAATCTAGCACTTCTGTACGGAATTTGGTGAATCTTCCAACATGAAGTCGTTCATTTCAGTGTCTTCTAGTAGTCCTCCAAATTCCAAAACATTTAGAGATTTTCTGGATATTATGGTGAATTCTTTTCAAACTGACAGGGGAGTAGCATATTTTCATCATATTAACCTTTTTATGTATTTTCCATCTTGATCTTCATTAAACCTGAAATCGACTAACAAACTATCAAATACAAACACTCTCAGGCTGTCAAAGATAAATTAAGGGGTCAAATTATGAATATTTAGTGACTCATCACACCCCTAACTTACACTAGGGGTGTAACAAGCCTTTAAATCTAAGTAGCCACTTTTTTATGTCTCATGATTGCACATAGCATATGTAACAAGCCTTTAAACCCCTGGGTTACCTTAGTGGAGATGTTATAGGCTCTTGAGGGTTTTCAGGGATGACATTTACAAACATCTATACATTCCCTTGAATATGCCATTAGAAATGATACCCATAAATATATCCTTAAACTCATAGTCACATAAAAATATGGTAACTCAAAACATGCCATAACATATTTCCAACACTTTAACATATTTAATCATGATTAAAAACAACTTTAATACTCCTGTGTGTGAATAGAGTTCCACATGCTTCAGAGTATCAATTATATCTAAACACTTCAACTATTCAAGATCACAATCTTATCCAAGCACATATCTTCCACTTATCACATAACAATCACTGTTTTCATTCTCTTTTTTTTGTTTTTTTTTAATGACATGTGCAATTTTATGATCTCTTAAGCTTTCTTCATGATCCATGTAACGAGGTTCAAGCTAACGACTCCCAAACCATACGGCTTTAGGGCACTAGTCTTTTTTTTCAGGAAATTCAACTGTTTTACGCGAACACCGTGCTGGCCAGGCCCACTGCCCGGCTACTAAGTTGAAAATCCTTTTTTTCACATATATTTTGCATATTCAGATAGTTGCATATGTTCATGTATTTTCTGTCAAATGACATAAAACTGTAAATCTATCATATTATCATGCTTAGCATCTAATATCAACTCTTCAAGATGTGAAAGTGTACATGTGTATTAGGATATGTCTAGTCATCCTTAAATCATGGTAAAAGTGTTAAAGTATAGAAATAATGTTATGCATAGCAAAAATTTACGATCCCTTATATGACATAAGAGTTTCAGAATAATTCAGAAGATAAATTTTTAAAACAAGCAAGCATCTTTGTCAATTTATATCATAAATTCATTATTTTGACATAATTCAAGGCATGTATAATATTTGGTTATCTAAAAAAAAGTAAATTCCTAAAATCTACCCCCAACTTAAATGTAATTGTCCTTAATTACTCTAAGTTATAAAAAGAAAGCAATGAATAAAGAGTAGAGATAATCATAGTATCGTGCTATAAAGAATCTTCTCAAGGATTATGATTACCATATCGCCCACACAATGGAAACATTGCCACCTACGAAATTCATGTCTCTAGAAAATACTAAAAGAGTAAAGCCATAAAAATCACTATAAAACATGAGAGACATATATAAAGAATTTAAAATAACCCCCTGATCAATATAGATATAGTTTGCATAAGTATCCGCCCCAGATGGATGTCCAAAGGAAAACCTGCCATAAAAATACCTTTCCAAAAGATCAAAGAAAATAGAATGAAAAATATAGCAAGAATAGCAAAAAGGCATAAGAATCATTAAAAATTTCGGTAGTCTCGTTTGTATTTATTAACTAAATATCTTCTACAACCATTCATCCACATTAGACTTAAAAGATAAACATGAAAACATCAAACCATCCATGAACAACACCCAAAATAATCAGCATCCTAAATATCATCCTGATTGAAGATCGAGACCGTCTGATTTCAATTATGAGCTTTGGAGCACCTGGATCAAGTTCTGTAGCAGTTGGACGCCCGAGAGCTCGCCGGCGGTGGATCGACAGTGAAACGTCGGCATCGGAGGACAGTAAGGGTATAGAAAGCATCGTGATGGCCTAAGGAACTCGCCTATATGATATGATTGAAGAATTGGCCTACTTGGCGGCGGATTGAAGGTGGTCGGAGAGGTTGAGACTGTCAGAGGTGGGATCTAGTGACCCAGCCATCAAGGAAGGATTTTGATGGTAGTAGAAGGTCCGTGGTGGTCGCGGGAAGGTTCTGGAGGTGGTGCAAGGTGGTGAACGGCCGTGGAGGATGAGATCGATGGGTGCGGAGGGGCTTACCGGCGTCGAAAGAGAGGATATCGAGGGAAGAGGAGGCTGAAAGTCCAAGAGGGGGGGTGAATTGGACTATTTCCGAAAATTCGATAAATGAAAAACCTAGGTAGGGGAGTTCAAGACAGTAGTATGCTTGTGAATAAGAATAAAATAATGCAATCAATTAATAGAAAGAAGTTAGAGAGATTGCACCGTTGTTTTATAGTGGTTCGACCCAACCTTGGTCTACGTCCACTTCACTCAAGGCACTCCTTGAGATTCCACTACTTGCAAAATCGATTACAAGTTTTCTACCAAGCTTCCGGGTGCTTGGGAACCTTACAATGTCACCGACCAACTATTGGGATCTTCACAAGTTGCTTCTTCACACTTGTGGAAGCTTTACAAAGATTGTGGCTCAATGGGAAAGTGTAGAAGACTTTGCTAAAACTTGCCCAAATGCTCTAAAAAAAATAGTTAATCTTCTCACAAGTTTACAACAGAAGACTGCTTATATTTCGCCTTCAACCAGCTCAAGAACCAGCTCCAACGGCTCCCTACAACTCTCCAACGGCTGGTTTTTTACTTTGCGCGTTGCTAGCGGTCGATCCATGCATCGTCCGCCACATCGACCGTCATGTACAAAAACTCAGCCTTCTTGAGCCGCGGTCGATCTGCCCATCAACCGTCGTATCGACCGTGAGCCTCTGTTGTGAAAAATGCTTCCCAGGGTCGATAGTCCGATCGACCGTCGCTTCTTCACTTTCCATCATCATACTCCACGGTCGACCGTCGCATCGTCCATCGGATCGTCCGTGAGCCTACAACATTCAAAACCAAAATAACCATGTTCCACGGTCGACTGGTTCATCGACCATCGCATCGACCGTGAGGCTCTGTCAAAAAAAATGGCTTCCCAAGGTCGATACACCGATCGACCGCGAGCCAACATTTCATAAAGCCAAGTTTGGTGCATCCACCGTGCAACCCCACGGTCGATCCATGGATCGATCGTCGCATTCCCACGGTCGACGTCATCCACCGTGCAACATCATGATCAGATTCATGCATCGACCGTCATTACATTAATTTCTCAAATATTTAATTTAAAGCATCCAATTAAAGGGATAATAAATGTTAAACATATATTTTATCATTTAAAGTATATTGGCATCATCAAAATAAGGTTAGGATCAACAGTGGCCAGAGGATGGTACGTAGAAGGATGGTGGAGGTTTTAACTATGATTTGGAGGCACGGGGAGGGCTGGAGAGGTGACGGAAGGGCGGCGGCTCAAAGTGAGCTGATCGGAGCCGATCAACCCGGGACGATGAGTCCTTGGCTCACAATAGAGCTTGGGCGAGAACGAGAGAGAAAGAACGAGGCAAAAAGAAAAAACGGGAAAAGTCTCGAAAAAAATCTGAAAAATTAAGGAAAAACCTAAAAACTACTGGCTTGCCTCCCACGAAACGCGCAATTTTACGTCTTTTGCTAGTTGTCCCTAAAATGATCAGTGATAGCTCGGGTCCATCAGTTCGACGGACTCAATCACATCGATGTGAGTGATGACCTTTAAATAGTGTTTTAATCTATGCCCATTAATAGTGACAATTTCATTTGTGTGGATTTCTAATTTCCACAGCTCCATGTGGAAATACTCTATTTATAATAAAAGTTCTAGTCCATCTAGATCATAATTTTCCTGGGAAAATACACAATTTAGAATTGAACAGTCAAACTTTTGCCCGACTTCAAAATTCCTCCTTGAAATGTGTTTATCATGGAAGGCATTTGTTCTTTCTTTATAAATTTTGGAATTCACATAGGCCTTATTACGAATTTCCTCAAGTTCACATAAACTTAGTTTCCTATGTGCAGTGACGACATTAGTATCAGTGTTAAGCTTTTTAATGGCCCACATAGCACGATGCTCTAACTCTACTGGTAGATGTCATGGTTTACCAAACACTAACCGATATAGGGATACCAATAGGTGTTTTATAAGTTGTCCTATAAGCCCAAAGTGCATCATCTAATTTTGTGGTCCAATCTGTGCGGTCTACGTGAATAGTTTTTTCTAGGATACGTTTTATTTCCCTATTAGAGAGCTCTAACTGACCACTGGTCTGAGGATGATAGGGTGTCGCTATCTTATGTGTGATAGAGTACTTTCTAAGAAGGGAAGCAAAATGTTGATTGTTAAAATGAGAACCACCATCGCTAATAATCGCATGAGGATGACCAAATCGATAAAAGGTGTTATTTTGAAGAAATTTAACCACAACTTTATGATCATTTGACTTCTTTGCTATAGCTTCAAATCATTTAGACACATAGTCAACCACTACAAGGATATATAGAAAACTAAAAGAAGGTCGAAAAGGGCCCATGAAATCAATACCCCAAATATCAAAGATTTCGGCAACTAAAATCAGGGATTGATGCATCCCATTCCTATAAGAGATATTTTCAGTTTTCTGACATCAAATGCAAGATTGGCAAAAATTATGAGAATGTTTAAAAATCATGGGCTAGTAGAATCAGCATTGTAGAACTTTTGCAGTAGTTTCCTTTTCTGAAAAATGACCACAATAAGCACGTGTATGACAGAAAGTAAGAATGACATCAACTTCTGACTCAGGCACACATCTTCTAATGACTTGATCATAACAATGTTTAAATAACTTAGGATCTTCCCAAATATAATATTTAATATGAGAAAAGAATCTATCTTTTACATTTTTAGACCAAGAATTAGAAAGTTTGTTTGATACAAGATAATTAACTATATGAGCATACCAAGGCTGTGAAATTCGAGTAACCTAAAAGAGGGTCTCATCTGAAAAAGAAGCACTGACATGAGTTTTGTCAAGAATATGTTCTAAAGGAAGGCATGACAAATGATCAACTACATTTTCTGAACCTTTCTTATGTCTAATTTCAATATCAAATTCTTGCAAAAGCAAGATCCATCGAATTAGTCTAGATTTAGCATCCTTTTTAGCTAAAAGGTATCTAAGGGCAGCATGATCAGTATAGATAAGGATTTTGGAACCTAGGATGTAAGGAAGGAACTTTTCTAATGCGAATATTACAGCTAATAATTCCTTTTCAGTAGTAGTATAATTTAATTGAGATTCAGAAAGGGTCTTACTAGCATAATAAATCACATGTGAAATTTTATTTATTCACTGTCCTAACATAGCCCCTATGGCAGAAGCAGAAGCATCGCACATGAGTTCAAAAGGTAAAAAATAATAAGGTGTATTAACTATACGTGCGGTGGACAATAAATCACGAATAGTCTTAAAAATAGTCAAACATGCATCATTGAAGACAAAAAGGATATTTTTTGCTACAATTCACATAACGGTCACAAAATTTTAGAAAAGTCTTTGATGAATCGACGATAAAATCCAGCATGACCTAAAAAATAACTAATCTGACGCACAGACGTCGGTGGAGGTAAATTAGAAATTAATTCAACTTTAACCCTATCAACCTCTATACCTCGTTTAGAAATAATGTGACCTAAGACAATTCCTTCTTGTACCATGAAGTGAGTCTTTTCCCAGCTAAGAAGTTGATTAGTTTCAATGCATCGATCAAGAACTTTAGAAAGATTGTCTAAACAAAACTCAAAAGAATTTCCAAACACAGAAAAATCATCCATAAAGACTTCAAGAAATTTTTCAATCATATTAAACAAGATGGCCATCATACACCTTTGGAAAGTCGCTGGTGCATTGCAAAGACTAAAAGGCATCTTACGTTAGGAGAAAGTACCAAAAGGACATGTGAAAGTAATCTTCTCCTGAGTATTCATCTAGAAAATAGTAATAACTCTGACCAGAAAGTCTTTCTAAAATTTGATCAATAAAAGGTAAGGGAAAATGATCTTTCCTAGTCAAGACATTAAGTTTACTATAATCAATGCACATGCTCCATCCCGTAGTATGGCGCATCGGGATCTGCTCATCGGTCTCATTTTCTACAACTGTTAAGCCTGATTTCTTAGGAACTACCTGTGTAGGGCTAACCCAATGACTATCAGAGATTGGGTGGATAATTCCTGCATCAAGAAGTTTCACCTCCTCTTTCTTTACCACCTCTTTCATATGGTGATTGAGGTGGCATTGCATATCTATAACAGTTTTGGACTCATCCTCGAGATGAATCCTATGCATGCAAATTGAACGGTTGATGCCTTTCAGATTGGCCACTGACCATCCTATGGCATTCCTATGGAATTTCATAACTTCTATAAGTTGACTCTCCTAATCACTCGAAAGGGATAAAAAGATGATAACGGGAAGAGAGGAATCTGACCCTAGAAAAATATATTTTAAATTTTAAGTAGTGGTTTTAATTCTAATTCAGGTGGTATTTCAAGTGAAGAAGGTGTAGGTGTAGAACAAAGCGGTGGAAGGGTTTCAACCAACCAAGAAACAATTTCTGTATCCGCTGTGCACTGACCAATGGATGGGCCGTCTGGCCCATCGATCGGTTCTCGGCCGAATGATTGATCCTCTGGATGATCGATTGGTTGAGCTGAGTCATGTGGTTCAATGTTATATTTCATTTATGCAGTATCTAGAATATTTACAACATCATGATCAGATTCATAATCCTTCAAAATATCGGATATTTCATCAGAAATCATAGCATATGATTTAGCATCAACACATTCAGTCAAAGTATCAACATTAAAGCATTCATCATCCTTAGGCTCAGGCAAACATTCAGTTTTAAAAATATTTAATTTAACATGCATGTGACCAAAAGAAACATCCATCACACAAGTTCGACAGTTTATACATGCATTAGCAGTGGCCAAAAAGGGACATCCTAAGATAATTGGTAGTCTTTTTGCGGTGGACAACAGGTTCCATATCCAAGACAATGAAGTCAACATGAAAGAAAAAATTATCCACCTTAACTAAAACATCCTCCAAGATACCTCTAGGTGTCTTAATGGATCTATCAGCTAATTTCAAAATCACTGGTGTCTGTTTAAGTTCTCCCATACTAAATTTCTTGTAGAGGTAATAGGGCATAAGGTTCACACTTGCGCCTAAGTCTAGAAGGGCACCATCAATATGGTACTCTTCTATACAACAAGATATGGTAGGGGTACCAAGGTCTTTCAATTTGGGTGGCGTATCAGGTTTCAGAATCGAACTAACTTGTTCGGTAAGAAAGATCTTTTTAGAACCTTTGGATTCGGCCTGGCATTTATGGGTACACAGATACTTAAGAAATTTGGGATAAGAAGGGATCTGTCTGTTGGTATCGAGCAAAGGTATGTTCATATTGACTTGTTTAAAGGTTTTAAGAATCTCTTCGATAGTTTTTTGGACTTTTATGGTTGAAGATGGATCCTTAAGAGCTGCTGGAAAAGGCACTTTTAGAATGTTTTTAGCTGGATAAGGCTCTCTAGAAACAATTGGATCATAATCAGGTGGGAGAAGAGAGGCATCTCAAACTGGATGATGGATCGACTGGGCGGTCGATCGATCATCGCCCGGACGATGGATCGTCGGGTAGGCCGATCGATCGTCCGTACTGACAGGTTCACCTATTTGATTATCTACTGTTTTTCACTTCTGAGGGTCACAATGGCCTTAGCACTCTCAATGTTTTGGCTTTCTACATAGTGATGGCCTCTGGGGTTAGTGACAGGTTGACTTGGCAAGTGTACTTCCTCTCTTTTGGCTATAGTGTTAGATAGTTGAACCAATGAATTCTCAAGTTTAGCAATAGATTGGGTATTAGAATTATACTGGTTCTCTATTCTAGACATAGAATTTTTCATTTGTGAAACTTTACTTGTCATTTCTTGTCTTAGTACACTCATATTTTTATTCATGGTAGTCATGGCTGAAAGGATGGAACTCAATGTTGATTTAAAGGTGGATTGGACTGTAGAGGCTGAATTTGATTGTGTAGGATACGGAGGGTTTAGATTTGCAGAAGGTTTTGGTCGGTACTTGAAAGTAGATGGATTGGACATATTATTTTACCCTTGAAAGTTACTTGATTGTTGTGGCTTCCAACTAAAATTATGCTGATTTCTCCAACCTGGATTGTAGGTATTAGTATAAGGGTTGTTCTAAGATTTAGAAAAACCATAAGTTGCATGAACATGTTCCTAAACAAAGTCAGGGAAATTGGGAGCTAAATAATAATCAGCAATTGGATGATCAGAGCTAAGACAAAGGGCACAGGTTTCAAGAGAAGTATTAGGCAATTATTGAGTAAGAGTTTGACCTATTTTCAACTGATTTAAGTCTATAGTTAGGAGGGTTACTTGTGCGGAGAGACTTTGGAATTCAGAAATTTCATGAATTTCTCGAGAATTATGAACAATGATAGACCGACTCCTAAAAATTGAGGCATTGTGTTGTGAATTTTCACCAAGGTTGTCATACATTTTCCAAATAGCAGTTCAAGGCTTTACTAAGAACAACACCCCTACAGCAGGCTTCGACCATCGCTCTATGATGATCATTTAGACCATTATAAAATGAATGAGCTAACTGCCACTCATGCATCTCATGATGGGAACACTCTCTACGAAGATCCTTAAATCTTTCCCAGGTTTCATGAAACATCTCGTCTTCATTTTGCTTACAGTATATAATCATAGTACGATAATTTTGAGTTTTAATGATAGGAAAATATTTTTTAAGGAAAACATTCTGAAATTGGTCCCACGTTGAAATCGAATTTGGAGCTAAGGTTTGAAGCCAATGTTTAGCCTTATCTTCCAACGAGAAAGAGAAAAGTTTACGTCTAAAGGCATCATCGTTAAAATGCTCAAGTTTAAACATGGAAAGAATTTCAAGGAAACTAGCTATGTGTCCATAAGGGTCCTCATTTTCACGCCCATAGAAACAAGGTAAAGTCTTAATCCAGTTAGGTTTAATCTCATAATATGTAGCATTAATGGCAGGTGGGTTGATACAAGAAGCATAGGTATAAGGTCAAGGTATGAAGTGCTTCCTAATTGGGACTTCTCTCTGGTTATTACTATTAACTCCCCTACCAATATTAGCATTAGGGTATGTGACACGTCACTCATTTTCAGCCAATGTAACAAAAGTCTCTTGAATATATCGCAAGCTAATTAACACTTCCTGATAGTTACTTAAAGATTTCTGTCCTAAGGTTTTGGTTGTTCTGAGTGTGGCCTCTATTTCTAAATCCAAAGGTTTCAGGGGGATGTTTAGGGATCGTCTGCCATGCATGCAAGATCACAATCCAAAACGAAAAGACCAAGAAAATAGAATATTTGGAGGAGAGGAGAAAACTATGGAATACCACAGCTGAGATGAACGGCTATAAGTTAGAAGACTTATCTGGCTGCGCCGTCCCTGGACAGTCGGAATCAAATCTGACTGAGTGTATCCAGGCAACAGGCAAGCTATTTTCTTCACGAAAAATCCGTTCTTCTGCTACATGTGGACGATTGATCGGCCTACCAGCCGATCGATTGGTTTCCAGACAATTGATCAGCTGTTCATCTGAGAATCACAGATACTTCCTTGTCATGAAATGTCCAACTTTAGATTGCAAAAATTCTGAAAATTGTAAGAAAAATTCCAAAGAAAAACTAAAAATAAAATAAAACTCTAACTATGCCTGGAAAAGTGTAAAGAGAAATCAACTCTTTTGTCTCAAGAATTCAGAAATGTCTCCCCGACAATGGCGCCAAAAACTTGATCGTCTATACATGTGTCGCTAAATCGTGCGTACTCTCAGTTTAAAATTTTATAAACCCTTATTTCAATATTAAATTCAAAGGATAGTATAATGATGAAATTAGAGGTCGATTCACAGGGAAACTATTGATTCAAACAGCGAAAACAAAACTAACTCTCAATACTCTACTCTAAAGCAACAAAAGGGTTTAATGGGTGTTTGGAATTTAATTAATTAAAATTAACTAAGAAAGCAATGGAAACTAAGATAAATAAATCAATGAGAGAAAAACCTAGGGTTACTCAATCCACTTTAGTTTAACTCCATGTATTCTCTAGTTATCCTCTTGTTTTCTTATGTAGACATTATAGATTCACGGCTTCTCAAGCTTACATGAATCCCTGAAAAAAGGTGAGTGTTTTCCAAAGGCATACTTTATCTTTGATTAGCACAGCTTGTCTTTGGGGTAACCTTAGCACAACCTACCGTCTCTAAGCATAAAGTATCTTATCGGCTATTCACAAACCACATCAAAACTATCTTATAGATCTCTACCATCAATTATTGAAATCAAATAGGTCTAAAAATACGTCGAGGAACTCTGTTCCCTCAACCCTTTTATCATTAAAATCAAATCCATAAGATCATGTCTAGATTAAGAATACAAGATTCAAACTAGAAAAAATACAGAAAAGATATCTTGAAGCTTCATGAGATCCCTAAGTAGTAATATCAGCCACTCATATAGGGGATGGAAGCCATAGATTTAATGAAGAACTTCAAGGATCCACGTTGCATCTCCACCGTCTTCAGAAACCCTAATTATCTCTTTTCTCTCTATGGGGGCTTTCAATTTTTAGCCAGAAAACCTCTTTATATAGGGATATATAGACTCAGCCAAAACATCCACATATCAAGTAGGACTATATCTCTAATGTTTCTGAAATTAGGTTTCTGCTCTACCGATCGCTCGCTCGCTCATCTGGCCGATGGATCGCCCGTCTATCTGATTGATCGTTCAGACTGCTTTCTTCAGCCAACTTCATCTTGATAAATTTTGCACTTCTGTATGGAATTTTGCGAAGCTTCCAACATAAAAGTTGTTCATCTCAGTGTCTTCTAGTAGTGCTTCAAATTCCAGGAATTTTAGGATTTTCTAGAAATTATTGTGAAGTCTCTTCAAACTGACAGTGGAGCAACCTATTTTCATCATATTAACCTTTTTATGTATTTTCCATCTTGAATCTTTATTAAACCTGAAATCAACTAAAAAACTATCAAATACAAACACTCTCGGTCTACAAAGATAAATTAAGGGGTCAAATTATGAATATTTAGTGACTCATCATGTAACAGTTCCAAATTAACATCAAAGTAATCAAGATTACATCTATTATATAAGAAAGAGCTGTTTTTGAAGTTTCTTGAACTATAAACATAAAGAGCGGTCCAGATTTATCTCCAAACATATCCAACAGTCCAGATTCCATCTAAAACATCAACATTCCCACCCAAACTTGATTCCCACCAAAAACTCCCGCCCAAAAATTCATTATTACCCCATTTTGAGAGAGAGAGAGAGAGAACGCAGAGAGGCTGGGGTGGGGGAGAGGGTGAGATGACACCTCTCAGCTCTTTGCCATCACGTCTCTTCGCCATCACGAGAGAGAGAGAGGGAATGGAGAGGAGCTGCCATCGCCCCATGCCGCCACCGACCTCTTCGCCGTCACATCTCATCCCTCCCATCCCTCTCTCTCACTGTCTTCGCCATCACTTCTCCCATCCCACACTCCCCCCCCCTCTCAGTCCCTTTTCTTTACTGCGAGCCATCACCCCACGCGGAGAGGAGCTGCTCACCCAACCCGAGACCTAGCCCCATGCCGCTGTGACCATCACCCCACGCCGCTGTGACCATCGCCCCACACGGCTACTGACCTCGCCCAACCCACTATCGACAAGATCCACTGCCTTACAGCAAGCCATCGCCCAACATGGAGAGGTGCTGCTGGCCCAACACGAGACCTCGCCCCACGCCATCATGACCATCACCCCTCACCCCATGCCCCATGCCCCACACCCTATGCCCCACGCCCCACACCCCACACCCCACGCCCCACACCCCACACCCCACGCCCCACGCCCCATGCCCCACGCCGTCGTGACCATCACCCCACACCACTGTAGACCTCGCCCAACCCACTGTTGACAAGATCCACGAACGGCTGGTCATCGCCCCACGCCCAACCAGGCGGTCCTCGAGCTTCGTCTCTCGTCGCGTCGCACGCTCCACCTCGGCCTCCTTCTTCCTTCGGCGGCGAATGGCCGCTGCCTCTCACCCCCCTCTCTTCTCCAACGACATCCCCAATCTCTAGCATCCCGCACGATCAACGGCTCGGTGAGATCTTCACCGGATCCTTTTAAACGGCGCTTCCCAACGGCCCAGCTAGATCTGCACCAGCCGTCCCTCACCGCCGTCCGTGGCCTCAAGTTTGCGATATCATCCCCACATCCGGTGAGATCTTCTCCAGGGACATCCCTATCTCCAACAATCCACGCCATCAACACAAGATCTTGGTGAACGGTGCCTCCTGATGGTCCGGTGACGTAGGTGAGAGATCATACCCAATCTGAAGGAGGTCATCCCCCTCTCACCAACTCTGTCAGTTACGCCCGACACCATCGGCCACGCCGAGCTCCCCAACCCACCGTCGCCCACAAGATCCACGAACGGCCACGCGATCCGCGAAAGCCATCGTGATCATTGCCCCACGCCGCCATCGACCTCGCCCAACCCGCCATTGGCCATACGATCCAAGGTATGTTTTTTTTCCTATTTTTTTTACAGTTTTTTATCCTTCCCATCTCTAATCCAAGACCTCGCTAGGAGAGGAGCTGCTCGCTGAACCCTCCATCGTCCTCGCCCAACCCGCCATCAGCCAAGCCCGCAGCCGACCAAACGATTTGAAGGTAAAACTTCATGTTTATAAGAATTTTTTGGGGGGGTTGAGTTTGGTGGTTTTCCTTGGAGATATGGTGGGGTTGCAGCGATTTGAAGTTTAGATGTGGCTGGATTGTGGAGGGCATGTGTGGCCATCTAAACTGTTGCTTTGGTGTTGCTTTTTCTAGCCACCTCCATGGCATTGGACAAGTGCTTAGATGGGCTAGGAAACAACTTTGTAACCTAGCTGGCCTATGCTTTGTCAAGGTGATTGTCATCTAAACTGTATGTGCATGATCTGAGTTGGTATTCTGAATGGAAGTTGTAGATCTTGGAGTTAGCTTTCATTCCCAACCAGGGTCATGATTTTTGGATTTACGTACATTTTATTGTGTTGTCTATGCTGAAACAAGCCAGTCATCTTAATTAGTGTTATTAAGTGGTTTTTTGTTGTTAAATGGATTGGATTTTTGGAGGGGATAACCTTAGTGATGTTTGGGTGTCATCGGAAAAGTTTGGTTTAAATCAAATTTATTTTTAAAAGGATTTTATTGGGTTTATCAGATTTGAGATTTAACCAAAATTATAGGTTTTCATGGATTTGCTTTTATCCGATCTATCCTATTTTTGTGTATGTGATTCGGGGTATGTCGTTTAGTGGGCATATTAAGTTTTATATCGATCGGACGGCTAGATGCATAAGGATAGGCCATGGGCGATGGATTGATCGCCGATCCGAGGCTTTCGGGTAACTCGGAACTAGCTCTAGGACCGTCGCGGGTAGCGTGGTCCAGGATCGGATGATAGTATTCAGTCGATACCGATGATAGGTTTAAATGACTTGAATACAGGTTGATCGATGATTTACAGGTCGTGTCGGCCTCGAGTCAGTTCTGAGGTGTAGCCGGTGTCGAGTGTTCTATAACTCTTAAGTAGAGGGTGTGCCTATTCAGCGGTGTCGTTTCCCGCCTAGTAGTGTCGGTTTCCTGCTTGTGAGTATGAATTGTTGGTTTCCAGCATTCATGAACATGCGGTGGGGTTATGGGGCCCTTGGGTACACCCAGGCTTACTTGAGGGCGACATTGTTGTGTTCCCTCCTTCCTTGTGTGAGTCGTTGTGTAGTTTCCCTGCTGAGTGTAGTTGCTCACTCCTACCCGGGCTGCGTTTTGCATGTGCAAGCACTAGCACTTCTTCGGTAGCCCCAACCAGGCAGGTGTTTGGTGGCGCGCGCGGCGTCTGGCGATGCTTGAGAAGCGGTGATCGTCATATGTACCCTTTTTGTTATAGTTAGCCGCCTACAGGAGTATTATGTATAAATGTTAACCCTTTTGGGGTTTTGAATTATATCTTTCTTATATCATTTGAAGTTTGTGATAATCATTTTAATAAGGGTGCTTATGAATTGTTTAGGGAGACCAGTAGATTAGAGGGAACCCTTGCCAAAACTTTTCTGCACTTAGTTAGGTTTCGGTTCGCGTCGCCAGGCCTAGTTTGGCCTTTGCGGGTCGGGGCGCGACAACTTGGTATCAGAGCATAGGCAGCAGGTCCCAGGGAAAGGATCAGGATTCGATTGAGATTGAGCGTGGGATGGGATAGTTCTATGTCTAGAATATCCGTGCATGCTCTTCTGTGATGTGTCGTGCTTTTTCGCTTTAGCGCTGTGTTGTTTGTTTTGCGGTTTCTGACGAGTGGACACTCATTTGTCCTTGGTGATTGCGCAGATGCCGGGAGCTCGAGGCCGGGCTTCAGTTGTTGGTCGGGGTCGGGCGACGCGAACTGGAACCTGGTTGACCTGCCCGACCAAACAGGGTGGCACTTGTGTTGGAGGTCCGAGCTGTCGCGCCCCGACCCGCGAAAGCCCAACCGGGCCGGGCCACGCGAATCGGAACCTACAAAACAGGGAAAAAGACGGCGAGGGTTCTCTCTAACCTATTGGTCTCCCTAGAAATTCATCAAAAACCCCCAATTTAAAACAACAATTAATTAGCAGAACCTCGAACAACAGATTCAAAACCCAAAGTGTTTAATATATATATCCTCGGAGAGGGGAAGATCCAAATACAACATTACTCCCGTAGGAGACTAACTAACAAAAGGTATAAAAGCAGTAAAGATCGCCACCTCTCAAAGCCCACCAGGCGCCGCTGCACCGCCGACCAACTGCCCGGTAGGGGCCACAGAAGAGGAACTGACGCCTGCACCTGCAAAACGCAGCCCGAGTAGATGTGAGCACTAAGCTCAATAGGGTTCTACACTACGACACACAGAAGGAAGAGGGAAACGCAACAGTGTCGCCCTTAAGTAGAACCTGGGTGTATACAGGGGTCCCATAACCCCACCGCGTGTTCCTAGTGCCCAGGAGCAGCCATCAGTAGCAGGAACAACACTGGCGACACACAACTGCAGGGAACGGCACTGCAGGCGGGAAAAGGCACCGCTGGGTAGACAACTCCTCTACCTCAAGGTCAGCACAGTGGGACACCGGCTACACCTCAGCATCTGAATCAAGGCCGACACAACCTCTACAATTATCAAGCAACAAGTGTACCAGTCATCTAAGCCTATCATCGAATCGACTGCACACCACAATTCAAACCGGGTCCAAGCTACCCAACCCCGGTCCTAGGGCTAAGTCCGAGCTTCCAGCCTCGGGACGGCGACCCACAGATCACCCACGCCCTAACCATGCAACTAATGCACAAATCAACAATGCATGCTATGAACATACACAAAGAGGAAATAGACATGCACAGTATGATAAGGCATCATATAAGTCAACCGGATCGCTGCAGCGGTACTACCAACCGCTGCCAGCCGATCCGCAGCGGGTCCCGACATTATGACGGTACCGCGACCGTCAACCGTGGACTCCTGCAACGGGAAGCAACCCCAAAAACCGCTGATGAACAGTACAAATATAATATTATAATCTGACGTATAATATTATATTTAAAACACCAAAAGTTCTCTGCTAGAGGCTAATTAAGATCCAACTTAACCACCAGTAGATCTACATGCCTAGATCAACATATCCAAAATCCATAAATATCCAACGGTTGGATTAACGGGAAAACTCTAATCAAAACCGCTAATCAAAACTAACTTACCATCTCTTGCTGCAACGCAGCCCCTCCGTGCGAAATTCATAACAATTCGTACGAAAATCAGGAAATTATGAAATCAGTTGGGTTTGAGAGTGGATTCAACGATCTACAACTCTTAAGTTCATCACAACCCAAGATCATGCACGTACCGGCCGAAAAACTCACCGCAAGCTAACTGTTCTTCAAGAACAGCAGAAACCGGAAAATCCGAGATTAATCATGCATAAATCCTACTAAAATCTCAACCAAAGATCATGAAACTTATATCAGAAATTCTACTAGGCAAGAGAAAGCCAAAAACACAAAGATCAACTAGATCCAACGGCTAGATCAAGAGAAACCCATTAAAGAACACTTGTAGGTAGAAAACCTACTGAAGAACACTAAACCCGGTTGATCCCCGCAAACCAGACACCAACAAGACTCCAAATCTCACCAAGGACCTTCCTCATGTCGCCACGGTTCCAAAGAGCCCTCAAGCACCCAAAATGATGGCTGGAGGAGGAAGAAAGGAAGAGAAGAAGCTCGCCGGCGGGAAAGGAGAAGAAAAAACAGAGCTCTCGGGAGAGGAGAAAGAAGAAGGAAGAAGAAGAAGGAAGGAGGGGGAGGAGAAAAGGAGGAAAGGGGGAGGGGACAGCTGGAAAAGAGGGGAGAAAGTGAAAGGAGGGGAGGGAAAGTCCTCCCCTTCTGACAGAGTAGAGCGACGACCAACAGCGGCCGTCCTCTCGAAGAAGAAAACCAACCGACTCGAGTCCGATCGATCGCTCCAAGGAGTGATCGATCGCTCCCGAGCCGCCAGCCTCCCAAGGACCTTCTGCACTAAGCGATCGATCTCCAATGCATGTCAGATCGATCTGGCTAGCAAGGCCAGATCGATCTCATTAGCAATCCAGATCGATCTCCTTCGCCCAGAAAGGCAAACTTAGGCTAAAACACAAGCCCAAGCTCAGATCTTCCGATCTCGGGTCCACCTAACCCTTCTAATCAAGCACTAACACAAACAAGGTCAGTGTGTGCACACGCTAGTGTGAAACAAATCAACAAGGCGTAATTTACCAAATTACCCTTGCGGTCTACAACGAGCCACAGGGGTAGAGGGACAGGTCCTCACATCCAAGCTAGGCGGGTTACACCATCACCAGTGATGGTTTCGGTGGCATAGAAGGAGGCCTTTCTCACCAAGGAGAGGGTCCTCGCTCCTGTCAACTGGATGACAGCTGCGGCGGTCATGATGGATTTTCAGCGGCTGAACCCACCTCGGTTCAGTGGTGAGACTAGAGATACGCCTACAGCGAGCGGTTGGCTCGGGGGAGTCACGCGTGTCCTGGACGCTCTCTTAGTCAGGGATGACCGGATCCGGGTCACCCTCGTGGCATTTCAGTTCGATGGAGACGCTCTTGACGTACTTGTGGTGCACCGCCTAGGACACGAGTGACAGAGAGGGGCCACTGTGGGAGGAGTTCAAGGCGATGTTCTTGGACGTGCATTTTTCAGAGGGTACACGTGACACCCTGACCCACGAGTACCAGTCCCTTCTACAGGGTACTCACTCCGTTAAGCAGTATGCCACCCAGTTCACACATCTGGTCCGTTTTGCGGGGGCAATGGCAGCAGATCCGACAGCCAGGGCATAGTAGTTCGAGTGGAGACTTCGACCAGAGCTCAGGCGGCAGACTAGCTCCCACCGCTTCCAGACGTATTCAGTAGTTCTGAATTGCGCCCTAGCAGTAGAGCCGCAGTTGCAGGATGAGAGGTGCCAAGCAGTTCCACCAGGATTCTCTACTAGCACACCGCATAGACCCCAGGTTAGAGGGGGATTCGACAGAGGCCAACAGTAGCATCCGCGACACTTCCAGCAGCAGTCGCGGCACCCTCAGCAATTTCAGCCGCAGTTGCCAAGTCCAGCATGCCAGTTTCTCCTGACGGCCGGGCTGTCTGGGCAGGCTCCGTCAGGCAGAGGCTAGGGTCAGCAACCTAATGGCGCGTCAGCCACGTGCTACCAGTGCTGGCAGCTGGGACATTTCCGTAGAGACTGTCACCTGCGAAGAGCGCGGGGCGCTATGCCGCTGGGCAGTAGAGGCGGAGGGTCCAGTGCTTGGCATGGGAGCAGTGGTGGGCGCGGATCAGGGGCTGGACCGAGTCGCCCCAAAGGTGGAGCCGGCCAGCGAGGGAGTGTGTTTTCCCTCCCACCGCTTGAGCAGCCGGACACCATTCAGCTGTACTAATTGCCACCGTAGTACCAGTAGTACTAGCAGGCAGCAGCGTAGCCAACCATGCTCAAAGGTATCTTTCAGCTTTCTAGTTCTTTTGTAGATGTGTTGATAGATTCAGGGGCATCTCATTATTATGTTGCTAGCTTGTGTGTGGCATCGTTAGGATTAGAGACAAGTTAGCTAGAGGTGGCACAGTCAGTAGACTCACCGATCGGCGGGACAGTCAGGGTAGACTAGGTCTACCAATCTTGTTCCTTGGAGGTAGGAGGCCTTCGTTTTTGTTTAGACCTGCAGGTGTTAGACATGACTGGCTTTGATGTGATACTCGGTATGGACTGGTTAGCGGCATACCGAGCCGTCATCGACTGTGGTCGCTGGAGGGTGGTTGCTTGGACACCCGACTGTTGTGTTCCATCCTTCCTTGTGTGAGTCGTAGTGTAGTTTCCCTGCTGAGCTTAGTTGCTCACTCCTACCCGGGCTGTGTTTTGCAGGTACAGGAGCTAGCTCTTCATTGGTGGCCCCTACTGGGCAGGTGTTTGGTGGCAATGCAGTCTCTGGCGGTGCTTCAGGAGAGGTGAGCGTCGTTTGTACCCCTTTTTGTTATAGTTAGCTTCCTACGGGAGTATGATGTATAAATGTATACCCTTTTGAGGTTTTGAACTATATCTTTATTATATCATTTGAAGTTTGTGATAATCATTTTATTAAGGGTGCTTATGAATTGTTTAGAGAGACCAGTAGATTAGAGGGAACCCTCGTCAAAACTTTTCCGCACTTAGTTAGGTTCCGGTTCACATCGCCTGGCCCGGTTCGGCCTTCACGGGTCGGGGCCCGACACATGATATGGTGTAGTATCACTTAGTGAGTCATATAAGCTGTTACTGCTACTCTATGGTTTAGAGCTCCAGCAAGCTCATGGGGGATTTGATGATCATGAGCTTTCTAGAGTTAGGAATGAGCTGAAGCCATGTCCATGGTAAAGACATCATCTTATCTGATATACCCTGCTATTATCTCCTAATCTGCAACTTTTTGCTCGAATAATTGGATGTTAATATTGCTTGGAATATCAATTGTTAGACTATTATATATAACTTCAACCCTCTCTATCAGCCAGTTCTTGAATTAACATCTGACATGCATATCTTTTCTTTTTCTTTCTTTAGCTCCTATGTCATGATTCGGTGATCAGATCAGTTCAGTCTTTTTCTTCCTTCAATTAATTTTTATATTTGATCTAAAGCTATAGAATAGTTTCTGAATGTCTTTTTCGATCTACTTTAGGTTTTTTTTAATCTAAAGTTTTAGTCTTTTTCATCTACCTGATTTCAACTATTAGCTTTAGTTTCTCTTTAATTTTCTATGAGCACTTTTTTTTCGTCTGTGTTTTTGTATTTGTTCCAGCTAACATCTTTTCTTTCTATTCAAGGTGTTTACTCTCTTACGATAATAATAATAATAATAATAATAATAATAATAATAATAATAATGAGTGCTAGACATGGATTTCTACGTGCTAATCATGTGAGCTGCAAGTGTCTGTTTCCATTGCTTCGTATTGCTATGGCCACTATGTTAATAATACATAATGTATAGAAATCGAAGTCATGGCTTTTGTTATGGTTATAAATAGTTCTAATGGGAAAACAAATATCATTGTGACTATCATGTTTCCATTGCTTCGTTTCTCTCGATTGATACAAGAGCTATAAAGAAGTTTATTTATTAAGTGAAATCAAAATATCTGTATTTTTAATTTTCTTTGAAATTGTAGTTTGTGGGGACTGTGCTAATTTTGGAATTTTTTGTGGTTTGTGGGGGCAATGTTTACCCCGGGGACAATATTCACCCCTTTTATAGTGATTTAATTTCTGTACTTGAGGAATGTTGTAGAACTGTCTCATTTAGCTCTCGGTACATGGGAGGTTTTGTCAAAATTTTCATTTAAAACCCCTAAATATTTTGTGCTGCATTATATGAGCGTCCGTGTCGTAGGCACATGCATAGCTATATGATTGGGCAACAACTAAGGCTTTAACTTCTATACGTATTGCAAGTAAAGCCAATAGCTTTTGTGTCATAGGCATTTTTAGCTAAAGAAATCCAAGGTAAACTGGTTGTTATCATTATTGTATCTTTTCCTTTTGTAGATCCACCTAGATGGCTGATGATAATAACAATCGACTTACTATCATTGGCAAAATAAGTCATTTGCATTTGAATGTTAATAATAATAAGCCATCAAAAGTTGCGTTAACTCAACATGCACGGTGAGAACGAGAAAAAATCAACAAAATGAAGTTGGATGTTCAAATAAGCAATTGGCACAGTGTGCACGACAAGAACGTGAGAAATTAGGAGGATGTGTTGGATTTTCTGAACCTGCGGCAAAGCGAGCAATGGTTATACAAGCCTCGGGGACATCCTCCACTGGCATCTCGAAGAGGCATTTGGCACAACGTGCACCGTGAGAACGTGAAAAATTAGGAGAATGTGTTGTTGGATCTTCTGAACATGCACTCAAGCAAGCAATCGATGTCTAACACTCTGGGACATCGTCCACTGGCATTCCACAAACACCTAATCATGTGGATTATTCTATACATGGAATAACTCTGGTGACGATGATTCCTTCAAATCTAAATGAATGCATAACGGTGCAAGTCGAATCTTTATTTGTAGAAAATAATTGGTAATTTATTATTAATTTATGATAAATAAATAAAAAACTTCATAGTCTTTTAAAGATGAAAAGAAATTTTATATTTGTAGGCCAACTCAAATAGGACAAGTGATTGAATCAGATGATAATGACTCAGAAGTTGTAGCTCTGAATGCAGAGGTTCATCCTCGGGCACACATAGATCTTGGGTGACATTTTCTCGGTCGG
This sequence comes from Narthecium ossifragum, assembly GCA_963920575.1. Classification (NCBI taxonomy): domain Eukaryota; kingdom Viridiplantae; phylum Streptophyta; class Magnoliopsida; order Dioscoreales; family Nartheciaceae; genus Narthecium; species Narthecium ossifragum. The sequence goes on along the minus strand of OY986971.1, from coordinate 18,811,607 downwards.
ATGGATGTTGTATGTTCGTATTGTTCAGCTTTGCATTGGATGAATGAAAAACTGACGAGGTCATCTTTAGTAAGTGCTCTTTTTGGAACTTACTGTTCTCAAGGAAAGATTCGGTTACCCTTGCTTATTACACCGCCTCCAGTATTTAAGGTTTTATACGACGGAAATGATGATCGGTCAAAATCCTTTTATCGTTACACTCGAGAGTACAATGCATGTAATGCTTTTACGAGTCTCGGTGCTACTTTGGATTCAAGAGTATTTACTGGAAGAGGTCTTGCAACATTCATTATACAAGGTGAATTACGCCATCAAACAGGATCATTGATTCCAGAACCAGGGCGTGAAGAATTGTACTCTCAACTTTACATTTATGACCCTGATTTTGTGTTAGATGTTCGCAATCGCAGAAATCCTCATTTGAGAAGGGATGTTTTTAAAATAATTCAAGATTGTTTGCTGCAATCGAATTACTTTTCAAAGAATTTTATTTTGGCTTATGAAATTTTGAATCAATCAGAATTGGTAGGACATAATTTACCTGCTTATCTTCATTACAATCAAGCGACCGATCAATAGTGGTATAATCTACCAACGGCTGATGAGATTGTGATAATATTACTGGGTGATGGATTTGTGGTGGATGAAATGAGGGATATTATCATACATTTTAGAGGAAATTATCAATTAGTGAGTGTCACCCAACTTATTTGCCACTACATTAAGTTTTATTGTTCCCTTATGAAGAGCTCGGTTGGGAACAAGGGTTGAAATAGTGGGACATCCTAAATAATCGACATACAAACGATAGACTTACACAGATGGAGTTTTATAGTTATCGTTTGTTTCAGCGTCACACAGAGTATTCAATGATTTTGCAAGCAGGAAAGCTATTTCAAGAGTTTATAGTGGATGCTGAGGCTTCAACCGAGCAAAATAGGTTGAATTATTGTAGACTTCATCAAGGGAAACTTTGTTGTGGACTATACCAAAGTCTGTCGGATGTTGGTCTAAATGGACTTGGAACTAACCAAGTTGGGCAACGAATGATTTTACCGTCTTCATTCTCTGATTGTGCAAGAAATATGTTTGAAATCTTTCAGGATTCAATGGTTATTATGCGATACCATCACCATCCAAATATTTTTCCCACAATGACAACAAATCCTAATTGGTCTGAAATTACTTTAGCTTTGTTTCCTCATCAAAAAGCTACCGATCGTCCTGATTTAGTTGCATGTGTTTTGAATTGAACAGAAGGAGATTAATGGATGAAATTAAGAGTAAACATGTGTTTGGCAAAAAAGTTGCACATGTGTTTACAATTGAATTTCAGAAACGGGGGCTACCACATATGCATGCACTTTTTTTCCTTCAAAACCTAGACAAAATTCGAACATGTGCTCAGCTGGACCAAATAATATGTGCAGAATTTTCAAACCCAGATGATGATCCTACACTCTTTAAAACCGTAAAGTGTTGAATGGTACATGAACCATGTGGTGTTCAAAACCCTCAAGCAGCATGTATGGAAAATAGTAAATGCACCAAGCGTGACTCCTGAAGATTTGTGGAGACAACTACTATTGACCAAGATGGATATCCTATCTATCATCATCATGAATACAAACGTATTCATATCCTGAGGGGAAACGAAGTTGATAATAGAGATGTCATTCCATATAATCCGTATCTTTCAAAGATGTTCAACTGTCACATTAATGTGGAAGTTTGTACAAGGGTCAGGTGCGTTAAATATACTCACAAGTACATTTACAAAGGTCGCGATCACACAACAATGATTTTAGGAGGGATAGATGAGATACAACAATATCTAAATGGAGGTATATTGGACAGCCAGAGGCTACTTGGTGAATATTTGGTCATCCACTACATGAAGAGATTCCAAGTATTGTGCGATTGACACTTCATTTGCCTGGAATGCATCGTGTTGTTTTTAATCAAGTTGAGTCGATAGAGAGTATTGTTTCTAGACCTCAGCATCAAGAGTCCACTCTAACTGGTTATTTTGCATGTTGTACTTCCAATGAATCTACCCGCGCATTCATTTACCAAGAATTTCCACAACATTTCGTTTGGAAGAAGTCTCAAAAGCTGTGGACTCCAAGACAATAAGGATTTGCAATTGGTAGAATGTATTTTGCTAGCCCTAATTCTGGCGAGAGATTTTATTTGTGGTTGCTCCTAATTGTTGTCAAAGGTCCACGCTCATTTGAATGCTTGCGTACAGTTAACAATGTTATATGTAATACATATAAAGTTGCATGTGTTGCGAGGGGGCTTTTGGAAGATGACGGTGAATGGATACAATGTCTTGAAGAGGCTTCATTTATGAACATTGGACATCAGTTGTGAAGATTATTTAATATTATTTTGATTCAGTGCTCTCCAGTTGAACCATATGCGTTATGGAATCAATTCTCAGAACACAAATGTGATGATCTTACACACAAGATTCGTATATCGTTTGTCATTCCAATCCAACTGAGTTTCAGATAAAAGATTATGGATTGTATTTGTTGAATCAGCTGCTTCAGGAATCGGACAAGAGTTTGACGGATTTCCCATCCATGCCAGTACCCAGTAGGAATCAGAGTATAGTAGTTGATAACATATTGATATTGGAACATCAACATCTCCAGAGTAATGCACAACAAGTAGATGCTGAAATTAATGTTGGTCGACTTAATGAAGCACAATGTACTACTTATACAGCAATCACATGTTCAGTTTTTGAAAATGAAGGGAGAACCTTCTTTCTGAATGGGAGGGCTGGAACTGGAAAGACTTTTTTGTATAATACAATTGTTGCAAAATGTCATAGTCATGGACATATTGTTGTTATTGTGGCTTCATCTGGCATTGCATCATTGTTACTGGTGGGAGGTCGAACCGCGTATTCAATATTTTGTATTCCATTAAACGTGTTGGAGAATTCAGCCTGTGCCTTCAGCAAACAATCATTGCAAACAGAATTGTTCAGAAAAGCAAAATTAATAATATGGGATAAAGTTCCCATGTAACATAGACATTGTGTTGAAGCGGTTGATCGCACACTTCGAGATATTTATGATAGTGTAAAGCAATTTGGTAGTATCACCGTTGTTCTCGGTGGAGACTTTTAACAAATTTTACCTGTCATACCGAAAGGACTACGCGAGCAAATTGTGAATACATCATTGAGAAAATATGTGCTATGGAGTCATGTACATGTGCTGACATTACGCCAGAACATGCGCTTGAATAGTTTCGCCATTGGAAACATAAATTTTTTAATGTTCTTGACAGAGGTAATATTCTTTTTATCTTTTTTCTTCATGTCATTTTGCTTGAATATTATTATTTCATTGATTTGTGGTTGGTTATTCTTAATTTGTAGATTGGGATAAACCTAGAAGATTCTGTAGAGCTTCCATCAACAATACTTAGGTGTCAAAATTTGTTTGAGTTGGTTTTACTATTTATCCACAGCTCGATGTTGTGGGTACAGTGACTCCAACTTTCTTGACTGAGCGCACAATTCTTTATGCATGTAATCATGATGTGACTTCTATCAATACAGATGTGTTAAATGCTTTTCCTAGAGAGACAATTACTTATTTGGCAGCTGACAAAATTTCACAAGATGAACTTAATTCTACTTTAACTAATCGGTATTCAAATGACTATTTAAACTCATCGAATCTTGTTGGATTACCGCCATAGGCACATGTAGAAAATCAATTTGCTGAACTAATTAAAGCTTCATTGTAAACTTCAAGTAAACACTTCCAAAACATCATAATTTGAGTTCTCATCAATCCTCTGCAGAAAAACTGATATAATTTAGTATCCAATATTAGATGGTAAAACCCAACCAAAAAGGTTAAATCAATGAGGAAAGTTCATCCCTTGGCATGAAGCAGAATTTGAGAAACTCAAAAGTACTAAATAAAAACAAAACAAAAGCAGAGCTGGTCTAGCCAACCCAACACATGCAATCCAAATTGGACTAGACCTGATTTTGATTATTAGTGGTAATCATATATTTCTACCCAATTGGATTTGAAACTTAACATAAAGCACATAAATAACCTGAAATGTAAGATATCTTCCAACAAAATCCGAAGCCAAAATAGAAACAGTTGCAGCCTCCGTTGTTAGCCAACGTTCGTCCCTCATTATGATCGTAGACTTTGCATCTGTACCACTCAAAGTTATGAATGGTTTATCAACAACAACCTTCTCCCTGCAAATTGAAGCATTAGATGAAATTTATGATCATAACAGTCTTCTATGTGTGTTTGCATGCTTTTGACAAGCAACTTAAATTAGTCATCCTACATAGATAGGATAATTCTACGAATTGAAGCAAACTTATATTATTGGACATACAGTTAATTGTGTACATAAATCAATGATCTTCTACGTTACAACTTGTATATGAAAAATGGATGCATAGGTAAACAAAAATACCTACATGAAGCCAGCCTTTATCATGAATATGAATGGATGGAAACTACATATAGTAGAAGCACAATTACTTGTTGTTCTAACGTATCTAATTCATGCAGACACTATGTAATTAACAACCTGAATAATGATCATGGCCATCCCTCCATGCTTAACTTTTAAGTGTCAACACATTGATGTAACTGTACACTCCAGTATTTTTCAGAAAGAAGAAGCAAACAAAACAGGCAGGGTGGACACTTCTTATCTGGTGGTTTAATCCAAGCATAGTAACCAATATCAAGTAAACATCGACAACCTTTAGGCCACTCATCTTTGCCAATTATCATACAGAGCATGTATTATGTGCAGTAACTGTTATAAGAAACATGACACAATATACATGTCTCCATCCAAATTAGATAGAGGAACGGTAGGAAAATGCCCCTCAGGTTGTGATGCGCAGCTATCATTAGCTAAAGGAACAACTTTGTCTAACTTAGTTGTTTATTAGCTAAAGGTGCAACTTGCATTTATCATTCCAATTGCATCACCATTGCCGAGAGCATTGCAAAATAAAATAACATTCCATCAGAGTTTAGAGTATTGCATCTATAATAGAAAAATCTGCATTAATTAGGTCAATATTCTATCCCTATTTAGGTAACTTGGACGCATCCAACAAAACCCACTGTGGCTATAGCACATATAAGAACAAAAAGCCAAAACTAGACGAGAAAAGATGAACATGATGCTAGTAATCGACAGCAAACAACAAAATAGAAGGTCTATCACTCAATCATACATTCGTGATTGACTTTATCAAAAGATAGTCCAAAATGTTCCACAAGAAAGCAAGAAAGTAACCAGGTTTAATGAAGAAAATGCCCAAGTATAGCTTATATACCTCCACTGGAAATGATCTTTTTCGTAGAGGGCAACGGTGCTAGGGTTTCCCATTGAAGGGATTAGAATCGCACCATCGAGCTCTTTGTGAGATGCGAGCAAGGTTTAGGCTTTTCGAAATTGGGAACGGAGCGGAGCTATCGAGTGAATGTTTTCTCCCAGATAGGCGCGAGCGGGGTTATTATTTGGTTGTGCGTGAAGTTTGGCGTGCGGGTATATTTTGTCTCCCATATGGGTCTGGATGGCACGCACGTTCAAATTTGATCGAGTCAAGTCATGTAGCAAGCATCTTCCCAGTTATGTGTAGTCCTTAACTTGGGACCTAAAACCATAGGGCTTAGTCAATATTTGGCACATGGTCTGGTCAATAATATGCCATCTACGTTACCTTAGCATTATTTATATAGATAAATTGAAGTCGTTCCTAGACAATCTTATCAAGTTGCATGTATAAGTGGCAAAACGAGTCACCAGGTCGAGTTCAGGTCAAGTCAAGATAAGGTAACTAGCTCGGATTATATGCCCAATACAAACTTGGCTCGTTTAATAAACAGGTCAGGTTCGACACCCGAACCCAATCCATTTTTAAACGAGTCAATCTGACCTGACTTGTCTAATCCATTTATAAATGGGTCGGGGTTCGGATGGAGTTGAACTTAATAATTAATGACTCTGAAATCTTACGATTTTTCCTACAATTATGAGTTTAAACGGGCCATAGGTTGGAATTGAGTTGCGGGTCGGCTCACATTTAATTTTAATTCAAGTTATGAATTTAACCAGATTGCGGGCTGTTAAATAGGCTGAGCGTGGCCGGGTCATGCAGGTCAAATAAACGGTTTGCTAATGGATTGTCCCATTTTCGATAATGGTCAAAAAAGTGCTAGAAATTTATTACTATCCAAACCGGCAGTCCAATAAAAATCCGGTATAACTCATCTATTCTGGCAGTTTTGTGGGCCGCTAGTATCGAGCATGAGAATTTACAATACCTATCCCAGCGATTGCAAAAGCGCAGGTATAGATCAACGAATACCAGCATTGTGGCAAAAATGCTGGAACAGAACCCATGTATGCCAGCACTTTTACTGGCCGCTAGTATCTAGCTATCAACTTTCTCAGTACATATACCAGCGGCCCTAAAAACGCTGGCATAGAAAAGTCAATACTAGCATTTGCATCAAAGCGCTGCTAAAGCATTAGTGTATACCATCGGTCGGTATAAAGCGTTGGAATAAGTTTTTCAACACCAGCGGCCGGTTTAAAGAGCTGGTAAATAGCACGTTAATGCCAGCGAGTTTCTCGACCGCGGGTATAGACTAAATGCACCATCATTTTTTTTATAAGCGCCAGTAGAAAAACGCTGGTATAAGTCATATTTGTTGTAGTCCTCGAGGTCTAAATTGAAACATATTTGTAACGTGAGGGCCATGGCAGGGATGGAGAGCTTTTTTTACAGGTAGACGCGTCTTGCTTGGAGGCTAAATTAGGTGTGGGGGTGGTTTGTGCTGATATGCACGGACATGAGATTTGGGCCTGTGGGCATCCTGTGGTAGCTTCATCAGTTTTGGAAGCGGAGTTGCATGCTATCCTCCTTGTGCTACAGAGGATTCCTCATGATGAACGTGGACGGATCATTGTGGAGTCGGATTCTTTACACGCCGTGGAGATCCTCATTGGTAAAGTGTATTTGGGGAAGGGAGGTTTGTTCCTTGATTAGGGATATCTAGTCCAGCGTTTTGGACTTTGTATCTATTACGTTTGATTTCATTCCTCGGGGATGTAATGGTCGAGCCGATGATGTGGCTCGGTGGTGTAGGAGATCTTATGCTAGTTTTTCCTGGTCCATGGTTGATGGGCTGGGAGTTTTGGATAGCATCATGTAAGCGTTGTACCTAGCCTATCGGCTGAATTAATCAAACAAAAAACTATATTTTACTCTATAGTTATCACTATGTTTTTATTGTTTGGACTTTGCCTTTCTTTTCTTTGTTTCAAGTGTTGCATTTCACCAATATAGATATACTTACTTCAGATTTGGAATTGAACGTAAAATACACTTTTAGATATTTTTGAAGACATAACCTTCAAACTAGCTAGGTCTTAATTGTTTAAATAGCTCTCGGGAAATCATCAATATATTTCATATATAGTACCTCCAACTTAAATTAAATCAAGATTCAGACATCCAACACCGCCAACTTCTTCTTTACTCTCTTAATCAACGAAGTGTACTATTCTGGACCATATCTCATAGCAGTCAACACTCAATGGCCCAACATGATGACTTCTACTTTCCTCCCTTTAGAAAGGAGGGAACTCTATATGCAGATGCTTCACTCTCCTCTCCCTCGCTCTCTTGTTTCTGAAGGTTGATGAAAGAATCGCCCTGAAAGGGCTTAAGAAAAAAGCTTCCCAGGCACCAATATAATTCAGGTACGTAGCAACACTCCACTGTGTTCTCACATCTCTCCTCCAATCCTCCTTTCTTCGCAACATCTCTCTTCCATCCTCCCAAGCTTGGATTTGTGTAAGTATTTCACAATAATTACCATTAAATTTTGAAGATTGACTTGCAGTTTTGTTTCTTATTCTAGACAAAACATACTGACATTTTCGATTTAAAAAACATTTTTGTGACAACAAATCAAACAACAAATAGAAAATAGGGAAGAAAAGATTCAAGAGGCTTGTAACAGGAAATGTAAAGAAAAACGGACGACCCAACTTGATATTTGTTTTTGGGATTATCGTGATAAAGAAAATAATTGATTCCGGCTTTTTATTCTTTCATATTTTCTCGGGGCAAATCGAATCACGTGGGTAAAGAAATATAAGAAGTTTTCAATTTTCTGTTACATACCTTTATTGTAATTCTGCTTGAGTTCTACGAGATGGGAATCTCATATCTGGTTCTCAGAGGGCCGGGAGTTTCCTAGCCTCTCAAACATATCATAGGCACCACTGGCTATGGTGGCCGGGTAGGTGGAGAGAGGTGGATAAGCCACTTTTTTCTACCCTCTAGGCAAATTCATTCGGAAATATAACTGTCACAATATTTGTAGTTATTGCGGTTTTTGTCCGGAGTGCTCCTTGGTTCTTTTACTCTTTTACCAATGAGATAAGTAGACTTACTTCATATTTGAAATTATTTATCCATTTTACTCCGCATTACAAATATTCACTTTTATATTAAAATCAAGGGAAATTTGCATTTTGATACCCTATATTTTGGGTGAACAGTGGTCTACTACCTTAATCTATTGGAAATGCTCCAAAATACCTTGAGGTTTGCAAACCGCGCATCTTAATACCAAAGCCCAAACGCCGTCTGTGGCACTTAACGAAAACCGCTATTGTGCCTCACACGTGAGCGGTTTTTAACTCCTTGCATCCTTAAAGGGGTTTGTAAGGGGATGGTGGTTTTATAAGAGAAAAGTGGCATGAATTCCTTGATTTTTATGTTCCTCCATGTCCCTTTTCTCTTATAAAATCACCATCCCTTTACAAACCCCTTTCAGGATGCGGGAAAGAGTTAAAAACCACTCACGTGCCTCATGTGTTTCCGTCAAGTGCCACAGACGGCATCTGGGTTTTGATATTAATGTGCGTGGTTTGAAAATTCAAGGGTATTTAGGAGCGTTTCCAATAGATGGAGGTACTATATCACGATTCACCCAAAATACAGGGTACCAAAATGCAATTTACCCTAAAATCAAACACTAGTATGGAATATCTAGTTTACTCCAAATCAACATATGAGCCGTTTGGTTGCATGGGAATGGAAAGAGGGAATTGAGTTATAGGCTCACTTTCTTATGAGCAGTGATATTTAGCCAACCCCTCATGGGGTTGGTTAAAATCCAATCCCATATGACAGCATATATTTGCGTCACATGTCTAAAAAATGTCAATGTTAGTCATTTTGTGATTGCTGTTATAGGATAGGTATACATACATAAATGTACTTACTTATGTATGTACACATGCATATATATATATATATATATATATATATATATATATATATATATATATATATATATGCACATAGATTATGGATATAAATACACATATATACATGCACATAGATACATACATGTACATTTATCATACGTTTATTGGGGTGGCAATTCGGGTCACTGATTGGGTTTGGGTCTCCATCCATATTCCCAACCCAAACCTGACTCATTTAATAAATGGGTTACGTTTATAAATCCAAATCCAACCCATTTATAAACGGGTCGACCCGACCCGTCTAACCCGTTTATTAAATGGATAGGGTCGGGTTGACCTGTTTAACAACAATCAAGCACTTATAAATTAAATCAAACAATGATAACTATAAATCAATCGAAATTGAGAAACAAAAAACAAAAAAATTAAAATAGAAAATGAGAACATGAAATCGTTGGGGTTTGACAAAGAAAGAGAGCAAAAGAAACGAAGAACAAGAACAAAGAAAAAGAGAAATAAAAAACCACATGAGAGATGGTTTCATACCAAGACCATGGAGAGGAATCAACTAAATGTATGAAATATAGAGAGGAATCAACAAACATTAGAAAACTTGAAGCCGTTGAACCGACCTGAGGAATTGACCGTCTCTTCTCTCTCTGTGGGATGGAGGTTGGGAAGGGAGATGCCGGGTAGGAGAAGGGGGACATCGGTCTTAGGGTTACCCTAGTTAGCCAGGTCTTTGAAGCCGAAGTGACATTAAAGGGGTAAACGGGTTGACCCACCCTAACCCGCGGGTCAACCCGACCCGGCCCATTTATTTGTGGGTCAATCATAAACGGGTAGACCCATTTGGTCTGTCATAAATGGGTCGACCTATTTATGACCCGAAAATAGGTCGACCCGTTTATGACCTGAAAACGAGTCTATCCGTTTATGACTCGAACATGATAACACAAAATCCAAACCCGCTAATTTCGGGTCGGGTCGGTTTCTGGATCATGACCCGAATTACCACCCCTATATGTTTATATCTATTTATGCACACACATATTACATACATACATATATATACATACATACACACATACACATACATATATAAATATACATATGCACATACACCTTTGACATGTATATATATATATATCAATATATACATATAGGGGCCGGTTCCACATACACAAAACCTAACACAAACTTTGACACTAGCCTCAGCCCTTGAAATCAAGGGCTGAGATTAAAACACAATACCATCTCCTCTCTCATCTTCCACTTAAGTTATAGGGTTAATGGGTCGAACCCACTTAGGATCCGAAACCCAAGTTTAAACCCAAGAATTTAACAAAGTATATATTCAGATCTTGACGGCTGGAATCGAGCCATATCCATATCTGAACGGCTTAGATCCTTTAATTGAATTGGAAAGGGGCTGGAGGAGGGGAAGCAGATCGAAGGGTTGAGACTTGCCGAACTTGGATCGGCGGTGAGAGAGGGTTGCTGGAGATAGAGACCCACAAAGGAGGGGTCACCTGGGCATAAGGACTTGATCCACCGGACTGGATCGTCCGTTGCGGCGTGGTAGACGGTGGAATTGAGGAGGTCGGCGTCAGAGGTGCTTGGGGAAGGAGGTTGGGGTGCTTGGTGGAGTGAACAGCAATCTAGGCTCGGAGTTGAGGCGATCATCTAAGGCGGCGATGTGCGGCGTAAACGATGAAGAGGTGGTGGTGAGCTCGATGACAACGACAGCTTGGTGGAGTGGAACGGTGACCGGGGTTCGCAGTCGTGGCGATGGGCGGCGTGAACGGCGAAGAGGTGGTGGTGGGCTTGATGGCGAACGAGGGCTTGGTGGAGTGGAACGGCGATCGGGACTCGGAGTCGTGGCGATCGTCTAAGGCGGTCATGTGCGGCGTGAATAGTGAAGTGGTGGTGGTGAGCTCCATGGCGATGAGGGCTTGGTGGAGTGGAACGGCGACCGTGGCTCGCAGTCGTGGCGATGGGCGGCATGAATGGCGAAGAGGTGGTGGTGGGCTTGATGGCGAATGAGGGCTTGGTGGAGTGGAACGGCGATCGGGACTCGGAGTTGTGGCGATGTGCGGCGTGAACGGTGAAGAGGCGGTGGTGAGCTCCACAGCGACGAGGGCTTGGTGGAGTGGAACGGCGATCGGGGCTAGAGGTCGTGGCAATGGGCGGCGTGAACGGCGAAGAGGTGGTGGTGGACTAGACAGCGACGAGGGCTTGGTGGAGTGGAACGACGATTGGGGCTCGGAGTCGTGACGATCGGCTAAGGCGGCGATGTGAGGAGGCCGCAGGAGGCGGGAGCGTGGAGTCCGTAGGAGGGTGGGTCGGGGATGGAGGGCGGTGGTGGAGGCCGGGGTGTGGAGGCCGGTGGAGGGCGGGGCGGGAATGGAATCCGGAGGAGGCGATGGCGGAGGCCAGAGGAGGCGGGGATGGAGAGCGGAGGAGGGCTGGGGCGAGGCCAGAGGAGGGCGGTGGTGGAGGCGGGACCGCCGGAGGAGTAAATCGGGATGGGGGTGAGAGAGTGGGGGAAGGGGATTTAAACGGGTTTCGGATCCCAAGTGGGTTCGAACCGTTAACCCTATAACTTAAGTGGAAGATGAGAGAGGAGATGATATTGTGTTTTAATCTCAGCCCTTGATTTCAAGGGCTGAGATCTAGTGTCAAAGTTTGTGTTAGGTTTTGTGTACGTGGAACCGGCCCCATCCATATATATATATATAGACATATATACATAAGCATATATATAGTAATTCAAATAAATGTACGTTAAAGTAAAGGACACATGTCGTGATTTGCACACACCACATGAGGTTGGCTAGCAAATTATTCCTTTCTTATACATCACTCAATATACCATACATATCACTTTCTATCATCAGGTCTTGCTGGATTGAAAATTAGAAAGTGAATATAAAACATATATGCGACCAAGTACTGCGTAACTCCTTTTTAATATTTCTACAAAAAAAGTCAAAAAGAAGAAAGTGGTGATAGATGAGAGCAAAACCTCTAAACAATTCACCACACTTTTTAAATACCTTATCTCAGTTTCAGAAACTAGTCGATTTCTTATAGAGTAATTTTAAATGCACCACAACAATATATAAATGCACCATATTTTATGTAAAATGTCTAAATTGCCCTTTCTTCCTCTCGTTGTGATGGTGCTGGTGTTGACCACCGGCGGAGTGGTGGGCGCTGCGGTCAGCGAGACCGAACGGGAGGAAGGCGGGGCACCGGTGGCGGGATAGGCGCGGCGGTCGCTGAGGCCGAGTGGGAGGAAGGAGAGAGAGAGAACGAGACAGACGAAAGAGAGAATGGGAGAGAGAGAGGGAGAGGTCGAGCGGCGACGCGACGAGATCGACGCTGTCTTCTTTCCCGGCCACGACCACTGCGGCGCCACCCGCGGCCCTACATACAAGGCTTGACATTCAACATATCTAAAACAACAACCTTAATTTATAGTTTGTTGTTGTAAATTTGCTTAGAAAATGGGGTTGTTTGGATGTCGGAGACCAGAAGAAGGGTAATTTTAAATCCACCACAACAATGTATGAGTGCATCATATTTTATGTAAAATGTCTAAATTGCCTTTTCTTTCTCTCGTGGTGATGGTGGTGGTGATGGGCACCAGCGACAGGGTGGGCTGCGGCGGTCGGCGAGGCTGAGCGGGAGGAGGGCTGGCCACCAGCGACTGGGTGGGCACGACGGTCGGCGAGGCCGAGCGGGAGGAGGGAGAGAGAGAGAGAGCGGACAAGAGAAAGAGGAGAGAGACAACGAGAGAGAGGGAAGAGAGAACGGGACAGAGAGAGAGGCCGAGCGGCGGAGGGCCGCGGGTGCCACCGCAGTGGTCGTGGCCTGGAAAGAAGACGGCGCTCGGTCTCGCCGCGCCGCCGCTCGACCTCTCTCTCTGCCCCCCCCCCCCCCCTCTCTCTTCCCTCTCTCTTGTTCTCTCTCCTCTCCCTCTCCCTCTCGTCCACTCTCTCTCTCTCGCCCTCCACCACTTGGCCTCTCTCTCTCTCTCTCCGGTGCTCTCTTCTCCTCTCTCTCGTTCTCTCTCCTCTCTCTCTCTCTTGTCCGCTCTCTCTCTCCTCCGGCTCGGCCTCGTCGACCGTCTTTCCACCCCGTCGTCGGTGGCCAGCCCTCCTCCCGATCAGCCTCGTCGACCGTCGCAGCCCACCCCTCCCACTCCTCCGCCGGTGACCAGCACCACCACCATCACCACGAGAGGAAAAAAGGGCAATTTAGACTATCACCATGAGAGGAATAAAGAATAATTTAAATATTTTACATAAAATGTGATGCACTTATAGATTATTATGGTGCATTTAAAATTACCCTATTTCCGGTCTTCTACATCCAAACGGCCTCATTTTCTAAGCAAATTTACAATAACAAACTATAAATTGAGGTTGTTGTTTTAGATAAGTTGAATGTCAAGTCTTGTATGTAGAAAGCTTATGGCTGTCACCAGAGAGCTAACAACACTCTCCCCACTTTGAGTTTGAGTTGGAGCCGACACAAGTAGACATGCTTGATGGCTAATTAGTCATGCATGCAACAATTGAATTACTACCTTCTCTAACACTGCCTGACCCTCTCCATTGACAGACAGAAAGCTTAGCTGTTCCCTATGGACGTCGAAGTACCCACCATCCGAGCCAGCCAAGTTGTGCGTGGCCGTCAATGGCACGCACTCGTTGCAATCAACATCATTCTCCTCTTGTTCGGCGGCGCATGCGCTCCCCTCGTCTCTCGACTCTACTTCCTCCACGGCGGCAACCGTAAATGGCTTTTTAGCGGCCTCGAAACAGCCGGCTGGCCACTCAACTTCATACCCCTGACCATCTCCTATTACCGCCGGTGCTGCTGCCTCAAGGCCAGCAATGACGCGCCGAAGAAAAGGGCCGTGCTAATGACACCGCACCTCTTCGGGGCATGCGCGGTACTCGGTCTTCTCACAGGCGTCGACGACTTCTTCTATGCTTATGGCGTCGCCTTCCTTCCGGTTTCTACTGTCTCAATTCTCATCTCCACGCACCTCGTCTTCACCGCCTTCTTTGCGTTCCTCATCGTCAAACAAAAGTTCACGGCTTACTCGATCAACTCGGTGGCATTATTGACGCTGGGCGCAGTGGTGCTGGGTTTGCATGGCAACACAGACAGACCGGCGGGGGTGTCGAAGGCTAAATACTACACGGGGTTCATCATGACGTTAGCCACGGCGTTGTTGTACGGTCTTGTGCTGCCAATGATTGAGCTGACATACGCCAAGGCGAAACAGGCCATTACCTACACATTGGTCATGGAAATGCAGCTGGTGATTGGCTTCTTTGCGACTGCGTTTTGCACTGTTGGAATGCTTCTGAACAACGACTTCAACGTAAACTCTATCCACCGCGGATCTTGTTGCTTGTTTATCTTCACAATTCAAATAAATAACACGCAACTTCATATGTATTAACTGCAGGTTATTCCGAGGGAGGCAAGCCATTACGGGCTGGGCGAGGTGAAGTACTACACAGTGCTCGTGTGGGTCAGCATACTCTGGCAATTCTTCTTCTTGGGCTCGGCCGGGGTTATCTTCTGCGTGAACAGCCTGCTCGCCGGATCATCATCGCAACGACCATCCCGGTGACCGAAGTCCTGGCAGTGGCTTTCTACAAGGAGAAGTTCAGCAGCGACAAGGGTGTCTCTCTCGCGCTCTCACTATGGGGCCTTGCATCCTACTCCTACGGTGAGTATAGGGCTGCCAAGCAAAAGGAAGCCGTCTCCGCCCTTGCAGCTCAACCTGCAGCTTAAATTGAAGCAGGTTATTATTTGGAATTGGTTTCTCTCGATAACGCATTGGGAGAATTCTTATAATGCTTTGTGCAATGTGTGTGGAACTTAGAACTGAATTCAGCATTGGCTGTTTATGAAGGTACCATATCCTCACCAAAAATGGATACGACAATATACAATGAGACAAACTCGATTAACACTTAATTATAGGGGTGTCCAGAAGGCCTAAATGGCTAGGCCCGGTACAGGTCTAACCCACAGCCCCCAGGGCCGTAGCCTGGTCCGACCTGAGTGTTGGCCCTTCTGAACCGGGCTGATCCGGGTTCAAAGCCGGACCAGGGCCTGATGCAGGACAAAACCCGAGTGACCCCGACCGTCGGATGGGCGTACCTTTCGATCCGGGTGTCCGATCCGGGGCGTGCGACCAGTCGAAAACGATCAGGTTGACGAGCCCATCATTAATCATCGGAGATCTTCGATCTCTCCATGACTGATTGTCAAATCGTCAAATTCCTTTTTCTTTGGTCTAAAATCTCAGTTTTAGTGAAAACTTTTCTTTTTAGCCAGTTTTATCGGTTTCTATTTTTGGTAACTCTCCTATTTTGAATATGATTTCTTTTGTTTGAATTCCGGGTTTAATACTTGGATTAGGGTAATCATGTTTAATCATGATTGAGTCCACGTTTGAGTTGGTCAGGTCTTTCCTTAATCCTATAAAAGGAGGCCTTAGGGTTTGTAAAGAGGGAGTTTTGGTTAATGAATAAAATAGGGTTTTTGGTTTCTTCCTCTATAGAAATCTGGTTATCTCTCCCATTGAGAATTTGGTTGTCTCTCCCATTGAGTGATCCACGTTTACCCTGCGCCAGGGCCCCTTGCTCAAAAACTCGATCCAGCCCGCCCCAGTTCAGGTTTTAAAGAAGGCCTAAAAGAAGGCCCCTAAATGTTGGTTCCCAGAAATACCCAAAGCCCGAGGCTTGGTCTAGCCAAAACAAATCTCATTAAGTTTCCACGCATCGTCCGTCGCTCTCACGGTCGACCGTGACATCGATCATCACATCGTCCGTGAGCCTCTGTTGAGAAAGTCGCTTCCCAGGGTCGATGCTCAGATCGACCGTCGCTCCTTGACTTTTCTTCATATACGCGCCACGGTCGACCGCCGCATCGACCGTCACATCGTCCGTCAGCCTCTGTCAAGAAAAACGCTTCCCACGGTTGATGCACCGATCGACCGTCGCGTCTTTACTTTCTTCATTGATGCGCCACGGTCGACCGCCACATCGACCGTCGCATCGTCCGTAAGCCTCTGTCAAGAAAAACGCTTCCGACGGTCGATGCACCGATCGACCGTCGCGTCAATACGCATATAGCCAAGTGTGAAGCATTCATCACGGTCGATCCATGGATCGACCGTCCCATTCCCACGATCGATCCTTGCATCGACCGTCAGTACAAAATAACTTAAATATTGAATTTAATATCTCCATTTAAAGGGGTAATAAATATTAACATATATTTTATCATTTAATGTATATTGGCATCATCAAAACAAGGTTAGGATCAACAAATCTGACCACCTCTCGAAAAAATAATCTTGCCACCTGAGAGGCGTCTGAAGTCTTTCTGCAAGGTATGTAGTGCGCCATCTTCGAAAACCTATTGACAACCACAAAAACAGAATCTACACCTCGTTGGGTATGAAGCAAACCAAACAAAATACAAATCCATCGACAAATCTTCCCAAATACCATCAGGGACAGGTAAAGGAGTATACAACCCAGTGTTTTGAGACTGTCCTTTCACCGTTTGACAGATATAACACTTGCACACTAATTTTGCAGCATCCTTTTTCAGTTGAGGCAATAGTGCCTCTCTTCTAGTTGTGTTTATGCTGTGTTATGGTTTTGTCTCTCCTCAAGTGGCTACTAAGGCCTCCTCCATGCAGATATCTAATTAGTTTCTCTCTCAAGAGACTCTGGGTATACATAGGCAATTTCCTTTGAAAAGATACTCCTCACTTATATAAAAATCACCCATTGGCTGCTTTGTTAGGCACTTATTCCATATCTCTTTAAAGTCTTCATCTTCAGCATACAGTTCCTTCAAACATTCAAATCAAACCACCTCTTGGCTCATGGTCACTAGTAAAGTTGCTCGTCGACTTATGGCATCTATGACCTTGTTTAAGGCTCCCGTTCGATGCTGAATCACAAACGGAAACTTTTGCAGAAAGGTAGTCCACCTGACATACATCCTATCCAAATGCTTTGACTATTTAAGAACTTTAGTGCTTGGTGATCAGTAAACAATAGGAACTCTCGCCGCACAAGATAATGATCCCAATGTTTTAATGCTCTCACAATGGCATAAAACTCTTGGTTGTAGGTAAACCATTTTTGTCTGGCCTCGCTAAGCTTTTCGCTAAAAAATGCAACAGGCCTTCCTTCTTGAGATAGAACAACACCAATTCCAATCCCACTAGCATCACATTCTACTTCAAATATTTTCTCAAAACTTGGTAGAGCTAATACTAGAGCTAAAATTTTCTCAAAAATTTTCTTTTATTAAAGCAAAAGCCTTCTCAGCTTCAACTCCCCAATCAAATTTTCCTTTCTTTAAACATTCAGTAATAGGTGCAGCTATGGCACTAAAATTTGTAATAAATCTTCGATAAAATGTAGCTAGACCATGAAAGCTACGTACCTCTATAATAGTCACGGATTGCTTTTACCTTCTCTTCATCAACATGTATATCATCTGATGTCACCACATCACCCAAGAATAGAAGGCTATTGGTCATGAAAGAGCACTTCTTCAAGTTGATGAATAACTTGTTTTCTTGCAGCACTGTTAGCACTCCTCTAAGATGCTCTAGATGTTATTCTTCCGTCTTGCTATAAATCAATATATCATCAAAATATACCACTACATACTTCCCAATAAAAGGCTTAA
>OY986971.1:18477705-18793338 GCA_963920575.1 Narthecium ossifragum | reverse complement strand
GTGCCGAAGGTGCTCGCCGGAGGTCTTTCTCCCGCCAGCGAACTGCTCTCCCGCCATAGTTCTTCCCACCACTATTGCTTCCTCCCTATCTCCTCTTCTCAATTCTTCCACCATATCTCCTAGCCGCAAGCCAAGTTCGAGGAGATACCTCCAGTTCTATCACCACTTTGCATCTAGGTCCGTACGGTGGATGAGTGGCCTTCATCGTATGGTCTGAGATGGGGAGCGTTCAGCTACTATGTTATTTCAATGGAGATGTTGTATACGACGAAGGTCTTCCATTTTACTGTGGTGGGTCAAGTCGGCTCGAGGAGTTCTCTTCCGACTTATCTTATACGCAACTGAAGACTCGCTTCTATATGCTTTGTGACCTATCTCCAGCCAATGCCGAGTTGTTCATCAGCTTCGAGCAGCCCAACGACCCATATAGTCTATTCATACGTTTAGAAAACGACAGAGACTTGGCCCGGCTCTTCCGTCTCCTCGGCCGGCCATCTTGCCCACCCATCAGAGTGTTCGCCGCCCTACAAGAAGCAGACAATACAAGGTATGCTAGAGAAAATTCTTGTAGTCAATAGTAGTGGCTTCGAACTGTGTTCTAATGCTTCCCTACAATGCCTCAGTTGTGATAGCGATACATTTCTCGAGACGGCACCTACTGCCCGTTCTTTGGGCGACATTGATCTGAACGTCCCTCTCATGGTACCAAGGGATGAACTCGAAAATAATAAGGATGTGGTGGAGGAGATATCGCTCAATGCCCAGACAACGAAGGCGGAAGGGTAAAAAAGTTAACCCGCGCGCACTTAATGTAGTTCTTACGCGTACTTAATGTATTGCTTATGCTGACATATGGTAGTTATTATGCATACTTTATTACGCGTACTTAATGTAGTTATTACTTATACTTAATGTAGTAACAAGGTAACCCGCGCGCACTTTCTTACGCGTACTTAATGTAGTTATTACGCGTACTTAATGTCGTTCCTACGCGTACTTAATGTATTGTATACACGTACTTAATGTAGTTATTGCGCGTACTTAATATAGCTCCTACTCTTACTTAGTCTAGTTCTTGCACGTCCTGAATATAGTTCCTACGCGTCCTTAATACAGTTCCTACGTGTACTTAATGTAGTGTTTGCGTGCATATAGTCATAGCCAGGTATGTGATTTCGTCAGTTTTAATCGTGTAATCATTGCTGTACATAGGCCTTTCACTCGACCCTGTGTGGACACGCATGACACATACGATGAAATATATTTTGGTGATGATTGGGATCCTGATTACGAAGAACATGAAATGCCCGTTTGTGAGCCAGTTGAAGACGGGAAAGACAAGTACATCCTCAATTTCGAAACGCCTGAAGCTCAAGAAAATTTCTTTATAAACGCGCCGGAACCATTTGTCGGTCAATCCTTTCCGGATAAGAAGGAACTGAGACTTGCACTCGCACGATACGCAATCACGCGCCGTTTCGAGTATATCACGAAAAAATGTACTGAACGGAAGGTTCTAGTGCGTTGTGTGGAAACAAACTGTCATTGGAAGGTGATTGCTAGGAAGGTGCCCGGTATTCCCACTTTTCGGATAAGGAAATTTGTCAAGTACCACACATGTAACAAGCCAATGATCGGTCGTTGCCACAAGCAACTGACATGCTCTTTTGTCGCTGAAGAGGTGAAAGAGCAGGTGGCATCAAATGAGAAATACACTGTGAAGATGATTGTAATCGAGATTTTGAAAAGATTCGGCACGAAGGTGTCATACTGGAAGGCGTACCGTGCCAAGCAGAAAGTTCTCTCCCAGGTGAGAGCGGAACCTATGTTATTCTTCATTTTGGGCTGCGCATGAATTTTCCTGTAATTCTGTTTCTCATGCAAACAGGTCCGTGGAACATTCGAGCGTTCCTACACTTTGTTGAGACCCTACATGCGGGAGTTGATGATGAGAGACCCGACCACAGTGACGGCACTTCAGTTAGACTGCGAGAACCGTTTCCTATGCATATACTGGGCCTTCGGCGCATGCATCCATGCCTACAAAAACTACATGCGGCCAATTCTTGGGATAGATGGCACATTTCTCACTGGCAAGTATCCGGGGACAATTTTTACTGCAATTGGGGTAGATGGCAATAATCACATAATTCCTGTGGCTTTTGGAGTTGCGGACAAAGAGACGGCGGAGTCGTAGACATGGTTTCTCTCACGCCTCCGCACATGTATTAGTCCATTTGAGAAGTTGACTATAATATCCGACCGGCACAAAGGGATACTGAAGGCCATGGAGGATGTGTTCTCGGAAGCAAACCATGGGTTTTGCATGGTGCACTTGTCGCGTAATCTGGTGAATGCAGGAAGGAGATCAGCGCCATACAACCTGTTCTGGGCGGCTGCGAGAGCGTACACTGAGGTGCGTTTCAAACGGGCCATGGACACCATGAAGGAGTTGTATCCGGAGCAGTACCAGTACGTCATGGAAATTCCGAAAGAAAAATGGGCAACCCACTGCTTCCCAGGTCGAAGATACAAAATGTTATCAACGAACATGGTCGAGAGTTTCAACGGAGTGTTGAAGGAAGCGAAGGCATATCCTATCCAATATATGATGGAGTCAACGCGCCGGAAGGTGGGTTCTTATTTTTGGATGAGAATACAGGAAGCTCTCCGTCTTGAAACTACTCTTACCCCATGGGCTGAGAAGGAGCTTAACGTAGCCAAGGAGAAAGGACGGCACATGACCGTCGATCAGTCGAGTCAGGACCACTTCCAGGTCCAATATGGTGAATCATATTACGCCGTCAACATTGCCTTGAAAAGGTGTTCGTGCAGGGAATGGGACGTGTACGACATACCATGTCAGCACGCTTGTGCTGCATTAATGTTCACCGGATTGTCATAATATGACTATTGCGAGCCTTGGTTCACAACTGAAAAATATAGATCTACATACAACGACTTTATATTCCCAACTGCATCTCAAGAATTTTGGCCGAAAGGGATGGAAGAAGACCCGATTGTCTATCCACCGATCTGTGGGCCGAAGAAAGGAAAGAGAAGAAAGTGAAGGCTGCCGTCGCAAAGTGAGGCACAATCGTGTCCAACACGTAGATGTACTAAATGTCGGCTTCTTGGACATAACAAAAGGACATGTAGAACACAACCCACTTCGCGTATGAACACATACCCTGTTCCTGACCCTATCCCTGTTCGAGACCCTATTGCGGCAATAGAACTACGCTTATGAACGGTGAAAAACTGTTTTGTTTAATATTTTGTACTTGAAGCTTGTCACTAGCTTGTATGAAGAAACTTGTGCAAGAGTATAGTGTTAGTACAAGTGTAATATACGGATGAGACAAAACACGCATATAAACGCATATAAGAACACGTACAAATGGGGTTAAACACGCGTAGACAAACACATAAAGACGCACAGGATGAGACCAAACATGCATATAAACGCATATAAGAACACGTACAAATGGGGTTAAACACGCGTATAAAAACACATAAAGACGCACAGGATGAGACAAAACACGCATATAAACGCATATAAGAACACATACAAATGGGGTTAAAGCCGCGTATGAACTGAATAGAGGCGCATATAAATGGACATATAAACGAGTATCATAAGGGTACAAATCCAAAGTGCAATTACATAAACGCATGAAAAGTCGCATGACAAGTCATAGTAAACACGGCCTATTTCTTCTTCTTCGCTGTTCTTGGTCGCACCGCCCGGCTGCCTGTCCTACGGCGCTTCCGGCCGGTCTCTTTGTCCCTGAGTGGTCCATGTAATGTGCTCAGAACAATGGGTAATGGCATGTGTTGTCTTCCATTTCTCACCAATAAAAGGGCCAATTGTCCCCGAAGCAAATGCATATCCCCCTGACCGAAGCCGCTTATTTCCCAGTTGTTTGAAATTTGTAACTGCTCCTCATACTTCAGGACAAATATGCCGCAGTCGAGGCTGTTGACAAAATAGAAAGTGTGAAAGGGTATTCAGTATAGTGTGCGTGGTGGAGTGCATAAAAAGATTATGTACTGAAAGAAAGCTTACTATCCACGTTGACTGGGTATGGCTTGCTCCCGCATGTAAGACCACCCGGAGCCTTGCATCCCTCTAGCATACAGCTCTGGTACCCAAGTCTGCAGTGCCCGCCCAACCCATTTTGCCATGTACTCCGCTTCTTCTTCGTCACTGCGACACCACGACGAGGTGTATTGCCGACAAATCCCTTCTTTGAGGTCAACTGCAAGCAAGTGCCAGTGAAAGCCGGAGTGCAGTGGGATGAACCACACATCAACACTCGGCAGTGAAGAAAAGGTATTGGCACCATGCAGGAGTGAGTCGCGAAGGGAATGACGGTCATGAACAATTGCCGCCTGCAGTAACAATAGTTAATCAGTAACAAGTGTGAAATACTTCAGTCTGTGACCCTCAAAACTATTCGAATCCACTTACATGGAGGCGGGTGCTTGAGAAAAAACAGCTTCGACCCCCCTCTGCTTGAATCGGGCGGATAGAAAAAATTACTTGGATGGCGTCAATGAGGTCCCCTTCTATCTCCTGGTTGTTTATGACAGCCATCAATTGCCCCCTCGTACAGTATCCCATACTATGGGCGAATATTGTAGTTCTGCATATAAAATAATAAGAAAATACCTTAAACACGAGTAGAAATAAGGTTAAACACGCGTCTAGAGAAGAAACAACACGCGTATATATTACCTTAAACACGCGTAATAAATTAAACCATCGCATCTAAATAGAATTAAACACACGTATGAATAAGCATAAAGACGCGTGTAAAAAACTCTAAACACGCGTATCATAGTTTATAACAAATCTAAACTCAGTATAAACGCATATCAAATCATCGAATAAACACGCGTAGGATGAATCAAAACAACGCGTATAATAACATTTAAGTACGCATCGAAAGAAAATCACACTCGTCATCTAGCTGGTCGATGTAGCGCAGTTCATCCTTCTCCTCCTCGCTTAAGGTGTTAATGACGTCCTTCGAGTCTTGTAGGTAAGGTGTTTGATTGACAATGGGCCTGGAAATATTCCCAGTTGCATGACCCAAGTTTGCCGCGGTCTGGTATTCCTTCTCGACCAACTGTATCTTCTCCGCAAGGGCTCCAGGAGTGGCATGTAGCTCACTTATCTCGATCCAGCTGTCTTTTTCCTGGACCTCCACTTCCACAGTGGAGTCTTCGTGCACATGCGTAGACTCCTCAGAAGGTGGAGACATCGAAGCATACTCGTCACCTTTAACGGCGGGCGCGACCTCGTGGCGCGGAAAATACTCCACACCCTCGCTCTGCACCACACCAGTAAGGTCTACATCTTCAGCATAACTGTCGAGTGACCTCTCAACTGACACCTCCTCCATCGCTTCTCCAACGCCGCGGGCTTCAGTGTCATCCTTCCCCTCGATGACCTGACTAGTTGTATTAATGCCCGCGACTTCCACATGTTC
This sequence comes from Narthecium ossifragum, assembly GCA_963920575.1. Classification (NCBI taxonomy): domain Eukaryota; kingdom Viridiplantae; phylum Streptophyta; class Magnoliopsida; order Dioscoreales; family Nartheciaceae; genus Narthecium; species Narthecium ossifragum. The sequence goes on along the minus strand of OY986971.1, from coordinate 18,787,840 downwards.
AACTGTGGCATCCTCGGGACGGACACCACCCTCCTCGATGACAGTCGCAGGGGCATCGCCGGTGTCTCGATCTGTGCGGACACCCCCCTCCTCGCTGACAGACGGAGGTACCTCGATGACATTCTCCTCGGGCATTGGATCCTTCGGCACCTCGATGACATTTGAAGGGGCCTCGCCAATGACTACGTCTGTGCGGACACCCCCCTCCTCGCTGACAGACGGAGGTACCTCGATGACATTCTCCTCGGGCATTGGATCCTTCGACACGTCAATGACATTTGAAGGTGCCTCGCCAATGACTCCGTCTGTGCGGACACCATCCTCCTCGATGACCTCCTCTTCAGGCACTGGGTCCACCGGCGCACAGACGTCTTGCACCGTCGCTTTATCCCCGGTGCCTGTATCCACTGACTCTTCCTCTCTAGCCCCCCCTTCGACGCCCGAAAATGCATTGACTGTGTCCATTATAACTCCTGACACAGCAGTGTACTCTTCTGTCACAACAACGTCCGGGTCACGAGTAGGAGTATCGACCATGCTCCTCTTCTTTGGTGCTGCCCGATTTTGCTTTCGCTTTTTCGACCTCAGACCATATGGACTACGAGCCCATGCTCTACTGACTCTGACTCCTTCCTTCGCAGTTTCAGTTTGCTCTTCAACAACTTCTTCAGCAACGGCCGTATCAGCCGTCTGAATGTCCGGTCGGATATCATCTTGCCCGAGATCACCCGGCCCGGCGTCCCCCTTCATGATGACATCCTCCTTTTCTTGACTCTGACTCCGACTCCGAGGTGTTCTCCTTCTTCTTGCAACTGATCCTTCGATTGAGAGCGCCGCTTTCTCCTTCTCCAAAACATCCTCTCGGAAGGACACACTCCGCGGTGTCTTCATGATTGAAGGTGTCCGCGAATTCGCTTTGAGCATTTCAATTTCTTGTTCGGCTTCAGCGAGCTGCGCATTCGTTGCCGCCAATTTCAATCTCAATTTATTGTTCTGGATGTTCATCGTCCTCACAGCATCGTCCTGGGCCACAATCCTCCGAGTCAATGTATCGACGTCCGATCTCAGCTGGAGACAAGAGTGGGGAAAAAAAATGTTAAGTGCGCAAGAAAAATACTTGTCAAACAACACGAGTATAATAAGACACAAACACGCGTATTACTAAAAGTAAAGACACGTACAATAGATCCAAAAGACGCGTATTTATACTAATAAACACGTGTATTATAGCTAATAAAGATGCGTATTAGTAATATTAAACACAAGTATGATAGATCAAAACTACGCGTACTTATACTAATAAACACGAGTATGATAGCTCTAAAACACGCATAGTTTGAGTAAAAAAACACGAGTATATGAGATTTTCATGCATAAAAATTTAACAGTTACCGAGTATCACACGTAATTAAATCTAACGACGAGTAATATCGATTATAACGACGTACCTCAGCCAGCTTAGTCTCAATTATTGGGCTGGCATGGGCATTCTCGGTCGACCGCGGCATGGTCATGAATTGAACACGCCTAGGGGGTGCGTCTTCACGAGAGGACAGTGCATCAGAAGTCCCAGCCACCGTTGTATGTCTTCGTGATTGCTCGGCTTGCGTGGAATGCCTCAGATACAAGGTACATTCCACATCGAGGTAGACAAGCTGGAAATTATAGAAAACCAACAGTTGGTTATTAGACATTCCAAACTAGACAGCCATAAAGAAATCCGAACAATATTTTAGCTCGACATTACCCGTGTAGTCGTTCCTTGCGTAACAGTGTCGGTGAGGTTCTTTCTCCTCACTAGCTGTACATGACCCCACCTCATCATGCGTGGGATACTGTCCGCTACGGTTGGTGCCCTGCAACCGGTAATCTTATAATACCATATGAGCAGAACAGCAGTGCACCCGCAGACATAAGTACATGCCCTTTTACTAATCTCACTCGTCTTTGACGACGCCCTCCACCGTCTGTGAGCCATGGCGACCTCCGTCTTAAGGTGCTCGTGAACTGCGGTTGCCTAGTCAATATTCTGCAGTGAGTAGAGATCTTCCAAAAGGGGCACCAGGTATGAAGGGGCGGTGTAGTTGGACCTCAGGAACAAGAAGACGGCGAACATGTAGAGAATAAAGAAGCGGCAGAAATCTGCAACGTCCTCCGCTTCACTCTTGCCCTTGAGATCATCCAAGATCCCCTCGATATGACTAGACTGCAGGTCCAGCTCCTTGGTATGTCTACTGTAGAATGATATACTCCCGAGCTGCTGCCGCATCTTCTTCCGCTTCGGCCGAGAACCGCCCATAGGTAGGCCGAGGATAACTGCTACGTCTTCTGCTTTTAGCTCGACGTTGCTACCTTGGACAGTGAACCGTAAACCTCCATTGTAATTCCTCATCATGTGGTCCAAGAGGACATTGTCAGGTCTTATCTTTGGCAAGTCGAGCATATGGGCGAAAGGTGTCTCGCGAATTTTGGTTGCATGGGCCAACGTCATATATTCGCCGGCGGCCTCCTGTATCTTATGCGCGAAGCACCGGCTTGAGAAGGGAGTGGGGCCGACCTCCAGTAAATTGTCGTCACCACTGCTTGTCTCTGCGGTTCACACGAGATAAGAGTTCGAGTTAAATAGCGTAAATAAACAGCTTAACAATGGGTAGACGCAACAAAAAGTTCGCATATAAACAACATTAAGAATGCGTATAAACACCAATGCATAGAATACACCATATCAACGCGTAGAAACAACCAAAAGTACGCGTATAAACAAGTAAATGTGCCAATCTACACAACGAAGTTGAATAGCGCATATAAAACCCATTAAATACGCGTAAAAACTACAAATAGTACGCGGATAAACGAGTAAATGTGCCAACCTACAATAGCGCGAATAAAATACTAAATAGCGCGTATAAAACACCTTAACAACGCGTATATAAAACAATAAGTACGCATATAAAAGAGACAAAGTACGCGTAAAAACTAGTAAATAGCTCGTATAAAAGACCTTTACAACGCGTCGAAACAACCATAAGTACGTGTAGAAACAACCATAAGTACGCGTATAAACAAGAGCGCATAGAAAACACCAAAAATACACTTAGAAAGAACAAAAAGTACGCGTGTGAATGCTACATTTCTTAACGCAAAAAATTATGTAGGATACGGGGACGAAAATAATGGTATTTATTTTTTCCACAATAGATGAGAGGAGAACACACCGCCTTGTGCCAAAAAAAAAAATTTAAAATTTAAAATTAAAACGATTAAGTCGGGATGAACAAGGGCTTACCGGAGTCCATGTCCGAAGACCCAGCGCCGGCATCCACCTCCGCCTCTTTTTTCGTCCGCTTTGGTCCCTCGGCTTTTCTTGCTTTCTCCTTGGATTTGGTGGATTTTGCCTCCATCAATGGAAATGGAATGGGTGGTACTCGGAAAAAGGTCTAGGGTATGAGAAACCCCTTTGGTCGCGATGGAAATCGAACGCAATCTCTCGATCTCTCGATCTCCCGGTGAAGATTGGAAGGGTAAGTAGAAGATTTGTAAAGCCGCATTCAAATCCTTTTTTTATGCGTATTTATCCGACGCGTCGCTTCATCTTCTCGTTGCCTACAACCGTCGTATTCCTGGCTAATTGTGTCTTGCCACGTGTGGGGGTGATGAACGCGACAGAGACCCGTTTAACCGGGAAGTTATTTGCATAACATACATGCCATGCCACGTCATGTGGCAGGGCATGGCATGTATGTGGTGTCATATGGGTATGGGTTAAGTGAGGGGTAAGATCGGGTTTTCCATGTTCAGGGGTATTAACTTGCAAAAAAACAGGGCAAAGGTATTAAATCGGCAAAAGTGAACTTTAGGGGTACTAAAATGCAAAAAATTCCATCTTCTGCCTTTATTATGCATAGCTGCCATACTTATGTTGATATTAAATATTGCTGATCAATTGTACATAGGAATGACGATGGGGCGGTTTGGGGCTGGTTGGGGTGGGTTTTATCCATGGGAAACTTTTTTTAAAATAATATTATTTTAATAAAATATTATTAAAATATGCCTCTGGAGAAAATATTGATGAAAGTATGCCTGCTTTGGCCACGTCAGCGCCACGCTGGCGTGGCCTTTCATTTTTTTAATTTTGTCAATGAAAACATAACTCCAAGTTATGTTTTTATAATAAAGACGTAACTTGGAGTTACGTACATGCTTTCAACCCCCTTCCTCTCCCATGGTCTCTCTCTCCCGTGGTCTCTCTCTATCTCTCGTCGTCCGCCACGTCCATTATTCGGCCGTGCCTCCTGCTCGGCCTCACCACGCCGCCCTCCCGATGCGCCATCTTCTTTCCCGGCCACAACCACCAGTCGTTTCTCTCTCTCTCTCTTTCTCGCCCATCCAGAAGGTAGTTGGGCGAGGCCGGTGATGGTACCTGGCAGGAGGCTGGGTGATGGCGGCGGCCGAGCGGTGCACGGGCGGAATACTATGCGGATCGTTGACGACACGGCGAGTTGGCACGGGCGCGGGCCGCTAATGGCACAGCGCAGGGTGGCGCGGGAAGGAGGGCGCACAATGTGGGGTGCGGGTGGGGCAGGGGCGGCAAGGGGGAGCGGTCGTCGGGGCCGAGCGAGGCGGGAAGGGGGTGCATAACGTGTAGCGCCGCAGTGAGGGAGGAGAGGAGATCGGTGACAGCGATGGAGGCGGTGGAGGGAGGAGATGGTGGGGGGAAGAGGGGAGACCGGTGATCGCAATGGAGGCGGGAGGAGAGGAGACCGGCGACGGTGATGGATTTGATGGAGGAGACGGTGGAGGGAGGAGATCTCATGGAGGCGACGACCATAAAGCCCGAAGACCCCGTGGACGACGGCGCCGAGGTCTCCTCGTGGCCACCTTCCCCATACCGGTCAGGGAAGATGTTGTGGACGACGGCCCGAGGTAGGCGGCGGAGCCGCACATGCCACTGAAGGTGGCGGCTGTAAGGGGAAGGTGGCATCAGCGCTTGGAAACGACGAGGAGAGGAGATCAGGGCGGATAGAGAGAGATCGTGGGAGAGAGAGAGAGCGTGAGAGAGAACCGGGAGAGATCGAGAGAGAGAGGAGCACGAGAGAGAACCGGAGAGAGAGAGAGGGTCTGTGTGTGTGTGTGAGAGAGAGAGAGAGAGAGAGAAACAGGGGGAGAGAGTGTGTGTGTATGCGTGAGAGAGAAATGGGATACTAAAGACGTAACTTGAAGTTACGTCTTTATTAAATAAGGGATCACTCCTATCCGTCCTTGGCCTCCTGATGTGTGAGAAAGGTCAAAGACGTAACTTCAAGTTACGTCTTTGTTAATATAGACGTAACTTCAAGTTACGTCTTTATTGACAGGATTAAAAAAATAAAAGGCCACGCCAGCGTGGCGCCGACATGGCCAAACCAGATATACTTTCGTTAATACTTTCTCTAGAGGCATATTTTAATAATATTTTATTAAAATAATATTATTTTAAAAAATTTTCCTTATCCATGCCATCCTTGCCCCAAAAATATTTATCTTGCCTCATCCCCGCCCCATGCCCCGTTGCGGGGTAAGAAATTTGTCCTATCCCCGCCCCGCCTTTACCCTGCCCTGTTTGGGATTTTCTCTTTTTCGTTAAATTTTTTAAAAAAATATCGACAATTTCAATGACAAATCTGTCAAGTATTTTTTACAATAACACAATAGTGCAAATTAAAAAAGATTACAAAATGAACGAACAAAACTAGTATAAATTAATTATCAAAATGCAACCGATCATAAACTATGTCTGATATCATATACTTTGTATTTTAATGAAGGTACAATGAGATCATTTCTAAACTAATTATCCAGAAGCACGTCAATTCCAACTCTCAAGCGCCACATAATTTCAAAAAGAATGTTTTTAATATGATACTAAAAATAATAGTTAGATAAAAATACTTAGAGTTATATCTGAGCCCGGTCGAAACCGGAGCAGGTTGACCAAAACCCATCTCCGCCCCATCCCCACAATTAACTCGCCCCGTTTAATCTGGCCCACCGCGCCAACCCGATCATTGCCCCATTTCTCTGCCCCAAGCGATGTGGGTCAAGCGGGTTACGGGGAAGACCCGGCCCATTGCCATCCCTAATTAGAAATTAATATATCCATAACCGACCACATCTGATTCGATTAGAAGACACATACCATATTTTACACGAATTGACATAATATATGTATGACTCAATCTGAACCTAACAATCTCCCCCTTGGCAATTCGTGACAAAACACAAACATGACTTACATAGTTACATGATTTAACGATGACACTGATCAGATGTTGTCGTCCTTATGAGAGTTTCTTATTCCGTGCACACTTGAACTACCGGAAGAAAAACACAAGTATATTTCAAATAATAAGAGACATATAAAGATAGTTGCAATTGAAAACTAAATGACACAGATTTAACATACTAACAAACATAATATTTTCTATCCCTTTTTGTCATAATTGACAAGGCAATAATGGGAAAAAACATTATAAAGCAAAGAACTCCCCCTCGATTCATAAGAAGGGAGGATAATTTTATCCATAACCTCAATTTAGATGCCATCTTTATTCCTGCACACTTAACAAACCTGAAGAGCATAATTTTATAGAAATAGAACTCGTGAAACACAACTGCATAGAACACGTGAGATAGCATGTTCACATGAAATTATGTACTTCCAAAGTCACCTACACATGTTCCCTCAAATTATGTACTTTCAAGTCTCTGGCTAAGCACAATAATAACATAACTCCTTGAGAATCATGGGAATAAGCAGTAGTCCACAGGTTACTAGAATAAAAAGCAACTGCTAATGGTGCTGACTGCCCCCCCTCAATTCAGTAGCATATGAATAACAGAAATTGACTAGCTGAAATAAAAGGAATTACAGAATCTCAGCAGCCTAGCAAGCACAAGTTACGTCTTTATTGGCAGGATTAAAAAATGAAAAGCCACGCCAGCGTGGTGCTGATGTGGCCAAATCAGGCATACTTTCATCAATACTTTTTCTAGAGGCATATTTTAATAATATTTTATTAAAATAATATTATTTTAAAAAAATTTCCCATAGAATAATGCTTTAGCACTTCCACTTCAACAATCTTAGAGCACTTTATGACACTATTAACACGAGAGATAAGAAGACGGAGCCACAAAAAATGTCAGAGAACTGCGGAAGCAAAGATAGAGAAGATCGATAATGGCCTGTGCAGTGTGGTTTTGCGTAGAGTGTGCTGCGGGTGGCGGCAGGGCAATGTGTGGAGGACAAGGTTTGGAGTCCAAAGGAGGTGCGAACGGTTCTGGTTCGTTCATCGTTTTCACCTGGTGTTGGTATGCTTAAAACGTTTTTGGCCTATGGGTTGCGGGAGATCTGGAAGGATAGAAGCATGATCCTATTTGGAGAAGGTGGTGAGGGTGACTGTAGTGGCTCAACATGTTGCCGGCTGGCGGAGGAGTTTCTTAATGTGCCATGGCGGACTGGTGTGGGCCATCGGATATGGGAGGATGGTGCCTTGGTGATATAGGGGGATGCCTCGTGGGAGCCTTGTACTCAAGCAGCTGTGGTGGGAGTAGTAGCTTTGGCCTCTACTGTTGCAGTGGGCTGAAGGGGAGGTTGCGGAAGCTTCGCTCTATTTTGGAGGCAGAGATGCGGGCGATCTTGTTGGCTATGCGCATGGCATCAAGGAAGGGAGTGCGGAAGGTAGTCGTCGAGTTGGACTCCTTAGTTGCCTTTGACATCCTCAATGGGGGGAGGTTGTGGTCGGACGATGTGCAGTCGATGATGAGAGCAATGTGGTTGGTGGTACCTTATTTTGATTATGCTTTGTTCATCATATGCATGATTCTTTGACGTATGAAATATGTTTAAGTGAAGTTCCATATTACCAAAAGTAACTGTCATGATGCCATCCCTATAATTAATGCAAGCATTAGCCGTAGCTAAGAAAGGTCGGCCAAGAATTATAGGGACAGACTTTTTAGTTTGAACTCCTGGTTCCATGTCTAGAACTACAAAATCAACCGGAAAAACACACTGATCAACTTTAACCAAAGCATCTTCAAGAATTCCTCCTGGGGTCTTAATAGATCGGTCATCTAATTGCAAAGTCATGACGGTTGGTTTCAGTTCTCCTATGTCAAACTTAGAGTATAAAGAATAAGGCATGAGATTAACACTTGCACCTAAATCTAATAATGCTCCATCAATCGTGCGATTTCCTATAATGCATGAGAAAGTCGGAGTTCTAGGATCTTTAAGCTTAGGAGGAAGGTCGCAACAAAGAATTGAGCTTACTGGTTCAGTCAAGAAAATCTTCTTAGAAATATGAAATCTAGATTGTCTTTTATGTGTGCAAAGATCTTTAAGGAATTTAGCATATGATGGAATTTGTTTAATGGCATAAAGAAGAGGGAGGTTAATATGAACTTTCTTAAACACATCCATCATTTCAACTAGTTTAGGATTCCTGTATGGAGTTGAAGTAGGGTCTACTAGAGGTTGTGGAGATGTATATGGTTGATGTCCCCAAGATTGCGGTGGTTGAGCTTGATAAGGTGCTTGGGAAGACCGATATGAAGGTTGGAATGGAGGAGCTTGGCCTTGAGCATTAGAGGGATATGTTGGTTGGAATTTTGGAGGATAATTTGGGGCTTGAGTGCTCATGGATGGCGGCCTTGGGTTGAAAGAATTTGGTTGTTCGCCGGGTGTCCTCCACGAGAAATTTGGATTGTCTTGCAAGCCAGAATTGTAAGTGTTAGAGTACGGATCATAAACCGACTTAGATTGTCCATAAATTGCATTGACATGTTCTTGCACTAGCTCGGGATAATGGTCTGCCAAATGCCAATTAGTTACATCATGGTCGGCATGGAAGCACAAGAAAAAAAGTTCCCCCGAAGATGAGGGCAACAACGGACTAGCGGAAGCAACTTGATTTATAGTTTGGTTAAGGACCTGATCAAGCTTCCACCTCAAAGCATCAACTTATTGTGCGAGACGGGTTGACTCATTAAGCTCAAGAATTCCTCTAGGAGTAGGTTGATTTGAAGATCCTCAATTGTTTCTAGAAGAAGTGGCATGATGTTGGGAATTTTCAGCAAGTTTCTCAAACAGTGCCCAAGAATCGTCAAGAGAATTGGTTATGAAAACTCCTCCACATACAGCATCTATAGTCAACTTGTCACGCCCCGACCCGCGTAGGCCCAACCGGGCCGGGCGACGCGAACCGGAACCTAACCTACTGCGGAAATTTTGGTGAGGTTTCCCTCTAATCATAGTGGTCTCCCTAGCAATTCATAATCATCCTGTATTATACAATCAATCACAAACCTCAAAGACTGAAACTGAATATGTACAAATCCTCAACAGGGTAAAAGTTATACAAAATCTCTCCCGTTTGAGGCTAACTAAACAAAGGGCATAACTGATGATCGCCGTACCTCAAGCACCGCCAGCCGCCGCCATGTCACCAAACACCGCCCCGGTAGGGGCGACCGAGGAAGAGCTAGCGCCAGCACCTGTAAAACACAGCCCGGGTAGGAGTGAGCACTAAGCTCTGCGGGGACACTACACTACGACACTCACAAGGGAGGGAACACAACAGTGAAGCTTTAAGATGGGGGGTTTATCTTAGAACTTGTGCAATAAAATCAATTAAGGAAATCGAAATAGGAGGAGTCTAATTAAATCATATGCTTGCTAAAGATAAGAGCAGATAAAATATGTAAACAAGGGATATGAGATGAGAGTTAGAGAGATTGCACCATAATTTTTATAGTGGTTCGGCCAACCTTGCCTACCCACTATTCTCAAGGCTCTCCTTGAGGTTCCACTACTTGCAAGACCTCTTACAAGCTGTCCACCAAGCTTCCGGGTGCTTGGCAACCTATCTACCAAGCTTACGGGTGCTTGGCAACCTTACAATCTCTCTAATATCTCTCTAAGATATTTCTCTCAAGGTCTACTTCACACTTGAAGTAGTTTTACAAAGGTTTAGCTCACTAATAAGAGATAGAAACTTGCTAGAATATGATTATAATAATCCCTCTGCTCCCTCCTAGTCCTTGGGAAGTTTGCTGCTCTTTCCCTTTTATAGTTGAGCTTCAAAGCCCTCCAAATAGCCTCCCAACGGCTAGTTTCTGCTCCTATAACGGCTCTTTAACGACTCTTTTCTGGGCCCACGGTTGACCGTCGCATCGTCTGCGACATCGTCCGCCAAGCTTTCCTTGAGCCACGGTCGATCCACCTATCAATCGTCAAGCCTCACGGTCGACCGTCCCATCGACTGTGACATCGTCCGTCAGGCTCTGTTGCGAAAACCGCTTCCCACGGTCGGTGCACCGATCGACCGTCGCATCTTTTGAGCCAAGTCACATAGGCCACGATCGATCGGTCCATCGACCGTCACATCGACCATCAGCCTATTTTCCCAAGACAACTTTCGCAGTCGATCACGCATCAACCGCCATACCCCACGGTCGATCCATGCATCGTCCTTCGCATCAACCGTCAGTACAAAAACTCATTAAATATGATTTTAATGCTTTCCAAATTAAGGGATAATAATATTAATTCATTGTTTTATCATCAAACATTTATTGACAACATCATAACAATATCTGGGCTAACAAACAGAGTCGCCCTCAAGCAAAGGTTGGTTGTACACGGGGGTCCCAAAACCCCACCGCGTATCCCTAAAGGGAGGCCTCAGTTATGATCTTCCAGCCAAACTGGTCACATACTGGGTCGCCCTCAGTGAGGCAGGAAACCAGCACAGCCATCTCACTAGCAGGAAACCAACACTGCTAGGTGGGCAACCAACACCGCTGAGTAGGCACAACCTCTACCCAAGAGCCAGTGAACCGGACACCGGCTACACCCCAACACTCGGCTCGAGGCCGACACGACCTCTAAACATCAAACCACATGTATTCAGGTCATCTAACCCTATCATTGAAAAACGACTGAATACTACAAATCGAGTCCTGGACCAAGCTACCCGCAACGGTCCTAGAGCTAGATCCGGACTACCCGAAAGCCCCAGATCGGTGATCAACCCATCGCCAACGTCCTACACAGATGCGACTAATGCACAAAACAATGCATGCCATGAGCACACACAAGATAATACAAATAAGCATGCAACAGTATGTGATGGTATATCAAACAAGGTATGGGCATGGCACCCTATCGGCCCGGGGTGGTGAACAGGTAAATAAGGTCTAGGAGCTGCTACAGTGGTACCACCACCAACTGTTAGCAGTCCACCACAACACCTGCATCGGGAAGCAACCCCGCAAACAACAGCTCACAGATTTCACAAATAAAGCCCTCGGCGCACGCCGGCATGCAAGGCTAAGGAAAGTTGTAGGGTTACCCGTCCGTTTATTCTAAACATCCCGGGAGTCATCACTCCCCCGGTTCACCACTGCCCCTATTATAGGGTTAACATGCTTAAACATATGTACCACATATAAGACAGTAAAGAAAACCATCATACAAAGCCCCACGGGCAAAAGCCACTTAAAAACACCCCTCAGCCACTAAGAGATCGATCTCCCTTATAAGGGGGATCGATCTTCTTAGCACTTGGGAGAAAACACGTCCCTGTCAACCGAAGGAGATCGATCTTCTCCACCAGAAGGATCGATCTTGTTCGTGACATGGAACCCGCCACATCAACCTAGGCAAGGATCGATCTCTCTCCAGCTGAGGGATCGATCCTGCTCGGGCTGGGCATGACGCCCCACAAGGGATCGATCTTCCCTCAAGGGAGATCGATCCGAATGGGTTCTCCGGTGACCGGACATCGAGAAATACCATCGAAAAATACAACCAAATCCCCCAAAACTCTGGGATCTGGTAGATCAAGGAACAACGAGTCCAAAACTGGTGAAATCATGGAAAACAAACATGTATTTTAACAGATCTAAGCAAAAGGTCACAATCAAACCCGAAAAACTAGGCCTTAGATCCAAGCTACTAGGCCAACAAACTCCAAAAACCAAGCTAAAAACCCGAAAGATTGTAGGTAGGATCCCTACCTATGCAATAACAGCTTCAATTCAAGCTATTAGGCCTTAGATCTTGCTCAAACGAAACCAAATCCAGCAAGAACACGGCTCAAATCTCAGATTTTCCAAAAAAAATCAAAAAAAAAGGTTTCGTTCGTTTTATAGACGAACGAACCGACTCAAGAGAGAGATCGGTCTCTTTTGAGAAGAGATCGATCTTCCTTGCCAAATCGGGTTTGACTTTCTGGCACTAAGAGATCGATCTTCTAGCTAGGAAGATCGACCCCTTAGGTGCAGAAAGCTAGACTTGGGCTAAAACTCAAGCCTAAGCCCGGATCTTTTGATCCCGGGTCCCACCAACCATTCTAGCAAAACATTACTACAAACATGGTCAGTGTGTGCACACGCGGGTGTGAAACTAGCCGCCAAGGCACAATTTACCAAATTGCCCTTGCGATTCACAACAAGCCATAGGAGTAGAGGGATGGGTCCTCACACAACTGATGTTTCTCCTTAAGACCTTTATGAAAATATTCTACTATGGCCCATTGAGGAAATTGATGATGGGGACATTTCCTAAGGAGCTCTTTATAACAATTCCAAGCTTCATGGAATGCTTCATCATCGGCTTGTCTGAATGAAGAAATTTTATGACGAAGGTCACTAGTCTTAGTAATCGGGAAGAATTTTTCAAGGAATTAGGCTTGTAATTGAGGCCATGTAGTAATAGATCGAGGTTCCAAAAAAGTAAGCCAATGTTTGGCTTTACCCTTAAGAGTAAAAGGAAACAGTTTGAGTCGCCAAGCATCTTCAGTAAAATTGTTGACTCTCACCGTAGAACTTATCAAAATGAACTCCTTGATATGATTATGCGGGTCTTCATGAGACAATCCGTGAAAAGTTGGTAGAGATTGTAAGAATTGCGGTTTAATTTCATAATGGGCTGCCCCAATCACCGGAGGTTGAATGCAAGAGTTGGAAGTGAAAGAATTAGGAACATAGAAATCGTTCATGGCCCTATGACCTTGATCTTTAGGTTGGTTAAGGTTAACATTGGGTTCATGAGGGTCATTAGGGTTATCCATGGTTTGATGAGGTGGAGACGAAACTAAAGGTTTATGCGATGCACCACAAGAAGCAAAATATTCTATCAATGTAAGGGAAAGATCTGGGTCCTTATCCTCAATCATTCACACATTACAAAGATCTAATCAAGCTTAGAAATACAAACAGTGCACTCTCGATGATGTGTTTGTTGGCGATCTCTCCTTCACCGCTTGGAAGGATGCTCCGTCGCTCTTTCCCTAATGATCACAAAACGATATAAAAATATTAGCACTAAAACTATTTTTAATCTTTTATATATTAAGCAAAAGAAGACTATACTAAGTAAACAACTCAAAACACTAAAATTCCCCGGCAACGGCGTCAAAATTTTTGATAAGACTTGAAAAGTGTCGTGGCTTAACAAGTCTACTAAAAATTACAAATATTATCCGGTGATGTACTTTAGCTACTAAAAATAGTAGTTAGCAGAGAGTCCGAGTCGAATCCACAGGGAACAAGGTGATTGAGATTGAGTTCATGGTTTAATCTCCTACCAAAGAGTTGGGAAAAGATAGAGACTTGAAATTAAACTAAATTTAAACTAAAGGGTTTATAAATATGAAAGAAGAGACCACAGGATTCTTAATCAGTAACCGAGGTTCTACCAGGTCTTCCTAAGATTAGGACACATTAATCACGCTGAATGGCTTTCCTAATAGTTGATAAGTGAATGGCTAGTTCTCCTTATCACTCAACAAGTTCTGGTTATGATACCATGTTGGCAAAAACAATTACCTAAATGTCAGTGACTGAATGATTTGTTACGTTCACTGCTAATGAACCCTCTGATTAGAATTAATTCATCGCAAGTAGTAGTACTGATATGGATTTAGGTGTAAAATCAAGATGGGGTTAGCATCTTGATGGCCAAATCTAAACGACAGGATACATGGAGGATTAGAGAAAGAACGTAGTGGTTCTAGCACTACTATAGTGGTTCTAGCACTATACAATCCCCAATCACGAAGAAGAGTTCATCTGAGATACCATGGGACTAACATGGTACTCCTAATAGATGAATCCAAACCAATCCCTAACATGCACAAGCTTTAGAATCAAGTGCACAAGAGAACAATCCACACATTCAGCAGGAAATCAACACCAAAATATAAAAGAAATAGAGCTCAATCCATATAAGCCAATCAATAATGTATACAAGCCCTAGATCTAAGAAATCGCTAGTAGAAACCCTAGTTACATCATAAGAATCCCATGGCTAGGGGTTTAGCTACTCATCTTTGGGGTTTGATCCATAGATGAAGGTTGATGAAGCTCCTCCACCATGGATTTCCTCCAAAAGATTCTTCAAAGAAAAGTTAAAAAGAGGAAAGAAACTATCGTTCACCTCCAAGAGAGAAGAAGAACCCCTTGAACCCTAGAAAAAGGCCGATTTATAGCCTAGGGTACAACTCCTCCCGGATTAGATCTGGGCCATAGATTTTCTTCCTGGGACTCAAAGGATCGATCCTTCCCTGAAGAAAGATTGATCTTTTTTCTTTAATTGCTGGCCACGCCTGTAAAGGATCGATCTTTCAATAGAGGAAGATCAATCTTCTTCTTGTGTCGTTGATCTCGCCCCGTGGATGATCGATCATTCCATGGAGGAAGATCTATCTTTTCCAATCTAGCTCTCAGTCACTGTTGACGCACATAAATGATCGATCCTTTCAAGTGTGATGATCGATCCTTTCAAGTGGCGCTCTCTGTCAGCTTAATATGCTTTAAATGATCGATCTTCTCATGAGTGGAAGATCGATCCTTTATGCTCGAATTGCCCTAATGTGTTCATTTTAAGTCCAAACTTGATATAACCCTTGTTGAGGTCTCTTGTACCTGAAATAGGGTAAAGGTAGTCAGTGAAACATTGCTCGGAGACTAACAAAGTCAAATTACAAGGGTGATTTGTGCACTTTTCAAGTCTTATAAAGCGACACTGTTGTATCCCTCCTTTGTGTGAGTCATAGTGTAGTTTCCCTACTGAGCTTAGTTGCTCATTCCTATCCGGGCTGTGTTTTGCAGGTGCAGGTGTTAGCTCCTCTTCTGTGGCCCCTACCGGGTAGGTGTTTGGCGGCGCGGCGGCGTCTGGCGGTGTCTGAGGAGCGGTGATCATCAATTGACCCTTTTTGTTATAGTTAGCCTCCTACGGGAGTGTGAATGTATAATTTTCCCCTCTGCGAGGAATTCGAGACTTGAATCTTTTTTGTTATCTTATCAGTTGAGGTTTCATTATTATATGATGTAATGAGAGTGCTTGCAGGATTGCTCAGGGAAACCAGTAGATTAGAGGGAACCCTCATCAAAATTTTCTGCATTTAGTTAGGTTCTAGTTCGCGTTTCGCAACCCGGTTGGGCTTTCACGGTCGGGGCGTGGCAACGTTGATCCTCGGGTTGCTTTGGATTGGCATTGGGTTCGGGACAAGTATCAAGCTTAGGGATATCCATGGATAGATGAGGAGGAGGATTTTAAGGTTTTTGCGATGCACAACGAGAATCAAAATATGCTTGCAAGGTAATATAAAAATCTGGGTCCTCATTCACATTCATTCACACATCACAAAGATCAAGCAAAGTTGAGAAATACAAACAGGGCAATCTCGATGACGTGTTTGTTGGTGATCGCTCCTTGACCGCTCGGAAGGATGCTTCGTCGTTCCCCCTAACGATCACAAAATGATATCACAATATTAGCACGATTCTATTTTTTTATCTTTTATGTAGTAAGCAAAAGAAAATAACTAATTGGAAAAGAAAACTACACTAAGTAAGCAACTAAATACACTAGTTGATTCCCCAGCAACGACGTCAAAATTTAGATAGGGCACAGAAAGTGCCGTGGCTTAACATGTCGGACAAAATTACAAATTTATAATCGAACTATTGACTAACAAATTTGGTAGTAGCTAGCGGTGAGTCCGAGAAGAATACATAGGGAATGCATATGAAAACAATCAAACTATTAGGTCTAATCTAAGTGTTCCTACAATGATAATAAAAGAAATGGTTTTAGGGTTTTATGATATGGAAACTAACAAAGCATGTACCTGATTCAATAGGTAGGAAGAGGTCCTAGGGAATCTCAGTTTAGATTAGGCTCAACCGTAGCTTTCTAATCGATCAAGGTGTGCAATCATACCGAGGCACTACAATATTGACTACCTAATGGCTAACAAAGGTCGTCACGAATGAATAACCGGGTAAGGATTATCCGTTGCAAAATGTGTATGCTAGGAAGTCGACGATTGAGGAATTAGCTTCGATCATCGCTAACAAGAAGTCGGGTTAGGAACATCTCGTCACAAGGAATTTGGTTGTATTGACTATGGTAATGGATCGGGGTGGTTCTAGTACCTCAAATCCAAAATACTACAAAAGATAGGATAGATGCTAGGGTAGATGTGAATTGGAGTGGTTCTAGCACAACCAAGTCCCTTGTTCGACAATAAAATCGAGATCTCGGGGGAACGAGATTTGTTAATTTTATTGTGATCAAAAGTTTGAATTACATGGTGGGATTTGCGGGAACAACACTCCTGAGTTCCCAACATCATCACAAGCTGCAGATCCTCTTTTCCTTGGGAAACTGCATACCGATGATGAGATTGGCAACCCATCAATTACAACCCAAAAGGGAAAACCCCTGATTAAGGATTCGGGCTTTAAAATCCACTACATTCAAAATGAAAAATAAAAAGGGGAAGAAGAAAGGAAATAGAAGGATCTTGGGTGAAGGCTTAAGCCTTCGACCCGCACCTTCGTTGCCGATGAAGAACCCTTGAATCTCTTGCTTTGGACTTTTGGTTTGATGGCACGATCTTCAAGGAAATAAATTTCCTTCTTCTATCTCTCGGCGTCTTCAAGGAAATAAATTTCCTTCTTCTCCAAGCCTCTTTCAACCTTTCCAAGCCTTCTTCAACCTTTTTTTTCAACCTCTTAAGCCTTCACCCCTCCTCCTCTATTTATAGGTGAGGATTAGGAGTAGTTAAGGCTGATTTTTTGAAATGTGGTTAGGGATTTGATGGTTGGGATTTGGATGGTTAAGATCTTGGATGTTAGGGAGGTAGGATCTATTTAAATTCAAATTTGAACTTGAGTTTGAATTTGAACTTTAAATTTCAGATATCCATTCAAATTTCAAATATTTGAACATGTTGTAATTTACCTTAACGCCCTTAGACAAGAATAAGTGTAAATTCCCAAAATACCCTTGTTATTGATCATTCATGTCTTTTGACCAAAATGCCCCTAGAAAGGGTAGGAATGCTTTCACATATTTTGGACCATTGTACCCCTGGAGGTTTAGAATGTCCAAAATACCCTCGACCCTCGTAGCTTGTATAGGATGCCATCAAAGCTTTAAGAAGGCTGATGTGAGGATGAAATTACCAAAATACCCTTTTGGTACTTTGGTTGGTGTAGAGTCCATATACGTTTTGGACAAGAATGCCTTTAAAATAAATGATACTTTAAAGGGTGGATACAATATTTGTCATGTATGTTTGTGACAAATATGCATTTATAGTAAATGACCAAAATACCCCTTGGGGCTAAATGACCGAAAATGCCCTTTTTATATGTCCCTGGTTTATGTAGGATGCCTTCAAAACCATTAAGGACTAATTTAGAATGTTCTAGGTGGGTCAAGCCTATATTTGGCTATAATGACCAAAATACCCCTAGAAGGCAAATTTTACCGAAATACCCTTTATGCTTCCGGTTTGTGTAAAATGTTATAAAAATCATACAGGGATATTTCTCAGATATTGTAGGGATCCTGAACATGTATTTTGATCAAAATTCTCAAAATACCCCACAGCGACCAGAATTACCAAAATGCCCCCGAGTCCTTCTAACTTAAGTAGGATGTTATCCGGATCATGTAAAAGGCATGATGGATTATAAGAGAGAGTCCAAGCATATATTTTGCTTAAATCCCCAAAGTACCCTTGATGTGGTAAAATTACCAAAATGCCCCTATATTGAGTTAGCTTTTGTAGGATGCTGTAAAAACTATACAGGGTCATGATGGGATGTTTTAGATAGTCCAGGTATGTATTTTGTCCTGAATTCCTGAACTACCCTTTGGCAGGTAAAATTACCAGAACGCCTTTTGTGCTCATGGTTTGTGTAAGATACTTTCAAAACCATGAAAGATCACATATAGACCAGTGTATGTGTGCTATTTGTATGTTTGAACTTGTATTTGTGTTTGAAGAATGTCCGAGGCAAGTAGGGGTAATTTCATAAATACCCTCAAATTTAACCTTAGTCAAAATTGGTGTCTACAGATGCCCCCTCGAGGCATGCGTGAGAAACTTGTGTGATTTGAACACGCAGGGCTCGAAAATAATTTCTTGCAGTTTCCTTTTTAATTTGATTTGTTGACATTTTTTGTCAAATTTAGAATCCGACTGTACGTTGATGAGTACGTGGAATCCATGACATCCTTGAATTTGGACATACATGAGGAGTTTATATGAACCCCTTAAATTAAATTTTGAATGCTCAGCATGGTTATCATGCTTGAATCCGATTTGAATTCCAATTTCAATTTCAGCATGGTTATTAGTTGCACAGCTCCAACTTTGAAATTTCAACTTCAAAAGAAGCAGCTGTACGGATTTTATTTGACATGATCTCCTCCCATTCAATATATTTCTCCGTTGGGCTCTAATTTGTTTCAAATTAGGATCTGATTTGTTTCAAATCAGGATCTGATTGGCTTCAAATTAGGATAAGCATGCTAACTCTTGTTAGATTTAAATTTAAGCTTATCTTTATCCAAATCAGATCTTTTTTTTCAAATTCTAACAGCAGTTGTATCCTACTCAAAATCAAATTTCCATCCTATGTCTATATATAGGACGTCTATAGTATAATATTTTTATACTGTTTAGCCAAGGAGTTCATGGGACCCGGGCCCAAGGAATAATGACTGAGGAGAAGATGGCGTCCGAGCGTGGGAGAATGACATCTCCAAGCCCAGGTTTTTTCAATCATCCAATCTTTTCATCTGATCATCGAGCTTTTTTTTCATCTCTTTTCTTCTAGACACGTCGCTGGATTGCTGCGGTGGCACTGCGACTTCGAAGATTTCGCAGTAGTGGGTAAGCCAACTTCGAAGTAGTGGGTAAGCCAACGTCTGTCATTGAAGATCCCTTTTCTTTTTTTTTTTTACTGTACTGTTGATAGAAGATGCGTCTTTTTCATTACTGTGGATGGCTGATGAGAGAAGCAACTCGTGACTTACTGAGTAACTTGTTATTACTCCGAGATTTTATCGAGAAGCAACTCATTGCTTTGAACTTTGCCGACGAGGAGCAATTTATTGCTCTCAGATTTTGCCAACAAGCAACTTATTGCTTTGGGGCTTTGCCGACTAGAGCAACTTATTGCTCACAGTTTTTTCAACGAGAGCGATTTGTTGCCCTGCGATTTTACCGGTGAGAAGCAATTTGTTGCTTTGGGCTTTGCGGAGCAACTAATTGCCCCTAGTTTTGTCCGACGAGGAGCAACTTGTTGCTCTGGGATTTTGCCGGCAAGATTACGCAAAGCAGCATGGGCTAGAACTCTGTCGGTGAGGAGGAGGACCCGGCCGAGGTGGAAGGACACCATAGCTCTTGGGGCTCGGTGTGAACGCATCTTTGCTGGAGTGGAGAAGCAGGAGCGTCGCCCGAGTTGGTGCTCGGTGTGGACCTTGTCGGAGAGGATGAAGCCGTCGGATGGGGGCTTCAGGCCGGCGAGGATGGGCGCTGGTGCTCGGCGTCGGTCGAGGTCGGGACCAGGAGCTCGGTGATGATCTCGCCGGAGGTCCCGGAGGAGCTCGATGTCGAGGCGAACGGGTCCATTTCGGGGTGCGAGCTCGGTCGGTGGGTGCGGGTAGAGTAGATCTGGTGAAGGGTGGCATGAGGCCGGCGGAGATAGGCGCTGGCGCTTGGCGTCGCTTGATGTTGGGACCAGGAGAGGAGCTCCACGTCGGCGGTCACTGAGGAGCTCGACGCCGGGGTGATGATCTCGACGGAGGTCCCGGAGGAGCTCGATGTCGAGGCGGCGGAGCTAGGCATCGGGCGGAGGAACCCAATGTCGAGCTTGGCACGGGATGTGGCATCAGGTCGGCAGATCCGGTGAAGGGTGGCATGAGGCCGGCGGAGATAGGGGAGCTCATCCTAGGACTTGGCACGACGGCGGCTCCGGCGAAGTGAGGCGTCGGGCTTCTTGTCCGGCATGTCGAGGGAGAGGAAACGAGACGAACAGGAGGGGATGAGAAGGGATGGGAGAGAAAAGGGCGCTGGCGAAGGAGATGGAGGAGACGGCGGCTTGGGAGAGAAGAGGGCGCTGGCGAGGTGAGGCGTCGGAGACGAGGGAGAGAGAAGATGAGAAGGGAGGGGAGAAAGAGAGCCGGCGGCGGCTTGGGAGAGAACCCTAGGATTTTCTCTCAAGCTCCCCCTTTATATGCTTTTTTTTTTTTTTAATCTGTATTTGTTTTAATAGCTGCTTTTTTTTGTTTTTTTTGTTGTTGTTTTTTTTTTCAAGATTCCCTCGGATGATGGGGGAGCTCTGATTGGATCCGGCATTCCTGGACTGACTTACTCTGATTCTCCGCTTCATTCCCGTATTACCGAGCTCGCGTACTTGGATCCTTATCTAGCGAGGCTGGATAGAAACGAGCATCATACCAAGTCGTACCCAACTCAAGAAGGAAGGATTACTCTTAAAGGAGATTTAAAGTTCACGTCTTACGGTAAGCTTGATGGAACTTTCCTTCTTCCTTCATCAAACGATTCTTCCCCAATGCATGTTTCATGTCTTGGGGAACGGATGCTTCGAGAGGGACTTGGCTGGGAGGGGCACCGCCATTGTTCCTACGACTTGGTGCCATGTTATGCTGAGTGGGGGTGGTCAGTTTTGGAACATGGGTTTCGCAATTTCAAAGATGCCGACATCGAGGGGGCTATATATTGTTCTTTGGGCTATTATGCCATTGATGAACAATTTTTCCGAGGCTTGATGGAAAGATGGAGCTCAAAGACCAACACTTTCTTATTTCGCCATGGGGAATATACCATCACTTTATTGGATATTTTCCACCTCACGAGGCTTCCTATTTCTGGGGACCCATATGATGAATATCTACCAGATGATAAGCATGTGTTCAGTGGTCCTACCACCCGACGTGTAGAGTATCCTCTTTATCTCCCTTCCGTCTATCGTCTTTTGAAAGCTTGGAGAGGGCTAGGTGGGGGTAGAGCTATTGTCTCCTTTGAGGCTTGGACCGCTTACTTTTATAAAGGTCCTCTCAAACATTGTTCTGCCGGCCCTTCTCGACAGACATGGCAGGATTCTGAGGATTTTGATCCTCGTATGGAATTTGGGAGATTTGAGCGAGATGTTTACAACGCGGCTTTTCTTGCCATATGGCTATGTCGCTTTGTTGTTCCAGATGAAGACTTTGGCATCCGTCCTGGGGTGTCTGTAACAGCATCATGGATGGTCGCAGGGCGCTCTTTCTCTTTGGCTCCTGCAGCTTTATGTTCTTTCTACCGAGGCATGAGACGTATGTGCGAACATCCTGCTGGACCTGGGTTTGCCAATATGAGTTGAGCAATCCATATCCTAGTGGGTTGGGTACACCGTCATTTCAAAGGTGTTTTTTGTAAAGAACCAGTGGTAATGTGGAAGCTGCCTAAGTTTGCTGGGGCTTTGCCTGCTCTTGGTGGTTCGATGTTCTATCCTCCTGTCAAGTTTTCGGCAGAAGAGGCGAGGGACAAATTGGATGTGAAGGAGGAGTTTGCTACTCGGTCGTCCGCACTTCTTCATAAGCATGAGCATAGTTTTTGGTATACAGCAGGTGCTTCAAGACTAAAACCTGAAGCTACTCGTTTTTTCATTGCCATTCGTCGTGGTGTACTTTCTTGGAGGTCGGTTTGCCATAAGTCAATTATGTACGCAGAGCCTTACAACCCTCAGAGGGTAGCACGCCAGTTTGGTTTTGACCAAGATATTCTTGCTGTTGGATTTTCTTATCCTTTAGAGGAGAGTCGTGCTGGGCTCTTCTATTGTCATCAGGAGCACTTTTTGAGGCCAAGTGATGGAGAAGAGTTTATGTATACTTCAAGCAATAGACGAGCCAGCATCACCTTTTCTTGGGCCAAGTGGTGGGTAGGCAGCACATATGACTTCTTCACCACCATTGTTCCTGCATTACGCCATGGAATGTCCACGGGGAAAACCCCATCGGGGGTGAGGGAATGGATCATGCAGAAATCTTCTTCCCCTCGACGAGACTGTTGGGAGTCCATATACCAGCCGTCTCTTGGAGAAAGGAACGCCAAGGCTATTGAGCTCAAAAAATATGATCTTTCTAGGGCGGAACGCTATTGGAGGATCATGAAAGAAGAATGGGATTTCTTTGACGCAGATGAAAAATTGTCGAAGAAGGATCCAGCGACTCGAAGGCTTTACATCCAAATGGTGTGGCTCGCCTCTCTCTTTTCTTTATTTCTTTCTTTTTTTTTTTTTTTTAGCATGTTATTTTGCCTTGACAGGTTAAAGGCAATATACCAAAAAAGTCGGGTCTTCAAAATGCTAGACCTCCAGAGAGCAGACCTTTGGATTCCAAGAGGCAGAAGATCATGACTCCTGAGATTGCAGAGACTTGCAGCCTTGCTGATGAAATTAACACAGGTGCCTTGGATGACCTTCTATTTGATAATCGTGCACCTCTACTTTCCGAAGAAGAAATAATAGGCGCCCTTGAGGATATTTTTCCTGATCTCGCAGGGATGCCAGTGTCGCAGCCTTTTGTTGATGCAGGGCTTCAGATCACAAATACCCCAGTAGCTGCAGAACAGGTTATTGACGGTGCGAGCCCTCGTGAAGTTGTTCAACTAGCAGCTGATGCCCCCATTATTGATTTGGATTCATGTCGTTCATCTTTGATCCGTATTTCGATGGAGTCAGAGAGGAGGATGTTGGAGGCTTTTCTCCCTATACTGAGGACATGTCTTGACTCGGATGCTTTGGATGAACATATCATAGAGTTACTCAAGTTCTTGCCTAGGCAAGACTTCGGGTCGGTCTCATTGAGCCAGACCTTACAACTGCTTTCATCTCGGGCTTCCTTTTACCGTTTAGAGTCTCTCAAGGAGGTTGAAGCGTCTCGTCAATATGAGAGCACTATTTGTACGGTTTCTGATCAGTTGGTGGTAACTGAATCCCAGAAGGCTGAGGTGTCCAAGAACCGCCAGAGTCTTCTCCAAAAGGTAAATGAGGAAGAGGTTGAGGCTGCTGCACTTAGGGCGAGTTTGCAAGAGAAGGAGCAGCTGTTAGAGAGCCTCAGAGAGAAGGCTACATCTTTGGAGGCCGACGAGTTAGCATATTCGTCCAGACTTGAGGAGTTGCAACGAAACCATGATGCTGCCGCTGATTCTTTGCTTGCCCTTCAGGAGACTAGCAGAGTTAATAGCCTTAGTGCCGAGGTAGCCGATATTTTTTGGACTTTAGAGAGATGGGGTCATTAGGATCTCTTCTTCTTCCTTCTCTCTTTTTTTTTTAGCATTTGTCCAACTCATACTCATATAGTATGAACCTCCCTTTTTTTTTTTACTTGCAGATTGTTAGAGATTTATATTTGGTGAATACAAATCCCATTCTTTATTATTATTTTTTTTTGTTGTTGTTTTTTTTATTTTCAATAATCAATCAACCAAGTATGTTGTTTGGTATATGTGCTTGTTGCTACCAAGGATATGACATGAGTTTGCTTCACAAATGAGAAGCTTGAAGCTATTTCATTTGATTTTGGCATGTTGTTGGGCACTTGACCCAATTTGACATGTCAAGTATGAATCCAACTTGGCTTTGCTTGCAATTTAGGCTCATGAAGCTTGGAGTATGATATGTTAAAATTTGTGTTTTGCCGACAGTTTATACTCGTATGGCTTGGAGTATGATTGCTTGCAGTTTAGACTCGTAAAGCTTGGAGCATGATATATGTAAAATATATTTTACTTGTGCTATCATGTTAGGCTCTTGAAGCTTGGAGCAGTATGTTTGGAACTTGGGCTCATGGAGCTTTTTGGTATTTTGCTTTTAGTTTTATACTCGTAAAGCTTGGAGTGTCGTTACTTGCAGTTTAGGCTCATGAAGTTTGGAGCATGAGACATTCAAATTTGTGTTTTGCCGACAGTTTATACTCGTATGGCTTGGAGTATGATTGCTTGCAGTTTATGCTCGTAAAGCTTGGAGCATGCATGTGTTCAAATTTATGTTTTGCCGACAGTTTATACTCGTATGGCTTGGAGTATGATTGCTTTCAGTTTAGGCTCGTGAAGCTTGGAGCATGAGACATTCAAATTTGTGTTTTGCCGACAGTTTATACTCGTATGGCTTGGAGTATGATTGCTTGCAGTTTATGCTCGTAAAGCTTGGAGCATGATATGTGTAAAATATATTTTACTTGTGCTATCAGTTTAGGCTCTTGAAGCTTGGAGCATGAGACATTCAAATTTGTGTTTTGCCGACAGTTCATACTCGTATGGCTTGGAGTATGATTACTTGCAGTTTATGCTCGTAAAGCTTGGAGCATGATATGTGTAACATATATTTTACTTGTGCTATCAATTTAGGCTCTTAAAGCTTGGAGCATGATACATTTAAGAATAATAGCGCTTCAAGAATTTGCCGTTCACAGGTGGTGGTGTATATTCACCATCTGGCGAAGCAATCTTATAAGCACCACTTGTGTAGACCTCTTGCACTACAAAGGGTCCTTCCCACTTGGGCTCAAATTTTCCTTGAACTCTCCTTGTAACAATCATAGGACGGATTACAGCAAGGACGAGATCTCCGACTTTGAATGAGCGACGCTTCACCTTCTTATCAAAGGCCCTGGATATTCTTGCTTGATAGATTTCCAACCTCTGCTGGGCTTCCAGGCGTCTTTCTTCCAAGCTATCGAGCTCTTGAAGTCTCAGCTTAGCCGCTTGGTCTTCTGTAAGGCTTTCTTGCAAAGCTACCCTGAGAGAAGGAATTTGTACTTCGAGGGGAAGAACTGCTTCACCTCCGAAGATTAGGGAGTAAGGGGTTGCCCCCGTCGGAGTTCTTACTGTGGTGCGATATGCCCACAAGTTTTCCATGAGCTTCTCATGCCACTCCCTCTTATTTTTGTGAACTGCTTTCTTCAGAAGTTTGCAAAGAACTTTATTGAACGCCTCTGCCTGTCCATTAGCAGCGGCGTTATATGCTGAAGAAAAATGATGCTTGATTTTGAACTTGGCACAAAGATTTTGTATATTTCTATTTTTGAATGGCGTGCCATTATCTGAAATAAGCCGAGCGGGAACTCCAAATCGGTATATGATTTGTGTTCTGATGAAATGCGCGATGGCTTCACTCTTCACATTTTTTAAAGGGATGGCTTCTGCCCATTTGGAGAAGTAATCTGTTGCCGCCAAGATGAAGCAGTGCCCTTTTGATGAAAGAGGCTGAATAGGGCCTACTATATCTAGTCCCCATGCCTCAAAAGGCCAGGATATACTTGTGGGATTAAGGGGTTCCGGGCGCATATGTATGAAATCTGCATGAATCTGACAGACATGACATCTTTTGGCATAGTCGATGGAATCTCGTACGATAGAAGGCCAATAATATCCTAAATGCTTCAGTTGATGATACAACTTAGGACCGGCTTGATGCGCTCCACATACACCTGAATGGACTTCTTCGAGAGCCGATGTTGCTTCCTGATTGGAGAGACATCGTAGTAGGAGGCCATCGAAGGATCTTCTGTACAGGGTGTTGTTAATGCATGTGTAGCTAGTTCCTCTCCTTCTTAATTTCTGTCTTTCTTGGGCATCAATAGGAAGTATTCCCGACATGAAGTAATCCAGGAAAGGGGCTCTCCAGTCTTCTATTTGGACTTCACATATGGAGATAGTATTGGTAAGTACTGATAAGCACTTGTTTGGGATTTCTTCGATGAGAGGGGGCAGGACCCGCCTTTCTTCAACCCTGATTTCTAATTTTTCTGTAGGCGAGAGAGACATAGCAGCAGCAAGACTGGCTAAGGCATCTGCCTTTTAGTTTTGTGACCACAGAATATGCTGGATCTTCAGCTCCTTGAAAGAGCTAATGAGTCCTTTGGCTTTTTGATAATATGGAACTAATTCTTCTTTTTTGACGGCATACTTGCCAAGAAGTTGATTCACAATGAGCTGGGAGTCTCCATATGCTATAAGCGGATCCATCCCCATTTCTGAGGCTATCTCTAAGCCTATAATGAGAGCTTCATATTCTGCCATATTGTTGGATGAAGCAGATGTCAATGTAAAAGAGTATGGGATGAGAGCTTGCTCTGGAGTAACAAAGATTAATCCTGCCCCCGATCCTGAGCGCCTACACGCCCCGTCGAAGTACATCTCCCAAGAGGGTTGAATGTCAGTCATGAAGACTTCTTCATCTGGGAGGTCGTCTTTTAAGACTTCATTGTCTGGGACCGGATGGGCGGCGAGGAAGTCGGCCAATGCTTGTCCCTTGACCGCTTTCTGCGGAACATAGGTTATATCGAATTGGGATAGCAACATAGCCCATTTTGCTAGTCGCCCCGATAAAGTTAATTTCTTTAATATGTACCGCAAAGGATCCGCTTTAGAAATGAGTTGGACAGAGTGCTCCAATAAATAATGGCGGAGCTTTTGGGTGGCAAACACCAAGGAGAGGCAAACCTTTTCCATCTCCGAGTAGTTATACTCAGGCCCAACCAGAGTCCGACTTAGGTAATAAAGAGCTTTCTCTTTACCTTCGTCGTCTTGTTGTGCTAGTAAAGCGCCCAGTGATCCAGGCGAGGTAGCCGTATATAGGATCAAAGATTTTCCTTTAATAGGAGAGGCGAGAACCGGCGGGCTGATGAGATATTCTTTAATGCTTTGGAAAGCGTTCTGACATATTTCATCCCACTCGAAAGGCGTATCTTTCTTCATGAGGTGAGAGAAAGGTTTGCAACGTCCCGCCAAATTTGAGATGAATCTTCGTATATAGGCTAGGCGACCTTGAAGACTCTTGAGCTCATGAAGATTCCGAGGTGGGGGCATTTCTAGAATGGCCTTGACCTTTGAATGGTCAACCTCGATTCCTCGTTTGCGTACTATGAAGCCGAGGAGCTTCCCTGAAGTGACACCAAACGTGCACTTCATGGGATTCATCTTCAGATTGTACCGCCTGAGTCTGTGAAAGACTTCGGTTAGGTGTTTGAAATGATCTTGTCGATGCTTCGTTTTTACCACCAAGTCGTCGACGTAACATTCTACGATGTCGTGTAGAAGATCACTAAAAATAAATGTCATAGCTCTTTGGTAGGTAGCTCCGGCATTCTTCAACCCAAATGGCATCACCGTGTAACAAAATATTCCTTTGGGTGTGCGGAAAGCCGTGAGTTCTTCATCTTCTGATGCCATTTTTATCTGGTTATACCCTGAGTACCCATCCATGAAAGAAAGGATTTCATGTCCAGTTGTTGCATCCACTATGAGCTCAGATATGGGCAGTGGGAAATCATCCTTTGGACATGCTTTGTTTAGATCTCTGAAATCTATACAGAGTCTAAGCTGGCCATTCTTCTTCTTCACAGGGACAATATTTGCGAGCCATTTGGGATATTGTACCTCGCGGATGAAATTTGTCTTGATGAGTTTGTCTACCTCGGCAATGATTTTGGGGATCAACTCTGGTCGGAAGCGCCTTTGAGACTGCTTGATTGGATGGATATCTTCCTTTATGGAGAGGTGATGAACAGCAACACCGGTATCCAAGCCTGGCATTTCTTTGTAGTTCCACGCGAACACATCTTTATTTTGACGAAGGAAGGTCATATATTGTTCCCTTTCGCTTGGCATCATGTGAGCGCGAATGAAAGTGGGGCGAGGATCCTCTTCTGTCCCTAGGTTGATTTCTTCGAGCTCATCAATAGTTGCTTGGCCGCCGTCTTCGAGTTGAGGAGGCGCTTCTTGGAGATCAACGAGCTCTGTAGAAGTCATGCATACTTGGAATTGATATCCAAGCCCAGCCTTGTGGAAGGGTAGTTCTTCACCATATCGGATAGCCTTTATTTGTTCATCTGAAAGGATATCCTCAAAAGGTTGCTTTTGACCGCGTCCTCCACATAAGCCTTCACCAGAATTGATATCATACCCCATTTGAGTCATCATGTGAAGCAGCTTTTCGTCATAGAATGGTATAGGTAGAAATGACCTCTTGGCGACAGATTGGACCATAGAGGCTTCGACGAAATTTATGGGATGATTATATTTCATTTCCCTGTCTTCACTTGATTGACCTTCTTCTTCAATTGGTGGAGGCTTTACATGTGATGGAACCATTTTAGGGAGGGGTATGGGGAAGTCTTGAAGAATGGTATTGGAAAGTTTCTTTTCAATGACTTTAAATATAGAACCCCCTGCTTTCCTCTGGCTACTTGGAATGTAGCGATATATCTTCTTTTTTGGAGGAGGCTTCTTCCCTTGTTGAACCTCTGCTGTGAACTTCTCTGTGAAACCCATTTCCGTAAGAGGTGTAGCGACAGGCTTCTTCAGCTTCAAGGGTGGCTCCAGGTAGAACTTGGCATCTGCAAAGAACGCTTCCCCTGGTGTAAAGGGTTTTGTATCAGCAAACACTCTCTTGACGTCGCCTTCGGGAGTTGGGTACTTGAAACATTGGTGAAGCGTTGAAGGGATGACCTTGTACTCATGGAGCCAAGGTCTTCCTAATAACGCATTATAGGAGGTACGAGCGTCAATGATATGAAAGACAACGCTTGTGGCCAAGTCTTGGAATTTCATGACTAGGCGTATAGAGCCAAGGACTTGCTGACCAGCTTGGTTGAAGCCTTGCACTATAATATTGCTAGATGTAAGGTCTAGGGTGTCATAACCCAATTTGTGAAGTGTTTTAAGCGGCAAGAAATTAATAGCCGACCCACAATCTAACATTATACGTGACGTGGGTATATCGTCGATGTCACCTGTTACTAACAACGGCCTATTATGTGGTTTTGAGCCGAGTAATAAATCATCATCGGTAAACTCTATATTTAGAGTTTCGACTGTAGGGACATCATTTTGGGGGATTTTCTCCCGGTAATCATCGGGAAAAGATAAAGCAATAATGAGAGATTTTCGAAGCTCAGAGGAGAGGCACAGGGCATCATACACGCTAAGCAGTGATGGTATTTTCTTTAAATGGGAGACTACATTGTACTTTACTAACTCCTTAGAGTTTACATTATTTTGGGTTGTAGCTTGCACTGCTTGCGGCACCTGGTTTCTCTCCCGTGGTGGTTGAGAATCTGGAAGTCGTCGCCCAGAGCGTGTGATGATCTCATGGGCTTCAACATTCTCTTCTTCTGGGAAGCAGAGAGATTGGTCGTCATCTTGGAAGACTCCTATCGGGAGGCATGGATAGTGGTCCCAAGAGACATTAGTTTCCGGGACATATGGTGTCCTGGTTTGGAGATCTGTGGAGACTCGGTGTATGAAGCCGTTTATCTCTTCATATGGCATCACATTTCTCAAGATCTTGTACTTTGGGGCTCTGTATCTTTTCGGCCCTGGTTGCCAGTCTTGTGGGAGTGAGGATCTTGGGGGGTTGAGCCTGGCTGCTCTAACCCTCTCCTTGAATGCCTTCTTCTTCATCTGCTTCTTGTTGATGTAGGGTCTCCCATACCGATCATAGCATGGCTCTTCATCAGATAGGGACTCTTCATCATCCGTATTGGGAGGATGTAGATCTTCCAATGTCGGCCAAGGACACCCTTCAACAGGTTCGAGGATGGGGGCCATGTGCACTTCTGTGGGAATGTAGGGAGGGACGAGCGCATGTTCGTCTTGACGAGAATGTATTGAAGGGAGATGCTCCAAATTCTCTAACAAAAGAGTCGAAGGAGTGTAGTCGTATGGAGCGTCGGACTCTAAGGAAGGGAGCGTGGTAGAGATCATGTATGTTGATTCTGCCTTCTTCTCCTTTTGAAGCTTCTTTAGAAGTTCGACGTCCATGACTCCATCATCGATCAGTTTCTGAATTTTATCCTTCAGAACAAAACAATCTTGTAGGGTGTGGCCCAAGATCCTGTGATAGTGGCAATATAGAGGTTCGTTTACTTTATTTACCTCTTGCGGACGTCTTGGCTCTGGGAGCTCTATCAGTCCAAGGTCCTTCAGACCTTTAAACATATCAGCCACCTCTTCCCGAGGGAAAGAATATTCTTTTTCTATTCTTTCTTTAAGGGTCTTTACTCTCCTCGGGGCATTTTCCGCAGGGATTTCCTTAGATCGCATATGATCTTTCGTAATATAGATCTCCTTTGGCCTAGGGTTATGTGTTGTGGAAGTCTGCATCACCGCTTTTCCTTTGGGAGGAGCTTTATCCTTTTTGGCAAGGTTCAACACCACGCCTGTCTTCCGGGCTACATGTTGGAGATAGTTTTCGATATCTGTTGCCTTGGAAGCCAATTCTTCAAAGGTGAGCGGACGAACACCTTGTAAATAGACTGCCATCTCTGGACGAAGATTGTTCATGCACATGCATACTGCTTCCGCCTCTGAAATGGGTTGCGGGCAGTGAATACTGAGGTTTCTCCACCAATTGATGAAGTCTGCAGCCTTCTCATGTGAGTTTTGCTCTGTCTGGGTAAGTTCCGTGATTCCCACATTCCTTTGGGTGCTATAAAACCTTTGGAGGAATGCTTCTTGCATCTGCTCCCACGAGGTGATGGAGCCTGGCGGTAGCTTGCTGTACCAAGTAAAGGCTGGACCAACAAGAGTCTGCACGAACTGGCGAAGTAGCAGTGCACCGTTGTGAACCGTATCTTGGCAAGCTGCAAGAAAATGAGCAATGTGCTCATGTGGGGATCCACTTCCGTTGAATTTGGTGAATTGGGGTTGTCTATAGTTATCTGGGAATGGGACCAAGTCAACCTCAGCTGGATATGGCTTCATATAGCCAGGCCTTATAGCATATTGGTTTTGCATTTGAAAGGCTCTTATATTTTCAGTAATCATCCTTTGAACTGTTTCCAAAGGTACCATATTTGGTGTGTGATTACTATGTGAATGTGGCTGGTGGTGAGCATGAGGTGGTGAGGAAGTGTTCCCTACATGTGGGACCTGCTCTTGAGGGATTTGAGCCCTCAAGTTAACCACCTCTGCCTCCTTCAGTTGTAGGGCGTTCCTTAATTGATCGAGTTCTTCCTCCATTGAGGTGGTGAGAACTTGATAACGATCAGGTGACACCGTTCTACGATCTGGAGAGTTGGAAAGAGCAGGGAATTGTTATTCATATGATGGTTCATGACTAGCCTCTTTGCTGTTTAAGGAACGAGTCACACTCCTGGTTCGAGGATGATTTTGAGGTATGACTGCATTCTGGGGTTCTTCAACAGTGGGCTTCTTCTTCCTCCTCTTGACGGGGATATTCGAAGAGGTGTCAGTTGAAGCAGATACCTCATCATCTTGAATCCCAACCGGCATTGCTGCAAAAACCTCGAAGGAATTCTCTGACCGGACTTCGTCTACGATGTCTCGTCGTGTAGGCGAAGATGCTTGAGCTTGGTTTCCTCGGATTTTAGGTGCCAATCCATAGCAAGGACGTCCCATGCCCTCAGCTTGGTACGGCGGACGGAAGACAGCGCCTCTCTTTTTCTTTTTCTTGTCAGCACGCCTCTTAGCAGGAGGACCTTTTGCTTCAGGAAAATTGACACTTCGCTTGATATGCGGAGTGTCGGTGTCGCTTTTCTCGACCTCCTTCTCGATCTGAAGAGCATTCGTCTCGCGGTTGATGTAGTTGATATAGGCAGTCTCCACATCCTGTAAATAAATGTAGTAACTGGAGAGTCTAGACTCCCAGTATTTTCGCCGTTGCTCATATTCGGAGTATAAGTACTCCCCATGATCTCTGGCTGTGTAGAGACTGGTCCGGGACTCATTAGGATGAGTCCTTTGTGACTTTTGGACCGTTCTAGGAGTTATGTGCTGCACAGCAGAGGATCGAACGGTTTGAGAATAATTCTTACCTTTAGAGTTTTTAGCATGTGACATGGAATTTTTCCGGAAGGGCGGAGCCTTAGCAGCCAACTTGTTCTTCCTTCTTGGAATAACCGGAGTCCATCCCTCTTCGTCTGTAGTGACAATTTCATGAGAGGATGGTTCTTGACTCTTTCGAAGGGGGGTGGATCTCAGCTGGTGAATTCCTTTGGCCCCCTTAGTTGGCTGCTCCATAAGATGGATGGTTTTCCCATGTTGCTCCTGACGAATACGGGGCCCACTCAAAGAAGGTTTCAAACTACTTTTTGGCTGGACATTGGTTCCAACCGGCAGAGGTTTCTTCATGTTTCCTTGCTTGCAATGAGTTTTGACAGCAGAAGACTTCATAGGTGGAGATATTGCTCGAGGTGTTGACGGAGGTGTTGATAACAGTGTGAGGGAAACCGTTGATGATGCAGAGGACATCGGTAAGCCGTCACTCCCCAAAGGAATGTTGAACCAGAGATCGCCAAAGCATATGTTGAACGAGGCTCCATTGAACGCCATATCCTGTAGATATATATTTTTTTTTGTTTATATATATATATATTTTTTAGGTAGGGGATATAAGGATTTTAAGAACCGAATTCAAAGATGAGGGGTAATGTGTTGTCCCACTGGGCGTGCCAGATTTTGTTCGACAATAAAATCGAGATCTCGGGGGAACGAGATTTGTTAATTTTATTGTGATCAAAAGTTTGAATTACATGGTGGGATTTGCGGGAACAACACTCCTAAGTTTCCAACATCATCACAAGCTGCAGATCCTCTTTTCCTTGGGAAATTGCATACCGATGATGAGATTGGCAACCCATCAATTACAACCCAAAAGGGAAAACCCCTGATTAAGGATTCGGGCTATAAAATCCACTACATCCAAAATGAAAAATAAAAAGGGGAAGAAGAAAGGAAATAGAAGGATCTTGGGTGAAGGCTTAAGCCTTCGACCCGCACCTTCGTTGCCGATGAAGAACCCTTGAATCTCTTGCTTTGGACTTTTGGTTTGATGGCACGATCTTCAAGGAAATAAATTTCCTTCTTCTATCTCTCGGCGTCTTCAAGGAAATAAATTTCCTTCTTCTCCAAGCCTCTTTCAACCTTTCCAAGCCTTCTTCAACCTTTTTTTTCAACCTCTTAAGCCTTCACCCCTCCTCCTCTATTTATAAGTGAGGATTAGAAGTAGTTAAGGCTGATTTTTTGAAATGTGGTTAGGGATTTGATGGTTGGGATTTGGATGGTTAAGATCTTGGATGTTAAGATCTTGGATGTTAGGGAGTTAGGATCTATTTGAATTCAAATTTGAACTTGAGTTTGAATTTGAACTTTAAATTTCAGATATCCATTCAAATTTCAAATATTTGAACATGTTGTAATTTACCTTAACGCCCTTAGACAAGAATAAGTGTAAATTCCCAAAATACCCTTGTTATTGATCATTCATGTCTTTTGACCAAAATGCCCCTAGAAAGGGTAGGAATGCTTTCACATATTTTGGACCATTGTACCCCTGGAGGTTTAGAATGTCCAAAATACCCTCGACCCTCGTAGCTTGTATAGGATGCCATCAAAGCTTTAAGAAGGCTGATGTGAGGATGAAATTACCAAAATACCCTTTTGGTACTTTGGTTGGTGTAGAGTCCATATACGTTTTGGACAAGAATGCCTTTAAAATAAATGATACTTTAAAGGGTGGATACAATATTTGTCATGTATGTTTGTGACAAATATGCATTTATAGCAAATGACCAAAATACCCCTTGGGGCTAAATGACCGAAAATGCCCTTTTTATATGTCCCTGGTTTATGTAGGATGCCTTCAAAACCATTAAGGACTAATTTAGAATGTTCTAGGTGGGTCAAGCCTATATTTGGCTATAATGACCAAAATACCCCTAGAAGGAAAATTTTACCGAAATACCCTTTATGCTTCCGGTTTGTGTAAAATGTTATAAAAACCATACAGGGATATTTCTCAGATATTGTAGGGATCCTGAACATCTATTTTGATCAAAATTCCCAAAATACCCCACAGCGACCAGAATTACCAAAATGCCCCCGAGTCCTTCTAACTTAAGTAGGATGTTATCCGGATCATGTAAAAGGCATGATGGATTATAAGAGAGAGTCCAAGCATATATTTTGCTTAAATCCCCAAAGTACCCTTGATGTGGTAAAATTACCAAAATGCCCCTATATTGACTTAGCTTTTGTAGGATGCTGTAAAAACTATACAGGGTCATGATGGGATGTTTTAGATAGTCCAGGTATGTATTTTGTCCTGAATTCCTAAACTACCCTTGGGCAGGTAAAATTACCAGAACGCCTTTTGTGCTCATGGTTTGTGTAAGATACTTTCAAAACCATGAAAGATCACATATAGAGCAGTGTATGTGTGCTATTTGTATGTTTGAACTTGTATTTGTGTTTGAAGAATGTCCGAGGCAAGTAGGGGTAATTTCATAAATACCCTCAAATTTGACCTTAGTCAAAATTGGTGTCTACATCCCTAACCAAGAGTCAAGCCTCCCTTCAACACAAGTGGCCATGGTTCTAGCACAACCTACTCATTGGGGAATATCAACAAACACCTATTGGACACAAGGTTCTAGTTTATGCATACCAAGGAATTCATCCATCCAAGATTAGAATCCAACTATAAAGATGAGAAAGTAAGCATAGATCTATACAACTATTGTCTCAATAGGGATTACAACATCCAAATCCAAAGAGAACTACAAATAAAATCTAAAGCATCATTGTATTCTTTTAGGATAGGATAGGAGATATGGAGGAGAGTTGGATTGTGAGAACCTTTTAATCTGACCCAGTCCGACCGTGTTAGGTCAAGGGTATGGTTTGCTTGGCTTGACCCGGTTGGCCTTGGGTTGCGATCGGTTGATCGCATCGCTGCTTTTGGATCTCAAAGGCAATTTGATAAATTGCACCTTGGTGGTCGGTTTCACACCCGCGTAGTGCACACATGGCCTTGGATTGAGATAGGTGATTGATTAGATCCTTATAGGTGCTCTCGATCAGAAAATCAGAGCTCCATTGAGAAAGATAGAACGGACGGTCGAGATCGAGAATAACTTAATATAAATACCCTCCTTCATTTCTCCTCCTTTTCTTTCCGCCACCCGATCCCCTTTCTCCTTCCTCTCCTTCTTCTTCCCGTCACGAGTGAAGCAGTGAGAGAGAGGGAAACTCCAGCGTTCCCCGGCGGCTTGGAGGCGTTCTACAGCGAGGGAGGAGGCTTAGCATGGTTAATGATGGATTAAGGGAAGATTGGCTTAACAGAGGTAGGGTTCTTGACCTAGGGCTTTGTTTAAGTGTTGATTAGTGGTTGAATCATTAATCTCTTGATTTCTTCTCACTAAAGTATGCTCCTAGGGTAGTTTAATTACTGCCTTGAGTTTGGGATGGATTGATTTGGATTTTTATCGGATTTTAGAAAATTCTTTCCCGGATTTTTGTCTCCTCTGGAACTGCCGTGTTAAACCTCGATTTCTGAGATTGTGGGGAATGATCTCAGCTGATAATCAATAGGATAGTTTTAGATTCGTGGATCTGCTTTATGATCCACCTGGTTTCGTAAATTTTGGAGTTTTCTATGATTTGTGGTGGTTTTCCTTCGAACCTGCGATGGGACAGCAATTCTTGGTCTGCATGTTCCTAATATGTCGAGCTACATCTGCCCAAGTTTAATTTTCAATTGGATGTCGTTTGAATGCCGAATCAATAAATGTTTCTCCTCTCCGTTTCTGGGTTTCGAAGATGGAATGCCTGGTGTTTGTTGTTGGATCATCTACTGGTCTATGGATTCGATTTTGTTGCCTCCGTTTTTGGATCTAAATCAGAGGATATGGCTTTTGTGCATTAGGCATTTGTTGGCATCTTTCATTTTGAAATTGGTGGTATTCTATGTATGCACGTAGGGTGCTCGATGATTTGCTTCTATGCTACAATAGCTTTGGCTGGGTTGGATTCCACTGTCCATCTTTTCGATTCATGTAGAGTTTTCGTTACTGCTCTTAAGCTTGTTCAAATGAGTTCTGAGATGCTTATATCAGTGAATTATCATGGAATAGAATCTTTGATTCTTAGATCCGATCATGTTCTTACTTTGGGTTCTTGGAAAGTTTTGGTATAAGGTATTGTTGGTATGTATTCTTCTAGTTTGTTGATCAATAACAGATCAGATGGGATCATTTAATTCAGATTGTGCTTGCTCAAATTCTTTCCCTCAGTATGTTTGTTTTACACTTGAACCTTGATTTCCTTGGATTTATTTGTTCTTATTTGGTTGGGGTACTGTGTGTCACGGGGCGAAAGGGGAGATAAATTTTTGCCTTACCTTTGCCCAGTGATAGCACCAAGAGACCCCCTCGACGCTACCCACACACCGCCGCCGCGCGCCCACGCGCCACTTCTGCTCCGCTCGCACGTCGTCTGCACACCATCTGTGCACAACTTATGCACTCCATCTGGCAGCCCGACTGCCTCTTGACCAGCCCTCCTTTTTTCCTTGCACACACACAAGACCCACATGAATTTGGGTAAAGGATGAGATCCCAACTCCTTTATTGACTAGTGATTAGAAGAGCACTCTTTTCTCGCCCCCAACCCTTTGGAGTACAATCACTCCCAATAATAGAAGCTCTCAACCTAAAACCCTAGAATCTCACCTGACAATCCGTTGTAGACGACGACTCCAAAACCTAACTCTCAGTTGCTCAACCCGTGACCTGGCCCATAACCCTTATGATCCCACATCTAGCCGCCATCCTCTTTATATAGAGGAGAGTCCATGACTTGCTACAACAAATCAAGTTCCCTAGTCCAACCCCAAGTCCTAGGCTTCATGCTTATCCAAACATGCAATCAACCATTTACAAAGCTTCCTGGCCTATTTGGACTTTTACATGAGTTAAGACTTGCCAAAGGTGTCTGTTTGCCAAAATTCGTCACACTTTGGATTGAAATAGGACTCCTTCCTATTTCCATGAGCCAAGTACAACTTCCCATGTTCCATATTCCATATTTGCCATGTCATCCCATGCTGGAGACCTAGGCCAAGTGGAATTAGGTCACTTGCACGCTCAGTTTGGCCTCCATGGCCTAACTACCTTCCGCCAGGCGAGTCGAGTCCTAGTCCAACTAGAACTCCCACACAACTGGGACTTTCTCCGTGCCAAAACCTTCCTTAGCCACGTCGAGTCCTTCCAAGATCCCAATCCAAGTGGAATTAGGACTTTTGCATGGTTGGTTTTCTCCAGCTGGCCAACCACGTCACGCCTGGGCATTCCGAGTCCTAGTCCGACTCGGACTTGGTTGCCTGGCCGCGTCGCGAGCGCACTCTGCTTGCCAACACGTGCGCCTTCCTGGGTTGCTTTGGCGTGCGTCACGCTCGCTTGCCTCGTCGCATGGTGCATCGTACTTCGTCTTGGCTCGGGCCGCTATGCCATCTTCGAAATCCACTGCGTCCTGCCACACCGCATCGCGTTCTGCCACACCGCATCGCGTCCTGCCGTATCCTGTCGCGCCATTCCCCGTGCGCAACTCCTTTGGCGCGTGCATGTTGCTTATGCGCCTCCCTGGTTGCCTCGTCGCACATCTCGCTCGATAAGATCCCTTCATGGCTCGCTAAGTTCTACTTTCGCTCGGACCGCCGTGCCATTTTCAACTTTCACTGCGCCATCTTCAAGATCTCCCGTGCGATGGTTGTGTCATGGGCTCCAACCCCTGACACTGTGAGAGGTCTGGTGCTAGTTCGGATATTGGATCTGTTGACTTTAGTTGGAGAAGTATAAATATTTGTTTGGTCAATTCATTGATAAAATACCTACCTGTTTGTGATGATGCGAGCTATGATGATATACTGGCTATAAATTGATGTTATGCTACTTCTTTATAGTTAACATGTCATGCATGTATTCTATGCGTACATTGTTGTGATATTGCATTATGTAATGTCGAATTGGTATGTGTGCATATGACATAAATAAGTTGGGGTGATTTAGGAAATCACCGATCCGAGGTTCTCGAGTAGCCCGGATCTAGATGAGTCTAGGTTGGGTCGGGTCTAGGAACTTGCGATCGAGGCTACGGGTGGACGTGGTCCCTGTGATCGATCTGGGATTTAGGAGAATGATTATGAAATCCAAATTTAATGATAGGAATTAAATTGTTATCGTTCGAGTATTGATTGATTCTCTGGAACCTTAGTCTTATTGGCTATTGAGAGGTAGCCTAATGTCTGCTGGTCGACGCCACTCTAGCTATGCCCACAGTTGGCAGGGTAATTGTCCAGACTGTGGTGGAGAGCGAGCTGTGCCCACGGTTGGCAGGGTAGTCGCCCGGACCGTGGTGGAGAGTGATGGGTCGATTGTGAACTTGGGCTTAGTTTGTGACTTCCCTTGAGCTAAGACTTAAGCGACATATTACATTGTTTATTTGTGATGGTTATTAGTTAGTTTCTTGTGTGTTGTTAGTTAGTTACCGACTAGGCTTTTGCTCACCCCTACTAGAGATGCGATTGCAGATCCACCTTCTTTTGCAGCTCTACCCGATGATGACGTCTGAGCTTGAGGTCGTTGGAGGATTCAACATGATTTCCAGTTATTTTATTTCATTAAATTCATTCAAGGATTTTATTGATGTTGGTATTATGGGAATCGAGCAATAATTTGATTCATGTATTCATATTAGGAAATTGTACTTAATCATTTGAGTTATATAGTTGGATTAATTTGAATTATGTAATTGAATGCGAAAGATTGTAATAGATTATTGAATTTTCCTAAAATGAATTAGTGTGTATGGGGTTGATCCTATGCAGTGATTATTAGAGTGTATCTATAGTCGTTTAAATTGAGGTAGTATCGGGGTGATTAGTGAACAAGTTTTTCTCGTGTCCTGTTGTCGGGATTGGTATATCCCGGGGCGGGGTGTGACATGGATCATCCTTCTCTTCTTCAATCCCTTCCCTTGGAGGTGAGAGCTCTCCTCTTTCCCAAGCTAGGGTTGCCTCCTTCCTTGGCCTCCAACCATCCAAGAGAATCCCTAAAAAAGAGAGCCCTGATTCCTCTATTTATAGCCCCAAAGCTTCTCTCATTCGGATTAGATCTGGGCCCTACATTTTGCTTAGTTGGTAAGGAAAGATCGATCTTCATAAGAAGAAGATCGATTTTTTCTTCTATATAGTTGGTTGTGTCCTGAAGAAGATCGATGAGAAGATCGATCTTTTGTACAATCACTCTCTGTCACAGAAAAGATCAATCTTCTTGTGCCAGACGATCGATCTTCTTTTCCTAGGTTACACCAAAGATGGATCTTTTTGTGCAAGAGGATGGATCTTTTTTTTCTGGGTTACAACAAAGATGGATCTTTTTATGTAGAAAGATGGATCTTCTTTTTCTGTATATTGTTCTCTTGCCCTGGGTTTATAATGAAAGAAGAACGATCTTTCATGTCTTAAATGTGCCCGAATAAGCTTGTTTTCGCTCCAAACTTGATCTAACTCTTGTTGAGGGCTCTTGTACCTGAAATACCATGAAGATTATTAGAAATACCTTGCTCGAAGACTAAGAAAGGTAAGTTAAGGAGTTAATTTGTGTACTTTTCACGTCTCATCATGAGGCTAGATTAGGGTTTGAGGTGGAAAAGGAGCGAGGTGGGGAGCGACGGACGAGGGAGAGGGAGAGAGAAGTTAGGGCTCGGTCGAACGAGGAGAATAGAAATTTCATTGTAGGAAAGAGTATATGAAGAGAGATGTGACAAAAGACTAAAAAGCTCCCACTTAAGTGTGTCATGAACTGTGACGGTTAACCCTTAAAAGTTGGCGGTCGGTCGTTGCGCATGATTTGAATATACAGAAAAATGTGCTCACGGTCGACCTTTAAGAAGTCAGGATCGACTTCCAGATCCTGAAAATGAATTTTCAAATTCAAATTAAAAATATTTTGAAATTGAAACCTGGGCAAACATTGCATACACATATGACTGAATATTATAAGCTAAAACATCTCATCAAACATCAAAACTGCTCAATAAATCAAAATTTGGCACACAAGTAGGACATGGTATTAAATAGCAGATAAAAAGGTGGCCATACCTTTTGCTATACCTTTTGCTTTTAGCTCATTCATTTTGAACATCCATTTGACATCCCAAGCTCCCTTAGTAGATATAAAAACATGTCTTCTCTGTCTGTTTGGTATGAGGTTAAGCCCCACACTTATCCTCAAACACCAAAAGTAATTATTACTACTTTATCCCCATTCCACCTACTACCTCCACTCTACTTTTCCCTATCCCCATTCCTTAACCCCCCTTAAACCAGAATAAGCTAACCCTAAAATCCCTTAACCCCCATTAACCCGGGATAAGCTAGCCCCACACCAAACACCCCCTTAAGGGTTTGGGTTGAATAATCCGTAATTTGATACTCGGTGTTAATAAATTCCAAGTGCAATATCTCATATTTGCTTGTGATCACAAAGGAAATGGTGTCGAATTTCTATGTGTTTTGTTCTAGAGTGTTGAATGGGATTCTTGGATAGACAGATGGCACTAATGTTGTCACATATAATGGGTAATTTTCTTACATGTATGTTGTAGTCTATCAATTGTATTTTCATCCATAGTAATTGTGCACAACAACTACCCGCCACAATGTATTTCGCTTTGGCAGTGCCTAAAGCAACTCAATTTTACTTCTTTGAGAACCAAGAAACAAGTGCATGAGCAAAAAAATGACAAGTACTACTTGTGTCTTTTCTATCAAGTCTACATCTGGCAAAATCCACATCGAAGTAGCCAATAAAATCAAAAGATGATCTTCTATGATACCACAAACTATAGTTTTGGGTTCCTATTAGATATCTAAAGATCTTCTTGACCGCAACCAAATGAGATTCCTTAAGACAAAATTCATATCTAGCACAAAGTCAAACACTAAACATGATGTCCTGTCTACTTGCAATCAAATAGAGTAAAGAGCTAACCATCCATCCATAAAGTGTTTGATCAACGGGTTTTTCATCTTCATCCTTGTCAAATTTGATTGTTGTACTCATAGGGGTTCTATTTGTTTTGGATTGGTTAAAGTCACACCTCTTGAGTAGGTCTCTAGTGTATTTGGTTTGACTAATAAAGATCCCTCCTCAAGTTTGCATGATTTGTACACCAAAGAAATAATTGAGTTCACCTATCAAACTCAATTCAAATTCACTTTGCATGCAAGAGGCAAATTCTTTACAAAGCTTTTCATTAGAAGATCCAAATAAAATATCATCAACATAAATTTGAACCAATAAAAGGTCTTCTCCTTTAGATTTTGTAAACAGAGCAATATTTTCTCTACAAAAATCATTATCAATCAAGAACTGGCTAAGCCTTTCATACCAAGCTCTAGGAGCTTGTTTCAAACCATACAAGGTTTTAGTGAACTTGAATACATGATCACCTAACATGTGATCCTCAAAACCATGGGGTTGTTCAATATAGACTTCTTCCTTTAAGAAACCATTCAAAAAGACACTCTTAACATCCATTCGACATAATTTGAAATCTTTGTAAGATGAAAAAGCTAGAA
Source organism: Narthecium ossifragum (assembly GCA_963920575.1). Taxonomy (NCBI): domain Eukaryota; kingdom Viridiplantae; phylum Streptophyta; class Magnoliopsida; order Dioscoreales; family Nartheciaceae; genus Narthecium; species Narthecium ossifragum. The sequence continues at coordinate 18,746,035 of OY986971.1, read as the reverse complement.
GTAGTCTTATTGCCTCAGGTCTAGCTACCGGTGCAAAAGTCTCATCAAAATTAATTCATTTTTGTTAATTGAAGCCTTTTGCAGCTAGTCTAGCTTTATTCCTTATAATTATCATTGATTCATCCATTTTATTTTTAAACACCAATTTAGTGTCAATGAAAGGGTGATCACTAGGTCTAAGTATCAAATTTCAAACTTCATTTCTTTCAAATTGATTTAATTCTTCTTCCATTGCTAAGATCCAATGATCATCCTCTAGTGCTTACTCAATAGTTTTGGTCTCAATTTGAAATAGGAAGGTTAGATTAGCACAAGCATTGAATGAATATCTAGTTTGGATTCCTTTTGATGGTTCACCAATGATCAATTCTTTTGAGTGTGAAGAGGCATATTTACAATCTTTTGACAAATCACGATGTTAATGAATAGGAGTAATTTCTAGAGATTCTTCAAAACTATCATTCACTTCTTCAATATCATTTTTTTTTCTCATCTACTACTTTTATTGATTTATCATTAATCATTTCATCATTTTCATCATCAATTCTAGTAGGGCCTCTAATCATTTCATCAAATGTAATATGCATTGATTCTTCAACAACCAAGATCCTTTTATTGAAAACTCTATAACTTTTTCTCCTCTCCGAATATCCAAGAAAAATTCCTTCATCGGATCTAACCTCAAATTTTCCAAGATTATCTTTGTCATTGTTTAAGACAAAACACTTGCATCCAAAAGCTCTAATGTAACTAATATTCGGAATTCTTCATTTCCAAAGCTCATAGGGGGTTTTCTTCAAAATAGGCCTTAATGTTACTCTATTGATCACATGACAAGAAGTATTAATAGAGTTCTAGCCATATCTTATAAGGTACGATTTTTCCTTTCAACCACACCATTTTGTTGAGGAGTTCTAGGTGAAGAGAAGTTATGAGAAATCCCATTGTCATTGTAAAACTTTTCTAGAATGTAGTTCTTGAATTCTCCTCCATGGTCACTTCTAATGCATGTAATGAGGATACCTTTTTCATTTCGGACTCTCTTACAAAAATTAGTGAATTTCTCAAAGACTTCATCTTTGTGTGCAAGGAATATCACCCATGTATATCATGTGTAATCATACACTAAAACAAAACCATATGAGCTATCACCTAGACTTGTTGGTTTGGTAGGTCCAAAAATGCTCATATGAATGAGTTCTAGTACTCTTGTGGTGGCAACTACATCTTTAGGCTTGAAAGAAAATTTTACTTGTTTTCCTCTTTCGCATGCATCACAAAGCTTATCTTTCTCGAATTTGATAGTGGGAAGTCCAAAAACAAGGTCTTTTCGAGAGAGTTTGGATATTGAATCCATATGTGCATGTCCAACCCTCCAATGCCACAACCAAGGATTATCATTTAAAGCAGTGAGTCAATATCATCATGACAAACAAGATCATCAAGATAAAGCGTATAAACATTACCCTCACGATTATCTACTAACATGATTTTATCACTAAGAGTATTTATAACATAGCACTTTGACTTTTCAAAAAAAAAAATCTTTACCTCTATCATATAATTGACTAATACTAAGTAAGTTGTGCTTCAATCCTTCTACTAATGAAACATTCTCAATTTTTATGGAGGAAGTTTTACTAATATTACCAATTCCAATAATTTTTCCTTTGCCATTATATCCAAAGGTCACCACTCCATCTTTAGCTTGAAATGTGGAGAACATGCATCTCTCACCGGTTATGTGTCTTGAGCATCCGCTATCAAGGTACCAATATTTTGTTTTTGAATTGGTCTTGATCTTGGATCTCAAGCACTCCTACAAATCCAAAATCAAGTCTTGATCTTTGATACCCAAATCTGTTTGGGTCCATTAGCATTAGTTCTAGACACATATATAGATGAAGCATGCTTTGGTTAGTATATCTCATGAGATAGCAACTAGGTGCAATGTGACCTACTTTGCAACAATAATGATAAGCGGGTACTTGTGCTACCTTAGGAGGATGAGAAGATGCTCTAACAATGTTAGTCTTCTTTTGCTTGTTCATCTTCCTAGGGTTATAGCCAATTCCTTCCTTATTTGAGGAGCTCATTTGTCTATCAAGGATCTCATCAAGCTTGTCTCTACTCTTCATAAATTTTGATAGTGATCTTCATGTCATCAACATCAAGAGTGAGATCTCTATTGGATTTCCTCAAGTTGATGAGTTCTTTTTGCATATTATAATTTGTTATTTTCAATATGGTGAGCTCATATTGAGTGTCATTGAGTTCCTTCTCAAGTGTGTCATGAGTGTCACAATAATTTTTATTTGGCATGCATTTGTTTTCCTTTTCTAAGGTGTCAATTCTATGCAAGGGATCTAATTTTTCTTCATCTACTTTCTTCAAGTTCTTACATGTAGCATAGTATTTTCTTTTAAGGAACTTGAAATCCCTAGCTAAGGAATGATAAGCATCAAATAACTCATCGAAGGCAAGCTCATCTTCTACCTTATTATTCTCTTCTTCCTCATCTCCTTGTGTCATCAAGTATTTGTTGGCTACCTCTTGTTCTTCTTCATCGGATGAGGTTTGCACATCACTTTCTCCTAAAGTTGCCACCATTGTTTTCTTTTACTTAAACTCCTTTTTCGTAGGCTTCTTGAGTTGAGGACAATCGAGCTTGTTGCGTCCGGGCTTCCTACACTCATAACATATAACATCGTTAGAATTAGAAGAAGTAACATTGTATTTTTCACCTTTGGCACTTGAAGAGCTTTGGATTAATTCTTGATATCATCGCCAATTCTTCATCATCGTCTCCTTCACTTGAATCCGATGACTCCTTTATTTGATGGCTTGAATGCAACAACCTTCTTTTTCTTATCTCTTTCTTAGTTGCTTCTCTTCAAGTTCATCTCGTTTATCATGAGTGAACCCATGAGTTCATCAAGTGACAATTTGGATAGATCTTTTGTTTCTTCGATTGCCATCACTTTGGGATCACCTGACTTCGGTAGATATCTAAGTATCTTTCTCATAACTTCATCATTAGCATAAACTCTCCCAAGTGATTCAAGTATATTTAGGATATTAGTAAAGCGATTAAACATTTCACTAATAGTTTCATCATTCTTCTAAACTCTCCCAAACATTTCACTAATAGTTTCATCATTAGCATAAAAAGACATCGTGTGACAGATCATGTCCCTCTCTTGATTAACAGCGAACAAGCGACAATGGCGTGAACGGAGCTAGATCGGATGGTGGGCGAGCTTTCTTATATGGAGAAGAGATGCGCGATCTATGTTTCGCGGCTCGGGAGTGGTCCTACGTGGAAGGTTGGCCCACATGACGATGCTCGTGTGAAGACAAAGCTGATCTTCATCAAAGGTGGATGAGTGAAGCTCTCATTAATTGAAGAAGGCCCACCTAGCCAACGTGGGAAGGATCCAACGTGATTATTTAAGCGTCTGCACAAGGAATTGACCTTGACAACATATCGGCTTAAATCTTAATTGGAGTTCATGTTAATTAATTCGGTTCTTTAGTGTTTTTTTGGGTGTAGTCTTCTTGTAATAGTTAAGAGAAGTGATTGGAGTACATGCCACCTAGGCATATGCATCGTACATGGTCACTTTCAACGGTCTAGATCCACTCACATCCACTGGTCCTCATCACGTAAGCTAATGATACATGACCACCTAAGCCATGTGTAATGTACATGACTGAAAAGCCATGTACACAAATCTTTTTTCAATAGTTAATAGCTATCAAAGGCTTGTAACCCAGGGTTCCTGGGTATGCTTGTGTGCTCATGATGTTTGTGATGGTCATTATGAGAGGTGTGGGTAGGCAATCGAAGAGAAAGATCATATGTCTCTGCAAGGGTTAGGGCTTTGTAATTTCCCCTTCATAGTGAAAAATTTCTATGATCGTCCGTGGTTTTTTCTTCTCAGTGATTAGCTGGGAGATTTTTCCACATAAATCCTTGTCCTCCTCCACTATTGTCGTTTCTTCTTATTTGGGTGTCTCTTCTACTACATCTCATCGCTATCTGACACATCTCCATCATCGCGCGGGACCCTCAGATCCCAACAATAGCCAACACTCTTCTCTCTTTTATTCTCTGTCTGTGTGTGTTAGAACAGAAATCTAACCGTTGACCAGTCAAATAGTCAAAATCAAAATCTACTTCACACTTAAGTATCAGATTATTGTAGTTAAGTTCTACTCCTTCTAAACGAACAGAGGTGTCAAGTTGAATGGAAATCTAGATTAGCTAAAACTAATTATTTAGATTAACTTAAAATAATCTAAATTAATCTAAGGAAAGCGTAAATTATCTAATATTACGAAATTAATTAAATAAAGTCTTAAAGATCATCCTAAGTTACTAAATCCAAGGAAAGCATGTTAAATCTATTGATTAATTTAATCTAATCCTAGAATATAAAAACTTCTAATATTAAATTAATCTAAAGAAATGCAGTAAAGAACTATCTAAGAAACGAGGAAGAAAACATAACTATCTAAACCTAGATTAGCCATCTTAAACAGTAATCTAAACTACTTTAAACAGAAAATATCAACTAAGAATTGAAGAAACGAAGCCATTATATTAAGGAAATCAACTTATAGAAAGCATCTTAAAGAACAGTAAGAAAATCCAAGCACGCAGGCTCTATGTTTGATTTGCGAGAGAGATTACACAGTGAAAGAGAAAGATATTTATACTAGAGCAGTTGAACTGCTTCGTCCAGTACGTTCTCCATCGTCTTCCATCTTTCACTCTGGATGAGCCGCGTGCCCCATGTTCTTCAATATTTCCTCGTTTCTGCATTCTTTGCTCTGGCCGATGACGGTTGCGTCTGGACGATGAGCTTCTGGCCGATGACGGTTGCGTCGGGTCGGTGATCTTGTGTATTGTAACGTCGTCCTTCTTGATTGTTGTCTTTTTCTATTCTGTTTCTTCATCGTCCAAAGTTGTTAACTTGTTGTCTTTGAATGAACTAAGTTTTGGTTAATGACTCGTTGTTGCTTTTAACCAATAACTTTCTTGTGTAAGAAAGATAATCGTTCTTAGTTAACAACGTTATTATTGTTAGATCGTTAGCACCCTTGATTGATGATTTCTTTATGTGGAAACAATCACCATTCTTGATTGATGACTTTTCTCTTTTGGGTGATGATCTTGATCGATGATTTCATTCTTTGGTCGACGATTTTACCTTTGAGCGATATCGCCCAATTGGGTTGGAAAGTATGTCGGCCATATTTATTATGCTGACATGTTAATCATTGATTGGTTAGTCATTATATTGGCTAACATTTTGCCCCCCATGTGGTAATCGAGGAGTTTGAATTGATGACGAGATGACCGCATCTGATACGATTTCACAGCTTGCTTGTTAACCACTAAAGGCTAATCATGAGCATTCTCTGGGAAACAGAATTGTCGTTCCGTTTTTATAAGGACCCGGCCCTCTACTCCTGTGGCTCATTATGGACCGCAAGGGTAATTTGGTAAATTGCGCCTTGTCGGCTAGTTTCACACCCGCATGTGCACACACTGACCATATTTGTGGTAATGTTTGGCTAGAATAGTTAGTGGGACCCAGGCTTGGGCTTGAGTTTTAGCCCAAGTCTAGCTTTCTACACCTAAGGGATAGATCTTCCGAGCTAGAAGATCGATCTCTTAGTGTCAGAAAGTCAAACCCGATTTGGCAAGGAAGATTGATCTCTTCTCAAAAGAAATCGATCTCTCTTGAGTCGGTTCGTTCGTCTATAAAACGAATGAAACCTTTTCTTTTGATTTTTTTGGAAAATCCGAGATTTGAGCCTGGTTATTGCTGGTTTTGGATTTGTTTGAGGAAGATCTAAGGCCTAGTAGCTTGGATTGAAGCTACTATTGCATAGGTAGGGATCCTACCTACAGTCTTTCGGGTTTTCGAAGTTTTTCTGATTTGATTGTGATCTTTTGCTTAGATCTGTTAAAATACATGTTTGTTTTCCACGATTTCACGGGTTTTGGACTCGTGGTTCCTTGATCTACCAAATCCCAGAGTTTTGGGGGATTTGGTTGTATTTTTCGGCGGTATTTCTCGCCGTCCGGTCACCGGAGAACCCATTCGGATCGATCTCCCTTGAGGGAAGATCGATCCCTTGTGGGGCGTCATGCCAAGTCCGAGCAGGATCGATCCCTCGGCTGGAGAGAGATCGATCCTTGCCTAGGTTGATGTGGCGGGTTCCACGTCACGAAGAAGATCGATCCTTCTGGTGGAGAAGATCGATCTCCTTCGGTTGACAGGGACGTGTTTTCTCCCAAGTGATAAGAAGATCGATCCCCCTTATAAGGGAGATCGATCTCTTAGTGGCTGAGGGGTGTTTTTAAGTGGCTTTTGCCCGTGGGGCTTTGTATGATGGTTTTCTTTACTGTCTTATATATGGTACATATGTTTACGCATGTTAGTCCTATAATATGGGCAGTGGTGAACCGGGGGAGTGATGACTCCCGGGATGTTTAGAATAAAAGGGCATGTAACCCTACAGCTTTCCTTAGCCTTGCGTGCTGGCGTGCGCCGAGAGCTTTATCTGTGATATCCGTGAGCTGTTGTTTGCGGGGTTCCTTCCCGATACAGGTGTTGTGGTGGACTGTTGACAGTTGGTGGTGGTACCACTGTAGCAGCTCCTAGACCTTACTTACATGTTCACCACCCCGGGCCGGCAGGGTGCCGTACCCAGACCTTGTTTAATATACCATCACATACTGTTGCATACTTATCTGTATTATCCTGCGTGTGCTCATGGCATGCATTGTTTTGTGCATTAGTTGTATCTGTGTAGGACGTTGGCGATGGGTTGATGGCCGATCTGGGGCTTTCGGGTAGTCCGGATCTAGCTCTAGGACCGTTGTGGGTAGCTTGGTCCAGGACTCGATTTGTAGTATTCAGTCGTTTTTCGATGATAGGGTTAGATGACCTGAATACATGTGGTTTGATGCTTAGAGGTCGTGTCAGCCTCGAGCCGAGTGTTGGGGTGTAACCGGTGTCTGGTTCACTGTCTCTTGGGTAGAGGCGGTTGTGCCTACTCAGCGGTGTTGGTTGCCCGCCTAGCAGTGGTGGTTCCCTGCTAGTGAGATGGCAGTGCTGGTTTCCTGCCTCGCTGAGGGCGACCCAGTATGTGACCAGTTCGGCTGGAAGATCATTACTAAGGCCTCCCTTCAGGGATACGCGATAGGGTTTTGGGACCCCCGTGCACACCCAACCTTTGCTTGAGGGCGACACTGTTGTGTTCCCTCCCTTGTGAGTGTCGTAGTGTAGTGTCCATGTTGAGTTTAGTGCTCACTCCTACCCGAGCTGCGTTTTGCAGGTGCTGGCGCTAGCTCTTCTTTGGTCACCCCTACCAGGCCGGTGTTTGGTAACGTGGCGGCGTCTGACGGTGCTTGAGGTGCGGTGATCATCAGTTATGCCCTTTGTTTAGTTAGCCTCCTACGGGAGAGATTTTGTATAACTTTTACCCTGTTCGGGATTTGTATTTATTCAGTTTCAGTTTTTGAGGTTTGTGATTGATTGTATAATACAGGATGATTATGAGTTGCTAGGGAGACCACTATGATTAGAGGGAAACCTCGCCAAAATTTCCGCAGTAGGTTAGGTTCCGGTTCGCGTCGCCCAGCCCGGTTGGGCCTACGCGGGTCGGGGCGTGACAGTTTTCCTCCTCTATCCATATCTTTTGATATTCCGCATTTAATACGCCATCCTTATCTGACATGCATACCCTTTTAGCCATACTTCTTTGGTGCGAAAGAACGCTATTGGTTCTTCTCTTGTGAGTTAGGGCTTTAGCGTTCTTTCTTCTTTCCCAATTACAGCGCTTAAACCTTTTCTTTCTCCTGTGAGTTCTGAGGCATCGGAGAGTTCTTCTTCTTCTTCTCCGTCAAACTTTCCGTTTGTCACCATGGTTCGTGAACTCAAAGTTGGTGAGGAGGTGCATAAGGAAGCTTGCAAAGCTTATGCAGAGTTTAATGGGATCTTGAGATCAGACAAAGCAAGAGGAGCATATTTGGTCAGAACAGGAGATTCTTCTTCCAGGTTCTTTTCTTTGGGTCCTTGCTTTATTTCTGATTTTTTGCCTTCTCTGTCTTCCGATCTCCAAGTTATTGTTCAAAATTTTCCACTTTCCGACGATCTTCCTTTATCCCAGGAACTTAATCTTTCCACTCTTTCTTCCAAGAATCCCATTACGCCATGGCCTTTGACTGATGACAAGTTCATCAAATGGCATAGTAGAATGGTCAATCATTTAGATTCTAAGAAAATTTTTTCTGACGCTGGCATTTTGGATTTCTTGGATTTGAGCACTAGGGTTCCTGCTCAAGAGCTCAATTTACTTCTGTCATCGTTTCTTTTTTGGTCGACGGAGTATAACAACTTTATTTTTCCTTGTGGCACTCTTTCCATTACCCTTCTAGACATCGCTCTTTTAACTGGTCTGTGAGGACCCATCCCTCTACTCCTGTGGCTCGTCGTGGACCGCAAGGGCAATTTGGTAAATTACGCCTTGTCGGCTTGTTTCATACTCGCGTGTGCACACACTGACCATGTCTGTGTTAATGTTTGGCTAGAATGGTTAGTGGGACCCGAGATCGAAAGATCCGGGCTTGGGCTTGAGTTCTAGCCCAAGTTTAGCTTTCTGCACCTAAAGGATTGATCCTTCCTTGTTAGAAGATCGATCATTTGGTGCCAGAAGGTCAAGTACGATCGTCATGAAGTATCGATCTTTTCCTGGGGAAAGATCGATCATTCATAAGTCGGTTCGTTTGCCTATAAAGCAGACGAGACTTTCTTCCTTGAATCCTTTTGAAATCCGGAGATCTGAGCTCAGATCTAGTGATTTTTGAAGGTGTTTGAGGACGATCCATGGCCTAGCAGCTTGGATTGAAGCTGCTATTGCTTAGGTAGGGATCCTACCGACATCTGTTCGGGTTTTTTAAAGTTTTTCCAGTTCGTGATTGATCTTTTGCTTAAATCTGTAGATATACATGTTGGTTTTCCATGATTTCACCGGTTTTGGACTCGTGGTCCCTTGATCTACCAGATCCCAGAGTTTTAGGGGGTTTGGTAGCGTTTTCCAACGGTATTTCTCGCCGTCCGGTCGCCGGAGAATCCATCCGGATCGATCCTTCTAGAGGAAGGATCGATCCCTCTGGGTTGGTCAAGCTGCGCCCGATGAAGGATCGATCCTCTGCTTGGAGATGATCGATCCTGGGTCTTGGGTAGCATGGTTACCCTGTGTCGCGAGGAAGATCGATCTTCCTGGGGGGAAGGATCGATCTTTCTTGGCGCGACAAGAAGGGTGCCCTCTGTCTCGAGAAGGATCGATCTTCCTGGGAGGAAGGATCGATCTTCTTTAGCTCGACAGTGAGGGAAGGCTCACTGTTACTTAAAAGATCGATCTTTTCTTAGGAAAAGATCGATCCTTTAGTAGCAGAGAGGATTTTTCATGGCTTTTGCCCGCGGGGCTTGGTATGCCGGTTTTCCTTACCGCTTTATACCTTGTACATATGTTTAAGCATGTTAGCCCTATAATAGGGGCAGTGGTGAACCGGGGGAGTGATGACTCCCGGGATGTTTAGAATAAATGGACGGATAGCCCTACAGCTTTCCCTAACCTTGCATGCCGGCGTGCGCCGAGGGCTTTATCTGTGATATCTGTGAGCTGTTGTTTGCGGGGCTGCTTCCCGATGTAGGTGTTGTGTCAGACTGCTGACAGTTGGTGGTGGTACCACTGTAGCAGCTCCTAGACCTTATTTACCTGTTAACCACCCCGGGGTGGCAGGGTGCCGTGCCCAGACCTTGTTTGATATACAATCACATACTGTTGCATGCTTACCTGTATATTCTTGCGTGCGCTCATAACATGCATTGCTTGTGCATTAGTTGCATCTGTGTAGGACGCTGGCGGTGGGTTGACCGCCGATCAGGGGCTTTCGGGTAGTCCGGATCTAGCTCTAGGACCGTAGCGAGTAGCTTGGTCCAGGACTCGATTTGTAGTATTCAGTCATCTTCGGTGATAGGGTTAAATGACCTGAATACTTGCTGTTTGATGTTTAGAGGTCGTATCGGCCTCGAGCCGAGTCCTGAGGTGTATCCGGTATCCGGCAGTCTTTGATTCTCTGAGTAGGGTGCGTGCCCACTCAGCGGTGCCTTGTCTCGCCAGTACTGTTCACGGTCCTCCTGTGAGTCCGTAGTGCTGGGAGCCTGCGTTCTGGGACATCCGGTAGGGTTATGGGACCTCTGTATACATCCAGGCTTTGCTTGGGGGCGACACTGTTGTGTTCCCTCCTTTGTGAGTGTCGTAATGTATGTGTCCCTGCTGAGCTTAGTGCTCACTCCTACCCGGGCTGCGTTTTGCAGGTGCTGGCGCTAGCTCTTCTTCGGTCGCCCCTACCGGGCCGGTGTTTGGTGACGTGGCGGCGTCTGGCGGTGCTTGAGGAGCGGCGATCTCAATTTTACCTTCTTGTTATAGATAGTCTCCTACGGGAGTGATAAATGTATAATTTCCCTGTTTTGAGGATTTGTATTATATTCCAGTTCAGTCTTTGAGGTTTGTAATTGTATGCTAATACAGGATGATTATGAATTGCTAGGGTGACCACTACGATTAGAGGGAAATCTCGCCAAAATTTCTGCAGTAGGTTAGGTTCTGGTTCGCGTCGCCCGGCCCGGTTGGGCCTACGCGGGTCGGGGCGCGACAACTTGGTATCAGAGCTTAGGCTATAGATTCCAGGGAGTAGGATCAGGATTCGGTTGAGATTGAGCGTGGAATGGGTTAGTTCTATGTCTAGAACATCCGTGCATGCTGTCTTTGTGTTGTATATGTCTTCCGCTTTATTGATATGCTGTTTGTTTTGTCGTTCTAACGAGTGGTAACTCGTTTGTTATTGGTTATCGTGCAGATGTCGGGAGCTCGCAGCCAACCTCCGATTGCCAGTCGGGGTGGGGCACGACCTAGTCGACCCACCTGACCGGACAGGACTGCTCCTGTCAGGGTGGTCCGGGCTAGACGGACTGTACCATCACCAGCGGCGGTTTCGGTCGCGCAGGCAGAGGTCTTCCTCACCGAGGAGGAGGCCCCTATTCCTGTCGACGGGCGGGCCTCGGTGGCTATCACGATGGCTTTCCAGCGGCTGGACCCGCCTAGGTTTAGCGGTATGTCTGGAGATCCGACCGCAGCGGACGACTGGCTTGACAGAGTCTCGCGCGTCCTGGATGCTGTCTTCGTCGAGGACGACCGGGTTCGGGTCACCCTCGCAGCGTTCCAGCTCGATGGAGACAATCTTGACTGGTGGCGCACCGCCCAGCACACCAGTGACGGAGAGGTGCCACTGTGGGACGAGTTCAGGGCGATGTTCTTGGACGTGCACTTCCCAGCGAGTGCACGTGACGCCCTGTCCCGCGAGTACCAGTCCCTCTTGCAGGGTACTCGCTCCGTTCAACAGTATGCCTCCAGGTTCACACACCTTGTTCGGTTTGCGGGGGCAGTTGCAGCAGATCAGACAACCAGGGCGCGTCAGTTCGAGTGGGGACTTCGGCCAGAGATCCGGCGGCAGACCAACTCACACTGCTTCCAGTCGTACTCAACGATCCTGAACTGCACCTTGTTAGTAGAGGCTCAGTTGCGGGACGACAGGTGCCGGGCAGTTCCACCGGCACTGTCGCGCCCCGACCCGCGTAGGCCCAACCGAGTCCGGAATGCCGTCTTCGGGATGTCGCAATCCCGAACCCTCAACTGGTGGTAGCCGGTACGGAGATCGATCTTCGAGAACACTGAAGATCCTCTCAACAGGTCAAACAGGTCGTCGATCCGTGGCATCGGATACCTGTTCTTCACCGTCACCCTGTTGAGCCGCCTGTAGTCTATGCAAAGTCGAAGGGTACCATCCTTCTTCTTTGCGAACAACACTGGCGCCCCCCAGGGAGACATGCTGGGACGGATAAAGCCTCTGATGGTCAGCTCATCTAGCTGGGTCCTCAACTCACTCTACTCTGCTGGTGCCATCCTGAAAGCTGAGAGAGAGATCGGTGCGGTACCTGGTGCTAGGTCGATCTCGAAATCGACCTCTCTGGGTGGTGGAAGCCCTGGCAACACCTCGGGAAACACGTCGGTGTAGTCGCACACAACCCTGGGAAAACTGCGCTGCTGCACTCCCTCAGAACCGGACAGGGACAGGTTGGCCAACAAGGCTGAGAGCTCGCTGCCACGCCTCCCTACACCACAAGCAAAGGAATCGGCGGAGAACCGATCCCCCAACAACACAAACCGTGTACCGTCGGGTGTCCAAGCAACCACCCTTCGGCGACCACAGTCGATGACGGCCCGGTATGCTGCCAACCAGTCCATACCGAGTATCACGTCAAAACCGGTCATGTCTAGCACCCGCAGGTCTAGACAGATCCGGAGGCCTCCAACCTCCAAGGAACAAGATCGGCAGACCCGGTCCACCCTGACCGCTCCGCCGATCGGTGAGTCTACAGACTGGGCCACCTCTAGCCGACTCGTCTCTAACCCTAGCGATGCCACGCACATGCTAGCAATGTAGGAGTGAGACGCCCCTGAATCTATCAGCACATCTACTAAAGAACTGGAAAGCTGAAAGATACCTCTGAGGACGGATGGCTCTGCCGCTGCCTGCTGATACTGCCGCGGCTGCTGGTACTGCTGCTGCTGGTACTGTTGCGGCTGCTGGTATTGCTGCGGCTGCTGGCACTGTAGCGGCTGCTGGTACTGCGGTGGCGGCTGGTACAGCTGGACGGTGTCCGGCCGCTCACGAGCTGGGAGGGCAAACACCTGCCCCCGCTGGCCGCCTCTGCCTCTGGGACGCCCCGGCCCGCGTCCACCCCCACTCCCCTGCCAAGCACCGGACCCTCCGCCTCTACTGCCTTGCGGCATAGCGCTCTGCGCTCCTCGTGAAGGACAGTCTATACGGTAGTGTCCCGGCTGCCCACAGTGGTAGCAAGTGGGTGACACGTCGCCAGGCTGCCGTCCCTGGTTCCCCCCTGACGAAGCCTACCCAAATGGCCCGGCCGTCAGTAGGAACGGGGCTCGTGGGCTCGGTAGAAGCTGCTGGTACTGCGGTGCACGCTGCGGCCGCTGCTGAGTGGGCCGCTGACGCCACGGCTGCCCCCTACCGAACCCCCCTCTGCCCTGGGGTCGCTACTGCTGTGAGCTGGTAGAGACTGCCGGTGGAACTGCCCGGCGTCTCTTGTCCTGCGACTGCGCCTCCACAACTAAGGCGCAGTTCAGGACTGCTGATTGCGTCTGGAAGCAGTGGGAACACGTCTGGCGCCTGATCTCTGGACGAAGACCCCACTCAAACTGCCGTGCCCTGGCCACTGGATCTGCTGCCACTGCCCCCGCGAAACGGACCAAGTGCGTAAACCGGGTGGCATACTGCTGCACAGAGCGAGTACCCTGCAGGAGGGACTGGTACTCGCGAGACAGAGCGTCACGCGTACTCTCCGGAAAGTACGCGTCCAAGAACCACACTCTGAACTCCTCCCACGTCGGCTCCTCTCCGCCACTGGTGTGCTGGGCAGTGCACCACTAGTCAAGGGCATCACCATCGAGCTGGAACGCCACGAGGGTGATCCTGATCCGGTCATCCCCGACGAAGAGAGCGTCGAGAACGCGCGTGACTCCTCGGAGCCAGCCGTCCGCCGTGGTCGGATCTCCAGTCTCACCGCTGAACCTAGGCGGGTTCAGCCGCTGGAAGTCCATCATGACCGCTGCCGCGGCCCGCCCGTCGACCGGAGCGAGGACCCCCTCCTCGGCGAGAGGAGCCTCCTCCCGTGCGACCGCAACCGCTACTGGTGATGGTACAACCCGTCTAGCCCGGACCACCCTGACAGGAACCGTCCTGTCCGGTCGGGCGGGTCGACCAGGTCGTGCCCCACCTCGACCGGCAACCGTAGGTCGAACGCGAGCTCCCGACATCTGCACGATCACCAATAGCAAACGAGCTTTCACTCGTCAGAACAACAAAACAAACAAGACATTAATAAAGCGGAAAGCATAACACATCGCAAGGAGAGCATGCAAGGATGTTCTAGACCTAGAACTAACCCAGTCCACGCTCAATCTCAACCGAATCCTAATCCTAACACCTTGGGATCTACAGCCTATGTTCTCTATACATTAGCGCTAGTTTTGAAGAAACGTTGGATCAATAAAGGCTGAAATTTGAGAAAGGCTGAAATTAATTAATGACGTAGCAGTGAAGACCCAGTCAAATCGATTGGAGCGATGGATCGGTTTTGAGTCCGATCGGTCGCGCAGATGATATCAGCAGCATGGAATTTAGGGAAATTAGAGTTTAAGTTCAATTATAACTCCTAATTCATGGATTAAGGGTTTGTAATACAAAAAGGGGTTATTCCAGCTGAAAATTATCTTCTTCTGAACCACTTTTGGAGGAGAAGGTTAGGGTTTTGAAGACGATGATCTTTCCACGGGGATCAATGGCTTCATATTCTACACCGATTGATGATTTCCAAGAGATGAGTTGCTAGATTTATTGTTCTTAGGAATACCATGAAACCCTAGTGTAACTTTTGATCTTTCTTAGTTGGATTTTTGTGAACTTCTCTATGTATAATCTCATGAATATGATTTTAATTATTATAGAGTTAAAGGAACAGAGTTCCGTTGTCGTATTCGTAGTCCTACATGATGGTTGTACTTGATTGTAGAGATTAATGAGATAGTTTTCATGTGGTTTGTGATTTACCTTTGAGATAATCTATGCTACTTGAAGATAAGTCATAGTAAGGTCATTAGGAGTAGAATAACTTAAGGTAATTGTAGGACCGAAGATGATTTATGCCAAACAAAGATAGATTATGTCGTAGGAAACATAAAACCTTCTTTTAGGGATTCGTGTGAGCTTGTAGCCATACGATCCATAATGCTTAAAGAAGTGATCAAGATGATAACTAGGGAATATTAAGGGTGAAACTAGGGTGGATTGTGTATTTCCTAAGACATCTTTTCCATTTGATTAAAACATTAATATTTTCTTTTGCGTTCTTAGATAGTTTCAGTTAGAACAATCTATCATTGAATTTGTTGGCTTAGATCTAGAGTTTTGAGAACTGATTTTGATTTTTCATGGTAATTCCCTGTGGTTCAACTTCAGATTTCACCACTAGCCTACTTAGTAGTATTAATGATTCAATAAAGATATAAATTTAAGATTTGATTGAGGTTATCAACGTTTTAACGATGACGTTTGTGAGCGATCACTCACTGATTCCCCGAGGACTCCAAAACTATGATCACCCTCACTTGCTAGTGAAATAAGGGAGACGATCAACACGAGTCGGTCAGGGAGTACACGCATCATCATTGTGCACTAGCCATCTCAACCCTTATCATCTAACCACACCCCTCGTACGGGGACAACAGTTAGGGATATTGGCAACCACTCTTAGCACTTGACGCAAGTGAACAGAAACGACCATTACACCTCAAGAGATATACTACAAGGTCGACTACAACAACCCCGAAATACTAGCAAACATGATCATATGACAACAATCGCGGCCTAAGCCTCAACTAATCAAACCCCGGTCTTACGGCTAGATCCGGCCTCCCCGAGACCCCTGGATCGGCTATACTCCCATCGTCTGCATCCTAGCCCTGAATGCCTCAAATGCAAGCATTATGCATGAACCTACGCAATCAACTAGGCTAGGTGTCCCTATATGGCATTTCATTATACAAGTCAAGTATAGCATCCAACATGCCAACATAGTGCTAATAATAAAGTATAGTAAAGGAGTAAGCATTGCATAAAGTAAATGAGGCCAATAAGGCATAGAGCATAACATAGCAAAACATTACCAATACATCAAGGATTCACAAGCATCCAAGCTATACAATGAGCATCCAAGCTCTTAGAGAGCTTACTAATACTCTACAACATGAAGTATGCCAATAATGGGGTATAGCAAAACAAGCCTCAACAAGGCTTACCAACAATGGGGTATAGCATATAGTATAGACATTCAACATTAAACATCTCATAACTGAAGGGATACAAGCATCCATACTACCTTTAGCCAAACCATGCGTGATTTCAAGGCATTAACATAACCTACAAGATACTATGGCCCACCTTCGGCTTTTAACAAACATTATAACAAACACTACAAGGGCGACACACCTTCGGCCTTATATTTATACTAAACATTCCAGAGGGGCATGACCCTTGGTTCACCATAAACCCTATGTAAGGCTCGACCATTAGGGCTTAGAATATATGTATAAGATTTCATTTTATAGGATAGCATGTGGAACATGTGAGAATCCCCCCAAAAGGGGGTGGATTATGTGGATCCAGCATCTTGATGGTGGTATTCACCATGGGGGCGTCTAACTAAGTCGAATGCCCGAGTAAGCAATCCCACATCGTCAAGGTATGGATCGGGGACATATCTATATGTATGTTAATCGCCATTTATAACACAACGCGTTTTAAAGCCGTGATGGTAGTGATTCCGCCAGAAAACTCCAGGTAAACATGCTTGCCTTGGAGCGGTCCTGGGATGTCAGTTTCTACAAATGAGCTAAAAGTGGATAATATTGTGTGGGAAGGGCAAGGGTGTCACAGAGTATAACTTGCATTAAGAACTAAGATTTTACATAAACTAGATAAAGAGCTAAACATGTTTAAATACTTTAATAAACCCATAAAAATCTCAACTTTAATACCTTGCTGGTACCTAAGCATGATCACTAATAGTATATTAATGATTGAAACCAATCGGAGTTTCAAATCCCATGAAATTCAGCCAAAATCCCCAAAATTAATGAAAAGTCTTATTTAGAGATAATTCACCATAATGAGTGACAAAATGGGAAAAATATGAAATAAGCAACATCTAAAAAGTAGACTCTTAGATTTACAACTTTTATGTTGAAGGTTCCATGAGATTCTACATATATTAGCACGAGTTTTGAGTGCAAACAGACTGTAAAGAGAGGGCTTCAGCTGATGTGGGAAATCCGCGAGCATTTAGGAAAAATATGATTGAAACCCATTCAAAATACATCCAAATGCTATGACACTTTGAAGGGAGTCAGCTCAAGAGTAGGGGAACACAATGACACCATTAGATCTGAAAACCATCCATCAATATTGTCAAAAACGATTTACGAGACTTAGTTCTAATGAAAAGGAGAAGAACACTAATGGGAACCCATCCAAATGAAGCAATCCATGGAATAGAGCAAGAATACCATCAAAGGAAGGTATTTAGAATCAAAGGCAAACCATTCCAACCTTAGAACATGCAAGATCTACTCTAGTAGAGTTTAATCAAAGGATTAGAAAAGAACCCTTCCTCTAATAGTGTTAAACCCTTAGATCTTGAATCCCTTAGTGTAGATCCTTGTTCTACAAGCCTTGGCCTCCATCTTCATGGTGAAATCCCTCCTTTTAACTCTCCAAATCTTTAGGATTCTTTATTAGAAACCCTAACAAGTGGGACAAATTGGGGTTTTCTAAAAGACTATTGACGCGCCCAAACCACTCGTCGTAAAAGTGACTAGGGCGTCGAGACTACAAAATTCACCGAATCCACAGGGAAATGAGAATTGATTAACGTACTCGATAGATGACTCCCAACAATAGCTAAAATAATTTGGGTTTTGGATTAATGATGATTAAAGTAATTAACTATGTAAAGGGAAGTAAAACTAATTTGAAGAAGCCTTGGGATTTCCATTTCATTATAGGTTCTAGTGTAGCCTCCTAAGGAATTAATGTGTATAATCTAATTGGTGCGATCGAAATCTCGAAGTCGACGAGCGGGTGGTTAGCCTCACTTATCGCTCAACGGAAGTTGGCTTAGAATCTTCCGCCGGCAAAAATCACATTTACAAAGTCGACGAACGAGTGATTAACTTCGATCGTCGCTAACGAACCTTCGATTAAGATCGATTCGTCGCAAGAAAAAGGTGTTGTATGGAATCGGACATTGAATCGAGATGGTTCTAGCACCTCGAATCCAATGCAAGAAAGAGATAGAATGGACCCTCTAATTAGAGGGATAGGGATGGTTCTAGCATCCCTAAACTCTAATCTAGGGCTATATATCCTCCCAATGTAATTGGATGTGTTTTTAGCACATCCAACTCATTGTGACATAACAACAAACACCCATCATGCACAAGCTTCTAACTCATATCAAATAAGGGCATTCACCCATTCAACAAATAAGATACAAATACAAAGATAAAGAAATCATGCTCAAAACCATACAATAGATCATCCCCACAGATTACATATAAAAAATCCTTAGAAAACTACAAAAGATTCCTACAACTACATGGAAATCCCAAGAGAAAGGAAGCTAGCTACTCATCTTGGATGGATCCATAGAGGTTGGAGATGATCCTTCCTTCATGCATCCCTACGATATGGGTTTCTAGGCTTTCTCTCCTAGGGTTAGAACCCTCTCCTCTTCTCTCTAACCAGCCCACGAGGGGCCAGCCAAGAGGCCAGCCGACCCTCTCTAAGAGAGCCTTCGTTAGAGCTCCGTGGTTGCCCAGCTGCCCCTTGCTGTCCAGCCACGTCCAACCCCCAAGCTGCCCCCTTCTTTGGGTTAAAACCTTCTTAAATCTCTCTCTATCTTAGCTTATATCCATTGGATTAAATCTGGGCCATCACTTACGCCACATCAGCGATGTTGGGGTCCATCCCTTATTCTGGGTGGATTGATTCCCTCAATATTTGCTTTCTGGAATACTAAAAATGGATCAATCCGCATAGATTGGGGGATTGATCCGACGGACTTTTCAACTTGTACTCTTGATGCCCTTTTTAACACCAAATTCGATCCAAGACGCCTTAGGAGTGTTTGTACCTGAAACTCCATGAAGCTTATTAGAAATGCATTGCTCTAGAGCTAACACAGCTAAGTTAAGAGGGTGGATTGTATATATTTCGTGACTCATCAACTATGCCTATTTATATTAAGTGGATGCCACTTGGCAACCATCAAAGGGGTCTAACTTCAAAATGGATAATGGTGGGTTTAGAGGTAAGTAAATAAACGCTAAATTGGGTTAGTGATGATGATACATAATGTTATATTTTTATCCCTTAATAATTAGTCTCATGTGCTTATTTGGTACCTAAATACACTCATTATTCTTATATTTTGATTTAGGATGCAATTGAAGTCCTTAAGTTCGAAAAGAAACTGAAAAGAGTATATGGATCAACTTTAAAGATTAAACTGTACCTGCTGATGAAGAATCAGATGATGTTCCATACATGGTTGGAAAGCTCTTGAAGTCTAGTTTCTGGATAATTTTATGGTTCGTGATTTGGAGCTTCCTAGATAAACTTACAGTGCTTTTACTACAACCAGCGCAGGACAGAATAGCAGAAGAAATATGTAGAGAATAAAAGATGGATCTTCTTGCCATAAAAGATCGATCCTTTATTGTAACACCCCGACCCTCCAACTAGGCCTTGGCCCGCGGGCTCCCGGTCCGACCAGGATCCACCCGAGGGCCCCACCCGACATAATATTGTCCGCTTTTGCCTCACTGCAGAAATCTGGGAAAACTTCCCAGTAGGTCACCCATCCTGAGACCGCTCCAAGGCAAGCACGCTTAACCTTGGAGTTTTCTGGCGGATCACTGCCAGCACGGCTTTAAAATGCATTGTGTTTATTAAGGGCTTACTATATACTTATATCGAACCCCGGACCATACCCATGCGTTGTGGGATTGCTTACCCGGCTACCCGACTCAGCCCCGCCCTCCAAGCGCAGGCATCTTGTCCCACGATAGACCCAGCGGGCCTCACATTTATGCACCTAGCGAGGATCGACCGTGACGATAAATCTGAAATCCGGAATAAAGAGATCGATCTTCTTTCCAGAAGAGATCGATCTGAGTCGGGGCGCAGCCACAATCTGGGAAGAAAAGATCGATCTTCTTTCCATAAAGATTGATCTTTGTTAACCGACTTTGCAGAATTAAGGGCTCAGATCTAATCTGAGGATGGCAAACTTATGGGCTATAAATAGGGTTCTTTCTAGGGTTTGAGGGGGGCGAATTCTAGAGGATTTTTGCTGCTACTTTCTATTTCTTTGATATTTCTAGGGTTCTTCTTTCTTCTTTAAAGGATTATTCTTGATGGCTCTGCGGGGCTAAACCTTAATTCTTGGTCGAGGAAACTGAAACCTCGAAATCCATGAACTGTGAGATCTAATCTATTTTTATTGTTCAGTTTATACTTGAGTATTGAGTGTTTTTCTATGAATAAATTCATGATTGTCTTATCTAATTGCTAGGAGGCCTACTAGTTTATTATTCATCGCGATCTACTGCTAGTTTGGATATCAAATCCGTAATTGTTTGATCCCTCTAATCTGTGAAGTAACTAGGATCTATTGATTTACTACATTTCAGAGATTTTTAGATCTTAGGAAGAACGTTCCACTAAATTAAATGCAACCGTGTGTGCTTGTGTTGTTTAGCTTCATCGATCTCCCTATTCTTAAAGCTGCTACTAGATTAAATCTACATCGCTTGTCTTAGGTTGTTTAGTAGTTAGGGTTGATTGGATCGCTTGTTTTTAATTAACTATGATTGAGGAGAGATTCGAATCTAATTCGAACGGTGAATATTCAATGTTTGAATTAATTTATACTTGCATCGATGATCAATTACAAAGATTCCGATGGTGGATGTTGACTCAGACCAAGGTTTATTCTCTTGATTAATTCTGTTTCTTCAATTAGATTATTTCTCATTTATTTTCGTTATATTCAAAACCCCCATCTTTATTCACATAGCACAAAACTTATATTAGACACTCTTCGTGAGATCGACTCGTACTCGCACTACTATATCTATTTTAACAAGTATTCGTTTTATTTTTGGTTGCTTGCGACATCACACCAGTTAGGTAGGGTCTAATATCTACAAACAACATATCAAGAGCCGTGTGTGTACTAACGCGAGTGAAACCAATCAAATCAAGCCCTCGAACTAATGCGATCGGAACGGGTTGGAGGTATGGGCCCTCATAGATTGAGGCTAATTTAAGCATCTAGCATCTCTTAAACATGAGAGAATAGATGTGTTTAACACTTATAGAGTTAAAGGCTTATATACCACTTGCATTAACCCAATATGAATATAATTATACTTATATATATAAGGTGCAAGGTCTTCTTCAGAGAATAGTCTGATGGTCTAATCTTCTTGATCAACCGTTACTGTTTTTTCAACAGTTTTAATTGCTATTAGTGATTTTAGATCTAACAATCTAATTTTATAGATGTCTTTATTAGGAACATCAAGGATTGCCCATTAATTCAAAGTTTTTAATTCAGAAAAAAAATCAGCTAATTGAGCATTTTTAAATTTTTTTATCTTTAATACTATTAATTCGCCGTGAAGGAGTAGATGTCATGTTTTTAGAGGTATGTAGACTTACTTTTAGAAGATATAGATCTAACAGGGAAAGTTTTATATTTATCTTTCTAATTTATATCTCTTCATTTCCTCATCAGTCAATGACTTAGATAAACTTTTTATCCATTTCAAGTTCTTCCTTACTTCCTGAATGTACTTCTGCTCGTCTGCCAATGACTTAAAGGATTCATCCCAATGCTTTCAATCTGTTTAGGTTTATAGAACCCAATGTAGCTTAGATGACGATCCACAAAATCAATTCATTAATAAGAAGAACAAAAAACAAATAGAAAGATACATGACTAAATCACTAATCTGCAGAACTATACACCAGAAAGAATTTATATAAAATTAATCATCTTATATATATACGTGACTAAATCACCCCTCTTCTCACCTCACAATCCCATTCCCAACAAATCGTCGACGCGCCATGCTGCCCTTGCCCGGAGCTCCATCACTGGTTTGCCTCACCTACCGTGTCGAGACTCCAACCTCTCCCCCCTCTCTCTTCCACTCCACTCTCGTGGTTCTCCTCTCCAAGCTCCTTCCCGTCGATCATCGCCGCCCCACCCTTGCTCGGAGCTCTATCACCGGGCTGCTGGAGATCCCAGCTCACAACCTCGACCCAAGGCCGTGCCGGTCACAGGCCTCCCGCCTTAACGCTACGACTTCCTCCTCTCCTCGTTGACTTCGTGGACCACAACATTGTCAACCGTGAGGCCAAACTCTGCCAGATCAAACATGTGAGGATCTGTCCCTCTGCTCCTGGGTCGACCGGCTGGGTCGGACCCGTGACTCGTTTGAATGTTTCGCGTCGAGCGCGCGATCTGGTGGATCGCATTGTTTCTTGGACCGCAAGGGCAATTTGGTAAATTGTGCCTTGTTGGTTTGTTTCACACCCGCGTGTGCACACACTGACCTTGTTTGTGTTAGTGTTTGATTAGAATGGTTAGGTGGACCCGGGATCGGAAGATCCGGGCTTGGGCTTGTGTTTTAGCCCAAGTTTGAGTTTCTGGGCAAAGGAGATCGATCTTGCTTGCTAAGGAGATCGATCTTCCTTGCTAAGGAAATCGATCTTCCTTGAGAAGAAGATCGATCCTTCTGTTCCAGAAAGTCTTGGCGGTGATCTTTGAGAGGACGGTCGCCGTTGGCCGTCGCTCTCCGTTGTCAGAGGAAGAGATGACTTTCTCCCCCCTCCTCTCCCTTTTCCTATTCTTCTCCTCCTTCCCCGGCTTTTCTCTTTCCTCTTCTTCCACTTCTCCTTCTCCTTTCTTCTTCTCGATGTTCTGCTTCCCCTGTTTTTCCGACAGCCTTCTTCTTCTCTGTTCTCCCTCCTCCGGCCACCATTTTGGGTGTTTGAAGGCCCGTTGGATCCGTGACGATGTGAGGAAGATCCCTGGTGTGGTTTAAAGCTGGATTGGTGACTTGTTAGTGGGGAATCAGACGAGGTTTAGCGTTTCCGGTGGGTTTCTACATACATGAGTTAGTTTAGGGGTTTTCTCTTGATCTAGACATTAGATCTTGCTGTTCTTTGTGTTGTTGGATGCCTCGTGCTTAGTATAATTTCTGATTTAAGTTTCATAAGCTTTGGTTGAGATTTTAGTAGGATTTAAGCATGTTTAATCTCGGATTTTCCGGTTTCTGCTGTTCTTGAAGAACAGCCGGTTTACGGCGTGTTTTTCGATCGGTACGTGCATGTTCTTGGGTTAGGATAAACATAAGAGTTGTAGATCTTTTAATCTACTCTCAGACCCAATTGTTTTCATAATTTTCTGATTTTCCTATGATTTGTTATGAATTTCGTGCGGGTGGGTTGCGTTGCAGCAAGTAATGGTAAGTTAGTTTGATTAGCGGTTTTGATTAGTGTTGTCCCGTTAATCGAACCGTTGGATGTTTCTTGATTTTGGATATCTTGATCCCGGCATGTTGATCTACTGGTCTCTAAGTTGGATTGCGAATCCGACATCATTTGGATGTCAGATCGACGGGGTCAATTAGCCTCTAAGTAGAGGATTTTTGGTGTTTTA
Source organism: Narthecium ossifragum (assembly GCA_963920575.1). Lineage (NCBI taxonomy): Eukaryota > Viridiplantae > Streptophyta > Magnoliopsida > Dioscoreales > Nartheciaceae > Narthecium > Narthecium ossifragum. The sequence goes on along the minus strand of OY986971.1, from coordinate 18,722,516 downwards.
ATAATATTATATGTTGGAACATATAATATTATATTTTTACTGTTCATCAGAGTTTTCGGGATTGCTTCCCGTTGCAGGAGTCTGTGGTTGACGGTCATGGTACCGTCGTAATGCCGGGACCCGCTGCGGATCAGCTGGTAGCGGTTGATAGTACCGCTACAGCTATCCAGTTGGACTCGTATGCTATCTTTTATCATACTGTTGCATGCTTACCTCTTATCTGTGTATGTTCATTGCATGCATTCTCTGTTGTGCATTAGTTGCATGGTTAGGGCGTGGGTGATCTGTAGGTCGCCGTCCCGAGGCTGGAAGCTTGGACTTAACCCTAGGACCGGGGTTGGGTAGTTTGAACCAGGTTCGAATTGTGGTGTTCAGTCAAACTTGATGATAGGCCTAGATGACTGGTACACTTGTTGCTTGATGATTGTAGAGGTCGTGTCGGTCTCGAGTCGGATTCTGAGGTGTAGTCGGTGTTCCACTGTGTTGACCCTTGAGTAGAGAGGTTGACTACTTAGCGGTGCAGTTTCCCGCCTGCAATGTCGTTCCCTGCTTGTGGGCCAGCTGTGTTAGTCCTGCTTACTGAGTGTGACCTGATATGTGACCAGTTCTTCTGGAAGACCATGATCGTGGGCCTCAGGAACACGCGGTGGGGTTATGGGACCCCTGTATACACCCAGGTCTTACTTGAGGGCGACAATGTTGCGTTTCCCTCTTCCTTCTGTGTGACGTAGTGTAGAACCCTACTGAGCTTTATGCTCACTTCTACCCAGGCTGCGTTTTGCAGGTGCAGGCGTTAGCTCCTCTTCGGTGGCCCCTACCGGGCAATTGGTCGGCGGTGCGGCGGCGCCAGGCGGAGTCTGAGAGATGGTGATCTTTTACGGCTTTATACCCTATGTTAGTTAGTCTCCTACGGGAGGGTTTAATGTTGTATTTAAATCTTCCCCTCTCCGAGGATATGTATATTAAATTCACTTGGGTTTTGTAATCTATGGGTCGAGGCTTCTTTAATTATGTCTTTTAATTTGAGGGTGTTTGTGATGAATTGTTAAGGAGACCAATTGGTTAGAGGGAACCCTCACTAATCTATTTTTCCACAGTTTGTTAGGTTTCGGTTCGCGTTGCCCGGCCCAGTTAGGCTTCCGCGGGTCGGGGCGCGACAAAACAGCGACGATCAAGGGGTTTTTTTTTGTCAAAGGCTTTGGGCTTGATCAAGCCGATAGAAAGGTTGCCTTAGGGCTTGCCTTAGCAGCAAGGTAGCGGGGGTGTTGCAGGGAGGCCGATGGTGGACTCGAGCGGCGGCGTTCCAACGAGGGCATGGCCGATGAAGGGGTTTTGGGGGAGGTCGACGAGAGAGGAGGTGGGTAACGAGGAGCTTGGGCACGGGTTCCAATGGTGGTAGGGAAGGGAGAGGAGAGCGGCGATGGCATAGGCGAAGCCATGGCAAAGGCTGTGGTGGGCTACAACCCAGGTCAAATTTTAGTAAATCTAGTCTAAACTAGTGGTAACCCAAGCCTTAGCCCAACCCAGTAGGAGATTGCAATTGTTATTGGAGTTTGATCCGATCAGACCCGCTAAGGTATTAATCAGCCCATCCCGTTATATTTAGGACCCATTACCGTTTTCATGACCTAAATTCTATCAGACATCAGGTTTTTGGGAGATTTTGGCTTTGTTTCTTGTCGGCTCCACCATCATTTTTATATTCTCTTCTCTTCGTCGGCTCCACCGCCGATTTGGGTTAAGCCAAGGTATGTATTTTGGAGTTTTTCTTTCGTATCCGTTTCTATTTTTTGTTTTTGTCTCTATTAGATCCTCTTTTTGGGTATCTCGTATCCTCTAGTCTTAGATTTCAAGCTTCACCTTGTATGCAGATATGCCTAGCAGAAATATGAATCAGCAAATTTGCTTCTTATGCTAATCTAATCCTTTTGTACTTAGCATATGGATGTTGTGATTTCTTAATACTTCTTAACTTTTCGATGGATACATGATATTTTTTCGTTACATTATATTTGGTTTTATAGCTGACCAAATATGCATCATTTAAATGTTTTTAATCTTCATGTCAATAGTATATTCATAGGCTTTTGCATTGGCTATGCACATAGTTCTTCTACTTTACTGCAATCAGTAGAATGTGTACTGTGTACACAGTACATATGATCCCTTTTTTTCCTCTTGTTTGTAGGCTACATTGCACCTTAAACTTGCAATACAGGCATCTCCGGCGGGGATTCCTTTTTTTTATCTCGTTTGTAGGCTACTTGGTTGGGAATCTAGGTATGTAAGTCTAACTTTGATGGATATATGTTGGATTACTTGTTTTCACTATCTTGCAAATAAATGATTACATATGATTTGATGTCTTCTATAATTATATGTGTGCTAATGACTACACATATATCACTTGAATAGGTTATAAATTACAATGGAAACTCAAGGACAAAGGCGAAAGAAAACTATTCTTTCATTCTTTAAACAAAGAGAACATACATCAATAAGTGAGGAGCATGCTCAGTCCAATGTTGACATCTCACATCCTAATAGTGACCAACGCCCTCCCAAATCTCAAAGAGTTGAAATTGATATTAATTCTCTTGAACGGGATCCAGGTTTACGTATTCCAATATGAGAATATTCTGTAAATCAAAGAGATGAAATCAGACGAGCTTATATCAAAATGGGGCCCTATCAACCTGTTATGTCTGAGTATCCGACAACCTTATCAGGACAACAGAATCGTCGATTTCAAAGTTCTTAGTTTAAGCAATTTCCTTGGTTAGAGTACTCTCTTTCAAAAGATGCAGCATTCTGCTTTCCATGTTATCTTTTTGAAAATAAGAATGCTCGTCATCCTATATTAACTACTGAAGGATTTAAAAGTTGGAAGGGAGTTAATGATGGGGTCAGATGTCCTTTTTTTATGCATGTGGGAGGTCCGACTTCACCTCACAATAATGCTATAAAATCTGTTGATGCTTTGATGAATGTAACTGGCCATATTGACAAAGTAATGAATGCACAAACTTTAGAAGAAGTACAGAAGAATCGGTTGTGGCTTATGACAACAATTGAAAGCGTTCGGTGGCTTAGCTTGCAAGCATGTGCATTTAGAGGCCATGATGAATCTCTCTCTTCCAAGGATCAAGGTAATTTCATAGAAATGATAAGACTTATGGGAAGAATGAATGCTAGTATTGACGATGTCATCTTACAGAAAGCTCCACAAAATGCAAAGTATACCTCGCGAATAATTCAGAAAGAAATTTTGCATATTCTTGCTAGCAAAGTGAATAAAATGTGTGATGAAGTTGGGGATGCAAAGTTTTGTATTTTGGTTGATGAAGCCAAAGATATATCTAGTAAAGAGCATATGGCTATTGTTCTGAGATTTGTTGATGCTGGTGGTTTTTTATGGGAGCATTTTTTTGAGATTGTGCATGTCACAGATACCACTTCTTTGACACTTAAGAAAGAAATTTCTAATGTTCTCAGCCGATGTGACTTACATATCTGCAATATGCGAGGTCAAGGGTATGATGGTGCTAGCAATATGTGTGGCGCATGGAATGGATTATAGGCATTGTTTTTAAGGGACTGTCCATATGCATATTATGTACATTGTTTTGCTCATCGACTACAACTAGCTTTGATCGCAGTTGCTGAGAAGGAGATTTCTATTTGGATGTTTTATTCAAAACTAACTTCTATTGTTAATCTTATTAGTGCTTCTCCGAAACACCATAATGAGTTACATTCTGCTCAAGCTATTGAAATTGCACATATGGTAGCTACTGGTGAACGAGAGACTGGTAGAGGGGCTAATCAAGTTGGCACTTTGAATCGGGCTGGAACTACTCGTTGGAGTTCTCATTTCGATTCTATTTGCAGCTTAATAGATATGTATAGCGCTGTGATTACAGTTTTTGAATACATAGTGAATGAGGCAACTACTAACTCTATACGTGGGGAAGCCGGTGGTTCTTTAATTGTAATGAGATCCTTCGACTTTGTGTTCATCTTGTACTTGATGCATAAAATCATGGCAATTACAGATTTGCTTTGTCGAGCCTTACAACACAAGTCTCTATATATTTTGAATGCAATTGATCTTGTCTCATCTACCAAAGAATTGCTTCAAACTTTGAGAGCAGAAGGTTATCATACTCTCTTGACACATGTGAAATCAGTTTGTGCAAAATATGATATTGAGATACCTGATGTAAATGCTTTATATAAAGGGGCTATGAGTCGTTCACATTGGCAAAGAGATTCTATCACAGTCGATCACCACTATCGCATTGACATATTTAATGCTGCAATAGATTTTCAAGTAGAAGAGCTAAATAGTAGATTCAATGATGGGGCAGTGGAACTTCTTAAGCTTAGCTCTACTTTGGAACTTAAAGACAACTTTAAGTTATTTGATGTTGATCAAATTTACAGTCTTGCTGAGAAGTTCTATCTTGCTGATTTCAGTGAACAAGAATTGCATTATTTAAGAAGTCAATTGGAGCATTATAAGGTTGATATAGTTTGCCATGATGCGAGGTTTCAGAATATGTCGACTATTTCTGAACTGTGTCGAAAATTAGTTGAGACAAATAAGTCTCAACACTATAATCTAATCGACAGGTTGATTCGTCTTGTTTTAACTCTTCCCGTTACCACTGCAACAACAGAACTGGCATTTTCAGCTATGAAGCATGTTAAACCTGTTCTTTGTAATAGAATGGAAGATAAGTTCTTAGCAGATTCTATGGTTGTCTACATTGAACGAGAGCTTGTCGAAAATATCGATTATGATTCTATAATTGATGAGTTCTATTCTTTAAAGAACCGCAGGGCACAACTTAAATAACATTTTTTAAAAAGGTATGCACTTTTTTTTCTTTTTTGTGAACAAGAAATGTTTTTAGAAGTATTTATGTGTGTTGATCTTTTTTTTATTGCTTGATTGTTGTTGATTATTGTTTTAGCTGTGGAACATAGCAAATTGTGTTGTATAGTTTGCAATTTTAATTGATAATCACGAATGCTCAATTAGCTACATTTTTGCAGGAATAGCCAGCCGAGGTTTCAATTTATTGTCATGAACCGAAGGAATACAGGTTAGGAATAAAATGATATTGTATTCATTTTCTTTTATTCAAAATGTCTTAAGTATTACATATTCTAGAAAGAAATAGTATTCATTGCTTTTCGGTATACTTTCATACCTCTTACATGCATTTGTGTAATTAAGTAGATCAATTGGTGTTTTTTTTCCTTTAGCTTTATTAAGCCCGGGGCAGAAAAAATTCCTAGCTCCGCCCTTGCTGCGACTGTGTGGGCTTGTGGGAAGGACGACGCCAGCAGCAGGAGTCCGACTAGGTGGAAGGCGGCGACGACAAGAGCTCCGACGATGGGTTCCGGGGTGGCCTGCAACGTGTGTAACAGCAAGAGGGAGCCGGTGGCGGTGGCGTGGGATTGTGACAGGGAGGTGACGGAGCTGGTGGTCGCAATGATGAGGCGTAGGGGAGGTGAGTCGATGGGTCCTGGTCGCGAGCTGGGATCTCCAGCTGTTGGGCGATGGAGCTCCGGACAAGGACGGGACGGCGACCGGTGATTGATTGGGATTGAGATGTAAGATGAGGGTAAGAGAACGTAAGAGAGAGAGAGATCGTGGGTGGGAGTGGGAGGTGATGATGTAAACCAAATAATAACAAATCTTCATAAGTGGATCGTGATCAACGGCTAGAATTGGCCCTTTTAGATGGTCCTCAGTTTAACGAATGTCCGAGGTCACTCTTCTTGACCAGTACTCCTCAAACTTTAATTCACTTTGAACCCTGTCCAATGAAGTTGGAATAATAATGACTTTAAAATCATATGTGAGAGCTCATCTTCTTCTCCATGTCTTCCACTTTCTCCATTCCAGTCTTGATGCCTGTCCCTTTCGGCGAAAGGCTCGATGATGACAACCAAGTCATCAGATGAAGAAGCCTGCAGGATCAAGTTCCTTAGTGCCCATTATTATATGGGCCACAGCAATAGTGCTTCAAAAAATGGAATATAGCTTTACCGTCCAAGTAGATTGGAGCAGCAGCGGAATACATGACAGAGGTTTCGGATTTATCAATATATTTTGCCCTGAATAAAGCAGGACTTTAGGAGCTGAGGGTTGTGGATTTTATAAGGACGGCACGATTATTGTGGAACAGCTCGTGTGGTTCGCCGTAAGACGAAATTGAAAAGCAAAAGCATGGTTATTAGACAATGGGAGTGATGAATAAGAATAAACATGAGTTAAACTGAATTTTCAATGAAAAAAAGTAATATTCATGGGCAATAAAATAAAAAACCTATGCAAAAATAGGACCTCGTGCAGATAAAAACATATCCTCGTGTGGTGCAAATTTTGTGCACGAAGTTTAATGTGGAGAAAAATAGGCCTTCAAGCTTAGATACAAAAGTCTGGATGTCCTATCTTTCTCCGCACAAAGAGATGCTTAAGAAAATTCACCATATTTTGCTCCTTTGTTACAAAAAAACTCTGAAGCAGTCCAAAAATGCCTAAAGAAAATCTGGATGCCCCAAAAGGAAGAAAGGAAATATAATAAAAGAAACTCCACATTACAATTCATTACGACTAGAACTCATGTGTGTATGTATATATCCCTCAAATTTGAATTTTTACATGATTAAATGAGAAGAGTTATTAGAAGGATATTTATATGAGCTAAAGATTTGAGAGAGACAAAAAATGCAGATATCGATGTCATCATATTTGTTTACTTTTTTAAGGCTTATTGTTATTAGACAAACTTTGGAGGTGTTTTGTACTTAAAAAGATAATGACAATAATAAGTTTATGAGCAGATGACATTATTCTTTTCTTTCTTTCTTTTTTTTTTTTTTGATGAGATGAAGTGGTGTTATAAAGTGGTCCTGGATAAGACTGACCAGCAGATGACATTATTCTATCCACCTAAAAAAACAAATAGCAACAATAATATATTTCTACTCTGTAACATCATGCAAAGAATAAAAATCCATCTTAGTCGCACTAAGTTCTAGTTAAAAAAAAAAAAATCTTTTAATCTGTGAAATTGAATTGACCTCAAATGCGCAAATCTTCAATAACACAAGATATAGTAGGTCTCGTTTTCAAGCCAGTCATCTCATTTAAATCCATCGAGTTTACTTGGTTCAGTGGCAGATTCAATTTTAGCTAACAAATCATATATTTAGCCACACATAACAAATGCTTGTACAACTAAAATAGACGCTTTATAAGTTAATGAGCTAGAAATATAAATATTATGTGCTATTAATCTGAAAAACTTCTTAACTGGAATTTTCACCAGCTTTTTCCCAGAATTCAGCCAACATTTCACAAACAAAGTTTGCACTATAACAACACATAAGATAAATATCACTAGAACAAATTCACATTTTGCATATGGGTAGAAGTAATTCTCTGTATATCAGTCATTGCTACATATCATATCTTTACACTTTTGAATGAAGCATTAGTATGTAAAAATGGCCAGCACATCAACTCAATTAATGAAACACAATTATGGGCTTAAAAAATCTCCATACATGTACTCTGGTTGATACTCTTGGAAGACATCATCTATAAATGACCAATCCCGGTGTATCAAAATGAAGGAATAAGGCTCTATTATGGAGCAAAATGTTTTTATACATGTATCAACGCGGTATGAAAGCAATTTGTGCTTTCTATATGCAGCAACGCCGCCAAACCTTGCAAGGTGGCATCTGGAAACCTTGGCAAGCAGATGCTCATCTGCTATGCCAACGAAGAAGGCTCAGAATAGCTTGCAACTAGGATTTGTCTGCAGATAGCTCTCAAATTTTACTCAGGAACAAGTTGATCAAAAGGAGGATGCCGACACCAAGCATGATATTTGGACCACTTAGATGATCAAGAACACGACGCCACCTGTAATGTTCAACCAGTAGATAGCTGCTGGTAAAGCCTGTTGTTCATTCGAAAATATCCATTACATTTAGAGATAACAGAGCCCAACAGGACGATAACATTCTGCAGTATCTAAAAGTTGTACGAGGACTGCATATTCCATCCAAGAATGCTACTTGAGTAAAATGCTGAAGCAGCCATGTTTTTTCTTAGTGGACTATGACTGTCAGTTGGAGGTAGATAATGTAGCAGGCACTTAGCCTTCAGGCTCAACTCATCCCAAAGAAAAAACAAGAAGAAGAAGAAGAGGAGAAAAAGGAAAAATTACACAACATTTGAAACCAATAAAGAATCTGTTCATCAACATCACTGATTGTTCCCAATATTCAAATTAAGAAACACAAGATGATAATCTTAACCATCAGCACTAACTTCCCCTGGCAACTACTATTTCGTCTTGCACATGAACAATGAACTCTTCCTTAGACTATCTTCAAGGGATCCAATGAATCAAACGTGTAGATCAAGGTATGCAGTTGGATTTATCTTTGTAACGAGTTTAAACAGTGTTCTTTCTTTTCTGGTTGATGATTTGAGACCAATGGCTAAGTACCTATAATACTTTGGCCACAAAGCCTGTGGTCCAATGCTGGTGGGATTATTTTTGCAAGAGATATATTACACTCTACTACTTGCAAGAGATATATTATACAACCAGTTCTTCCTTGTAGCAGCAGCCAATGATTGCTATATTAGTCAGCACAAACCGACACGGACTGACACATATCACGCCAGTAAATTAACGACACAATGCTATATCACGCAAGAGCTTCATGCCACCAACACAAAGTTGAATTGTTGGCACGTGTCGTGCCGGTGAAAGCAGAACAACACATGCTACCGTCGAGGTAATCCTTAGGATGGTAGCAGCTGCTGGTCAAGTCATTACCTTATAAAATCCAGAGAAATGTGAAACAGACTTAGTGGTTCACTGCACTGACACCAACATGTGCTGCCAGGCGAATATTCACGAGGAATAGATAACATGAAATTATTTCAATGGAAAAAAGTGAATTGTGCATCTTAAAGAAGTCATAAGGACATAATCAATTAAATTCTTTAAGAGGTTAAAGTTCTTAGCACAACCAAGTGAGTAATAGTCTCATCTAAATTGACCATGGTGCATGTTACACAACTAAGCATCTGGATATGAGATAGCCTGAACAAAAACCGAAAAAGATTGCAGGACATTATCTGTACCTTGACATCATATGTTAACAATTCTTTTACAGATGTCAACAGGAAAGATAAAAATAAAAGACAGTAAATATAGAATACGATTAAAAACCTGTGAATGTAAGTTTCAAAGACATCATCAGCATACCAGTTTGCATTGAAAAATCCACTATTTTCTTGCATAGCCTCCTCCTTAGCAAATTCTTCCAGTATGGCTCGTTGCCGCTCATTTACTTGCCTATTAAGAATCAATAATAGCAGCAAAAAAATCATCCCATAGCATAAACAGTAGATAACAAGCAGCAAGGACCACATTCCCACGAAGAGAGTTAGTTACCAAATGGCTGCATCCATTCACTCAATGCTCAATACTAGTAGGGCCAAGACCACATCGTAAATTATTGGGGCTGGTCAGATAGAACTAGGAAGCACCAACACTTGTAGCAGTGGAGCATGTCCGTGTCGGACAGGACACTCGTTGGACACTCGACTGACACGTGCCCGACACTTTTCCGGCGTGTTCTTTATTTAGGTCTATTATGTGACATACAAACTATGGCCGCACAACACAGCCCATGCCGCCTTCTCTGTTGGGTTGGAGTTTAGAACAATATTGGGCTGAAAAGTGGCTCCCATTTTTTTCCCGTCTTCCACAATCTAGAACCTTAACCTTAAAATCTCAAGGCCATGCAAGTTAATGCCAAACTGGTGCATTGATCGATAGTGGCGTCGATGTTTAAGCTAGAAAGTATGTAATTTTTGTACATTATTTAGTCTTGTATCTTTCCTCATACATATGAAATAAAAAAAAATTATTTTCATCAACATGTTTGTATCCGCGTCGCATGTTTGTGTCTGTGCTTCCTAGAGATAGAATAGTAGCGGCTGACATAGTTATTTGTGCTTATCTGTCTACCAATATAGCATACATTGTGAAGAAGCCTTATGTTGATAAAAAACATATGCTCCTTAAGTCAAATCACTAAATGGAAAGAAGCATCTAATGTTAGGAGAGAGAGAGAGACAGACAGACAGACAGACAGACAGACAGACACAGAGAGATCACATGGTGCTGCAAGCTATCTTGGGTGAGGCAGAGGAAGACTAGTGAAACCTTTATCATCAAACACAGGATTCATGTACTCCAATGTGAGAAAAATCCTTGTGAAACACGTCAAATTCTCAATTTGTACCATTTTCGTCTTTAAGCCATGAAAAGCTGCTTATAAAAGGTCAAGAACAAGCAGTCTCAATGCAAAAGCTTGCACGTAAAGACAACTTTGCAGCTTTTTTTTTCTTCACCCTGATATGTATAATGGAGGCAATTTTAGGAAAAAAAATCATAGATTCCTCGGATCATACAGGTCTAAATCTAAATAGAGAAGGTCAATAGACAAAATAAACTCCTGTTGAAATCGCAGAAAAAGGAACACATAAGTGAAAGAAACCAATCATAAAGCTAACCTGAAGACTAGCTTGACTAATCCATCGGTATTGAGGAACTTCTATGTAGCAAGAAATCAAATTATGCTTAAACCATGTGAAGTATATTGCATATGGATGATTTTATGACATCATATCTATTAAGTAACGGAACAAGAAATTAAGTCATGTGAGAGTATATTGATGAGCCATTATATCAGTTTGCCTTAATAAAATGACTTACGTAGGGAAATGTACATGGAAACGCACATACTGATCACCATGGTCTACTAAGCCAGTTGCCTTTGGTAACCCTGATGCATACAGAAAGTTTTGTAAGCTACTAGGAAAATAACGATTAAGCATATCAGTCTGTTTAAAAGAGTACGCATGTGGATATTTTTGTACCTCTGCCTCTTAAAACTAGAAGTTGCCCTGACTGGACTCCTTTAGGTATCTGTGAGAAGTAATAAGTGTAATTAACAAAACTATGGAACTAGTACAGACGTTATGTGCTCTAAAAGTCCAATTATGATTTTGGTCATCTAAAAGTCCAATTATGATTTTACAAAGGTATGCTATGTAATTAAGATTGTTTCGAGGGAGATGTTGTTCGCAAAATCGCAACAAAATTACCGACTGGACTGGTATCAATCTAATTAACTTATATGCAAACTGAAATTCCAGTACCTTTACTTCTGTCGTCCCCGACAATGTTGGCACTTCAATTTGCCCGCCAAGAATAGCCTAAGCACAATGTTTAATGACAAGAATTAATAGCACAAAATTGCAGTCGATGATGATGGTCATTTCTTCAAAAATAGTAAGTTGAGAATTCTAAGATTATTATAGTTGCTTATCGGATTAGTTACGCTAGAAATTTAGTCCTGGTCAAGGATTACCATGCCGTTGGCACGCGCCGTGCCGACAACCAACCGGTACGGTACGCGCCGTCGGCACGCGCCGGTGCCGGACGGTACGCGCCGGTGCCGGTCAAGATGAGTGAAATTCACTCGTTTTCAACGTCTCTAATTGGCCAAATATAATCTCTTATACCATAGCAGAGTGAAAACATATCAAAATAGTATAATACAATACATGACACATAATCAACAGCTTAATACATCTCTTATATGAGTACACACCAAGCTACAATACATGAAGATACTTATCATTAACATCAGCAATTAACAAAAAAATTAACATGAATAAGTCATAACAAAAATTAAATAGTATCAGAAAGTAATATCATAACTAAAATGATTGTTAACATAAAATTTTAAAATTTCATATGCTACATTTAATTATTAGAAAGTTACCATTATTAGATAAAAAAATACTAAAAACAATCATTATTAAATAAAAAAGCTACTAATTACCATCATTAAATAAAAAATAATATATTATATGATACTTATCATTGATACATATTGATTTTTATTTTTAACTTGTTTTCTTGACATGTGGACTATCGAACCGAACGTCTCCTCCTCTCTCCCTCTCTCTCGGTGAAATGAAAATAGATTAGTAATAATTATTTTTAATATTTAAAAATAAATGTGGAAACAATGGTCCCGCATCAAACAAACAAGTGCTTAGGAATTTTATTCTCAGTGTCGAATTTTGAACTTATCTTCCACGCTGAATGGATTGGTCCTGGTCATACATGGTGGCTCTTACTCTAAAAAAAAATAAAAAAAAAGCGGGCCAAAGCTTGATTGGAATAAAGACGAAGCTCAACTGGGCGACAACCGATGTTTCCAACCCCTCTCTCTCTCTCTCCCCACTCCTTTTTCTTCTCCGCAGGAGTCCCGAGACCCTCTCCCCCCTCCGTTTTCTTCTCCGCGGGAGCCCCGAGACCCTCCTCTTTTTTTCTCCTGAGACCGTCGTCGCTCCTTACCTACCCCCAGCCAGTCCGCGGCTCCTCCTCGCCTCCGCCGCCGGCCCCTCGCCTCCGCCTCCGAACCCTCGTCTCCGCCTCGGTCTCCGGCCTCTCCCCTCCGCCTCCGCCTCCGCCTCCGCCTCCGCCTCCACCTCGGTCTCCTCCCCCCCCTCCGGCTCCAGCTCCCCTGCGCTTCGGCTCCGCCTCCACCTCGGTCCACGACGGTACGGTACGCCTCGTCCAAGTACCGGGCGATACGTACGGTATCGCCCGGCACAACTCCGGCACCCCCCCGATACCGATTTGGGGGGGTTTTTTACACCGGTTAGCTGCCGGTCCGGTACATACCGGCCGGCACGGACATGTGCCGGCCGGTATGGAAATCCTTGGTCCTGATACAACAATATATGTAAGTCAAAGGGGATGGAAAGAGCATAAAGTAGAAACACAAAAGGCAAAGAATACACCACAACTTCCCGTCCCAATTTTATCCATAATTAAAAGATAAAGGACTAACGAACTCTTCAAGAAACCGACTCCAAAGCACTACAGTCTTCAATAAGAAATTATTGGCATATTAAGGCAATTTGAAACAGCATTGTGATTAATCTAAGAAACTTGCATGAATTAAACAATAAAGAAGTTAAGATGGATACACAAGCTGATAAATAAACTGGTTGATAAATAGATAGACCACTGTCTGCTTCAAGAGTCCAGACTCAGTTGAATAATAACGTATAGACTTAAACCATAATTGCTTCAACCATTGCACACTGATTATTAAAGTTGCTAGAAAGGTCATTACATCTGCCTAGCATATGAACTTGCAAGATGGGCACACTATCAGCAATGTGATAGTAGAGCATGAGTGGAACTAAAACTGAAACCAAATTGACAAAACTCCCACTTTAAAATTAGCAAAAGTTCAAATGCAATAACTAGCAACAAGTCAAAGCACCGGAGATTCTGGTTGGCCAGCTCAACAGTAAGAGAGATAGCAGTTGGTTGCATAAGCCACAATAAATCTAATATAGCATAACAAAATAAACATCTAGGAACTGATAAGGTATGCATTTGGAAGAAGTAGAAAGACACATCACATCTCACACTGTAGCATAAAGCAAGGATTTCCGAGCCGGCCAGCACCTTTGGTACCGGCCGAGAAGTATCGTGTCGGTGGGCCAGCAGCACCGACTTTGCCCCCGGTACTAGCACAACCACCTTTGCACGCTTGTCGACCGGCACCGTCGGTTGCCGGTCGATACCCGCTATTGTCGGTCGGCAACAGGGTGGTGCCGGTCGGCCAGCTGGGTTATAAGAGGGAGAAGAGAGGTAACGGAGGGGCAAGCAGAGATAGGGGAAACCAGCGATGTGAAGAAGAAGAGGGGAAAGGGGGAAAGGGTAAAATAGAGAGGAGAGGAGAGGAACTGAGGAAGGAGACTTACTTGGACCGCTGCAGCGCTGCCATCTCCTCCATCACGATCGCCTCCTCTCCACGGGGATCTCCTCCTCACCTCTCCACCACGATCTCCTTCCTCACACGGTTGCGAGCCTGCGATCTCCTCCACCGCGATCTCCTCACCTCTCCAGATCTTCCACGGTGCCTCCACCTCCACCAAGATCTTCCACGGCGCCTCCACCGTGGCGATCTCCTCTCCATGGCGATCTCCTCCTCACCTCTCCACCGCGATCTCCTACTCGCACAGCTGCGAGCCTGCGATATCTTCCTCTCCAGCCTCTACTGCGATCTCCCCCACCGCGATCTCCCCCTCACCTCTCCAGATCTTCCACGGCGCCTCCACCTCCACCAAGATCTTCCACGGCAATCTCCTCCTCTCCACGACAATCTCCTCTCCACCACGACATCGAGGCGTCCGGGACGGGCGTCAAGGGAGAAGGGGCGAGGCCGCGAGGGTTTGTGACTTAAACCCATCACCACGGCTGTTATGAAGACCAGGTAGGTGAGTAACTGAGTTTATTAGTTTATTTCTTTTTTAATGATCATTGTTATTAGTTTATTAGTTTATTTCTTTTATTAGTTTATTTATTAGGTGTTTAACTGACTTTATTAGTTTATAACAATGATCGTTGATGAGAGATACGGTTCTGATAGCTATTCTTCATCACATATCTTTGGAGATTACCAGTACCCTATGTCAATTCTTAGGCGTCATAACGTCGATCCACAGGGCTATCGTTTTTATGGCTATCCTCACTATGGTTCATCTGATTCTCAGAGCCAACAGCCATACTTTTAAGCAGTCAGAGCCACACCGATATAGTAGCTATGGAGAGTATTCATCAAATCCTCCTCTGTGTGTAGCTTTTGGGTACAACATGCTCGAGAAGGTAACTTTCGATGATCAGCCTATCCGTTTAATGGACCTCATCAGAGTTTGATGAGCAGCATTCATCACATTCCACATTCCCACAGTTTTTATCGTCTATGTTATCTATTAGGAGGGTCATACTCCATCGACCTTTAAACCCGGAGGATCGATATAGTTGGTAGAGAGCATGAGAATGTACAAGTCATAGTCTGTTAATGAATGTTGCAATGATGTACTGAATGATAAAATAAATAGTTCATTATCGACCTTTATATCTATTCGTTTTCATTTTGAGTGCTCAAAGATCCAAAAAGATCTCCAAATCAATGTAGCACATCAAATATATGGTCAAAACTCTGTGCCAAACAATAAATGTGGTATGCCAAACATCTAAAAGTCCATGTCGGATCGTGCCGGTGGCAAGTTTTGAGCCGGCCAGGGACCGGCTCGGCGCGTGCCAGCGACACGACAATCCTTGGCATAAAGCACTTACATATTATGACAGATGATGAGTCTGCAATCCGCTGTCTAAATCTAGAAAAACTTCATGTCTTAAGCAATTATATGGATTTTTTTGAGCCGCATATACGTAACCTAATCATCTTTGGAGAGTTGCTATAAACTAATATACTGCAATAATCATGTGAGCATGAATGTCCTGTCCGGTGGCGTGCATAGGTGATGCATTGTGATCTATCAGTTACATGGTCGGGCAGAGAACCGGCATCAAGGCATTGCCCTGCAAGTTCTAATGCTTGAAATGTGTGATAGGACCTTCTTGATATCACAGGACCTACCCGACTCACGATAGCTGGGAGCTGCCAGCCACGATATAAAGGGAGGAAATAGTAGGGAAATTAAGAAGAAGAAGAAGAAGAAACAGGAAAACAGAGAGAAATAGAGAACACTCAGAGACTGGAGAAGATGTAATATTCTTTTCATGCCCTGTAACCTAGGAAGCACCGACACTTCCCTAAGACCAACGTACCCGTGTCGGACACCTTCAGGACACGGACACGCGTTCCGGGACGTGGTGGACACGTGTCGGACACGTGTGTTACATGTCTGAATTTTTAATTTTTTTTTTTTTGGTCGGACACGGCTGGGACACGACAGGGGGACACAGCAGGGTTTTTATTGATAGATGGTTTGTTATTATTAATGTTATGTTGGTCATGTTGATCTATGTTTTTATTAATATTATGTTGGTCATGTTAGTCTATGTTTTTATTGATGGATGGTTTTGTTAAATAAATGTTGCGTTGGTCATGTTGGTGAAAGAACATAATTTTACTGTTGTATTGAGCACTTCATTTGATATTTTAGTATCTTTGAATGAAATATTCTTATATAGATGGCATATACAACATATTCTATAGATACATTTTTTTTGCGTGTTCCCGCCGTGTCGTGTCTTACATTTTGGAAAAATCGCCTTGTCTGCGTGTCCGTGTCGTGTCTGTGTCGCGTGTCCGTGTCCATGCTTCATAGCTTGTAACTGCTTACATCTTCATAATTTAAAGAACTACATTGGCATAATAATAGAAATTCAGCTATTATAGCTGATTATTTATCCTAGCAATCTCCTGGATTGTTGCTGCCATTCAGGCAGTTTCCTTAATATCCTGCCATCTCTCCATCTTGCTGAGCCGGGCCTTAATTACTTTCCCTTGCCAGCCGGTTCTTCCTCCTTTGGTATGTATGAATCACCTCCGGCTGTAGCCTCCAATTCAGCATCCTATCACTCCCTTCACCATGAAGACGAACCTTGTCCTCAAGGTTCATGTTTGAAAATTGTTTAGTTAATGGGATGAACGGCTCCCAAGTAGCATCTTCCGTGGGTAGGCCAGTCCAGTGAACTAGGACTTCCTATACCACCTGATCCCCAAGCTTAACCCAGCGGTAATCGAAGATCTCGGCGGGCTCAATGACCAAGTCCCCATCGCCAGTGAAGTCAGGAAGATGCGGCAGAGCGCGACCAGTAGTACCGATTTGACAGCGCAGTTGGGAGACATGGAAGACCGGATTTAATTTGGATTGAGGAGGCAGTAATAGCCGATAGGCGACAGGACCCACCTTCTGCGCAATTTGAAAAGGACCGTAAAATCTAGGAGCTAATTTCTTGTTGGTGGGGAACTGAATGAAAGTCTAGCGGTAGGGCTGCAGTTTCAAGTACACCCAATCGCCAAACTCAAATGTCAGCTCGCGACAATGCTTGTCGATTTGGACCTTCATCCGATTACGGGCGAGCACCAAGTTATCTTTTAGGAGACGCAGTATCGCATCCCTGGAGCGCAACTCCTGATCAACCAAGGCGACAACATCAAAGCCGACCTCATAACGGACAAGTGTAGGGGGAGGGCGGCCATAGACGGCCTCGAAGGGTGTCATGCCAGTCGCGGAATGAAAGGATGTGTTATACCACAGCTCGGCCCAAGGAAGCCAACGAACCCATGCCCACGGTCGTAAGCTGGCAAAGCACCGGAGGTAGGTTTCTAAACAGCGATTTAACACCTCTGACTGTCCATCCGTTTGGGGATGATAAGCGGTGCTGGTCTTCAAGGTGGTGGCAAGAAAGGTTAGAAAATGCCCGCCAGAATCAACTAATAAAAACCGGGTCTCTGTCGGAGACAATGGTGCGAGGATGGCCGTGGAGACGGACTACCTCGCGCACGAACATTTCCGCTGGCACGTATCACGGGCACGCACATACAGCTTGACATCGCAATATATCCCCTGCCAAAAGAAACTTGCCGCCAGTCGCTTGTATGTTCGCAATATCCCGGAGACCACCGACAGGGGTATCGTAGAACTCGGCCAAGAGGTGCAGCTTGTGTTGGGAATTTGCCGGCAAAACCATACGGCCTTGGAGCCATATGATGCCATCCACCAGCGAGTAGTTCGTGTAGGCGGCATCGCCCTGCTGTATCCGTTGCCGGAGATCATCCAGAGCGGGGCTCAATCGAGCCTCATCATGGACAGCATCGAGCCAGGTTGGGCTTCACAATAGGATCGTAGTGTTGTTCTCACGGCCCGGGCGGTAGACGACGTCGAAATCGAATCCGAGCAGCTTGAGCATCCACCATTGTTGATCCGGCGTGGACAAGCGCTGCTCCAAGAGGTGTTTCAGGCTCCGATGGTCTGTCCGGACTTGGAATTGATGCCTAATCAAGTAGGTGAGCCACCTCAAGACGGCATGCACCACCGCCATTAGCTCCTTCTCGTAGGTAGATCTAGCCCGCGCCCGTGGTGATAAAGCCTTGCTGAAGAAGGCGATGGGATGGCCGTCTTGCATAAGCACGGCACCCATTCCCGAGCCCGATGTGTCAGCCTCGATGACAAAGGTCTTGGAGACATTCGACAGAGCCAAAACAGGGGTGGAGGACATGGCGTGCTTTAGCGCAAGGAACGTAGCCTCTACCTCGTCAGACCAGGTGAACTTCTGGAGCTGGAGGAGCTTGGTCAGTGGTCCGGCGATGCGACCATAGTCACATACAAACCGGCGGTAATAGCCAGTAAGCCCGAGGAAGCCACACAAGGCTCGGACGGACAGAGGTCGTGGCCAATCCAACATGCTGCGGATTTTCTGTGGATCGACTGCCACACCACGACAGGAGTTTAAGTGACCCAGGTAATCAACCTCGGTGCGCCCGAAGACACAACCTTGGCAACAAGGTGATGGTGATGCATGTGCTCGCCCCAACCATTGTTGTAGATTAAAATGTCATAAAAAAAACAAGAATGAACTTCCGGAGGGCTGACCTAAAGATGTCATTCATGATGGCCTGAAATGTCGCTGGCGCATTGGTGAGTCCAAACGGCATCACCAAAAATTCATAGTGGCCGTCGTGGGTGTGAAACGCTGTCTTTTGCACATCGGTGCTAGCCACCCGGATCTGGTGATAGTCTGACTTGAGATCCAGCTTCGTGAAGAAGGACGCGCCGTGCAGTTCGTCGAGAAGCTCATCAATGACATGTATCGGGTAGCGATCCTTGACAGTGATGTCGTTGAGCACCTGGTAATCCATGCAGAACCGCCAAGAGCCATCTTTTTTCTTTACCAACAAAACAGGAGAAGAGAAGGGGCTCTTGCTTGGCTGGATAATCCCAGACTGCACCATCTCTCATACAATTTTTTGTATCTCCGTCTTCTGGGTGTGCGAGTACCGATACGTACGAACATTCACTGGGCCAGCCCTAGGTATGATCGTGATCAGGTGATCACGGGATCTGACAGGAGGTAGGCCGTGGGGCTCGGCGAAAATGTCATTGAAGTCTAGTAAGAGGGAGTCAAGCGGCGGTGCAAATTTGGCCTCCGGCAATTGAGATGGATCCTCACTTGAGGCCAGGCAAAAGTATGCATCTGCATCATGGTCCAACAAGCACTGGATGGAGTGTAGCGAACCCCGGGAAAGGGATTGATGTGGGCCGCTGCGCAGCACCTGGTTGACGCCGTTGAGGTCAAACTACATCGTCAGGTTCTCCCAATCATGCAAGACCGGGCCAAGACCACACAACCACTAGATCCCGAGCACAATATCCAAGCCGCGAACTTCCTACGGGTACAAGTCCACGCGGAAACGTAGTTGTTGGATTGAGATCTCGGTATCCTTGCAAATCTCCCGACACGTTAGGCGGCGTCCATTGGCCACCATGACGGTGAAGGTGGTGGCCGGGGCAATGACGCACACGAGTTTCTTGAAGAGGCCGGTGTGCACAAAGTTATGGGTGATGCCGCTATCAATGAGGATCGACACCGCCTTTCCCGCCACCGTTCCTGCGACGCACATGGTGCGAGGGGTAGAGGACCCGGAGAGGGCATCCTATCAGTGTGCCACTGAGATCTGCAAGCCCCAAGCGAGCTCTGTGATACAGTGATCAGGCGATACCAAACACGCCCAGAATGTTGGGAGAATATACAGTAGGAGGTTAAAAGTGTTGGTTTGATGTTTAAGCATAGAAATTAAGAGTAAAATTGACACTAGGAAACCTTTTCCACTAGGAAAAACACTTTTTCTTTTGTTTGTTAATAGTCAAAATAAGCATGACACGTCATATCTTCTTTGAAGTAAGGTGGCACTATCACGACACATGACATCGTATTTATGAGCATAACTGTGACTTCAAATATTTTATTTCTTTCACTATAACAACCCTCAACAAATCATTTAAGTATTCAGTTAATAAGATTACTAAAGCATACTGCATGTGTTTCAAACAAAGCTTGATTGTTGGTAACAATTACAACCAAGGTTTCGGTAGTTTTTGCAGTTTCGGACTTTATTCCAGCGGGTTCTATTTTGGTATTATTTCAATATAAATGTTATTTTAAAATATCTATATAATTCTAAAAAATATGAAAAGTCAAGAAATTTATCAAATAAGTCATAAAATAACTAAAAGAAAATAGTCAAAAGTTAGACTACAATAATAAAGCTTCAAAACCAGAGTGATTCTTGGGGATCTCACAGATTGATGATCATAGTCATCATCATTTGAGTGTGAGTGATAACAATATTGTTGACGTAGATGATCATAATGTGGTCCAATGTAACTAAATATAGATGTCATCATTCCAGACATTTAATAAGAACAAGATGATTGTTGCTTGTGTTGCCCTTACCATCCACCACAATTAACAAAACGGTTAATTAGTAAAAAACCCCAAATTAATGAAAGTTTTTGGTAAAAACCCCATTTGTAAGTTTTCTTAAGGAAATAACCACATTTGTTAATTATATTAGTAGTTGTTAATATTAGATGACAAAAATACCCCTATATGATATATCAAAAGACTGATCGGTTAGATCCGGCGGCTGAGGTTCGTCGGCGAGGAAGGCTCTTCGGAGCAGGGGGCCGGTGCATTTGCGTTCGTGGAGATCTCAGAAGTCGATCCACCGGGTCCGATCATGGAATAGGGCTCCGAGTTGATAGACGGTGGTTTTGGGTGGAGTTGATCGACACCGGAGGGGACGTCTATGAGGGTGTAGGAGGTCAGAGGTAGATAAAGGAGAAGATTTAGGTGAGTTTAGAGGCTGTTTGGAGGCGTTGATGTGGTCGGAGCGGCAGTGACAGACGGTGGTCGGCGGTGGGTTCATGGGGGTTGATGCCGGCGTCAAAGAGGAGGGCAATACGAGCAATTAAGATCGGGTATGGAGCGGGAGAGATGATAGGAATAGTTTGGGCGTGATTTGAGGATGGTTCGATGGCGCGAGGGCAGCAGACGGCGAGATGACTGGAGCTGCTCGGGGTCGACCCAATCAAAGCCGCAAACAAGCCGGGACGATGAAGCCCCGACTTGCGGGTGAGCCGCGCCGGACGAGGAAGAGAGAAATCAATGGAAATTTGGAAAAATTAGGGAAAAAATCAGGAAAAATGGGGAAAAAACTGGGAAAACTTAGAAAAAAATGAAAAAAAATAAGCAAATAAAATCTGAGAAGTGAATTCGTTAATTTGAAACCCTTGATAGAGATATACAACCGATTGAGAATTTAAATTGTGATTTGACCAATAAAAAAAAAAGAAAATGCATGAAAGATAAAAATGCTATTAAAAAGATGATAATGCATTTAAAAAGATCAAAATGCATTTTAAAAAATAAAAATTCATTTAAAAAGATGAACATACATTTAAAAGATGAAAATAGAGTTAAAGAAGATAAAACAAAGCTAAAAAAATGAAAATACAATTAAATAGATGAAAATACAATTAAATTCATTTTTATCTTTTCAAATGCATTTTTTATCCTTTCAAACTTTTCATTTTTTAATAAATTTAAACTCATAAAAATGAATTTCGAAAGAAAAAAAAAACCATTTAAAAAATGAAAAAGCATTTCAAAAGATAAAAATGCATTTAAAAAGATAAAAATGCATTTAAAAAGATGAAAATGGAGGTAAAAAAGTGAAAGTGCAAGAAAGATAAAAATGCATTTAAAAAAAGAAAAATGAATTCAAAAATATGAAAATACATTTAAAATGATGAAAATGCATTTAAAAAGATGAAAATGAAATTAAAAAGATAAAAATAAAGTTAAAAAGATAAGAAAATGAAGTTGAAAAGATGAAAATACAAGAAAGATAAAAATGCATTTAAAAAGATAAAAATTCATATAAAAAGATGAAAATGCATTTAAAAAGATGCAAATGGAGTTCAAAAGATAAAAATGAAGTTAAAAACATGAAAATATAGGAAAGATAAAAACGTATTTCAAAAGTTGAAAATGCATTTAAAAAGATGAAAATGGAGTTAAAAAGATGAAAATACATTTAAAATGATAAAAATGAATTTAAAAAGATAAAAATGCATTTAAAATGATGACAATACATTTAAAAAGATGAAAATGCATTTAAAAAGATGAAAACGGAGTTAAAAAGATAAAAATAAAGTTAAAAAGATGAAAATGGAGTTGAAAATATGAAAATGCAGCAAAGATAAAATGCATTTAAAATGATAAAAATACATTTAAAAAGATAAAATGCAGTTAAAAAGATTAAAAGAGTTAAAATGATGAAAATGTATTTAAAAAGATGATCGGATGGCCGGGAGAGCTTCGGCCTTAATCAACGACGAGTGACACTCGGCAACCAACACCGCTAGGAATGGAGTCGTGATGGGCTGAGGACTTGATCCCCTGGGCTGGATCGCCAGTGTAGCCGTAGGCGATGGATGTAAGGTGGTGGCGTCGGCGAGTCTTGAAGGAAGGAAGACAACCGTGAGGAAGGTGGATGTCATCGCCGGATCTGAGACGGAGATGAAGGAGAAGAGATCGAGAGGGTTAGGGGGTTCCGGATCTAACAATTGTAAAGAATGGGGAGGACAGAGGTGGCGGTTCTCGACAGTGGCGTCACCGGGTTGCCACAGGGGAGCTTGAGGAGGTGGGTAAGAGCGGAGAGAGGAGTGAGGCGAGGACAACGAAGGCATCGACTGAAAGGATGCTGAATTGGAAGCTCCAGCCAGAAGTGATTCATACATACCGAAGGAGGAAGAACTGGCTAGCAGGGAATCAAGGCACAGAGCTGGCAAGGAATCAAGGCACAGAGCTAGTAGGAAATTAAGGAAGAAACTGTCGGAAATGGCAGCAGCAATCAGGAACTATAATAGCTGAGTTTCCATTATGATGCTAATGTAGTTCATTAAATTCGGAAGATGTAAGCTATTACAGCAAGGAAAATAATATTACATCTTTTCTTCCTATCTCCAAGTATCCTCCTCTGTCTCTCAGCTTTCCTTCTTCTTTATTTCATTGCTCCTTCCTGCGATCTCGTGGCTGGATGCTTTCAGCCATCCTGAACCTGGTAGGCCCTGTGTCAACAAGCAGGTCCTATCAATTGGTATCAGACATCGGTCCTTCGCACTGCATGCCTAAGGAATTATGGTCCATGGACGATGCGGCTAAGTTTCGGCAGATCGAGGTCGATATCCATGGGCTTCAGCAAGCTGTTCGTCATCATACGGACTCCTACGAGGATCTTTCGGCCCAAATCCAGTCCTTGGGGGAGCTTAAGGGCCAGGTCTCGGCCCTCACTGACGCTATCCTTGAACTCCGACATAGCCGGCACCCTACTTCTCCGGGTTCCCACCAGGGAAGTTCGGGCTCTCGTCCGCCGATTGATCCGGGAGTACAAGCCCGTTTTACTCGCGTCGATTTTCCGCGGACTTCGGGGGATGATCTGATGAGGTGGGTTTATGCGGCGGAGCAGTTCTTCGAATTCCAAGGCACTGCCGAGGCGGACAAGGTGTTGTTGGCCTCCTTCCATCTGCAAGGTGACGCTCTCCACTGGCTCCGATGGTTCAAAGGCTTTCATTCGCATCCCTCTTGGCCGGAATTCACGGCGGCTTTTTGTGCGCATTTCGGGTCTCGGGACGAGCACAATATCCATGAGACCCTCTTGAAATTACGGCAAACTAGCTCGGTGCAGGAATATCAAGCCCAATTTGAGCGTCTATGTGGGTGCATGATTGGTCGGAACCACAACTGCGCAGCTGCTTCATCGGGGTTTGCGTGAGGAGATTCGGCTGGATGTTAAATTGCTCGAACCACGGACCCTTCCCAACACCATCAGGCTTGCTCTCCTTGTCGAGGAACGGCATCTAAAGACGCGGCGCATCTTTGACGGTGCTGGCCTCCTTCGGACACCTATTCGGAAGACCGCGTAGCCCCTACCCACCTTGGGTTCCCCGGCCGTTAGAGGCACGACGACGCCGACTCCACCGACGCCTCGGAACGTCGACTTCACTCGGCTGACTTGGGACCAGATGAAGGAGCGGCAGGACAAGGGTCTCTGCTATAACTGCGACTAGAAGTTCGTCAAGGGGCACGTTTGCAAGCATCAGCAGCTCTTCCTGCTCGACGTTCCATCGGCCGACGATGAGGGCGCCTTCTCTCCACCAGAGACCTCCGACGCCAACCAGGAGCCCCTAGACTCACCAGAGATCTCCATCCATGCCCTCTCCAGATACTCTACCCCTCGCACCATGCGCGTCGCAGGAACGGTGGCGGGAAAGGCGGTTTTGATCCTCATTGATAGCGGCAGCACCCATAACTTTGTGTGCCCCGGCCTCTTCAAGAAACTCGCGTGCGTCACCGCCCCGGCCACCGCCTTCACCGTCACGGTGGCCGATGGACACCGCCACACCTGTCGGGAGATCTGCAAGGATGTCGAGATCTCCACCCAGCAACTCCGCTTCCGCGTAGACTTGTACCCGTTGGAAGTTCGCGGCTCAAATGTTGTGCTCAGGATCCAGTGGATGCGCGGTCTCGGGCAGGTCTTACATGACTGGGCGAACCTGACGATGCGGTTCGACCTCAACGGCGTCAACCAGGTGCTCCGCAGCGGCGCTCAACCACCCCTTGCCCGGGGTTCGCTACACTCTATCCAGCGGTTGTTGGATCATGATGCAAACGCCTACTTTTGCATGGCATCAAGTGAGGACCCATCTCCATTGCATGAGGCCAACTTCCCACCGCCGCTGGACTCCCTCATATTGGACTTCAAGGACATCTTCGTCGAGCCCCACGGTCTACCGCCCGCCAGATCCCGTGATCACCAGATCACGATCATCCCTGGGGCTGGCCCCGCGAATGTTCGTACGTACCGGTACCCGCACGCCTAGAAGACGGAGATAGAAAAAATTGTAGGTGAGATGCTCCAGTCCGAGATTATCCAGCCCAGCACGAGCCCCTTCTCTTCCCCTATTCTGCTGGTTAAAAAGAAAGACGGCGCTTGGAGGTTCTGCGTGGATTACCGGGCACTCAACGATATCACCGTCAAGGATCGCAGCCCGATACCTGTCATTGATGAGCTTCTCGATGAATTGCACGGCGCGTCCTTCTTCACAAAGCTGGATTTGAAGTCAGGCTATCACCAGATCTGGGTGACCGCCGCCGATGTGCACAAGACGGCTTTCCGCACACACGACGGCCACTATGAATTTTTGGTGATGCCCTTTGGACTCGCCAATGTGCCGGCAACATTTCAGGCCATCATGAATGACATCTTCAGGTCAGCCCTCCGGAAGTTCATCCTTGTTTTTTTATGGCATTTTAATCTACAGCAATGGTTGGGACGAGCACATGCATCACCTGCTCTGGGCGTTCCAAACCTTGCGCCGCCATCACCTTGTGGCCAACAGAAAAAAAAAAAATGTCTTCGGGCGCACCGAGGTGGATTGACTGGGCCACATAATATCCTCTCGTGGTGTGGTTGCCGATCCAAAGAAAATCCGCAGCATGTTGGATTGGCCACGACCTCCGTCCGTCCGCGCCTTGCATGGCTTCCTCGGGCTAACCGGCTATTACCGTCGGTTTGTACGTGATTATGGTCACCTCGCCGGACCACTGACCAAGCTCCTCCAGCACCATAAGTTCTCCTGGTCCGACGAGGCAGAGGCTGCGTTCCTTGCGCTAAAGCACGCCATGTCCTCCACCGTTGTCTTAGCTCTGCCGGATTTCTCCAAGACCTTTATCATCGAGGCCGACGCATCAGGCTCGGGAATGGGTGTCGTGCTTATGCAAGACGGCCGACCCATCGCCTTCTTCAGCAAGGCTTTATCACTACGGGCGCAGGCCAGATCTACCTACGAGAAGGAGCTTATGGCGGTGGTGCATGCCGTCTTAAGGTGGCGCACCTACTTGATTGGGCGGCGATTCCAAGTCCGGACAGACCACCGGAGCCTGAAACACCTCTTAGTGCAGCGCTTGACCACACCGGATCAACGGTGGATGCTCAAGCTGCTCGGCTTTGATTTCGACATCGTCTACCGCCCAGGCCGCGAGAACAGAGCTGTGGACGCCCTCTCTCGCCAGCACGAAGGCGCCGAGCTTGCCGCGATCCTATCGTCCCGACCAGCCTGGCTCGATGTCATCCGTGCCGAGGCTCGAGCGAGCCCCACTCTAGACGATCTCCGGCGACGGATACAGCAGGGCGATGCCGCCTGTGTGAACTACTCGCTGGTGGGTGGCATCATCTAGCTCCAAGCCCGTATGGTGTTGCCGGCAGATTCCCAATACAAGTTGCACCTCTTGGCTGAGTTCCACGATAAACCCCGTCGGTGGTCACTCCGGGATATTGCGGACATACAAGTGACTGGCGGCAAGTTTCTTCTGGCAAGGGATATATCGCGATGTCAAGCTGTATGTGCGCGCCTGTGATACGTGCCAGCAGAGCAAATATGAAGCCACGTCGCCCGCGGGATTACTCCAGCCCCTTCCTGTTCCCGATCGTGTATGGGAAGACATAGCTATGGACTTTATCGACGGTTTACCCAAATCTTCCGGCTACTCGGTGATCATGGAGGTCGTTGATCGGCTTACGAAGTACGCGCATTTCATTCCGCTGAAGCATCCGTACACGGCACGAGGGGTGGCGGAAATGTTTGTGCGCGAGGTTGTCCGTCTTCATAGCCATCCTCGCACCATTGTCTCCGACAGAGACCCGGTTTTTGTTAGCCGATTCTGGCGGGAATTTTCTAACCTACAGGGCACCACTTTAAAGACGAGCACCACTTATCATCCCCAAACCGATGGACAATCAGAGGTGTTAAATCACTGCTTAGAAACCTACCTCGATGCTTTACCAGCCTACGACCGTCGGTCTGGGTTCGTTAGCTTCCTTGGGCCGAGCTGTGGTATAACACGTCCTTTCACTCCGCGACAAGCATGACGCCCTTCGAGGCCGTCTATGGCCACCCTCCCCCTACACTTGTCCGTTATGAGGTCGGCTCTGCTGCTGTCGGCTTGGTGGATCAGGAGTTGCACTCCCAGGATGCTACGCTGCGTCTACTGAAAGATAACTTGGTGCTCGCCCGTAACCGGATGAAGGTCCAAATCGACAAGCATCGCTGCGAGCTGTCATTTGAGGTTGGTGATTGGGTGTTCTTGAAGCTGCAACCCTACCGACAGACTTCCGTTCAGTTCCACACCAACAAGAAATTAGCTCCCAGATTTTACGGTCCTTTTCAGATTGCAAAGAAGGTGGGTCATGTTGCCTACCAGCTATTGTTGCCTCCTCAGTCCAAATTACACTCGGTCTTCCATGTCTCCCAACTGCGCCATCAGATCGGTAATACTGGTCACGCCCTGCCGCATCTTCCTGACTTCACTAGCGACGGGGACTTGGTCATTGAGCCCGCTGAGATCTCCGACTACCGTTGGGTTAAACGTGGGGATCAGGTGGTACAGGAAGTCTTAGTTCACTGGACTGGCCTACCCATGGAGGATGCTACTTGGGAGCCATTCCTCCCATTAACCAAACAGTTTCCACACTTGAACCTTGAGGACAAGGTTCGTCTTCATGGCACCGGGAGTGATAGGATGCTGAATTGGAAGCTCCAGCCAGAAGTAATTCATACATGGAGGAAGAACTGGCTGGCAAGGAATCAAGGCACAGAGTTGGCAAGGAATCAAGGCACAGAGCTGGCAAGGAATCAAGGCACAGAGCTGGTGGGAAATTAAGGAAGAAACTGCCGGAAATTGCAGCAGCAATCACGCAGCAATCAGGAATAAATAAACAGCTATAATAGCTGAGTTTCCATTATGATGCTAATGTAGTTCATTAAATTTTAAAGATATAAGCTATTACAGCAAGGAAAATAATATTACATCTTTTCTTCCCATCTCCAAGTATCCTCCTCTGTCTCCTGCTTTCCTTCTTCTTTATTTCATTGCTCCTCCTTCCTGCGATCTTGTGGCTGGCTGCTTTCAGCCATCTTGAACCTGGTAGGCTCTATGTCAACAAGCAGGTCCTATCATCGACATCGGAGGGAGGAGCTCAGGGTGGGGTTCGTGGGTGAGGAGGGTCGTCGGGGTCCTGGGTGACGGGATGAAGTCGGGGCATGTTGGAGCTCACTGACGATCGCCGGAGAAGAGAGGAGAGAGAGGAGAGAGAAAAGGGTGGGAAAAAAAGGAAAAATTGTATTTCGGTCTTTTCCTAGAAGTTGGGTTTTTGTTGCCCCAAAAATTATTTGCTTGGGGCTAATAGCAAATATCATGGGACTGGGGACAAATGCCACCCTATTTTATGACTCTGGTCAAATTCCCCTCAACAAAACCACCATATTCTAAAGTGAACTAATAATAATGCTAGAAAAGAAAAAAGGGAAAAAAGAGGGTTTTGGCCCGTTTTGGCTGAAACCGCCCAAACCGTGGCAAAAACTAGACCCTTTTCAAGTTTCCAGTTTTCAGATCAGCTAGCTAAAAAACCGAAACGTTTCGGCCAATACGTATCTTATCGGCCAAAACTTCAAACTATGGTTACAATACCTTACCATGAACAAATTAATCCTCTATTAATTGGCTAATAAGGTGTCTTAAGGACATCTTTAAGGCACTAGCACATCATGGCACATTTAGCAGCAGTATCTTCAGATTAAAGAAAGCAAGCAAGATCTGATGTCAAGTACAAATGTAATCTAGGAGACGCACATATGAGCATAATTTAAGAAAAAGGCCTAACCTGCGTGAAGCTAATTCGAGAATCCACGTACACATCAGCACCATCTCTAAGGAAGATAGGGTCCTTTGCTACCTAATAAGGAAAAGGAAAAAAAAAGTTTGTGGAAAAAGAAAGAGAATAAATACTTGTGCTGTAACATTACATAATGACATGTTACTGAAAGTTCAAAAGAGGAAGTCATGCTAATTTCAGAAATTAGCTGTCCATTCAGCTACGTTGATTTGGAGACAATTGAAATGAATGCATGCATTTAACTTTTGTTAACAAACCTAGCAATGAGTTCAAGTGACAACTCATATCTTTTACTGTTATTGCAAATAATATGTTACCAAAAGGCAAATACAGGATTCATACAACTCATGGAATCCATATATCTAAGGCAAATGGTCGTCCTTTACCCACATTCTACACTCAGAAAAAAGAAGAAGGAAGAGAGAAGACTGGCCTATCTGAGATCTTCTAGATCTCATAGCCATTACTCCATTGGGAAACAAAAGCAGCATCTGTCTAGAATGATAGGAGGCCACCCTTGAGAGTGCATATATAGGTGTTCTCCTACTCATCTCTACCAAGCATTACCATGTTAGTGGCACATAACATGCCAGTACCCAGCATGGACACTGTGCTATCAACATGGAACCTGAAGAGGTAGGATGTATTTGGAGGAACCCAACTGGTTAGTCATGAAGTAAACTAATTATCTTTGGTGAGCCACTATAAGTAAATTTCCGGCAAAATACGTTCTGTTCAAATTTCCAAGTGACAAGTAAAATTCAATTGTAGCCAATCGAAACTAAAAAAGTAGTTTACTAATCAATTGGTCACAACATTAATATGACTCTTATGCCATAGCATATTGATTGATGCTCCAATCCAAAAAAGGTGCATTACCTGACATGGTTGTAGACATTCAAACTGTTGAAGCTTATAATTCTAAGTTCCATTTTATCAAAGATTTTATTATGATACCTTATGATGGTGACACATGGTATGGGTGATTGATTGTCTCTCACTAATTTTGAATGAGACGATATTGTGTATCTAGGAGAAAAACTAGAGATTCACTTGTGCAAACATATTCCATGTTTTCAAAGCTTGAACTAGACAACCCAAAAGCTACTAAATGTAGTCAGAGATGAATTGTCTTAATCTATCTTCAAGCTACATTAGAGAATTGGTGGAGTGCCTATAGAAGCAAGGTTTTTCGTGCCGGTCGGCGTGGACAGGCAGGGCCAGCGAATGTCATGCTAGTGGGTTATCGGCACTGACTTTATGATCGACAATGGTACATAAATTTGTGCTTTGGTTCCGACCGGCACGAACCGGCACAAGCCGGCACGGGTCGCCACAGGCCGGCACGGAGTTTTAATGGTCCGACACATTTAAAATACTATTGTTTCTTAGACATAGTTTATCATATTTGGTTCTTAGAATCAATTATTTTCTATGTTGATTGCCAAAACAACTCCTAATACACCCCAAAGGGCCAAAGCACCCAATATATGTGTCCCGGAGGGTCAACTGCCCGTGTCAGTCCAGTAAAACTTTGTGCCGGTACGTGTCCACCCGTGCCGGTTCGTGCCGATGGCACGTGTCAAGCTAGTCAAGGATCAGCACGATACGTACCAGCGGCATGACAATCCTTGCATAGCAGTGTAGCTAATGATCGTTGTCTCGATAATGGAATGACAGCATATAGGACAATAGACCGATGTGCAGTAGTCCTAATATGCTCTTGACACAGTAAGGAGACGGTAGATTTGCAATTCATGTAAGCTAATATGACTCGCAGAAGGTAAATCATCGATCCATCTGCAATACTTGTCGTATCAAATTCACCTTCAAGTAATATATCCATGCAGCATGCTCAGACCACCACATTCTTGGTTAACAATATAATGTCCATACTCTTTCAGTCATCATTAACATCAACTTCACGACATATAATAGCAAAATTAGCATTAGTTTGGGATCATCATTTTGAGAAGCGCTCATCCTTCTATCATAGCCTCCTTGTATATGAAGCTTTCAGTAAAATTCACCCTCCACAACTATTTTTCCAAGTTCTCATCACTTTTAAAAGTGTCTATTTCCTTGTTTTCCTCTCCTTATGGCATTCCATATTTTCCTCTCCTTATGACACTACTCATGATTGGCAGGTCCATACAGATGCTACTTTCAATGTCAGATACACAGTAATCCTTTTTCTGCATTCCAAAAAGATATCATCCCAAGTATAGGTGTTGATTAAGATGACATTGATGGATTCACATTCCATAATGACCCAGTATGATTTAAGTGGTCTAGGCCATTCACCTTTGTATAGAAATCCGTATCACCCGACTTTTGGTGTTTTAAACCGCAGTCTGTGTCACATCCTGATGGAGGCAACCAACAGCATCGCATGTCCTATATGCACAGCCTAAAAGCAGGTACCCAATATGCAGGCCCATATCCAGTCGAGAGCCCCCATATACTGGTAGACCTACACATGCAATGTAAATTTGGGTTTTCACATGCAGTTATGAGGCATATATGTGAGTCTACATGGGTCATATGCATCTTACATGTGGTTTGTGCAAGCCATAGCTGAATGATTTGCATCTTTGGCTCATACATTTCAAGGATTTGCATCTTTGGCAAAGTATATTTCTTAAAGGACGCTGATTCATGACTAGTAAGCCGGTCGCTACTCTTACTAGTCATAACCTTATGTTGCCCATTTAACTGGTTATTTTTTAGTATTTGAGAGCTGGATTTTGTCTGATCCAACATGCACTCATTAAGCATCTTTTGATGACATAATACTTATAATCTTCAGCGCATTCCTGTATTTTCCTCAGCTCTAAATAACATTTGAATAGACACCACATATGCATTGTAAGGTGCCCATGTCGCCTGCATACCATAACCACACTGCAAACTATTCGTGATACAGGATGATACTCTCTGTAATAAAGTGTAGAAATATGTCTTTAACACAACAGTTTGAGGCTTTCTGGAGTCCTAATGATAAGTATCTCTTCAAAAAAGGTGTTCAATAACAAGGAGCACTTTAAGCTCTGTTAAACATGAGAATATTCTACACTTTCCAAGTTTTTTCACTATGCATAGCATGATTCAAATTTCACAATTAAGCAAAATCAAGTTATCAACTTAGTTCGACCATTCCATGCAACAAACCTTGTGTTAGTAATTGAAATTAGAGTTCATTCTGCAACCATCATATAGAAGGTTTGATCTGTCCAAGCTTTTTCTCATAGTTATCAAATCAACTTAAGAACACATTCTACATATACTCAAAAGAATCAACGCTACGAGCAGGTTCACTTGTAGGTCCTACAGTCAGACACCAAAAATTGTAGCTATTAACCCTTTGTTTAAGATGTAAAGTCTATGAAGAGAACCTACAATAAGGCATCATACCTGCAGTTGAATGATAAGATTTCCTGCATGGACCCTTTTCCCTCCACTATTTCCAGCCTTTGGTACGTGTATCTTATCTCCCGAATCAACACCTATACCAACCAAAATGCGCAGTTGAAGAAAGTAACACCAAGGAAAATAGATGTAGAGCCAAAAGCACCCATTGCAGACAATGCAATCATCATTATGCAATTACTCTAGCGAGCCAATCATTAGGACACACCTTTGTGTAAAGCATTGCTGCCGACCAACTATGCAACATCGAAAGACATGAATCATTCATGAAGCATGCACAAGTGACAACTTTGACAAGACCACGCATCGAAATTGAGTTACAGGCAGGGAGTATGCCCCACTGAGCCAATATTTGGCAATCAATTATGTATGTTCGTGCCAAATAACATCGCTTATTCACGATGTGTACAGAATGTGACAAATATCCTCCAAAAGTATCTGTTCAGAATATGTCCCATACGCAAACACAACTGTCACCCAACAACAGTTAAGCAGCCTTGATGCTTTTCAAAAAGAAAACAGGAACAGATGTGCCAGTTACATTTCAATTTCCCATCTAACCAAGTTTGAAGATTGCAAACAGTCGAGATATGCACAAGAAAGAGAATATTGCATACAGTGAAAAAGGTATAAATTATCATCTGAGGTACATTGGATTCAGTCAACATAATCAAATAAGTAAACTGACCACAAAGCTCATGTTTTTCCATATCAGAAACTCATTTAAGGGATCAACTTGAGAATAATGCCGCCCAGAGTAGAAGAAATGTGTTTACCTGCGGGAATTGTAACACTAACATACTTTACACCATTAACTGCCCCTGATCCTTTGCATTCCAAGCAGTAATCCTGAATGCATATCAGTATGAATGGTGAACCTCGGCCCGATCACGGGAAGCCAAGAAGAACAAAACAGTAAGGTGCTGAATGTATTGAAGGACAAAGGAATCAGACCCTATCTATTTACATATTAACCTGGACTATCTGCCCCAACCCTCTGCAAGTGCTACAGGTCGTCATAAATGGAAAAACAGTAACCTGAATCAAGGGTGCACAATATCAAGCCAGTCAAAAAAAAAAAAAAAAAAAAAAAAAAAAACCAAGACTGCCTCCAATAGTGTTGGTGGGGGAAAGTTAAAAAGTTGGTGCTAACTCTTCCAACACCATTACAGGTAGGACAGGTTGATGGCTTTGCATTCACTGAATGGCCCCTTCCATCTGCATCACAACAGTCAACGGAGAAATTAGAAACATGTAACATAAACAATTCAAATCTGCACAAGAATTGCAGGTTACAGGCAGCATCACAGTGGAAGTGTCAATCATATACAGGACAAAAACTTGATTTCTAACAACGTTTTATGAAACTTTTCATACATGTGATAGTTGTCAAATACAGCTAAGTATGCATTAATCAGCACAGGCAAATGAGCACTTTGACACGCATGATTAAAGCATGTGATAACCTCCAGAACAACTTGCCACCACAAAGTAATTAGAAAATTCCCAGGATGATTCATGCAATTGGATGACAAGGAATGGTATTAAACACACTTCAACTCACAGTAATGATTACTGCTAGTTACAAAACAAATTATGCAAGGCCTATGGCAAAGAAGGTCGACTCCTTGCAGATTGCAAAATTAGTCACACAAAGGTAAATAAAAAGAAAATAGGCCTCAAGTCCAAGATATGAGAACCTAAGCTTGAAAAACCCAAGTATAGGTATCATATACTAATGAAAGTATCCAAGACAATTACTACAGTTCTAATATAGTTCAAGAGTGGGTATATTCGTGTTAAAGCAACCAGTACAAGACTTACCAGGACCTGTGACTAGGATAAGATGCCTAATGAATAACAAAGTGAAGTGAAATTTTTAACTCAAGTCAAGACATTATGGAAAGAAAATGAGCAGAAATGAAATTGTAAGTGAGGAACACTCTTCTTACTGAAAGAATCTACTCACAACATGAATCACAGGGGACTTGACCACTAAATGATACTGTCTTTGTGCATCCTTTAGCGGCTTCAGAAAAAGAAAGATTCAGCTCAACCTATAATACATAACAACTGAGATAAGTTGAGAAACTATACAGCTCAAGACAAAGAGAACAACCATGGTCCAATTCAAGAGAAAACATTAGAAAATTGACCTCTATATCAGCTGCAAATACTACTCCCTCATCTTCAAAGACCTGCAGGGTTTAATGGCCATGACACACTCACCTATCAAGCATAAAAGAGAAATGTATCTTGGAAAATCAAAATATATGACATCATCACTACCTCAGAGAATATTTGGTAGAATGAATCAGAAAAATTATCTTGATAGGTATTGTGGTATCCTGTCGAATACTCAGCAGCAGATCTGCGAAAATCTTGACCTTGAAAAGATTCCTTCAGCTGCCATTCAAAGAGTATTTCTTAATAAGTTGAAATTCTAATTGGATGAGTTATATCCATCATAAGGAAGATGGTTAGTGACATTTGGACATGAATACAGGAAAATTTGAAACCAAGGAAGAAAAGAATGTATTAGAAAATTACTTCAAAACAGAAAGAAGGCCAACAGTTAAATCCACTACCAACAGAAAACCAACGTTCATGGAATTTTACAAAGGTAGAATTACCTTGTCATATTCTGCTCTCTTTTCAGGATCACGCAACGTCTGAGATACACCTTTCACAGAAGATGCATAACTAGTGTGTATCAAAGTCAATTACCAACATAAGGAAGGTGACAGTGAATAATCAGTCCTCTAATCTACTAACCTCATATGCCTCCCGTATCTCCTGAAATTTCCTCTTAGCTGTCGGATTATTTTTGTTTGCATCTGGATGGTATTTCTTAGCAAGCTGCAGTTTGTCAAACCACATTTATTTCACACTAGCTTCAGAATGAGTAGCCAAAAGGTTGCAATTTTTCATAAGCTTGTCAACTCAGAAATGTTAGGGTTCCTTTTTTGAGTACATTCATAAGCTCATCCACAGCGAGATGCTTACTGCATGGAAGGCCTTTTTTATGTCATCCCTAGTGGCATCTTTAGTGACACCAAGAATTTCATAGTAGTTTCGTTCATTCAAATTTCTTGATCCTGCAAGAAATCAGATATATGTGGTACGACCTGAACACAAAGAAAGAAAAGCATGCAAGAAACAACTAAAAGGCCAATACCTGTAGCATGAAAACCACGATTGAAATCTGCTGCTGTTCTTAAGAAACCATAATTTCTTTCGACATCTTCTACATCGCATCCATATAAGGCTGAAATGGGTGGAATGTGAAGGATTAAAATAGCACATTGGCTACGCACCAGAATAGGTGGCAACAAACATGAGTTGGTCTAATAAGCAAGAAACAACACAAATATCATAGCCTACTACAACATTTGTTTACAAAAAGCGCTGATTTGTGTACATGGTCTAAAGCATGTACATTACACATGCAGTCCAATCGTTAGTAGCATACCGATCCATTGATCTAGTCCATCGGTACCTCACTATCGAAATAGATCAGTCAATCGGTACCTCACTAACGATTGAATGTACCAATGATCTAATCCATTGGTATCTCATTACCGATGGAATAGTTCAATCAATCGGTACCTCACTACCGATTAGGTGGCATGTGCATTGTGATCATGTACACAACTTTATTCTTTTACAAATTACAAGTCGAGTGACAATAGACTCCCATTATCGCTCAATGATTCAAGAAGATGATTCTTAGATGCATTACATACTCAAAAAACTAATCGAATCGTGTAGGTAAGGGATTTACAAGAAGAAAGGTGGCATATAGATCTGAAGAACGGAAAAACCCCTTCGCTACTCCTCCGAAGAACGTGATCGGACGGTAAGCCTGCGATCGGCGACCCAGGCAACTGCCCCTGCGATGTGTACAAATGAGTAGATGATGTAGTAATAATAGGATCGGAGATAGCTTTGGATACATAGAAGCCACTATTTACCTTTTGGCTATGGATAAGCAGCGATGTAGGAGCCGACCAGAGCCAGCGGAGTCGGGCCATTCCGCCCCCGTCGACTTAGCTGGCCGATCACCGGCGGCGCATGCTTGAAGGTCGCACTGGAAACATATGGTTGGAGGTCGCCGGAGAATGATGATGACGATGGCCGGCGAGTGAGGGGGCTTGCCGTCTGGTGGGAGAACTCGGTTGGAACTCGGTGGGTCTGCTCGTATCTATGAATGGGGTTTAAGCGGCAATGGCTTGAGAGATGAGAACCAGGAGGCGACTGCGGTAACAATTCGGGCAAGAGGTGAGTATCCATTACCGCTTAGATCTGATTGAACCGTGATATTAACACCGGCCTAATCAGCCGGAGTTTTACACCGATCCATGTGACCTTAAATTTTTATTGTAGGAATGCCACATAAGACTTCCATGTAAACTTGGATGCATTCAAATACCGAAGTCACACAATTTCATTCATTTCCCCATTCTGCGCTCGGTCTTCTCCTGAGCCAGAGAAGAAGCGCAGCTCCTCTCCTCCCCGGCACACATCGACGAGAACGGCCCGATTAGCCCCACCTCATCCCCCACCTGTCGCGCCCCGACCCGCGGACGCCAAACCGGGCCGGGACACGAGGGGGAAAGACCTACATCTACTAGCTTCAACTGGCGGAAACAGTTGAAACTAACCCACAGCTGGCGGAAACAGCTAAAGACAATAACAAGGCGGAAGCGAAAGAACGTCTATTAACATCTATTACAAAACAGACATAATAGAGTTAAACAAGGGTTCTAGTACAACAGGTTTATAAGGGATCAACAACAGTCCCAAAAAGAAAACAACACCCACCGGGGTCTCCGCAAAGGTACAAACAAAACCCTCCTGACCCTCAGACATGGCCAACAGCTGGCGCGCTACCACGAGACGACCGACGGGGAAGCACCGGAGAGGAGCTGGGACCTGCACCTGCAAACAACACAGTCCAGGTAGGAATGAGCAACAACTCAGCATGGTCCTACTCTACTACTCTCGCAAAGAAGGCAACACCAAACGAACAAACTCTGAAGCCAAGTACTGAGGCTTGCCAAGGATCCAATAAATCCCGTCAAAAACCCGAAGAGCTCCTATCCCAAGTACGCCTCTCCGACAACCACTGCTCAGGGGTGGGCAACTCCGACAATCCCTGTCACAGGGTGGACATGGCGCTACTAGTAGGACACCCTTCTCCAAGCGGGATCTCCACACTTGGCGGAACGACCGTGGTTAAGACTACCATCTCTCAGCACTCCAAGCAGCAAAGCCAACACGGCCCCTAACTCCTGACCAAAGACTAAGCCTAGCCAGGGAGTCCATCGATACCATCGATAATTCCCCCCCAGGGTTCCTATCCAATGTACATCCCTCCGACGCCCACTGCTCGAGGACTGGGCTATCTCCGACGGTCCCTGACACAGGGTGGGCAAGACGATACCTGTAGGACACCCTTACCCATGCTGAACACCAGCATGGGGACGCAAGTCGGGTAACGGCATCCACCACTTAGCCTTTGATTACCGGAGTCCACGGGTCAACCCCACCCAGCCTAGCCTAGCATAACTAATGCACAGGAGAGCACGGCAGGATAAGAATAAGGAAAACAGTAACAAACAACACACCATGGGCACACCTTCGGCCCATTTATACTAAACACTCCCGAGGGTCATGACTCCTTTGGTTCACCACAAAGCGGTAAAGGGCATACCGTCAGCCCATTTATTCTACACATCCCGAGAGGCATCACCCTCTCGGTTCAACTACAAAGCAGTAATAATAAGCAAAAAATGCAGGATAAGAGAACATAGTAAGCCCCGAGGGCAAAACAGCATTTAAAACAAATAAAAGTCTTCCCTGCATCGAAGGAGATCGATCTCATGTAGCAATGAGATCGATCTGCCTCGAGGCTAGAGGCACCCGTCCTGGTCAACCCAACGGGATCGATCTCCACCCATATGGAGATCGATCTCGTATGGGACCCTTGACGCACCGACGCCAACCGCCAAGAGATCGATCTCCCTCCCAGGGAGATCGCTCTTGCTCGGGCGGGGCGTGCCACCCCAAACGAGATCGATCTCATCCCATGAGATCGATCCGGATGGGTTCGCCGGCGGCCGAACAGCGAGGAATGCCACCGGAAACCGCAACCAAACCTCACCAAACTAGGTGGGCTGGTAGATCCAAGTACCACGAAGCTACACAAGGCTTCAAAATCGGAAAACATCAACTACACAAAGAGATCTATTGAAATCAAAACCGGATTTCAAAACCCTTAAAAACAAGCCGGAGTCTTGAGTAGGATCCCTACCTCCACAGAGCTGCTTCGATCCACGAGGCCAAGCCTAGGATCTTCCTCACGCCGTCACGATTCCAACGAGCCTTCAAGCTCCTAGAACGGTGGCCGGAGGAGGGAGAACGGCGGCGAGCAAGGTTCAGCTAGCCAAGGGGAAGAAGCGGAGCCGGAAGGAAGAAGAAGGGAAGAGGAAGCCCAGGAGAAGGGAAGGAGAAGGGGGATAAGGTCGGGGAAAGCCGGGAAGTCCGGGGAAAGGAGGGGAGCAAAGTCTCCCCTCCCTTGACAGGGGAAGCGACGGCCATCGCCGTGGCCGTCCTCTCGGTCATGTCACACCCCGACCCAGAAAACCCATCCAGATCGGGGAATGAGCAACCTAAACCTGTTAAATCATCAATGGGCGCGGAAAAATTTGACAGAGTCTCCTCTATAATTCCTACACAAGGAACCTGTACAACTTCTCAATTTCACGATAAATTCAAATATAGAATCATGAGGGCATAATTAATAGATTCACAACTAATATCATTATTACAACCCAATTTAAACATTTAAATAAACATCATTGTCATTAAGATCCAAATTAAACGTTATACAATTTGTCCTCAAATAAGATGCATAAGTCTCCAAATGTTAACTACATCAAATAAATATAAAATGCTGAATAAAAGCCCTCAATCTGCCAACAACCTCAAAGACCACCTGAAGTAGAAGCGCCTCCACGAACTGATCCGTCTGGGACTACTGAAGAGGTAGGAGCAGCGCCTGCACCTGCAAAACGCAGCCCGGGTAGGGTGAGCATAAAGCCCAGTAGGGTTCTACTCTACGGCACTCTCAAGGAAAGGGTAAACTGCAACTGTATCTACCTTCGTCAAGGCTAAGTATGCCAAGAGGCTAAACCCTAACCTCGTCGATTCCCCGAGGGCTCCTGTCCAGGTCCCACCCTCACCCAACAACGAGGGGAAACACAACACGACTGCGGGCTCCTGTCCAGGTTCCACCCTGCCCAGTCTCAATACCACCATCCCTCGTGGGGACAATTGTCAGGGCTATCGACATCCATATCTAGCACTTGAGCGAAGGTAGACACGACCTCTACACCTCAATATCATCAATCAAGAGTATATTTAGGTTGTAACCTCAATCAACACAAGATTATAATCACACCATCTCGCCCTAATCCTCCTACCCATACCTCGGTCCTAGAGCTAGATCCGAGCTACCCGAGCCCTCGGATCGGCGATCGAGCCCATCGCCTGCACCTAGCCTTAATGCTTCTAATGCATACAACATGCATGAGCCTATTCAAACAACTAGGCTTAGGTGTCTCTACATGTCAATTCATCATTCATATGTCCACAAGATATAGCATACCTATAAAATAGCTTTGGCATTCAAGAGTTAACAAAGGTACAAGCACAACATTCATCTATCACAATCATAGCTGATTTCATTCAATAGATATACACAGGCACACCTTCGTCCCAATCAGACCTAGACATTCCCACAATTAAAATAGAAACGGGCACACAGCCGGCCCTAGGCATAAGCATGACACAAGAGTACAGTAGAATTAAATAGTTGACCAGCAACTCTAAGGATCATAAAATAGTATTTGATCAAAGGACTGGCATAGTTAAGGGAACAAGCTACTATAACATGCACTAGATACAATCGACATGCGAATACACCTATCATAGGGAATTGAAGTAGTAATACATTGGCAGTCCTACACTTAAACATGTAATCAAGGGCCATGGCATAGGTGAATTAGGCTGGAATGCTAGGAATTGAAACCACTATTCAAAGCCAACAAACCGCAGGGAGGACCTCCACAAGTATGAAATCTGGCCTTCATCTCTAAAGGTGAAGCATCAGCTGGGAGAGAAAACTGAGTGTCCCTCCAATCGGTTCATTGTAGCCAGGGGAGAAACAGAGTAGCTGGCTACAGGGGAGGGGAAGAACACTGCTGAAGCCCAGAAAGCAGGGCCGATGCCTAAATCTCAGACCACTCCGTTGTCTTCAACCAAACCGGAATCCGGGAAGGGAATCCAACAACAAACACCAAAAGATCCACTGGGATTTTGGAACTTCAGTAGCCGGCCATCCAAGAACAAATGAAAGGAAGAATGAGGAGAAATAGAGGAATGGAATACCGGAAGAGAGGGAGAGCACAGCAGTAACAGAGAAG
Organism: Narthecium ossifragum; assembly: GCA_963920575.1. NCBI lineage: Eukaryota > Viridiplantae > Streptophyta > Magnoliopsida > Dioscoreales > Nartheciaceae > Narthecium > Narthecium ossifragum. Next base: position 18,681,831 of record OY986971.1, on the reverse strand, counting down.
AAGAATGAATTAGAAAACAGAGGAAAAAAAAATGGGAAGACCCAAACGCAGCCAAGAAACCCATCAAACTAGAGAAAACTCATCACAAATCGAAGAACGCACATAGATCCAACCACGGCAGCAACAGAGCATCAATCAACCTAATCTAGCATGATTCCAATCAAGCCCTAGAGACCAAATCCACGATTTGGGTAGGAAGCCCTACCTCTAGAAGTTGAGGTCGAGTCCTTGCTTTTCTTCTCCGGCCGCGGTTGTCGTCCCCGAGCTCGCCGCCAGATGCCGCTACCTCTCTCCTCGGGCCGTGGGTTGCCTCCAGTCGTGGTCGTCGAGCTTGCCTAACCCCTCCGCCGTCGCCGTGGACGCCGTCTCCCTTCCCTTGGTCGGCCGCCGCCGCTCTCCCCTCTCTCTCTCGCGATTTCTTTCTCTCCGCACAGTGCCCTAAGGGCTGCGGGGTGAAGAACAAGGGTTTTTATATGATTTGCCTCTCTAGGATCCTGGCCATTAGATTAGCTAGATCTAATCACAACCATTCAAACATCGATCTATACGATCCAACTCAGATCTTCTGATCTGTAGCTCTCCTAATGGTCTACTCAAACACATACATCATTATAAGGCCGTGTGTGCATTACGCGCGTGTGAATCCAACCCACAGGACGCAATCTGACCAAATTGCCCCTGGGGTTGCAAAGAGGCCATGCGATCAGCCGATCGCACTCGACACGAAAACAAACCCAGAAAGGGATCGGCCCTCGACCGACGCGGTCGAGCCGGGTCAGAGGAACGGGTCCTCACAGGACATCACCGACAAGGACTTCCAGGGCAAGTGAGATCGATCCGCATGGCATGTCGGATCGATCCGGCTAGCAAGGCCAGATCGATCTCCCTTGAAAATGGAATCGATCTCCTTCGCCCAGAAAGGCAAACTTGGGCTGAAACACAAGCCCAAGCCCAGATCTTCCGATCTCGAGTCCACCTAACCTTTCTAAACAAACACAAGCATCAAACAAGGTCTGCGCACACACGCGGTGCGAAACGACCAACAAGGCGCAATTTCCCAAATTGCCCTTGTAGTCAACCACAAGCCACAGGAAAAGAGGGGCGGGTCTTTACATCCCAAAATTCTTAAAAGAAATCTCGTCCTCGAGATTCGATCAAGGTAGGGCTCGGAAACGAAAACAACGCCTAGCAGGATACTACAAAGCGGTAAAAGGTACCTCTGGAGGCGGGTGGTGCTACGGTCAGTGGAAGCGGCTGCTGAGATAGGTAGCTCTGATAGGACGGCTGCACCTCGTCTGCGTAGGGGCGGTCGGGTAGGGCAAACACATTTCCCCCACCATCCGCTCTGGCTCTGCCTCCGCTGCGGCCTCGCCCGGCTCCACCTCTCTGCCCATGCCCAGCCCAGGACTTTCCGCCTCGACCTCCTGACGGTGTCGCACCCTGCGAGCTCCGCCGCGGACAGTCCCTGCGGAAGTGCCCCAGCTGCTGGCAGTGGAAACACAGCGCTGGCCCACGCTCGGACTGCTGTCCTCGGCCTCCCTCCCAGGGAGTCTGCTGTGTGGGTCCCGCTGTCAGAAGGAGCTGGTCGCCCTGGAACGCGGCGATCAGCCTCCTGATCTCCTCTCCAAGTGGTACCTGTCTAAAGCACGTCTCTCCGACAACCACTGTTCAAGGATTGGACTACCTCCGACGATCCTTGACACAGGGTGGACAAGACGATACTGGTAGGACATCACCTCCCTTAGAGCCCCGGCATACCGTGTCGCCATTAGTACCAACAACAGAAACACGAGTTCCACTCGTCAAAGACGAAAACGAACAGCACTCAGCAAGGAGATACAAACACACTTAGCGGAAAGAAAACAAGCAAACATGGATGTTCTAACCCTAGAACTACCCTAACCCATGCACGTCTCAACAGAGACCCGATCCAGTTCCATGGGATCTACAACCTATGCTCTGATACCAAGCTGTCGCGCCCCGACCCACGGACGCCAAACCGGGCCGGGACACGAGGGGGAAAGACCTACATCTACTAGCTTCAACTGGCGGAAACAGTTGAAACTAACCCATAGCTGGTGGAAACAGCTAAAGACAAGAACAAGGCGGAAGCGAAAGAACAACGTCTATTAACATCTATTACAAAACAAACATAATAGAGTTAAATAAGGGTTCTAGTACAACAAGTTTACAAGGGATGAACAACAGTCCCCAAAAAGAAAACAACACCCACCGGGGTCTCCGCAAAGGCACAAACAAAACCCTCCTGACCCTCAGACATGGCCAGGAGCTGGCGCGCTACCATGAGACGACCGACGGGGAAGCACCGGAGAGGAGCTGGGACCCGCACCTGCAAACAACACAGCAGGGGCACACCTTCGGCCCATTTATACTAAACACTCCCGAGGGTCATGACTCCTTCGGTTCACCACAAAGCGGTAAAGGGCATACCGTCAGCCCATTTATTCTACACATCCCGAGAGGCATCACCCTCTCGGTTCAACTACAAAGCAGTAATAATAAGCAAATATGCAGGATAAGAGAACATAGTAAGCCTCGAGGGCAAAACAGCATTCAAAACAAATAAAAGTCTTCCCTGCATCGAAGGAGATCGATCTCATGTAGCAATGAGATCGATCTGTCTCGAGGCTAGAGGCACCCGTCCTGGTCACCCCAACGGGATCGATCTCCACCCATATGGAGATCGATCTCGTATGGGACCCTTGACGCACCGATGCCAACCGCCAAGAGATCGATCTCCCTCCCAGGGAGATCGCTCTCGCTCGGGCGGGGCGTGCCACCCCAAACGAGATCGATCTCATCCCATGAGATCGATCCGGATGGGTTCGCCGGCGGCCGAACGGCGAGGAATGCCGCCGAAAACCGCAACCAAACCTCACCAAACTAGGTGGGCTGGTAGATCCAAGCACCACGAAGCTACTCAAGGCTTCAAAACCGGGAAACATCAACTACACAAAGAGATCTATTGAAATCCAAACCGGATTCCAAAACCCTTAAAAACAAGCCGGAGTCTTGAGTAGGATCCCTACCTCCACAGAGCTGCTTCGATCCACGAGGCCAAGCCTAGGATCTTCCTCACGCCGTCACGGTTCCAACGAGCCTTCAAGCTCCTAGAACGGTGGCCGGAGGAGGGAGAACGGCGGCGAGCAAGGTTCAGCCAGCCAAGGGGAAGAAGCGGAGCTGGAAGGAAGAAGAAGGGAAGAGGAAGCCCAGGAGAAGGGAAGGAGAAGGGGAATAAGGCCGGGGAAAGCCGGGAAGTCCGGGGGAAAGGAGGGGAGCAAAGTCTCCCCTCCCCTGACAGGGGAAGCGACGACCATCGCCGTGGCCGTCCTCTGGGACATCACCGACAAGGACTTCCAGGGCAAGTGAGATCGATCCGCATGGCATGTCGGATTGATTCGGCTAGCAAGGCCAGATCGATCTCCCTTGAAAATGGGATCGATCTCCTTCGCCCAGAAAGGCAAACTTGGGCTGAAACACAAGCCCAAACCCAGATCTTCCGATCTCAGGTCCACCTAACCTTTTTAAACAAACACAAGCATCAAACAAGGTCTGCGCACACACGTGGTGCGAAACGACTGACAAGGCGCAATTTCCCAAATTGCCCTTGTGGTCAACCACAAGCCACAGGAAAAAAGGGGCGGGTCCTCACATCCCCACCGCACAGATGGCGCCTGATACGACTTGAAAAGTGTCGTGGCTTAACAAGACTGACCAAAATTACAATATATTCCGGTGCTCTACTTTAACTACTAAGGACTAGTAGATAGTGGAGAGTCTGAGTCGAGTCCACAGGGATTTGAGGGATTTAAATCGAACACGTAGTAAATCTCCTACTAATAAGTTGAGAAAAGATTTAGAATTGAAATTAAATTAAACTTATACTAAAGGATTGAAGAATATGAGAGAAAGGACCATAGGATTCTTAATCAGTAACTAAGGACCTACCAGGTTTTCCAAAGATCAGGGTATGCAAACACGATAAATGGCTCTCTAAAAGTTGATAAAGAAATGGCTAGTTCTCATTATCACTCGACAAGTTCTATTTAGGATTCCTTGTCGGCAAGAACAATTAACGAAATATCAGTGACCGAATGATTAGTTACGTTCACTACTAATGAACCCTCTTACTCAGATGAGTTCATCGCAAGCAATGTCATAGAAATGGATTTAGGTGTAATATCGAGATGACTTCGCATCTCGATGGCCAAAACTACAAAGATAAGATGCATGAAGGATTAGGGATGAAACGTAGTGGGACTAGCACTACTATAGTGGGACTAGCACTATACAATCTCTAATCACGAACAAAATTCCATCCGAGATATCATGGGACTAGCATGATCCTCTTATTTGGATGAATCCAACGCCCTAACATACACAAGCTCTAGAATCAAGTGCAAGTAAGAACGATCCAAACATCCAGCAAGAAATCAACACCAAGATATAGGCAAATATAATCAATCCATAAAACCAAATAATCGTGTATACAAACCCTAAATCTAAGAAATCCCTAACAAAAACCCTAGTTACATCATAAGAATCCCATGGCTAGGGTTTTAGCTACTCATCTTCAGGGGATAATCCATCGGTAGAAGTTGATAATCTCCTCCCGCCATGGATCTCCTCCAAAGAATCGTCGAAGAAAAGATGTAGAAAAGATAGGTAAACTCTCCCCAAAAACGTCTGGAAAAAGCCCCCAAAAATTCCTAAACAATGACTACTTATAGCCCAGGAGACAACCACCCCCGGATTAGATCAGAGCCGTCGATCTTTGCTTCTGGCCGCGTCGGATCGATCCAACCTTTGAAGCCCGATCGATCCGACTCCTTAACTCCCTTAATATTGTGAGCAACGCCCGAGCAGGATCGATCCAACCCTTGGAGTTCGATCGATCCTACGCCTTTATTGCTGGTAACTCCCGAGCTGGATCGATCGGGCTTGACTTGGCCGATCGATCGAACCACCGTTGTTAAGCTACATCCCTTGCTGGATCGATCGGGCACTTGAAGTTTGATCGATCCAGCCGTTGTTGATCGTTCCCTTGTTGGTTGAGTTGGATCGATCGAACCTGTTGAGACCGATCGATCTGGCTTGCCAAAAATCGCCAAAATAGATTGTTTTAGCTCCAGAATTGATCTAACTCGTGGAAGGACCTGTTATACCTGAAAAGGAATAAAAATAGTCAGTCCAGCATTGCTCGGGGCCCAACAAAACCACATTACAAGGGTGTTTTGTGCACTTTTCAAGTCTTATCACACCCCCCAACTTGATCTTTGCTAGTCCTCGAGCAAAGCAAACAAAAATTAAAAGTAAAGCAGTAAATCTAACTAGCTACTTTCGTAGGTCTCACGATTGCACTTAGCATGTGCAACAAGCCTTTAAACCCCTGGGTGACCCCAGTGGAGGAGTTATAGTCTCCTGAGGGTTTCCAGCGATGATACCCACAAACATCTATACATCCCCTTGAAACATGTCATCAGAACTCCATTAAGATCCTCATTAATTCCAATGCATCAAACAGAACAAATATCCATGAATATATTCTTTAATTCATAGTCATATAAACATAAAGTAAATGAGAACAATTCATAGCACACTTCCAACACTTCAACATATTAAATCATGGTTCAAAAATAACTTTGACTCTCTTGTGTGTGAATTTGGGTTTACACATGCTTCAGAGCATCAATTATATCTAAACACTTCAACTATTCAAGATCACAATCCTATCCAAGCACAGATCTTCCACTTATCACATAGCAATATCCATTTTTTTTTTTTCAATGACCTGTGCAATGTTATGATTTCTTAAGCTTTCTTCATGGTCCATGTAACGAGGTTCAAGCCAGTGACTCCCAAACCAGACGGTTTTAGGGCACTAAGTGTAGAACACTTTTCAGACTCTAATGCTCAAACCATGAAGGCTACAAATCATAACTAGTCATTCATTTATTTTTATTTTTTTTCATTAAAGGAAATTCAACCTTTTTACGCGAACACCATGCTGGCTAGGCACACTGCCCGGTTACTAAGTTGAAAATCCTTTCTTCTTCTTTTTCTTGTTTCTTTTTTTTTCTTTTTTTTTTTACTCAGATAATTGCATGTGTTCATGTATTTTCTGTGTCAAGTCTAGAATCATAAATCCATCCTAGTATCAGGTTCAGAATCTAATTTCAACTCATCCACATGTAAACGTGCTCAAGTGCAGTAAGATCTGTCAAGTCATCCCTAAACCATGGTAAAAGTGTTAAAGTACAGAACTCATACCATGCATAGTTAAATTTACTGAATTTTACATGACATTTGAATTTCTGAACAATTCATAAGATAAATTTCTAAATCAAGCATCTTCATAAATAAGTCTCTTCATTTCGTTCTTCTGACATGATCTCAGGGACGTATAATAGTTGGTTATCATGAAATAAATAAACATGAATTCCTAGAATTCTACCCCCCAACTTAAATGTAATTGTCCCCAATTACACTAAGTCATAAAAATAAACCAAAGAAAATAGGGTAGAGATAACCTGAGAGACTTCATACGAAGAAGTAACCTTGATGATAAAAAAAAAACAACAAAATCGCAGATCAAGGTTAGGTGTGAAAACCAAGAATAAGAGTAATGGCTCCCAGGTGTGCATGTGACCGCATAGATACCCTGTAGCAATATAGAAGGAATACCCCGTGATGCATTTATGGAATATAAGGAATAGACATTAAAATTGGAGAAAAATTTGGCAGCATTGCCTCTATTTATGCAAGAAGCCCATGGGCTGTACAAACATTCATCACAATGACAGAAATTGAAAAACTATAATCCTGAGCTTCCACCTGCAAGACACACAAAGCAACCACATTCATCCACATACACACAGTAGACCAGCACAATCAGCTTCCCTTTTGTCTCCGAATACACCCCCCCAGAGCCAAAAAAACTATGTACATATGATGCCAAGAAAGTACAAAAAGAAGTCCAACCACCACACAAGTCAAATCAAAACTGGCCAGCACACGGCCATAGACGCAAGAAACCTAAAAGATATACAGGTAATGTAAGCAAGCATCTACGCACGAGGCTCAAGGCCGAGGTGGTGCCTCAGGGACAGGTGGCGGACAATAAGGTACGATAGTAAGAACCGGCGCAGGAGGGTGAAGGTCGTCAAGACGCGCCCGAATGTACGAAAGGTCTGCTCGGAAGGCCGCATCTCTCACGTCGACAGCGTCCAAACGCTGGTGTAACCGTACCAACTCACCGTTAAACTCTCGGTACATCTCGCCCAACGTAGGATGGTCGACTGGCCCGTACTCCGGTGCATGGTGTGATCGGCTGGGCCGCGGCTGACTGAGCAAGACACCCGCCCTCCTCATGTGACTGAGGACCTTGATCCAGGTAGCGAAACGAAACTGTCGCGCCCCGACCCGCGAAAGCCCAACCGGGCCGGGCGACGCGAACCGGAACCTAACTAAATGCGGAAATAAAGGCGAGGGGTTCCCCCAACATACTGATTTCACAATTCAATTCATAAGTAACCCTGAATATTACAACAAATTTAAACCTCAACAAATATAATATAATAATCCAAAACCTCAAAAGGGGTTACAACAGTTTATACATCATACTCCCGTAGGAGACTAACTATAACAAAAGTGTAGAAGGGATCACCGGTCCTCAAACCCCGCCAGACGCCGCCGCGCCACCAAACACCTGCCCGGTAGGGGCTACTGAAGAAAAGCTGGCGCCTACACCTGCAAAACGCAGCCCGGGTAGGAATGAGCATAAAGCTTAGTAGGGTTCTACACTACGTCACACAGAAGGAAGGGGAACGCAAGAGTGTCGCCCTCAAGTAAGACCTGGGTGTATACAGGGGTCCCATAACCCCACCACGTGTCCATGAGGCCCACGATCATGGTCTTCCAGCCGAGCTGGTCACATGTCTGGTCGCACTCAGTAGCAGGAAACAACACTGCTGGCCCACAAGCAGGTACCGACACTGCAGGCGGGAAATGGCACCGCTAAGTAGGCACACCCTCTACTCAAGGGTCAACACAGTGGAACACGGGCTACACCTCAGCATCCGACTTAAGTTCGACACGACCTCTATAATCACCAAGCAACATGTGTACCAGTCATCTAAGCCTATCATCAAGTTTGACCGGACACCACAATTTGAACCGGGTCCTAACTACCCAACCCCGGTCCTAGGGCTAAATCCGAACTTCCAGCCTCGGGACGGCGATCTCCCTGAGGACTGTCTGATGAAGTCTGGGATGGTGGATGGTGTCTCAACAACGTCGGTTGGGCAATCGGATGAACGGCACGAACTGCCGTGCTACACCTCGAATGGCATTGCACCCGTCTGGACTGATGGCTGCTGGAAAAAGGAAAACTCTAGCAATGGGACGTACTCTACCTAGCAACCTCCTGCAATCTGGTGATGACTCTCGCCATGGTGTGCTTCCGCTCCCACTCTGACACTGGAACGGGCTGTAATGGGTCTGCCGAATCTGCAACACTGCTACCTAAGCACGACCTGTCATCTGCTGACGCTGTCCAACCCTCTATCATGTGCTCGGTACCAACCACAACACGGATCTCCACGAGCTCCGGATATATACCCTGGATCTATATCTCTCTGGCTGGGAGAGCTGGGACGCTGCAAACACCGAAGGGGAGGTCATCTGGAATCTGATCCTTGAAACCTGATCCAACTGATTGTCTGTCTCTGATGAGCTGACAAATCCACCAAATCTGCTCTAGCCTCTTTAACCACTGCTGATGGCTAATACCCTTAAAGGCACTGACTCAGTGACTTTAAGGCAAAAGCTCCGGTCTCCTGGTCACTCTGGTCAACGGTCCCGTAGTCTTGGAGATGCCTCTACAGAATCTTGAACACCGTCTTCAATCTCTGATGTCGCACATCTGTGTCGAGCCCGGCTGAATCAATTGATCTGCCTGCCGCTGAGACTGCCCGTCCGTCGAAACCTGCCTCTGAAGGCCAAGACCTCGCGCTGGGAGCCAAATAACGCCGATACACCCTCGGCAGCTGCAATGCAAACGCCAAATATCGCTGGTGCTCCTCCTCAACGCGCCAGTAAAAAAGGATGCTGTCGATGAACGCTACTGCAACTGATCAGGGTACGGCCGGAAGATCCTCTACATCAGATCTGTGAAAGTTGCTGTCCGTCAGACTAAACGGCATCACTGTGAACTGGTACAGTCTGTAACTCGTACGGAAGGCTGCCTCCGGGATATCGCAATCCCGAATCCTCAGCTGGTGTAGTCGATGCGAAGGTCAAACTCTGAAGGGGTCGACAAGTCTCTCAACTGCTAACACATCACAGTTACACTGCAGCGGACGCATACCTTGTGCTGCAACACTGGCTAGCTTCCTGACGCCCATGCAAGTATGGAGGGAACCATCCACAATGAGAGGCGGAACACACTCTGAGGTACACACCTGGGCGAAGGAAAATCCCGAGCTACTGACTCGGCCGACTGAGTCCTCGACTCTCCAAAAGCTGTTGGCATCCACATGCAAACTCGCAACGCTCACAACCGCCCAAAGGAATCTCGACCTCGAACTCGGTGTCCCGCGAAGGCGACAACCAGAAAGCCCCTCAAGAAGGACAGCTGCACAAACAACAACAACACGAGGGGAAAGCTGCTCTCCAGAGCACCCTCGAAAACAACGGGGAAGGAGTTCACTACAAGCAGGTGAACAAACCCCAACTCTCGACAAGCAGAAGGATCGCCGAACCGCGACCTTCAACGAGAGCGAAACAGTGCCGTTAGGTGTGCTCACGACACCTTCCCACGGCCAAAGAAGCACAACCTGGTGCGCGACCAACCGACGCAACCGAGGAAGCCGTCGAACCCCAACGTGCACCACACGTGGGCGACGGACACCTAGAGGTTCCCAACCTCTAGGAAACGTCCCGACAAGAGCAACCAACCCAAGCTCTTGTCCCAATCGGTGGCAACTCTCAAGCCACACTCGACTCAGGTCCCAAGCCGGCATGGCTACACGGGGACGAGTCGCAAGGGTGAAAACCCAGAGCCACAAAGGAAAACGCAAGCTGCGAGAAGCTCCGAAAGCTGAAGGTGGCGGCTCTGAAACTGGCTGCTGCTGAAGCTACCAACTCCTGCGTCTGCCCCAGGTACCTGCCCCAACTGAGGCACTAGTCCACCTCTCTGGCCCACACCGTGCGTCACGCCCGACTGCTCTGCGGTAAGCGCCCAGCGCCCCTCGCAACCAGCACCGTCGGCGGAAAAACCAACAACGGCTAGCACTCGAGCACCCGGTAGACTACCTCTCAGTAAGACGGTCCAGGCTACCTCTCAAAGGACCGGCACGACGCTGCTGCTGCCACGGCTGTCGCTGATGCTGAAACCTCTGCCTTTGCCAACGGCTACCCTGCCGTTCCCCAGAAGCAGGAACGACAACCCCGAAACTCACCACGACCACCGGCCAACTGCCCGGTGTCAACCCTCAAGTCATCTGTCTCAGTATCCGGAGTACAGTCCAGGGCGTCCCCCGCTGTCGCTCCAGCATACCGAGCCAGGTGATCCAACCAACCCGCGTGCTACCACGCGGTGCGAGTACCGAGAACAGAGGAAGGTACTCCCAACTACACCACCCTCCAAGGGTAGGTGCCAAAGAACAGTACGCGAACTATTCTCAACACACAACCAACAGTGTCCCTAGTGGCCCCGACAAGCGCCACTACGAATCGCTTCCTGGGAAGGCAAGAAAACAACAGCTTCCCAAGCAAGCGATACTCCAGGATGTCCAAAACATCCGGGATCCGGGACACCTCCTTCAATCAGTCCTCTACTGTCAAAGGATCTCCAACATCGTCCCTGGGCAACTACGGGCCCACCTCTCAGGATTCCAAGAGTATAAAGGCGACACGTCCTATTCCCTACTCGCTCATCTCCAGCACGGGGGGAGACACTGTCAGGCGAGGGAACGGACGACACCGGTGCGCATGCACATCTCCCCCTGAGACGTCATGACGCAACCGGGAAGCAACAAAACACAGCAGCAAACAGAAAGATAAGCATGTCACACGCAAACGCAACCAGACATGCAAGGATGTTCTAGACATAGAACTAACCCATTCCACACTAAATCTCAACCGTATGGTGATCCTAACCCTGGGATCTACAACCTATGCTCTGATACCAAGCTGTCGCGCCCCGACCCGCGAAAGCCCAACCGTGCCGGGCGACGCGAACCGGAACCTAACTAAATGCGGAAATAAAGGCGAGGGGTTCCCCCAACATACTGATTTCACAATTCAATTGATAAGTAACCCTGAATATTACAACAAATTTAAACCTCAACAAATATAATATAATAATCCAAAACCTCAAAAGGGGTTACAACAGTTTATACATCATACTCCCGTAGGAGACTAACTATAACAAAAGTGTAGAAGGGATCACCGGTCCTCAAACCCCGCCAGACGCCGCCGCGCCACCAAACACCTGCCCGGTAGGGGCTACTGAAGAAGAGCTGGCGCCTACACCTGCAAAACGCAGCCCGGGTAGGAATGAGCATAAAGCTTAGTAGGGTTCTACACTACGTCACACAGAAGGAAGGGGAGCGCAAGAGTGTCGCCCTCAAGTAAGACCTGGGTGTATACAGGGGTCCCATAACCCCACCACGTGTCCCTGAGGCCCACGATCATGGTCTTCCAGCCGAGCTGGTCACATGTCTGGTCGCACTCAGTAGCAGGAAACAACACTGCTGGCCCACAAGCAGGTACCGACACTGCAGGCAGGAAATGGCACCGCTAAGTAGGCACACCCTCTACTCAAGGGTCAACACAGTGGAACACGGGCTACACCTCAGCATCCGACTTAAGGTCGACACGACCTCTATAATCACCAAGCAACATGTGTACCAGTCATCTAAGCCTATCATCAAGTTTGACCGGACACCACAATTCGAACCGGGTCCTAACTACCCAACCCCGGTCCTAGGGCTAAATCCGAGCTTCCAGCCTCGGGACGGCGATCCACAAATCACCCACGCCCTAACCTTATGCAACTAATGCACAACAGAGAATGCATGCTATGAACATACACAAGCAAGAGAAATAAGCATGCAACAGTATGTCAATGCATCATACAAGTCCAACAAGATCGCTGCAGCGGTACTACCAACCGCTGCCAGCCGATCCGCAGCGGGTCCCGGCATTACGACGGTACCACGACCGTTAACCGCGGACTCCTGCAACGGGAAGTAACCCCGAAAACTTTGATGAACAGTAAACATATAATATTATAATCCGACATTATACTATTATATTCAAAACACCAAAACCTCTACTTAGAGGCTAATTGGTCCCATCGATCCGACGTCCAAACGACGTCGGATTCAAGATCCAACTTAGACTCTAGTAGATCTACATGCTGGGATCAACATACCCAAAATCCATAAATATCCAACGGCTGGATTAACGGGAAAATATTAATCAAAACAGCTAATCAAAACTCCATAAAACACCATCAGTCAGCTTGGGATCGATCCCGAACAATTTGGATCGATCCAAACCTTCATACCAACCCATAAAACACCATCAACCAACTTGGGATCGATCCGGACAATTTGGATCGATCCAAAGCTTCAAACCAACCCATAAAACACCATCAGCCAACTTTGGATCGATCCGGAACAATTTGGATCGATCCAAAGCTCATACCAGCCTCAGATCAGCCTCGTCGTAGGCCACGAGAAAAATCACCAAAATTCGGAGAAAAATCGGAAAAATATGAAATAAGATGGAATGGAAAGCTAACTGAGAGATCTACAACTATCATGTTTATCAAAAGCCAAGATCATGCATGTAAAAGCCGGGAAACGCGCCGCAAGCCGGCTGTTCTTCAAGAACAGCAGAAAACCGGAAAATCCGAGATTAATCATGCATAAATCCTACTCAAATCTCAACCAAAGATCATGAAACTTATATCAGTAATTCTAACATACAAGATGCATCCAACAACACAATTTCATCAAGATCTAACGGCTAGATCTAACCAAACCCACTAATCACTCTCGTAGGTAGAACACCTACCGAACTGCGCATTCCTCAGCTGATTCCCCGCGAGTTGATCACCAACAAGGTTCCAAACCACTTCACGGAGCTTCCTCTCGTCTCCACGGATCCAACAAGCTTTAGAACGCCCAAAACGGTGGCCGGAGGAGGGAGAACGGATGAGATGAAGGTGGGCTGCCGGAAGAAAAACAGAGCAAGCTCTGCTTGCGGGAAGAAGAAACAGCCAAGGAGAAGAAGAGAAGGAAGAAGAGGAAGAGAAGAGAAGGAGAAGGTATGGGAAGGTCAGGGAAGGTAGGGGAAGGTGAGGAAAAGGGAGGAGAGGTCCTCTCTTCCCTGACAAAGGAGGACGACGGGGGTTCAACAGCTCTGCTGCAAACCCAACTGCCCTGCGCAGTGCCCGGATCGATCCAAGCCAAAATGGATCGATCCAAGATAGGCTGGATCGATCCAAAAAGGCTTTGGATCGATCCGAATGGGTTAAAAACCCACCGACTCGCTCACGAGTCCGATCGATCGTTCCTCGAAGCGATCGATCGCTCAAGGGTCGTAAGCTGCCCAAAAGCAAGCTTCAGCGCGCCCGATCTGGGATCTTCCGATCCCGGGTCCACCTAACCATTCTAATCAAGCACTAACACAAACAAGGTCAGTGTGTGCACACGCGGGTGTGAAACAAACCAACAAGGCGCAATTTACCAAATTGCCCTTGTGGTCTACAATGAGCCACAGGGGTAGAGGGACAGGTCCTCACAGAAACCGTGCCGCCAGAAGTGCCTCCAGCGACACGGTCGGCTCCCCCTCTGGAACGCACTCCTGGCGCTGTAGAACTGTGGAGATAAGCCGAGGATGTGGGCAGGCTGCACCGTCGTAACTGGGCCGCATATCCAGCACCGTCATCTGATAGAACTGGTCGATGTCCTCCAAGATCATCTGCGGAATACTCATCGCCCAGTCCTTGGCCAACAGCCAGAGCATGCGGAGCCAGTCGCCGGTCCGATACTGAGCATGACCCATCTGAAAAACGTTACGTCGCAGGACATCGTCGATCAGCCACATGTGCGGCGGCAGCTCAGCGCGAGAAAAGGTGTCGGAGGGATAACGGTTCGGCCTAAGAAACATGTAAGCGTCGAACTCCTGGGCGTAATACTCGTCAGGCGTCGCTCGGTGGAGGTCGCGGCAGCGTTTCGGAATTGACAATGCATCGCAGACCGCCCGGAGATTCAAAGTTGCCTCTACTCCGTCGATCATGGAAGTGAACCCACGGGACTGGTACCGGTGGGATGTATCCTTGTCGCGCGCGTCCCCAAAAGGAATAGGCTGCATGTTCTGATAAAACATGCACACCAACCGCGGATAGACAGTAGAGCTGGGCGTACACACAGGTAGAAGGCTCCGTCGCTCAAGGGTCGCAATGGCATCTTTGGCGTGCTCGACTTTGCGGAAAAACTCAACGTCGAAGGTGTACTCCAAGTTGAGCTCACGCTGCCAGCGAGGGTGGAGGCCGCGGACATCGGTCGGAGCGGTCGACGGATGGGATTTCTTGCGCTTTGTAGGCCGTTGAGCTTGCTGGGAAGAAGAAGCCACCGCCGCATCCTTCCTCTTGCCGGACGACGGAGTGACGGCCTTCGAAGATGAAGGTGGAGCTCGTGAGGCTCGGATCGGTCGTGGCGGAGGTGGGGAAGAGGAAGAAGCCGGCGAAGAGGCAGATGTGGACGGAGAAGACAACGCCGGCGTCGTAGCTAATGGCAGCCGTCGTCGGGCCGGAGGGGTGGAAGAAGAAGCGGCGGCCGCTTTCCCTTTTCCGCCGACCCCCTTCGTCGTCACATTCTTCGCGCGTACCATGGTAGGGATGGAGACAAGGGCGGCGCCGGCGATGATCAACGGAGCACACGGATCCTCGGGTGGAGGAGTGGAGTGGGTTTGGACGAAATGGAGAGGTCGTGAGTGGGGAAGGAGGCCGGAGGAATGGAATGTGGGGCGGTGGAGGATGATGGTGAGGAGGTCTTGCCGGAGGGGAGACCGACGACCTGCCGGGAGGAGGATCGCGGAGCGGTGGAAACCAAGTGGAACGGGGAGAAAGAAAAAGGGGGAGCGATTGAAGGGTTTAATCCCTAGGATCGCTCGGACGCGTCTTATACCCCAAGTGCGCGACTTCGATCGATCCGACCTTTGGGGTGGGATCGATCGAACTCCACGCGTCACCCAGCCCAAGCGCCACAACGCCCACCTTAAGGGAGGGGAATCGATCGGTCCAAGAAACCCGATCGATCCTACTCCTTTAATACCCAAAACATGCAAAGCAAGCATGGTGCCTCACACCAGATCAACACAATAAATCCAAGCAACCCAAATCCTAATGTCATTGAGGAACGAACAAAACAATGCTACGAAGAACAAAATAAAATCCAAAGTGCAAAAATAAACTGGCAAGTAACAAACTCAATCTAGACAGACATCAAGCAGGAGTCCTAGAAAGTAGAATAAGAAAGTCCTAAAGTCTAATCATCGTTGTCCATGTCTTCATCGTCATCCTCGTCAGAGTCCTCGTCGTCATCCTCGTCGGAGTCCTCGTCGTCATCCTCGTCGGAGTCATCGTCGTCATCCTCGTCGGAGTCACTCTCGCTCGACCGCTGGAACAGTGGGCGATCAGGGTCATCCGAGGCATACGGGGATCCTGGGGGCGAAAGTGCTGGCGATAGAAGCCCCCGATCAATCAGAGATCGTGGAGGCACCACAACAGAGGACCCGTCGGGCAATCGAAAAGCGACCCACGGATCCTCGAGACCAGGGTCGTGCTGAATAGCATAAACAAGACAGGCAAAGAGATCAGGATCCGGGAACGGCCCAAAAAACTCAACACCGACAGGATGGTCGATAACCGAACTGGCAGGATAAATAGGGATGGGGACATCCCAAGGATGGTAACAGTAGACTACCGGTGGCGACGGTGGCCGGCTTGAGTCGGCTGAGTCGGACAGTTCCTCATCGGAGGAGAACACCGAAGCTTGAGAGACCGGAGATCCTGGCTCAAACTCGGGTCCCGACGACCCATGACTGGAAGTAGACATTGAGAGGAACCTGCATCCGAGATAATAGGTAAGAAGACCGGGGAAGAATGACTGGACTATGTTGGATCGATCGGACTTGCAGGTGCCGATCGATCCAACATGGGTGAGGGAAGAACATATACCATGATGGAACAGAGGAAGGAAAGAGATGCAAGAGCTGTGGTAACTAGTGAAGAGAACAGCGAAGACAAGCATGCATAATGGAAGGTGAAAAGAAACCGAAAACAATGAGAGGAAGGCGACGGCCAGCGGTGATGGAGGGCGGCGACGTTGGTCGGAAACCATGGCACAAACCATGGGTTCGCATGCAAGGGAGAGATGAAGAGGACACACACACAAGGGATTATCACACTGGCATGGGAGAGATGAAAAGGACGCGTCGGACTCTTACCGGAAAGTTGCAATTGCCTGGAAGGACACACCGGAAGCCGGGACGACGGTGTTCGCCTAAGCTGGACGCCGATGATGGGAGGAACTCCGGCAACCACGAAACGACTTATGTAGTTCGCTAGGCCTCGTAGTTGAGGTAAGGAGGGGAATAAATAGGCGGCTAAGAGGTATGGATTAAGTAGGAATGGAGTCCGAGTTGGAGACGGCGAGGCAGAGGCGCGGAAGATCAGAAGTTATCTCAAGGAACCAGCAGGATTGATCGGCCTAGCGAGGATGGATCGATCGAACGCCACGTGGCTGCATCAGGTGGGCACCGATGAACAATAGCTACTAAAGGCGCCCGATCGATCGAACTTGGTGTGCCCGATCGATCGGACCGACTCATGGTGCGCGACCGATGGACGGATCGATCGCACGTTGTAGGGCCAAAAACACCACGCTCTGTCACCAATAAATACCTAGTCGGATCGATCGAACCCGCTAGGACGGATCGATCCCGCTAAGACGGATCGATCGAACTCGCACACTTAGTTTTCTCAAAAAATGTTGGAGCGAAGGACGGATCGATCGATAGGTGTAGGGTCAAAAACACTACGTTCTGCCAGGATTATACGCACAAGACGGACCGATCCCGCTCTCAAGCCCCGATCGATCCATCTAGAGCCAGAAGTAAAGACAAGATGGAGCGAAGAGCCGATCGATCGGGTGCTTGCGAGGCAAACACACCATGTTCTGTCAAAAATAAAGCCACAATTTGGATCGATCGGCCGACATGGGACGGAGCGATCTAACTCCGGAACGAAGAAAAGCAATGCTAGATGTAAAGAAGGATCGATCGGTCCTTCTATAGCTCGATCGATCGGTCGGACCAAAATGCAAGAAAATCCACCAGAAAACTTAAAAATGAAGCCGCTACGACCCTGTAAAAATATAGACCTCTCCAGGCCAAAAGAATTCAAGTACGGACATCCCCTGATTCACTATTAACACGATCAGTCACAGACATCGATGACAGAATTATCAGACAACCAAAATCAACAACGCACTAAGCAGAAAATACGCAAGCATGCAAAGAAAACATGAAAGAAACCAAAACAACAGAACACACAACGGATGGGTTGCCTCCCATCAAGCGCTTGGTTTAACGTCTCGAGCTCGACGACATGAAAGCGCAATTACTCAGAAAGTGGTTCATGCAACCTCTGTGTGGCTTCTAAGGTCAGAGGATTTTCTATGTATATTTTTAACCTTTGGCCATTCACTTTGAAGGTGGAATCAAAGTGAGGATTGCGGAGTTCAACAGCCCCATGGGAAAAAACTTGAGTAACTTCGAATGGACCAGTCCATCTAGATTTCAATTTCCCTGGGAAAAGCCGTAATCTAGCGTTAAATAACCACACCCTATCTCCCACATTAAAAGTTCTTTGATGAATGAACCGATCATGGTATGCCTTAGTTCGAGCTTTATAGATAAGAGCATTATCATAGGCGTCATTACGTATTTCCTCCAACTCATTGAGTTGGAGCAGGCGAGCGCTCTGACCCGTAGGTAACCAATTAACCTCTTTAATAGTTAACCACACTCTATCCATGAGATTCACTGGTAAGCGGCAATGCTTACCGTAGACCATCCGATATGGGGACATCCCTATGGGTGTTTTAAATGCCTTTCTATATGCCCAGAGTGCTTCATTCAAGCGCATAGACCAGTCCTTTCTATCCAACCGCACGACTTTCTCCAGGATGCGTTTGATCTCCCTATTAGACACCTCTACCTGCCCACTGGTCTGAGGGTGATATGGTATGGCAACCTTATGGGAAATATTATACTTATCGAGAGTGTGACGGAAATATCGATTCATAAAGTGTGATCCGCCATCACTTATAATAGCTCGAGGATGACCAAACCGAGAGAAAATGTTAGAATGAAGAAATTTAACAACAACTCGGTGATCATTGGTCTTAGTCGCTATGGCTTCAATCCATTTCGAAACGTAATCAACGGCTAATAAAATGTAGATGTAGCCATTTGAAGGAGGAAACGGGCCCATAAAATCAATACCCCAAACATCAAATACTTCACATTCAATAATCGGATTTTGAGGCATTTCATTTCGATGCGAAATACTCCCTAATTGTTGACACCGCACACACGCTTTTGAAAAACTGTGAGCATCATGAAAAATCGAGGGCCAATAAAAACCAGATTGAAAAATCTTGGCTGCGGTTCGACGGCATGAAAAGTGTCCTCCACATGCATGAGAGTGGCATGAAGTAAGAATGGAGATTATTTCAGATTCGGGTACACAACATCTCATAATCTGATCCGGACAGTGTTTAAAAAGGATGGGATCATTCCACACATAGGATTTAACTTTCGAAAAGAATTTATCTCGATCTAGTTTATTCCAATGAGCAGGAGTGAATCCAGAAACAAGATAATTTACGATGTGTGCAAACCACGGTTTTGGTGCTTGATCAACAGCCAATAAATATTCATCAGGGAAGGTATCATATATCGGGGATGAATCATTAATGACATCGACAGGAAGACGCGACAGGTGATCGGCTACCACGTTTAAAGCTCCCTTTTTATCTCGTAATTCCAGATCGAACTCTTGGAGAAACAAAATCCAACGAATTAATCGAGGTTTAAGCTCTTTCTTGGAAACAAGATACCTAAGGGCTGAATGATCGGTAAAAATTATGACTTTGGATTCAAGAAGATATGACCGAAACTTTTCTAAGGAAAAAATCACAGCCATTAACTCTTTCTCAGTAGTCGTGTAATTCACCTGAGCTTCATTCAACGTCTTACTAGCATAGTAGATGACACGATGTAGTTTATCAATAGTTTGTCCCAATACAGCACCTACTGCGTGATCGGATGCGTCACACATGATTTCAAAGGGATGATTATAATCAGGACAATGGACAATCGGTGCTGAAGAGAGTGAATCACGCAGGACATGAAAAGCATGAAGACAAGATTGATCGAACACAAATGGAACAACTTTAACCAATAGAGCACATAACGGTCGGGAGATTTTACTAAAATCCTTAATAAACCTCCGATAGAACCCTGCGTGGCCCAGGAATGACCGAATTTGACGCACCGACGAAGGAGGCGGAAGTTTAGAAATAAGCTCTAACTTAGCTTTATCTACCTCAATCCCCCGACTTGAAATGACGTGGCCGAGAACGATACCTTCCGTAACCATAAAATGGCTCTTTTCCCAACTCAACACCAGATTAGTTTTCTCACACCTAGCAAGGACTTTGGATAAATTTTCAAGGCATGATTCAAAGGACTGGCCAAACACAGAGAAGTCATCCATAAATATCTCTAGAAACTGTTCAATCATATCCCCGAAAATAGCAAGCATGCAATGTTGAAATGTCGCTGGGGCATTGCAAAGGCCAAAAGGCATACGACGATAAGCGAATGTTCCATACGGACATGTAAAGGTTGTCTTCTCCTGATCATTAGGATAGATGGCGACTTGATTATACCCAGAGTAGCCGTCAAGGAAACAATAATAGGCTTGGCCTGATAACCGTTCTAAAATCTGGTCAATGAAGGGCAATGGAAAATGATCTTTTCGAGTTAAAGCGCTAAGACGCCTATAATCGATACAAACTCTCCACCCTGTGGTCTGTCTAGTTGGGATATCCTCCCCTTTGTCATTTTTAACCACTGTGATACCAGATTTTTTAGGAACGACCTGAGTAGGACTAATCCATTTAGAGTCTGAGATCGGATAAATGATCCCTGCGTCTAAAAGTTTAATTACTTCCTTCATTACAACATCTTTCATAAGAGGGTTGAGCCGGCGTTGCATCTCCCGGACACATTTAGTTTCATCCTCTAAGAGTATGCGATGCATGCAAATCGAAGGATCAATGCCTTTAAGATCACCAATGGACCACCCTATAGCTCTTTTATGCAGTTTGAGGACATCGAGTAATTGATGCTCTTGATCAATGGTTAATGCAGAAGAGATAATTACTGGAAGGGTAGATTCAGGTCCAAGGAAGGCATGTTTTAAATTGGATGGCAACGTTTTCAGCTCCAAAGATGGTGGTGTGATCAAAGAAGGTACAGCCGGCATTGAGGAGGTAGGAGGTAAAGGCTCAAGGAGAGGTTTTTTCCAGGAAATACCGCACACATCAGTAATGACATCAAGATCGTTAAAATCCTTTAAAACGTTGTCATTTTCAGACTTGAACACCGACCCAAAACCCTCCAAATCATTTTTTTCATTGTTCACAACCGGAAACACTACATCCGTACTCAAAACATCTTCATGCACATGTGACACATAATGTTCAAAAACATCGTCTTCAACCACAATAGACATGTGACAACCACTCTCAAAACTCCCACACGGAGTATCATCATTCAACAACAACACAGGTAATGTATCATCAACACAACTCATTATCTCATCCTCATTAACCAAGGCATCAACCATAAAGCAGTCATCATTATACGCATGATTCTTTGAAGCATGAAATATATTCAAACGTAATTCCACATTACTAAATGTGACCGTCATGAAACCATCCCTACAGTTAATACAAGCATTGGCTGTAGCCAAGAAGGGTCGGCCAAGGATTATAGGAATCGATTTTTTTGTTTGCACTCCAGGTTCCATGTCTAACACAACAAAGTCAACCGGGAATACGCACCGATCAACCTTAACCAAAATGTTTTCAAGGATTTCTCTTGGTGTCTTAATTGATCGATCAACTAATTGTAGGGTCATGGTCGTAGGTTTCAATTCTCCTATACCAAACTTAGAATATAAGGAGAAAGGCATGAGGTTGACACTTGCACCCAAATCCAATAGTGCTCCATCAATCGTGTGATTTCCTATAATGCATGAGATTGTGGGGGTGTCAGGATCCTTGAGCTTAGGAGGAAGATCACATCGAAGGATTGAGCTAACTTGCTCGGTCAGGAAAATCTTCTTAGACACATGTGACCTAGACTGTCGTTTATGTGTGCAAAGGTCCTTGAGGAATTTGGCATAAGATGGAATGTGTTTGATGGCATCAAGCAGAGGAAGATTAATATGCACTTTTTTAAATACCTCCATCATTTCATCTATTTTTGAGTTTTTGAATGGTGTGGAAGTAGGATCTGCTAAAGCTTCAGGGAAAGGAACCTTGGGAATATATGTTGTGGGATTTGGTTCTCTTTCATGAGATGATGCCATGTGTGGTGATGCATGTAAATCTCCAATGGAGTCATGATGATTTGAATGTGGAGTGTCGGAGGATGAACCAGGTTCCTTTGATGCACATGAGTTATTGGGCAATGATGTTTGAGAATGAGATGCATGTAAATCTTGATTATCTGTGGTTACTTCAGGTTGCTCAATGTTGGCAAAAGTTTTACCACTACGAAGGGTTGTCACAGCTTGTACTTGTTCATGCGATGAGTCTACATGATGTTGGCCTTTGGGATTAGGAATAGACTGACTCGGTAATTGTCCATCTTCTCTCCTAGACAATGCATTAGCCAATTGACCCAATTGGGCCTCTATCTTTGCCAGAGTTTGAGAATGAGAATGAACTAATTGGGTCAACTCATCGTTGTGTGGACTATGATTTGGTTGCTGTGGATGAAGAGCTGAGTGATTTTGAGGTCCTTGACTCTGGGGAGGTACATACGGTTTGTTTCCCCAAGATTGAGATGCTTGATTTTGAGCAGGCCGATATGGAGGTCGAAATGACGAAGTTTGGCCTTGAGAGTTGGTAGGATATGATGATTGGAATTTTGGAGGATAATTCATAGTATGAGCACCTATAGATGGTCTAGAATTAAAAGAATTGGGTTGTTGGCCTGGTGTTCTCCACGAAAAATTTGGATGATCTCTCAAACCAGGATTGTAAGAATTTGAATAAAGATCATAAGCTGGCTTAGATTGACCATACACGGCATTAATGTGTTCCTGTACTAACTCAGGATAATGACATGCCAACTGGCTGTCAGTGACATCGTGACCAGGATTCGAACATAAGAAACAGATTTCTCCTGACGATGGAAGCGTAGGAAGAATAGATGAATCAACCTGATTTGTGGTTTGAGTGAGAACTTGATCTAGTTTTCTACTCAAGGCATCAACCTGTTGAGCAAGTCGGGTTGACTCGTTTAACTCAAGAACTCATCGAGGATTGGATTGGTTGGACGGCCCACGATTATTCCTAGAGGAGGTGGCGTGGTGTTGAGAGTTCTCAGCGAGTCTCTCAAAAAGCCTCCAAGAATCGTCAAGGGGGTTGGTAATGAACACTCCCCCACACGCTGCATCTATTGTTAATTGATGTTTTTCCTTAAGACCCTTGTAGAAATGCTCTACTATGGCCCATTGAGGAAATTGGTGGTGGGGACATTTTCTAAGGAGTTCCCTATAACGATCCCAAGCCTCATGAAATGCTTCATCGTCGGCTTGTCTAAAAGAGGAAATTTCATGGCGAAGGTCACTGGTCTTGGTAATCGGGAAAAATTTCTCAAGAAATTGAGCTTGTAATTGAGGCCAAGTAGTGATCGACCGAGGTTCTAGAAATGTGAGCCAATGTTTCGCTTTACCTTTTAGGGTAAAAGGAAATAATTTAAGTCTCCAAGCGTCTTCGGTAAAATTATTTACCCTCACGGTAGAACTAATTAGAATAAACTCCTCTATATGATTGTAGGGGTCCTCATGAGATAAGCCATGGAAAGTCGGTAAGGATTGTAAAAACTGTGGTTTAATCTCATAATGGGCTGCTCCAATTACTGGAGGTTGAATACAGGAGTTAGAAGTGAAAGAGGTTGGAACATAAAAATCTTTCATGGCCCTACGACCCTGGTTTTCAGGTTGGTTAGGATTGTCATTAGGTCCAAGATTGTCCTCAGGGTTATCCATAGCTAAATGAGTAGGAGAAGAGACCGACAATTTATGCGATGTAGAACAAGAAGCAAAGAATTCCTTCAATGTAAGATTGAAATCTAGGTCCTTATCATCACTCATCAACACATTATAAAGATCATTCAAGGTTTAGAAATGCAAACAGTGCAATCTCGATGACGTGTTGTTGGCGTTCGCTCCTTCACCGCTCGAAAAGATGCCGCTTTGTTCTTCACCTACTGATCACAAAAAGATATGGAAATATTAGCACTGAAACTATTTTTTGCTCTTTTATATAATAATCAACCGATAAGCAAGAAACTATACTAAGTAAACAACTTAAAACACCGTAAAAATCCCCGGCAACGGCGCCAAAATTTTGATACGACTTGAAAAGTGTCGTGGCTTAACAAGACTGACCAAAATTACAATATATTCCGGTGCTCTACTTTAACTACTAAGGACTAGTAGATAGTGGAGAGTCCGAGTCGAGTCCACAGGGATTTGAGGGATTTAAATCGAACACGTAGTAAATCTCCTACTAATAAGTTGAGAAAAGATTTAGAATTGAAATTAAATTAAACTTATACTAAAGGATTGAAGAATATGAGAGAAAGGACCATAGGATTCTTAATCAGTAACTAAGGATCTACCAGGTTTTCCAAAGATCAGGGTATGCAAACACGATAAATGGCTCCCTAAAAGTTGATAAAGAAATGGCTAGTTCTCATTATCACTCGACAAGTTCTATTTAGGATTCCTTGTCGGCAAGAACAATTAACGAAATATCAGTGACCGAATGATTAGTTACGTTCACTGCTAATGAACCCTCTTACTCAGATGAGTTCATCGCAAGCAATTGCATAGAAATGGATTTAGGTGTAATATCGAGATGACTGATGAGTGCATGAAAGTGCACTCTAAATAAGCTTATAACCATCTCAATTGCTAGATTATTATCCTTAATCAGCATCTTTATTACTATTTTTATATCTATATGTTGCTTCACATGGTTGTTTGGAAAATGCAGGAAATTGGAGCTAAAAGAAACTGAAAAGAGTATATGGATCAACTTCAAAAATTAATCTGTACCTGATCATGAAGAATCAGCTTATGTGCCATATATGGTTGGAAAACTCTTGAAGTCTAGATTCTGGAGAATTTTACGGTTCGTGATTCCGAGTTTCTTAGAGGAAGTTACGGTAATTTTAGTACCGATGGCGCAGTCTGAATGGCAGCACAGTAAATAAGCTGGAAGTCCGATCGATCTCTCCATCCCTCCAAAGGGGTCCGATCGATCCGACACCAATGGTCCGATCGATCGGACTCGGGAAAAGCCAAAAACAGCTGATTTTTACTCAACCGATCGATCCAACACTCATAGTCCGATCGATCGGACTTGGGAATTAAAGGTTGACAGAACGTATGCTTTTTAGAGGAGCAGAGTTCGATCGATCCGTCCATCGATCGGACTCAATAATAGCCAGAGAAGATGGATTTTTACGCATCCGATCGATCCAGCGCTTATAGTTCGATCGATCGGGCTCGGGCGAAGCCAGGAATTGATGTTTTTAATGAGACGGATCGATCCAACACCTAAAGTCCGATCGATCCTACGTTTCCAGTGAATTAAATCAACGGTTTTGATTTAACCCGAGTTTAGGCCTATAAATAGGATACTTAGGGTTATCAAAAGGGGACTTTTGGAGGACTTTTTGGCAGCGTTTGGAGGCGAAGAGAAGGGTTCCAGGCTTGGTTTTCTTTTCTTATTTCTTCTTTATTTCTCCATTAGTTTTGTTGCCCTCATGGTGAACATGAGTGGCTAGTTTCTTTTCTAAGGTACCGATGTAGCCCTAACTGAATCATTCTATGTTATTGGATCATGATTATTTAATCAGTTTATTTTCCTTGTTTCATTCATTATTTTAACTGAGGTCTTAAATATATTTATCTGGCCAATAAAAGTATTATGGATTGTTTTATGTGAGATTGGGCGAGGGTTCATTCCCTAATCTTGCAGGATCTATGAATGAATGAGTTTATGTCGAGGCCGGGTTCAAGCTAAGAGTATTCTTGGTTCATAATTGTTCTTCAGAGCTTAATGGATTCTTGATTAACACTTAGTTATGGGTTCATTAACTAGGGTTAATTGAGGGTACTTGGTGAAGACCGCGGCCGAACGGATCATCATACCGGAAGAACGAGCCCTTGGAATTAAACTGAGATCTTGATTGATTCAATGCATAGAATGAGGATGTTATGGTGAAATCGGAACCTTAGTATCCATCCATCATATTTCTATCGTTTTCTTATTTCGTTATTAGATCTTCTATTCTCAATACTTCATATCTCTTATTTTCCCTTTCTTATTTTCTTTCTTTTCTGTTCTTTAGTATTTTACTCTAATAATCTCTACAAATCTCTGTGGGTACGATACTCGTCTTGCTACTATACTGATTGCACCGATTCGTATACTTGCGAGATATAAAATTTATTCACCAATGACTTCGCATCTCGATGGCCAAAACTACAAAGATAAGATGCATGAAGGATTAGGGATGAAACGTAGTGGGACTAGCACTACTATAGTGGGACTAGCACTTTACAATCCCTAATCACGAACAAAATTCCATCCGAGATATCATGGGACTAGCATGATCCTCTTATTTGGATGAATCCAATCCACGCCCTAACATACACAAGCTCTAGAATTAAGTGCAAGCAAGAACGATCCAAACATCCAGTAAGAAATCAACACTAAGATATAGGCAAACATAATCAATCCATAAAACCAAATAATCGTGTATACAAACCCTAAATCTAAGAAATCCCTAGCAAAAACCCTAGTTACATCATAAGAATCCCATGGCTAGGGTTTTAGCTACTCATCTTCAGGGGATAATCCATCGGTAGAAGTTGATTATCTCCTCCCGCCATGGATCTCCTCCAAAGAATCGTCGAAGAAAAGATGTAGAAAAGATAGGTAAACTCTCCCCAAAAACGTCTGGAAAAAGCCCCCAAAAATTCCTAAACAATGACTACTTATAGCCCAGGAGACAACCACCCCCGGATTAGATCAGAGCCGTCGATCTTTGCTTCTGGCCGCGTCGGATCGATCCAACCTTTGAAGCCCAATCAATCCGACTCCTTAACTCCCTTAATATTGTGAGCAACGCCCGAGCAAAATCGATCCAACTCTTGGAGTTCGATCGATCCTACGCCTTTATTGCTAGTAACTCCCGAGCTGGATCGATCGGGCTTGACTTGGCCGATCGATCGAACCACCGTTGTTAAGCTACATCCCTTGCTGGATCGATCGGGCACTTGAAGTTCGATCGATCTAGCCGTTGTTGATCGTTCCCTTGTTGGTTGAGTTGGATCGATCGAACCTGTTGAGACCGATCGATCTGGCTTGCCAAAAATCGCCAAAATAGATTGTTTTAACTCCAGAATTGATCTAACTCGTGGAAGGACCTGTTATACCTGAAAAGGAATAAAAGTAGTCAGTCCAGCATTGCTCGGGGCCCAACAAAACCACATTACAAGGGTGTTTTATGCACTTTTTAAGTCTTATCAGCGCCTCTCCCATCGAATTTGTCGGCGACTCTCCCTCCTCACGTTCTCATCGTAGACTCCATCTCCATGCACTCAGTCTTTTCGACATCGGCGACCCCGTGCCTCTCTCGCGTTGTCGGGTCCTCCATCAACCTCGCAAGCAACCCCTATTCACCAATAGCTGATGCCCTAACCAGCGTTTCTAGGGTTACGGGCGCGGAACATTAGGGCATTATCACATTATCGGACGAGCATGAGCATGGAAGGTCAGTAGCATTTCGTCTCTTTAGTTTTGAGGCAAATCTTTAACGACATTCATGCCGCCCTTCTCTCTCTGTCTCTAACAACGGACTCTTATATGATCTTTCAAGAAATTTATCATCACAAGCGCGTTTCCTGAACCATAGCAAATAGATTCTCTTCATGTATCTCTTTTCCCCTAAAACTTCTTAAGAATCGTTTTCTAATTTCGTTTACTTTAGGGTTTTAGCGATTTAATGGTATTCTTTATCTCATAACAAATTTTGTTAAACTGTAGGTGATGTTCAATTGGTTTCGGATTTCAAAATTTGCATCAGTTTTGAATGGCTTACGGATTGCGATATTGAATTTACAAGAGAAGAGATTATTCTTCAAAATCCGGGAATGCTCGTTATGTAAGCATTCTTCTTGCCTTTAGTTTCTTTACTCCCATCTAAACACGGCATGTGCCAAGTGTAAGCACGACGCGTGCCACTAGCATAGCAATCTTTGTACATCTCTATTTTCTCTGTTGTTAATCTTTGATTGCTATATAATACTAGTTTGATTGTTGAATCTTTATTACACAGCCAGAAACACTAAATACCATAAAGGGGGAATACTATGGAACTGTAGCATATCTTAATTTATACGCACTTCCATATATTTCTCCCGGGCAATTGAGGTCATCACAAGTTTTTGTGAGAAGTGGGTTTTCTAGTTTGAATAAATCATTAATGAACGCAATCGGAGCCGGATGGAGAGTGAGTGATTTTTATTCATGTTCTTTGTGCTTATTTGTGTTCATGATATCATAAGTACATCAGTTCCTAGTGCTAGAAAGAATACATCTTTTGGCTAATTGCCAAATTATATTTTTTTGGTAGGACCAAATATATTCGGGGACAGTAAAACATGCTTCTACATATACTGGACAGTAAGCACTTAAAATGTTTTTTGTTTAATTATTTTAAGGAGAAATCGAGACTCACTAACCCTTTTCTGTTTGTTTTTTGTTTTCTTTTTCAATTTATGTCAGGGTGATGGTTATACAAAAATAGGTTGTCACAATCATCTTTGTCCTGGATTTGTCCATACTGATAACACTGTAGGTCTTGGTGCTACAATAAGCCATCTTTCAACTTATGGAGGAGACCAATATGACATGAGACAAACAATATAGAAGGTAAGCATGATCACAAGATGAATTCTCCAATTTTTGTTCTTTAATTCGATGTTTTTATCATGTAAATGGATGACATCTTAATTGAGAAACTTATGTTATTCCTTCAGATAAGCTCACTAAAAGGATGAGTATATATACAAGGTAAGCATGATCACTTGTTCAATACTTTAAATTTTCTTCTTTAAATCCAAATTCTTCACAGTACAAATGGTCAACACCTTTACCTGACAAATTATGTTATTCATTCACATAAGCTCACTAAAAAGGATTAAAAATTACAATCAAAGCATGTTCACCTGCTGATTCTTCAAACTTTCTTCGTTATATCCAAAGTTTTCACAGTATAAATGAACAAAATCTTTACTTGAAAGTTAGTTTATTCATTGGCATAAGCTCAGAAAAGCCAATGAACAATGTAAGCATGATCACTAGCTGAAAGTTAGTTTATTCATTGGCATAAGCTCAGAAAAGCCAATGAACAATGTAAGCATGATCACTAGCTGAATTAGTCGGTACTTATTATTTAATCAAATAAATTTATGGCATATTATTCATTAACATAAGCTTACAAAAAAGTGAATGTGCAAGTTAAGCATGATCATCTACTGAATTCTTCAATTTTTTTCTATAATCCAATTTCTTCATGGTATAAATGGTTGACATGTTTACTTTCAAAAATCATGTTATTCATTCACATAAGCTTACAAATTCTTCACCTTTTGACATTCATCGAAAAGAAAGTTTACGGCATCTGACAAATTCAGGTTAGTGGCAACTTAGAGCTTATTCTCGTCATAATAGTTTTTTTCGAGAAAGATGCAGCCACTAGGTTGGTTGTACATGCCTATTTCCATTTCGGTCTTAATAAGATAGCAAGTGTAGCTATTAATATTATTTTCGTCCATGAACGTTGTTATTTTTTTTCCAGATCATGTGTGTATCGATTGGAAATGGGAAGAAGCTTGAGGATCTAGTGCTGGCTGTTGAACAAGGCGTCTTTGAAAATTCCATTGATGGGTTCTTCATGGTGAATGCTTTCTTTGAAGTTTTTATTTGTTATCAGCACGTATTGGGTTGACAATGGAACTCATACTTTGTAAAACCAACAAGTTCGAAATGAACTTGACAAAATTTGCAGAGGAATTTAGAGTTTTCCTGTGTTGTGCTATTGTGTATGTAAGGCTATGTTGTGCTATTCTATACATGCTATCCGTGAGAGAATTTGTGCCTTGTGTTGCTATTAGGATTGCATAGCAATCCATAAACAGTTGTTTTTGTCGTTGTTATTAAACCATCAGTTGAATGCCCTCCGTAGGCTTATTGAAGATGTATCCTATTTATATGAATTATACATGCGCAATTTCTTAATTGCTATAATGTACCCGTGTTTTTGTGCAATTCTGGTATGTACGTGGAAATATGTCATTGAAGTATAACTTAGCATTAGCCACGTATTGGTTGATTATATCGTGCGAATATGCCTATACGTTTGTGCGATATAGGCGTGTACATGGAAATATTTGATATATATGTAACTTAGCATTAGCTACGTATTTTTTGATTATATTGTGCGAACATGCCTATGTTTTGGTTTGAGGAGGTACAGTCCAAGATGGTTGCAAAACTGTCATATTATTTTGTGTGTTTTCAGCGTGGAGATGAAAACATCAATGGCAATATACACAATTGAGCGCGTATTCGTTGCCTATATTGTACGATTGTGCCTATATTTTTGCACGAATGAGTTATACGGGGATACATGCTGATGCATGGCATCCACCTTGAGTGCAAAATGAAATTAATAAGATTAGACGAAGACGTAGCACTCCTTCAGCTAATCTAAAAGTTAAAATATGTTGGTTGCTTACATTGTGCGATTGTACGATTGTGCCTATGCGACAATGGTATTGTGTGATTGTGCCTATGTTATTGTCTAAAGATATTTGTATGGTATTGTGCGATTGTATGAATGATATTGTGCGATTGTACCTATGGTATTATGCGATTATACGTATGGTATTGACCGATTATACCGTTGATTGGTATTATGCGATTGTGCATGTGACTATGTTATTGTGTGATTGTGCCTCTGGTATTGTGTGATTGTACCTATGGTATTGTGTGATTGTACCTATGGTATTGTGCGATTGTGCTTGTGACTGTTATTGTGCGATTGTGCTTATGGCATTCTGCGATTGTGCCTATGGTAACGTGCGATTATGCATGTGACTATGCTATTGTGCGATTGTGCCTATGGTATTGTGTGATTGTACCTATAATATTGTTCGATTGTATCTATGGTATTATGGTATTGTGCTATGGTATTGTGCGATTGTGTTTATGGTATTGTGCGATTGTACCTATGGTATTGTACGATTGTGCCTGTGACTATGTTATTGTGCGATTGTGCCTCTGGTATTATGCGATTGTACCTTTGGTATTGTGCGATTGTACCTATGGTATTGTGCGATTGTGCCTGTGACTATTGTTGTGCAATTGTGCTTATGGGTATTGTGCGATTGTATCTATAGTATTGTGCGATTGTATCTATAGTATTGTGCGATTGTGCCTGTGACTATGTTATTGTGCGATTGTGCCTCTGGTATTGCGCGATTGTACCTTTGGTTTTGTACGATTGTACCTATGGTATTGTGCGATTGTGCCTGTGACTGTTACTGTGCGATTGTGCTTATGGTATTGTGCGATTGTACCTATGCTATTGTGCGATTGTGCCTGTGACTGGTAATTGTGCGATTGTGCTTATATTATTGTGCGATTGTGTCTATGATATTGTGCGATTGTACCTATGATATTGTGTGATTGTGCCCATGTGTATGGTATTGTGCGATTGTGCCTATGTAACTATGGTATTGTGCGATTGTGCCTATATAACTATGATATTGTGCGATTATACCTATGGTATTGTGTGATTGTAATTATGACATTTTGTGATTGTACGTATGGTATTGTGTGATTGTGCCTATGATTGGTATTGTGCGATTGTGCCTGTAACTATGTTATTGTGCGATTGTGCTTAAGGTATTATGCGATTGTACCTATGGTATTGTGCGATTGTTATTTGGATGGAGTTGTAGAAATTTTTATTTAACTTGTTATTTGGATATCATTATTGACAACAGCTAAGAATAGAAAATTTAGAAAGAAGAGCCAACCTTAGTTGTGCTCATATTAAGCAAATGGATCTTGTGGAACATCAAAAGTGCTTTCCATTTAAATATGAGCAACCACTCTTACAGAAACTAAATATTATTTAAAATGTGCATGACAATCTGGACAATTTGTATGATACCCATAGTGCCTATAAACAATATATTTTCAACTTATCATCCACTCGGTTTATACCCTTGCCCGTAAAATTTCCATCTAAAGACTGCATGCTCAGAATGGTCAGATGACCCGTAAGGCGCATTTATCTAGCCTTCTCAGGAGGACTAGAATCGTCACTGAGAATTAGCTTATGGTTTTGAAATTTCTTGGAAGTCATACTTTACATGCCCTAGGTAGAGACCACAAGCATGTGCCATAGGACTTGTAGCAGTAACTGTTTTTGCATCCAAAATCCTTGCAACTGCAAAGAAGGCGATGAACATGTTAACATTTGAGGATATGAGATCATTTTTTGCAAGTAATAAGTACCACACTACAACAGCAGGAAAATACCATCAGTAGAAGACAAGTCCCCAGTTCCAACGCATTTCATGACACCAACAAGCAGTCTTACAAGCAAAAGTGTTCCATTCAAATCACAACCCATAGAGCTTTATTATGAAATGCGAAGATTTCATCCTCAACCAGCAGATTTTTAGGTCAAACAAACCTAGAATTAGAAGAATAAATAAATTATCTGGTGGTATAGAAAGGAGTGCGCTCTGGCCGTTATGACAAAACAACGATGCCCAATTCTTTGTCCAAATACTCTAGAACTAGAGTTCCGAGCGTCATCATCACAGATTTTTGAACATTTTGTTGATGACTTGAGCTCTGATATATTAGAGTCTACAAGAGTTCCATCGCAAGGTTTCATGTTTCAGTCCACTGGATGGGAAGTATAGAGGTGGAAGAACTTCAGAAATGCTAAGTTCATCCAAGTTTCTAATATGAGAGTTTGCCTGTGCTTCACCAAATTAGCATTAAGGGCTAAATTATTCGATATGCTGGAGAAGTTAAAGAAGAAAGACTTTATACCAATTAGTTACTTCTAGCTTGTCCCACTACATCAACAACTTGACCAACCAACCCTTACCGGAACAGAGAGAGGCTTCAGGTTCTCATCAACAGTCATCAGCCTCCTTGGCTGCAATGATCAAGAAATTGGACATGATTTCATTTAAACTATGAAAACTCATTAATGGACAAATTATGACCACAAGACAATTGTAGATAGATATGTAAGTTTGAATGGGGACCTGCATAGCCAAGACAAGGATGTAAAGCAAGTAATGATATTTCCTCAGGATGATGGATTTCATGTCCAAACTTCGTTGAGCACGGTGACTAATCCAACAAGTGCAGTTCTGTCAATGGCAGGCAGAAAATAGTGTGAACAATGCTCTATACAAAAACAGGATCAAACTCTAAACATCCAAAAGAAAATGCTCACGGTGAAATCTTCAGAGACTGCCTGGGACTGGCTTTCATATAAAATTGGAACATGCTACAATGAAGGCAGTGAGTAAAAGATGAAACTAAATAAGCTTCATCACACATTCAAATATCATGGATAAGCATATAATCAGAAATAAAAAAACAGCTTTTACTCAAAGGAAGAGCCAAGAGAACATAATGCGATAAACCGAATTACAATACATATTTCTTGCAAAATACATAATAAGCATGTACCAAATCATTCGGGAGGAAAGACATTACTGGCAAGTCAATACTAGTGACAATACACACAGGCACACACAAAAAAAAGGAAAAAAAAAGGGAAAAAAAATTCAAAGTATAAGTTTGTTTTGTTACCTGCTTTCCCATGTATAGAAGGCCAAGTGCTACAGGGAGCAAATAAGTAAGGGGCTCACTCAGCTCAGTTTCACTGCGGTCCATTAAGGCAAAAATGATAGACTGAGGAATGTCTTCATTACATGAGCCAATGTACACTAGCCCCAAGGTTATGGCAGTACATACGAGAACCTCAAGAAAAATGTCTTTGGGCCTCCCAATATCAGGGATAGACGAATTCTAAGCTGGTGGTGTGGAGGAGAAGTCAGTATAAGTAAAGTTCATATCCTCAAGAGCTGAATATGAAATCTGATAGTATCACCTCATAGGTAAATGAACCGGCATATGCAATGCCAAGGCCCAAAATGGCTCCTATTCGGAGTATCATATCATCTTTGCTGATGAAGTTTATTAGAAGTGCCATTGCCTACTATAGCAATTAGATAAGGAAAGTAAATACATACGGGTCACAATCGTTTTTTATGCCACTATTAACAATTCCGACACCTAACAAAGCACCAGCAACAACATGGTTGTCATTGCTGTGCAGATACTTGTCAATTTACGCCAGCCTAGAGTCCACATCTCACAAGGGAATCATCCCCTGATATCAGGAATCAAGGTATGAATGTATGTTGGAAGAAATTCATGATCCAACACCGCAATGCAAATAAAGATACTGTAGAAAGCACAACAGATACGAATGTTAGCATACCATACTTGCAGCCGCTCACTGGCCTTTTCATGTTCTTTAATTTTAAATAGCCAGCTACCTGACGATCCACCACTTGAAGATTCCGATGGAATGGTCATTAACTTATCCTGCATATATTTCAGGGAATGTTACCAAAAGTTGAGGACGGCCACCGGCCGTGAGATCGATGAGGAGGAGAACGCCTACCACGAGATCGATGAGGAGGACGCCATTCGCAAGATCGATGAGGAGGACCACCGGACGCGAGATCGATGAGGAGGACGCCGGCTGCGAGATCGATGAGGAGGAGGATCACTGCCAGCGAGATCGGAAGAGAGAGCGAGATCAATGAGGAGGAGGATGCCTACCAGCGAGATCAGGAGTGAGATCTCTCTCGGGAGTCGAGGGTAAAGGAAGAGCCGAGAGAGTTCTCCGTAGGATATTTAAACCCACATACCACCTAGGATGTGGATTTTACGATTCTACCCTGCCACTTCAGATCGGTGTTTTACACCGATCCGGTCAGCCGGTGCCAGAAACATTTTTCGGTGAGATTATCGGATCCGAATGTTCTTTGCTCAAAAATCGCGTATAATCGGATCGATAGATCGGGCTGTCGGGTCGAGTACATCGGATCCTTTATACACCCGATTAGGGCGAATGGCTTCACTACGTTTAGTTCCGCCGTCTAAGTTAGAATTATGGCCGCCGGCTCTCTCGTGGCCGCCCTTCTCCGGCGAGTCCGTTGTAAGACCCCCGTCGCGTTTACCCCCTTGTTGGAAAATGCTAGATGGTTCTCATCGCCGCCGTTGAGAACCGAAACCGCAGCGATCCAGGAGGAGGGCGAGGCGGAGAAGTGCTGTCCCACGGAACCGGCTGCGGCGGCGGCGGAGGAGAAGGTTGGAGATCTCAAAAGCCGCATTTTTTGGCTTCGATTCCCGAAGCGGAGTGCCACGGCAGCGCTTGACCGGTGGGTCGCCGAGGGACGCCGCGTCACGGCTCCCGAGCTCCGCCAGATCGCCAAAGACCTCAAACGATCAAAGAGATACAAGCACGCTCTCGAGGTGAAGGCATCTTTCTCGTTCTGAAGATCTACATGTATCTTTTTATCACTCTTTGCTTTTTTATTAAAATTAGCTTTGATTTTGGAGAATAGATAGTTCAAGTGGATTCAGGATTTTTTCATTCTGTATCTCATGGCGTCTCTTACCGAAAGATTCTTGATTGATTGAATGCTTCAAACTGTCGGAGCCTTTCTCTAAGCTACTGGCTTAAATGGGCTGCCAATGTTCTGAAATTTAGACTAGATTGTCAGATACACTTAGAAAATAATAATAAAATTTGCAGATAACAGAGTGGATGAAAACTCGTGAAGAATTTGAGCTATCAGATGGTGACTATGCAATGCGCATCGAGCTGATAACTAAGGTGTTTGGTGTTAATGCTGCTGAAGAATTCTTTGAAGGGCTTCCACCGACTGCGAAATCCTGTGGAGTATATACTGCTCTCCTCCATTCATATGCTGCTGCGAAACTGACAGAAAAGGCTGAGAACCTTTTTGAGAGAATCAAGGATTCGAACTTCTCGGCGAGTGCTCTGACCTATAATGAAATGATGACGTTGTATATGTCCATTGGGCAGCTCGATAAGGTCTCTTTAGTCTTCGAAGAAATGAAAAGGCAGAAGGTCTCACCAGATCTATTCACTTATAATCTCCGGATTAGTGCTTGTGCTGCAACTCTGGATATTGATGGAGTAAGAAGGATCCTTGATGAGATGGCCCATGATTCAGATTCCAGTGGAGGCTGGATAACATATAGGAACTTGGTGGATGTATATATTACTGCTGGTCATCTTGTGAGCTCTGAGAATCCTCTTGTTGAAGCTGAAAAGATGATCAGTCAAAGAGAATGGATAACCTATGATTTTCTCATTATCCTTTATGCTGGTCTGGGGAACAGAGAGAGGATAAACGATATTTGGAAATCTCTGCAGTTGACCTCACATAGAATGACTAGTAGAAATTATTTGTGTGTTCTTTCTTCCTACCTTGTGCTTGGGCAGTTAAAGGAAGCTGGAGACGTTGTTGATGAGTGGAAGCAATCTAAGAACCCGAATTTCGACATCTTGGCATGCAATAGGCTCTTTGATGCATTTGTAAAAGCTGGGCTGATGGAGACAGCAGAAACTTTTCGTGGGCTATTGCTTCAGAAGAATTGTGAGCTTCATTAGTTTGTGTTTTGTCCATTTGGAGTAAGAAATTTGGAAATTGATACCTGCAGATCATTCTGTTTCCCCTTTTGTGATGATACTAAGTGGAGCTGGAATGTCCTACTTTTCTCTCAATGAGGTGTTTTTGTTCACCATTTGTTCCTCTCCCTTGTGTCACTATGTTTTGTTGGTCCAATCCACAGGACCAATTCCATGCGGTCTCGTTGTTTTTCTGTGCTATTGTTGAAAACTTTATAGTTGCGATGCACCAATATAGTCTTTTATAACCATAGGTCTGCAAATGGAAACAGGAAGCATGTGTTCTCACTTCATATAACTATTTATTTCTTTTTCTTCTATTTGTTTATTAGTTAGAGCCTATTATTCGGGCTTAGGAGGGCAAAAGTCCTGCATATTGGATACTGTCTTTCTTAAAATACCATGTCTTTATTCCCATCTGCTCTGCCACGTCATAAATCCTCCATATCAATTCCTTTGCCTAAATTGCTTTCACCAAAGCTTGAACTTGCGATCTCCAGACTAAAGGTCACAAGCCTTACAACTCATTGGAACATGTAGCTATTGCACTAATCATCCCTCTTCTTAGGCTTCACTTTACAGTCTGCCTTATAGATGCTGGTATTGAAGTACTTTCTTATTTTTCTACATTTGCAATCCTGGAAACTGTCGTGCAGTTTGTCGCTGAGATTTTGCAGGATGGCTCTGCAGCCTAAACATTTGTGCCCTTAATATGCAGATCTTTACATGGATGGAATCTCAGAGCACTTACCGATTAACAGGACTTGATCATGCCACAAGATTGGAACTGATTGCCAATGTCAATGGTATATCTAAGGCTGAGGAGTACTTTGAAACCATATCAAGGAGTTCTTTTATGAAGGCTGCATGTTTCCCGCTTCTCCATTGTTATGTAAAAGAAAGGGACTTGAATAAGGCCGAAGCCCTCATGTTAAGATTGCGGAACTTAGGGCTGGCAGTAGATACTCACCTGTACAATGAGATGATGAAGCTATACATGGCCACTAGTCAGTTTCATGAAGTAGTTGCAGTGATTCAGCATATGAAGCGCAGTAACGTACCTCGGAATGTTCTTTCATATAACCTATGGATGAATGCTTGTGCGGAGGCATCTGGTATTGCTTCAGTAGAGAAGGTGCTTGAAGAGATGATGAATGACAAGAATGTAGAGGTTGGCTGGAGCACATATTGCACCTTGGCCAACACTTACACAAAATCTGGTAGCTTGGAGAAGGCTTTTCCTGCCCTCAGACTGGCTGAAAAGAAATTATCAGTGAGTAAACGCCTTGGTTATATCTTTATCATGACTATATATGCTGCTTTAGGTGACAGAAATGGAATTGTAAGGCTTTGGGAGTTCAGTAAAAGAGTGCCAGGGCGAATCACTTGTGCGAACTATATGTGCATAATAAAAAGTCTGGTGAAGGTTGGTGATATTGGAGAGGCTGAGAGAGTGTTTGAGACATGGGAATCAGAAAGTAGGAAGTATGATATTCGGGTTTCTAATATCCTTCTAGGTGCTTACATGAGGAGTGGATTTGTTGATAAGGCCGAAGCTCTACACCACCGTACTCTGGAGAAAGGAGGCAGTCCAAACTACAAGACGTGGGAGATTTTGATGGAGGGATGGGTGAGAAATAGACAGATGGACAAAGCTGTGGAGGCAATGAAGAGAGGGTTCTCCATGCTAAAAGGTTGTGCTTGGAGACCTTCTGAGGAGATTTTGATGTCTATAGCCTTATATTTTGAGTCTCAGGGTAAAATTGAAGATGCTAAGAGATATGTAAAAGTTCTTCGCCAATTGCATCTCATGAATTTGCAATTGTACAAGTCATATCTCCGATTGCACGTAAATGCTGATATTGCTACTCCAAATATTTTGAAACAGATGGTAAGAGAGAAAATATACTTGGATGACGAGGCTTGGGTATTAGTTGAACGTGCTAGCAAGTTGGATAATATGGATGTCTTATGTTTATAGGCGCTCGCTTCTTTTGGAGTAGAAGGTTTTCGCTACTATTGAGGTGAGCTTGCTCAAGCACAAAGAGGGAACTGGAGAACTCAAAGTTTATCATATCAACACTTCCAAGCTGAGGTTCTTTTCTGATTTAGTGGAAATGGAAGCATGATTCACCTCCTTTACGCTCTCAGTTAGGTAGGATGGATTTTATCCTTCTCAAGGCATTATTGAGCATGATTTCTGGACAGAGATGTGCTGGTATTAGTTGGAGTATCAGCAGCATTTCAGTAGAGAACAACCAGATTGTTCTCTATCTGTTCTTCCTCACAGGAGAAAGCACTTGTGTAATAGCAAGGAGAAATGCAGTTTTATTGCTTGGTTGAGTAAAAGAAGCTAGTGAAAGACTCCTCAATCTGTACGATTTTCTGTGAATTATCATCCGACACATTTTCAACACGTATTACTCATAGTGCATACATAGTAGCCTGGAGGCAAACAGTATATGTGTAGATCTAAATGCGTCCAGTTCTTCTATGCAGATTATGTGGCAAGCACACTTTCCCGAATAGCCTCCATATGCATCATCACCTTATCTTGAGGAGGCATGCCGCATGGTCTCTTTCACTAGTTCTACATCGAGGATGTCATGAATCCACCTACTGATCGAAGGCAGGCTATCTTGGTCAACTATTTTCATGCCGACGATCTCCTCGATCATTCCTAGCCAAGAGGGGATCCAACCGACGTCAATATACACTAGGCCGATCATGTACCCTCTGAAGAACTTCCCTTCTGATATCCTTCCAGAGTCTTCAAGTTCTCCTGCAGCTCCAATTCTTCTCCTGTTTTTGACAACACATTAAAACTTCCATGGAGGCACTGCAAATCAAGAAAAAAAGGTTAGTAACTTTACCATCATGTAAAACTTATATTGGCCTTAGGTAGCCCAGAAGCGAGCTACGGCTTTGTCGTAAGGATCTGAAGGCATCATGGGGCTGCCATCCTTCCACGTCTCCTCAACATATTCAAGGATGACAACCGACTCTGCTATCGGTTTCCCTTCTATTGTTTTAGGAATAATTTGCTAAATTTTTTTAAACAATTAAGCTTTGATCCTGGGTTTAGAATCAATTTTATTTTTAAAGAATAAGAGTTTGACAATTAGTATACAAAGTATATGCTAAGTTATTTTATAATCGAGTTTTTGGGTTTATTTACATGTCCTGTAACCCACCTCCTTCATCGTCGGATTTAACCGGCGTTGAGGGTCTCTACGAAGTACTACCCCCTCTACAAGATTTATCTTGTGAGAACACGTAAAGGGATTAATACCTTTTAAGTCTGCTATACTCCAACCAAATGCCCGATGATGTGCATTTAAAACTTGTACAAGTTGCTCACCTTGGGTAGAGGTCAAAACCGAAGAGATAATGACTGGGTACGTGTTACCTGCTCCTAATAAAACATGCTTCAACCCTTAGGGCAGTGGCTTAAGCTCAGCCTCGAGGGGTGATATACTTGACGGAACCATTGTGTTGTCAGATGTAGATAGCTCCTCAAACCTTGGTTGATACTTGACCATAAGGCAATCTGCAATACCCACGTCATAATCGTTAGTAGGATCAAGATTATCAAAATAAGAATCAGAAGAATTTAGAGAGTAAGAAAACTCCTCTTCCACGAAGGAATCAATTCTGAATGTGTGCTCGCATCCATTATCGTCGTCTAGGTTCTTGCCATTGTTGAATATGTCGACTTCTAGCGTCATTACTCTGAATGTTAACTTCATCATACCGTTCCTGCAGTTTATTAAGGCATTTGCGGTGGCAAGGAATGGTCTACCTAAAATAATAGAAATTTTGGAAGTCGAAGTCACTAAAGCATGAGTGTCAAGAACTAGAAAGTTGACAGGATAACAAAATGTATCAATTTGGATGAGCATATCCTCTACTACCCCCCTTGGCACTTTTGAGGATATATTCGTCAATTGCAATACAACCAAAGGAGGCTTGATTTGACCCAAGCCAAGCTGTACATATACTGAATATGACATTAAATTCACGCTAGCACCTAAATCTAGTAAGGCATGCCCAACCTCACGTCCACCTATCATGCAAGATATAGTAGGGCATCATGGGTCTTTTATACTTAGGGGGAGTATTTTGCGTAAGCAAGGCACTAACTTGCTCAGTCAAGAATGCAGTTTTCTTAATATGGTGCCTTTTCTTAACTCTGATCAGGTCCATAAAATTTTCTTAAACGTAGGCAGTTGTTGAATAGTTTCTACGAGAGGGGGATTTACCTTGACCTGTTTGAGAGCCTGTATGATCTCACCAGTATGGTCGATGATTGGTGATGTTGACTTTAATGCTTCAGGAAAAGGCACTTTTGGTTTGAAGGCTGCTTCTGGGTGGTCGACCACCATTTCAACCGGTTCTTTCTTTTCTTCTGCGTCTTCCTCGCTTATTGATGTTGAGGGTACTTGCATGTTTTCCAATACCTTTCTGCTTCTAGTAGTGATGGCATGGACTTCCTTTATGTCTTTCTTACCTGAATTGGAATTTGCCCATGCATTGGTTGAAACGGTTGGGCTGGAAATTTCCCTCGTTCAATTGATATGTCGCTCAACACGCTGAAGACTTTCGATAGTTGACCATTCACCTCCTTTTTTTCCTCGAATACTTGCACAAATGTGGACTCAAACTTTTGATTAATTTTTGCTTGAGTTTCTATAAATAGTTGCAAAGAATCATGTAATGAAGGTTTAGGAGGATAAAAAGGAGTGTTATAAGAGGGGTTAGAAAATTGTCGAGGAGGCTGTTGTTGTTGCGCCTCGTTGAGTTCTTGTGGTGCGTTGGGTTTCCAAGTGAAGTTTGGATGGTCTCGCCATCCGGGGTTGTATGTGTTGGAGTAGGGGTTGTATGATTTGTTGAAAGCACCAAGTGCTCCACACTGCTCTTCTTGCGACCCTCGTTGTTCCCCATAACTCTGACATTCACCCATATAGTGGTCTAGCGCTCCCCATATAGCGCATGATCTTCGGGGCTCGACACTTGTGGTGGTTTGTGTCGCCATCACATCGCTCATTTTCAATAGTTTCATCAAGCTATCTAATCTCGCCCTTATAAACTCCCCTGGTCCTTGTGGTGCTATCGGTAGGCGATGGCCCTGCACAGTTTATAGCCTTTTCCACAAGTCTATCTAGGAATTCTAGAGCCTCATTGGGATCCTTCTGCATGAAATTTCCTCCACGCATAGACTCGATGAATTGACGGTCAGTAGGGTTAATGCCGTTATAAAAATGAGTCCATGATGAGGGCAAGCAGTTAATATTTTGAGTCCATGATGAGGGCAAGCAGTTAATATTTCTTTAAAACGTTCCCATGCCTGACACAGGGTCTCATGACCCTTCTGTGCAAATGTGACGATTTCTCGCCTCGATGCATTGGTCTTGTGGATGGGGAAATATTTGTTTAGGAAGATTTGGGTCATTTGATCCCATGACCTAATCGTTCCTGGTTGCAAAGAGTAGAGCCAACTCTTAGCTCTGTCTTTTAAAAAAAAGGGGAAAAACACAATCTAACAATATCTAGGGCAGCAGGTGCATGATGAAAAGTGGCCACTACCTCTTCAAATTCCCTAATATTCACATATGGCAGTTCATTTTCTAAGCCATGGAAAGTAGGGAGCAGTTGAATCATGTCAGGCTTAAAATCTTGATGTGGTGCATTAGGAGGGATCACAATATACGAAAAGTGTAGGCAATCGGGTAGGATAGAGGTAGTCGTTAAGACTCCTCGTGGGTTGGTCTGCATGCTGACTCATAGCTAATGATTTATGTGATGAAACGGAATCGGTGTCAGATGAAGTAAAGTTAGGATTAGGGTCAAGAGGTATATCAGAGAGATCGTCAAAGATAACTGCTTGGTCATGAACAAATTCCGGTCGAGTCACAAGTCTACCAGTCTTGTCTCTATACCAAGGTATGCAACTGTAAAAATCTCTGTTTGGTTTAAAATGTAATTAAGAATAGAAGAAAATAAGGGCAAATATACATAAATCAAACTAAACACAAAAAGAAATAACAAGAGCAAAAAGTAAGGAATAGAGTTATCTAATCTTTATGTTATTATAGAAAGCAAACCTTGCTTTCTTATGCTTTTTCTTGGCTGAAACCTCTCCAGCAACGGCGCCAAAGTTTAGTTACGCAAAAAACGTGCACACAGCAACGGCGATCGCGGCAGTGCAATAAAAACAATCGGTCCACAGGGAGGTA
Source organism: Narthecium ossifragum (assembly GCA_963920575.1). Classification (NCBI taxonomy): domain Eukaryota; kingdom Viridiplantae; phylum Streptophyta; class Magnoliopsida; order Dioscoreales; family Nartheciaceae; genus Narthecium; species Narthecium ossifragum. Next base: position 18,639,271 of record OY986971.1, on the reverse strand, counting down.
GAAAAGCAAGAGGAAAACACAAGCATACAAGTTAGCTATCTAGGGGTTACCAAGATTAGAATAACAGAAAAAACATGTAACAAGATATGGTTGGTTTGTTGATCAAATTCAGAGGGTAAACAAGGGTTGAAAGGAGGCGAGGCCTTGGGCATTTTCCTTAGCCAGTATCCTTGTATAACACAATCAAGGGATTCACATCCCAATCCCTTGATCGGAAGGTATAGAAATATAGATCATGCAGTCACAAGGTAATGATCTAAAAGAATCTATCCTCAACAGTTAAGAATGAAACCTTGCTTACAAGAGTCTAAGACGACGATGTTTCAACTGACATGGTGGACACATCGCAGCAAAGGGGATCAAGAAGCAAGTGATCTATTCATACATCCATTCTAAATCGACGAAATATCAGCTGTCACGGCGGACAAAACGTAGTAAAGAAGTGGACATAGCATATAAATCATTATCTAAACATGGATTAAATAACCATCCCCACATAGGAAGAGCATGATTGAACCTATATGTGGACTAATCAGGTAAAACATGCATCGAAAGCTTATAAGAGTAGATAGGAATGAAACAAAATCAATCATCTATTCAATAAAAGGAATTTCATACAAAGATAAGGGATGAGAAAAAAAACCAGGAATAGAGGAGGATCAACATATAGCTCAGCAGAGGACTACTCACATTTGTCCATCTTCTCTCTATCTCTCTCTCCTATGCCTGTGATATACCTCAATGAATTGATACCATAAACCTTACCCCTAGGGGTGTATTTATAGGCAAAGTTTTATTATCCACTCAGGGGTAAAAGGGTAATTTGAGTGGGTGGTGAAAGGATATTATCCACTGACTAGGCATCTTATCCACTCAGGGGTAAATGGGTAATTTTGAGTTGTCAAAGGATCTTATCCCTTGAAAGTTCTAGAAAGTTTTAAAATTTTAAGGGTCTCCGGTCGATGCGTCCGGTGCCGACATGCTTCTCCGGTCGATGGTCCATCCTGTCGGGTGATCTGACCAGAGCGGTAGTTTCAGCTATTTCTTTGACTCTTTATTCTGTAAATCCATAAAGACTTCAAAAACATGTTAAACACACCATTTCAACCCCATTTCAATTGCTAAGGGTATAAAACACCGATTATAACAAATCATACATATTAAATAGGATTTAACAATGTTTTATCCACAAATCGGGTATCGAAAACAAGCAATTGGATGCAATCCTCCGCACCTCTACTCCTCCTGTTCTCCATTTCTCCAGTTACTGCCAACACACTGTAGATAGTATTTTGTTATAATTACTAGATGGTTAACTATTTCATTCACCATTTCCTTGGCTTCCATGTTGTTTTCGCGCCCTTAAGTTGATCACCATTCAAGCATCGAGACCAAATCGAGATCCCCGGGGTCACTCTTAATTCTTAGTTCGACTTGTCGTCTTAGTTTCGTGTTGTGCCATCTCTCCCGGGAGCTCCTCAAGTTGCCCGTTGAGTCTTTCGGTGCTGAGCTGTCTCGAGGTTAATTTTGGGACAGACCATGTCAGTGTGTTAGGACATGTCCCTCTACTCCTAGGTCGACCGGCTGGGTCGGGCCCGTGGCTCGTTTGTTTGTTTCGCGTCGAGCACGCGATCCGGTGGGTCGCATTTTTTCTTGGACCGTAAGGGCAATTTGGTAAATTACGCCTTGTCGGTTTGTTTCACACCCGCGTGTGCACACACTGACCATGTTTGTGGTAGTGTTTGATTAGAATGGTTAAGTGGACCCGGGATCGAAAGATCCGGGCTTGGGCTTTTGTTTTAGCCCAAGTCTAGCTTTCTGCACCTAAAGGATCGATCCTTCCTTACTGAAGGATCGATCATTTAGTGATGATCGATCTTCCCTTGTGGAAGGATCGATCATTGATGCAGAGGGCTGAGATCGTCATGAAGGATCGATCCTTCCGGAGGGAAAGATCGATCATTCATAAGTCGATTTGTTTGTCTGTAAAACGGACGTAACCTTCTTCCTTGAATCCCTTTTGAAATCCGCCGTTCTTGAGCTCAGATTCGGCTGGATTTTGAAGAGGTTGAGGACGATCCAAGGCCTTGCAGCTGGGTTTGAAGCTGCTCTTTGCTAGGTAGGGATCCTACCTACTTTGTTTTCCGGTTTTTGAGAGTTTGTGAGTTTCCTTGTGTTCTTTAGCTTAAATCCGTCGATTTGCATGTTGGTTTTGAATGCAAGTATCGGTTTTGAACTCGTGGTCCTTCGTACTACTAGATCCTAAGGTTTTGTGGGATTTGGTAGAGTTTTCCGACGGTATTTTTCGCCGGAGGTTCACCAGAGAACCCAACAAGATCGATCATTCGTAGTGAATGATCGATCCTTCTTGTTGGTCATGCTGAGCCCGAGCATGATCGATCATCTGGTGAAGATGATCGATCTTTGCTCTAGGGTAGCACGGGATGCCTTCTGTCGCGAGGATGATCGATCGATCTCCCTTGGCGCGACAAGGAAGATGCCCTCTGTCGCGAGGATGATCGATCTTCCTGGGAGAAAGGATCGATCTTCTGTGGCGCGACGAGGAAGATACTCTCTGTCGTTTGGGAAGATCGATATTTCCTTAGGAAAAGATCGATCCTTTGGTGGCAGAGAGGAGTTTTCCATTGGTTTTGCCCGCGGGGCTTTGCCTGTAGTTCTTCTTTACTGCTTTATGAATTTTTATATACCTTTAAGCATGTTAACCCCATATTAGGGGTAGTGGTGAACCAGGAGAGTGATGACTCCTGGGGTGTTTAGAATAAGTAGACGAGTGGCCCTACTGCTTTCCATAGCCTTGCATGCCGGCGTGCACCAAGGGTCTTTATCTGTGTGGTTTGCCTTCTGTTGTTTGCGGGGCTGCTTCTCGGTGCAGGTTGCTGGTGAGCTAGCTGACAGTTGATGGTGTACCACTGCAGCGGTTCCAGACCTTAAATATATATTCACCACCCTGGGCCGGCAGTGTGTCGAGCCCGAACCTTGTTCATGTTATCATCGCATTTTGTTGCATTCTTAACTGTTATTTATGCGTGTCTTCATAGCATGCATCTTGTTGTGCATTAGTTGCATAAGGTTAGAGCGTGGGTGATCTGTAGGTCGCCGTCCCGAGGCTTGGAAGCTCAGACTTAGCCCTAGGACCGAGGTAGGGTAGCTTGGTCCTGGTTTGAATTGTAGTGTACAGTCGATTTCGATGATAGGCCTAGATGACTGGTACACCTGTTGATTGATGATGTTTTAGAGGTCGTGTCAGCTTCGAGCCAGGTGTTGAGGGTACAACCGGTGTCGGTTCTTGTTCCTTGGGGGTTCTGGAGGTTAGTCCGGCCCAGGCAGTGTTTGTTCCTGCCCGCGGTGGTGACAGTATAGGCCCAGTCCATTTTGGGTGACCATAGCTGGAACCCCGCAGCAGTGGCGACCAGTGTGGGCCCACTCCATTTTGGGTGACCGTACCTGGAACCCTGCGACACTAGTTGTATCCAGGATGGGCCCAGTCCGTTGGGGTGACCATGGTTGGATATGCCTAGGGACACCTGTTCAACAATAAAATCGAGATCTCGCGGGAACGAGATTTGTTAATTTTATTGTGATCAAAAGTTTGAATTACATGGTGGGATTTGTAGGAACAACACTCCTAAGTTTCCAATGTCATCACAAGCTGCATATCCTCTTTTCCTTGGGAACTGCATACCGATGATTAAATTGACAACCCGTCAATTACAAACCAAAAGGGAAAATCTCTGATTAAGGATTCGGGCCTTAAAGTCCCGCTACATCCAAAAAAAAAAAAGAAGAGGAAAAAGAAAGGAAATAGAAGGATCATGGGTGAAGGCTTAGGCCTTCGACCCGCACCTTCATTGCCGGTGAAGAACCCTTGAATCTCCTGCTTTGAACTTTTGGATTGATGACACGATCTTCAAGGAAATAAGTTTCCTTCTTCTATCTCTTGGCATCTTCTCTATGGCTTTTGAGTTCTAGAACTCAGTTGCAGCAGTATCCCCTTCTTTCAGAAGAATGAGGGGTCTCTTTCCAACAGCCTTTGTCTCCAGCAACCTCTAGGTGTCTTCGGATCTGTGTGTTCACCCCTCATGTGTTAACCCTTTGCGTTCACCCCCCTCCCCCTCTATTTATAGGTATTAGGAGATGTTCAGGCGGGATTTCCAAAATTTGAAAAGTTGTTGACGTGAGAAGCATACGGATGAGAGATTGAGAATTTGGGATGAAATCATATCTTCTCATTTATTTCATTAGTTTTTTTAATACTTGGAAGGGCCGTGATACTATGCTGACGCCAGCTGGGTCGGCATTTTGCCGACTCCACGTGGCGCACAGCGATTGGCCAGGGTGCGGCCCTACCAACTCACCGACGCCGCCTCCATGCCCGCCTCTCCCCCGTCGTCTCCCTCGTGCACTGCTGGGTGCCGGAACCCCCAAACCAGACCCAGGTCGACGCCACGTTGCGCCGGGTCGACCCTACCGCGGACTCGCTCGGCCCCGTCGAGTTTCGATCCTTCGCATCGGAGATGTTCAAGGATGTCGTCCTCGGTGGCGCATGGAAGCTGTTGATCCAGCGGATCCCCATCGGAGTCGCCAGGATCGCTGGGTTGGAGCCATGACGAGGTCGAGGGTGGGCTTGGTCGGGAAGGCGATGGTGTGTTCGCACTTGGGCGTCCCGAGCATGCGCTGCGCGAGCACCAGCACGGCGAGGATGACGTCGAGCACCACCGCCTGCATCGCGTTGTAGCGGATGTATCTCGACATGGAAGGGTTGCGCACCATGAAGATGTAGATGGCGAAAAAGGCGAAGAAGGCGAAGAAAGCGGCGTAGAGCACGGAGTGATAGGTGGCGGCGAAGGGGAGGATGGGGCTCATGGCGGTGGCGACGGGTGGGAGGTGGGCGTAGAGGAAGTGGCCGTAGTGGAGGGCGTTGAGGAAGGGGAGGGCGTAGGAGGCGGCGGACAAGAGGCCCTCTGTCGCTGGCACAGTGTTGCCGTCGCGGCGCGACATGGCGATGGTGGTGATGGAACGGTGAGGAGTGAAGCGGAGGAGTGAGACGGTCGCCATCGCCATAGCGTCTCGACGACGACGTCGTGCCAGCGATGGAGGGCCGCGACGGTGGCATAGCAGTGCCTCCTCCACCTCCCCTTCCCCTACATCTCCTCCCTCCGATCCGTTTCCCCCCGTGTGGAACCGCGCCCTCTCCTCTCCGGCCTTCATCCACTCCAAGTCTGTCGTCTCCCTCCCGTGCCTCTTCGTCTTCGCCTTCCACCGCGCCACCCTCCGCCTCCACTGGTTCGCCTTCGACCCCCGCTCCCGCCTTTGGTCTCCCCTCCCACCCATGCCTCCTCTCCGGCTTGGTTAAAAAACCAGGACGACGGTGGTCTTGTGGCAGAAGAAGCAGAGGAAGGGGGAGAGGGGGAGCCCGCAGACGCCAGCGCTGGCGAGGAGGGATCCGTCGCTGGCGAGGAGGGATCCATCGCTGGCGGGAGAAAGAGACAAAGAGAGAGAGGGGGAGAGAGAGAAAGAGCCTCGATCGGGGAGGTTGGAGGAAGGATCCGTCGCCGAATCCGTCAACGCTGGCGAGGAGGGATCCGTCCCCGGTGGGAGAAAGAGAGAGAGAAAGTGAGAGAGAAAGAGAGGGGGGGGGGGGGAGGGAGAGAGCCTCGACCGGGGAGGTGGGAGGAAGGTGAGGTGCGCCGGTCGATTGGCGACTATGCGACGGTCGACCGGCGGCTTATGGCACGCCCGCCTCCACCCGCGCGCATGTTTCTATGTCAATGCCACGTCGGGTCGGCGAGTTGCCAACCCACGTGGCGTTAGCATAGAAACATTTCCCTACTTGGAAAACACGTGTGCGTGGGAGGGCTGAGAGGAGATGAGAGGTTTGTTGGGAGGCATGGTATGTTGCTCCCTCGGAACTTTCGTCTTAAGCTACACCCTACTCCAAATATATGATGCTACATCACATTTTATAATGTGGATGGCGTAGGTATGGACATGGACATTTTTGTTTAAATTGGTTTCTGAACATACGATGCAGTTAATATTTGGGTGGTTAAAGACGATAGGATTTAAATGGTTTAGATTTAAGAATGGGATCTATTTGAATTCAAATTTGAACTTGATTTTGAATTTGAATTTCAAATTTCACATATTTGTTCAAATTTTATATATTTGTTTAAATTTCAAATATTTGAACATGTTGTAATTTACCTTAACGCACTTAGATAAGGGGTAAGTCTAAATCCCCAAAATACCCCTGTTATAGATCATTTGTCTTTTGACCAAAATGCCCCTAGAACGGGTAAGAATGCTCACATATATTTTGAGCCATTGTACCCTAGAGGTTTAAAATGACCAAAATACCCTCGACCCCTGTAGCTTGTATAGGATGCACTCAAAGCTTTAAGAAGGCTGATATGAGGGTGAAATTACCAAAATACCCTTTCGGTACTTTGGTTGGTGTAGAGTCCATATATGTTTTGGACAAGAATGCCTTTAAAATAAATGATACTTTAAAGGGTGGAAACAATATTTGTCATGTATGTTTGTGACAAATGTGCATTTGGAGCAAATGACCAAAATACCCCTGAGGTTAAATGACCAAAGATGCTCTTTTTATATGTCCCTGGTTTACGTAGGATTACTTCAAAACCACTAAGGACTAATTTAGAATGTTCTAGGTGGGTCAAGCCTATATTTGGCTAGAATGACCAAAATACCCCCCTCGAAGGCAAATTTTACCGAAATACCATTTATGCTTCCGGTTCGTATAAGATGTTATAAAACCATACATGGGTATTTCTCACATATTGTAGGGATCTTAAACACATATTTTGATCAAAATTCCTAAAATACCCCTTGACGGGTAAAATTACCAAAACGCCCCTGAGTCCTTCTAACTTATACGATGTTATCCAGATCATGTAAAAGGCACGATGGGTTATAAGAGAGTCTAAGCATATATTTTGCTTAAATCCCCAAAATACCCTTGATGTGGTAAAATTACCAAAACGCTCTTCACGCTCATGGCTTATGTCCAATACTTTCCAAACCACGAAGGATCACATATAGAGCAGTGTATGTTTGCTCTCTGTGTGTTTGAACTTATATGTCTGATAATGTGCCTTCGATGAATGTCTGAGGCAAGTAGGGGTAATTTCGTAAATACCCTTAAATTTGACCTTAGTCAAAATTGGTGTCTACAGATGCCCCCTTGAGCCCTGCGTAAGAAACTTTTGTGATTTGAACGCGCAGGGCTCGAAAACTTTTGATTATTCAAGGGTTAACCAAGAGGCTCTCCCGAATGCAAGATAGCGTACCGTGGGAAGAAATCTCTTTGTTTTGAATAGTTTAGGATAACAATTCTTTCGGATTTAAGCCCGAAATAATATAATTGATTTTTTGGTTGTTGCGCATAATTTTATCGTAAGAATGAGCAAGCCATGATATGCATGTTATGGTGGCACATGGATTAGGATTGCATTAGGAGTCCAAACAACATTTTCAGATATGAAGATATGTGACCCTAATTAGAATAGGATTGTTTTGTATTTATCCTATTCCAATTCCAGGATGCCTTTCCGGCTGAGTACAAATTGGACTAAAATCTCCATAAAATATTCTTTTAATCAAAGTAACCAAAAGTAGGAGTCAAGTATATCATATAAACCCCTTCCAATGGACCGTATATACATCTCCAAATTCTGCCGAGTTATCTCTATTTTTTTTTTTTAGATAACTCTTGTTAGATTTGAATTTAAGCCAATCCTTATCCCATAAAATTCCGAAAAATCCTACTCAAAATCAGATTTCCATCCTATGCCTATATATAGGATGTATATAGTATAATAATTTTTTATACTATTAACCACGGAGTTTAAGAGACTCGGACGCCAAGGAATTTTGACCAAGGAGAAAATGTCATCCGTACGTGGGGAGGATGACATCTCTGAGCCCAGGTTTCTTTCATGATCCCGTCTTTTCATCTGATCAAAATTTCAGGCTTTTTTTTTTGTCTCTTTTCTTCTAGACACGTCGCTGGATTGCTGCGGTGGCACTGCAAATTTGCAGTAGTTGCGGGTAAAGACGGCGTCTGTCTTTGAAGATGGGATAACCTCTTAGGATGGGATGTTGGGGATGGCTGATGGCGAGAGGCAACTTGTTGCTTCAGGCCTTGCAGGAGTAACTTGTTACTCCGAGATTTTGCCGACGAGAAGCAACTTGTTGCTTTGAGCCTTGCTGACGAGGAGCAACTTATTGCTCTGAGATTTTGCCGACGAGAAGCAACTTGTTGCTTTGGGCCTTGCCGACGAGGAGTAACTTATTGCTCCCAGTTTTTTTTTCGACGAGGAGCAACTTGTTACTCTGAGATTTTGCCGGTGAGAAGCAACTTGTTGCTTTGGGCATTGCCGACTAGGAGTATCTTATTGCTCCCAGTTTTTTCGACGAGGAGCAACTTGTTGCTCTGAGATTTTGCCGGCGAGAAGCAACTTGTTGCTTTGGGCTTTGCCGATGAGTAACTTATTGCTTCTAGTTTTTTCGACGAGGATCAACTTGTTGCTCTTAGATTTTGCCGGCAAGAAGCAACTTGTTGCTTCAGGCTTGCACAAAGCAGCATGGAATAGAACTCTGTCGGGCCGAGATGGAACCCGCAGCCTGGCTCCAGTGCGTCTGGGTCGCTAGACCGGGGGATGCTTCTTTTGTTGGCAGCGAGATGGGAAAGAGATGAGCCTGGCACAAGAAATGCAATGGGGAGCTCTTCCAGTGAGGAGAAGGAAGAATCCGGCGAGGTGGAACCCACAGCGTGGCTTGTCGACGAGGCATGAAGGACACCAGAGCTCTTGGGGCTCGGTGTGGATGTAGCTTCACTGGAGTGGAGAAGCAAGGGTGTCGCCCGAGTTGGAGCTCGGTGTGGACCTCGATGGAGAGGATGAAGCCGTCGAGTGGCGGCATCAGACCGGCGAAGACGGGCGCTGGCGCTTGGCGTCGCTCGATGTCGGGACCAGAAGCTTGGTGACGATCTCGACGGAGGTCACGGAGGAGCTCGACGTCGAGGCGAAGGAACCCCCGTGTCGGGGTGCGAGCTTGGTCGGCGGGTGTAGAGAGAGCAAATTTGGTGAATGGGGCCTAAGGCCGACAGAGATGGGGGAGCTCGTCATCGGGCTTGGTACGACGGTGACTCCGGCGAAATGAGGCGTCGGGCTTCATGTCCGGCATGCCGAGAGAGAGGAGACGAGAGGGATAGTGAGAGGATGAGAAGGGATGGGAGGGAAGAGAGAGCTGGCGTTGGAGATGGGGGAGCTCGTCATCGGGCTTGGCACGACGGTGTCTCCGGCAAGGTGAGGCGTCGGAGCTTGGTACCCGGCACGCCGAGAGAGAAGAAAACGAGAGAAAAAGAGGGGGGAGTGAGAAGATGAGAAGGGAGAGGAAAAAGGAGGGAGTTGGTGGCGGCTTAGGAGAGGGCCCTAGGGTTTCTCTCAAGTCGCCCCTTTTATATAATTTTTTTTTATTTCTGATATATATTTTTTTAGCTGCTTTATTTGACCTTTTTTTTCAACAGGATTCCCGTGGATGATGTCGGAGCTCCGATTATATCTGGCATTCCTGGACTGGCTTACTCTGATTCCCCGCTTCATTCTCATATTACCGAGCTCGCGTACTTGGATCCTTATCTAGCGAGATTGGGTAGAAGTGAGCGTAATACCAAGTCGTACCAAACTCAAGAAGGAAGGATCACTCTTAAAGGAGATTTGAAGTTCATGCCTTACGGCAAGCTTGATGGGGCCTTTCTTCTTCCTTCATCAAACGATTCTTCCCCAATGCATGTTTCATGTCTTGGGGAACGGATGTTTTGAGAGGGACTTGACTAGGAGGGGCACTTCCATTGTTCCTACGACTTGGTGCCAGGTTACGCTGAGTGGGGGTGGTCAGTTTTGGAATATGGGTTTCGTAATTTCAAAGATGCCGACATCGAGGGGGCTATATATTGTTCTTTGGGCTATTATGCCATTGATGAACAGTTTTTTCGAGGCTTGATGGAAAGATGGAGCTCAAAGACCAACACTTTCTTATTTCACCATGGGAAATATACTATCACTTTATTGGATATTTTCCACCTCACGAGGCTTCCTATTTCTGGGGATTCATATGATGAATATTTACCAGATGATAAGCACGTGTTCAGTGGCCCTACCACCCGACGTGTAGAGTATCCTCTTTATCTCCTTCCTCCTATCGTCTTTTGAAGGCTTGGAGAGAGTTAGGTGGGGGTAAAGCTACTATCTCCTTTGAGGCTTGGACCGCTTATTTTTATAAAGGTCCTCTCAAACATTGTTTTGCTGGTCCTTCTCGACAGATATGGCAGGAATTTGAGGATTTCGATCCTCGTAGGGAATTTGGGAGATTTGAGCGAGATGTTTACAACGCGGCTTTTCTCGCCATATGGTTGTATCGCTTTGTTGTTCCAAACGAGGACTTTGGCATTTGTCCTGGGGTGTTTGTGACGGCATCATGGATGGTCACAGGGCGCTCTTTCTCTTTGGCTCCTGTAGCTTTATGTTCTTTCTATCGAGGCATGAGACGTATGTGCGAACACCCTGCTGGACCTGGATTTGCCGATATGAGTTAGGCAATCCATATCCTAGTAGGTTGGGTACACCGTCATTTCAAAGGTGTTTTTTGTAAAGAACCCGTGGTAATGTGGAAGCTGCCTAAGTTTGTCGGGGCTTTGCCTGCTCTTGGTGATTCGATGTTCTATCCTCCTGTCAGGTTTTCAGCAGAAGAGGCGAGAGACAGACTGGACATGAAGGAGGAGTTTGTTACTCGGTCATTCGCACTTTTTCATAAGCATGAGCATAATTTTTAGCACACAACAGGCGCTCCAAGAATAAAACCTGAAGCTATTCATTTTTTTCATTGCCATTCGTCGTGGTGTGCTTTCTTGGAGGTCGGTTTGCCAGGAGTCAGTTATGTATGCAGAGCCTTACAACCCTCAGAGGGTCGCACGCCAGTTTGGTTTTGACCAGGATAGTCCTGCTATTGGACTTTCTTATCCTTTAGAGGAGAGTCGTGTTGGGCTTTTCTATTGTCATCAGGAGTATCTTTTGAGGCCAAGTGATGGAGAAGAGTTTCTGTATATTTCGAGCACTAGACGAGCCAGCACCACCCTTTCTTGGGCCAAGTGGTGGGTGGGCAACACATATGATTTCTTTACCACCATTGTTCCTGCATTACGCCATGGGATGTCCACAGGGAAAACCTCATCGGAGGTGAGGGAATGGATCATGCAAAAATCTTCTCCCCCTGGACGAGACTGTTGGGAATCCATATGCGAGCCGTCTCTTGGAGAAAAGAATGTCAGGGCTATTGAGCTCAAAAAATATGATCTTTTTAGGGCGGAACACTATTGGAGGATCCTAAAAGAAGAATGGGATTTCTTTGACGCAGATGAAAAGTTGTCAAAGAAGGATCCGGTGACTCGAAGGCTTTACGTCCAAATGGTATGGCTCGCCTCTCTCTCTCTTTTTTTTGTCTTCTTCTTTTTTTTTCCTTTAACATGTTATTTTGCCTTGACAAGCTAAAGGTAATATAACAAAGAAGCAGGGGCTTCAAGATACTAAACCTCCAGAGAGCATACCTTGGGCTTCCAAGAGGCAGAGGATTGTGACTCCTAAGATTGTAGAGACTTGCAGCCTTGCTGATGAAATTAACACAGGTGCCTTGGATGACCTTCTATTTGATAATCGTGCACCTCCACTTTCCGAAGAAGAAATAATAGGCGCCCTTGAGGATATTTTTCCTGATCTCGTAGGGATGCCAGAGTCGCAGCTGTCTGTTGATGTAGGGGTTGTGATCACAACTACCCCAGTAGCTGCAGAACAGGTTATTGACGGCGCGAGCCCTCGTGAGGTTGTTCAGTTAGTAGCTGTTGCCCCCACTATTGATTTGGATTCATGTCATTCATCTTTGATCCGTATTTCGATGGAGTCAGAGAGGAGGATGTTGGAGGCTTTTCTCCCTATACTGAGGACATGTCTTGACTCGGATGGCTTGGATGAGCATATCAGAGAGTTACTCAAGTTCTTGCCTAGGCAAGACTTCGGCTCGGTCTCATTGAGCCAGACTTTACAACTGCTTTTGCCTCAGGCTTCTTTTTACCATTCAGAGTCTCTCAAGGAGGTTGAGGCGTCTCGTCAATATGAGAGAACTATTTATGTTGTTTCTGATCAGCTAGAAGTAACTGAATTCCAGAAAGCTGAGGTGTCCAAGAACCGGCAGAGTCTTCTCCAAAAGTTAAAAGGAGGAAGAGGCTGAGGTTGCTGCACTTAACGCGAGTTTGCAAGAGAAGGAGCAGCTGTTAGAGACCCTCAGAGAGAAGGTTACATCTTTGGAGGCCGACGAGTTAGCATATTCGTCTAGACTTGTGGAGCTGCAGCGAAGACACGACGATGTCGCTGATTCTTTGCTTACCCTTCAGGAGACTAGCAGGGTTAACAGCCTTCATACCAAGCTAGCTGATACTTTTGGGACTTTAGAGAGATGGGGTCATTAGGATCTCTTTTTTTTCATTAGAATGTCTTTGTTTTTTTTAGCATTTGTTCAACTCATATTCATATAGCATGAACCTCCTCCTTTTTACTTACAGACTGTTAGAGATTTATATTTGGTGAATACAAATCCCACTTTTTTTATTTTTTTGTTTTTGTGTGTGTGTGTGTTTTTTTTATTCAAACAATTAATCAACCAAGTATGTTAGACATGTCATTTGGTATATATGTGCTTGTTGCTACTATGACATGAGTTTGCTTCACAAATGAGGAACTTGAAGCTATTTTATTTGATTTTGGCATATTGTTGAGCATTTGACTCAATTTGACATGGCATATATGAATCCAACTTGGCTTTGCTTGTAGTTTAAGCTTATAAAGCTTGGAGCGTACCTATGCAAAATATTTTACTTGTGCTATCAGTTTAGGCTCTTGAAGCTTGGAGCATACATGTGCAAAATATTCTACTTGTGCTATCAGTTTAAGCTCTTGAAGCTTGGAGCATGATATGTTCAAATTTGTGTTTTGCTGATAGTTTATACTCGTATGGCTTGGAATATGATTGCTTGTAGTTTAGGCTCGTAAAGCTTGGAGCATGATATGTTCAAATTTGTGTTTTGTCGATAGTTTATACTCGTATGGCTTGGAGTGTCGTTACTTACAATTTAGGCTCGTGAAGTTTGGAGCATGATATGTTCAAATTTGTGTTTTGCCGACAGTTTATACTCGTATGGCTTAGAGTATGATTGTTTGCAGTTTAGGCTCGTGAAGCTTGGAGCATTCTCACTTTCAGTTTAAGCTCATGAGGCTTGGGTCTTACATGTGCAAAATATTTTACTTGTGCTATCAGTTTAGGCTCTTGAACCTTGGAGAATATTACATTTAAGAATAATAGCGCTTCAAGAATTTTCCGTTCACAGGTGGTGGGGTATATTCACCATCTGGCGAAGCAATCTTGTAAGCACCACTCGTGTAGACCTCTTGGACTACAAAAGGTCCTTCCCACTTGGGCTCAAATTTTCATTGAACCCTCCTTGTAACAATCATAGGACGGATTACCGCAAGGACGAGGTCTCCGACTTTGAACGAGCGACGCTTCACTTTCTTGTCAAAGGCCCTGGATATTCTTGCTTGATAGATTTCCAACCTCTGTTGGGCCTCCAGACGTCTTTCTTCCAAGCTGTCGAGCTCTTGAAGCCTCAACTTAGCCGCTTGGTCTTCTGTAAGGCTATCTTGCAAAGCTACCATGAGAGAAGGAATTTATACTTCGAGGGGAAGAACTGCTTCACCTCCGAAGATTAGGGAGTAAGGGGTTGCCCCCGTCGGAGTTCTTACTGTGGTGCGATACGCCCACAAGTTTTCCATGAGCTTCTCATGCCACTTCCTCTTATTTTTGTGAACTGCTTTCTTCATAAGTTTGCAAAGAACTTTATTGAACGCCTTTGCTTGTCCATTAGCGGCGGCGTTATATGCTGAAGAAAAGTGATGCTTGATTTTGAACTTGGCACAAAGATTTTGTACATTTCTATTTTTGAATGGCGTGCCATTATCCAAAATAAGCCGAGCAGGAACTCCAAATCGATATATGATTTGTGTCCTGATGAAATGCGCAATGGCTTCACTCTTCACATTTTTCAAAGGGATAGCTTCTGCCCATTTGGAGAAGTAATCTGTTGCCGCCAAGATGAAGCAGTGTCCTCTTGATGAAAGAGGATGAATAGGGCCTACTATATCTAATCCCCATGCCTCAGAAGGCCAGGAGATACTTGTGGGATGAAGGGGTTCCGGGGGCATATGTATGAAATCCGCATGAATCTGACAGAAATGACATCTTTTGGCATAGTCGATGAAATCCCGTACAATAGAAGGCCAATAATATCCTAAATGCTTCAGTTGATGATACAACTTAGGACCAGTTTGATGCCCTCCATATACACCTGAATGGACTTCTTCAAGAGCCGATGTTGATTCCTGATTGGAGAGACATCGTAGTAGGAGGCCATCGAAGGATCTTCGGTATATGGTGTTGTTAATGCATGTGTAGCTAGTTGCTCTCCTTCTTAATTTATGTCTTTCTTGGGCATCAACAGGAAGTATTCCCGACATGAAGTAATCCAGGAAAGGGGCTCTCCAGTCCTCTATTTGGACTTCACATATGGAGATAGTGTTGGTAAGTACTGATAAGCACTTGTTTGGAATTTCTTCGAGGAGAGGGGGTAGGACCCGCCTTTCTTCAACCCTGATTTCTAATTTCTCTGTAGGTGAGAGAGCCATAGTAGCAGCAAGACTGGCCAAGGCATCTACCTTTTGGTTTCGTGATCGCAGAACATGCTGGATCTTCAGCTCCTTGAAAGAGCTAATGAGTCTTTTGGCTTTTTTATAGTATGAAACTAATTCTTCCTTTTTGACAGCATACGTGCCGAGAAGTTGATTCACAATGAGCTATTAATCTCCATATGTAGTAAGTGGATCCATTCCCATTTCTGAGGCTATCTCTAGGCCGATAATGAGGGCTTCATATTCGACCATATTGTTGGAGAAAGCGGACGTTAATGTGAAGGAGTAAGGAATGAGAGCTTGGTCCAGCGTAACAAAAATTAATCCTGCCCCCGATCCTGAGCGTCTACACGCCCCGTCGAAGTACATCTCCCAAGAGGGTTGAATGTCGGTCATGAAGAATTCTTCATCTGGAAGGTCATCTTTTAAGACCTCATTATCTGGGATTGGATGGGCGGCGAGGAAGTCAGCCAAAGCTTGTCCCTTGACTGTCTTCTACGGAACATATGTTATATCGTAGTGGGATAATAACATAGCCCATTTTGCCAGTCGCCCAAATAAGGTCAATTTCTTTAATATATACCGTTAAGGATCCGCTTTAGAAATGAGTTGGACAAAGTGCTCCAATAGATAATGGCGGAGCTTTGGGGTGGCAAACACCAAGGAGAGGCAAACCCTTTCCATCTCTGAGTAGTTATGCTCAGGTCCGACCAGAGTCTGACTTAGGTAATAAAGAGCTCTTTCTTTACCTTCGTCGTCTTGTTGTGTTAGCAAAGCGCCCAGTGATCCAGGCGAGGTAGCCGTATATAGGATCAAAGATTTTCCTTTAATAGGAGAGGCGAGAACCGGCGGGCTGATGAGATATTCTTTAATGCTTTGAAAAGCGTTCTGACATATTTCATCCCACTCGAAAGGCATCCCTTTCTTCATGAGGTGAGAGAAAGGTTTGCAACGTCCCACCAAATTTGAGATGAATCTTCCTATATAGGCTAGGCGACCTTGAAGACTCTTGAATTCATGAAAATTCCGAGGTGGAGGCATTTCTAGAATGGCCTTGACCTTAGAAGAGTAAACCTCGATTCCTCGTTTACGTACTACGAAGTCGAGGAGCTTTCCTGATGTGACACCAAACGCGCACTTCATGGGATTCATTTTTAGATTGTACCGCCTAAGTCTGTGGAAGACTTCGGTTAGGTGTTTGAAATGATCTTGCCAATGCTTCGTTTTCACCACCAGGTCATCGATATAACATTCTACGATGTCGTGTAGAAGATCACTAAAAATAAATGTCAAAGCTCTTTGGTAGGTAGGTTCGACATTATTCAACCCAAATGGCATCACTGTGTAACAAAATATTCCTTAGGGTGTGCGGAAAGCAGTGAGTTCTTCGTCTTCCGACGCCATTTTTATTTGGTAGTACCCTGAGTATCCATCCATGAAAGAAAGGATTTCATGTCCAGTTGTTGCATCTACTATAAGCTCAGATATGGGCAGTGGGAAATCATCTTTTGAGCATGCTTTATTTAGATCTCTGAAGTCTATACAGAGTCTAAGTTGGCCATTCTTCTTCTTCAGAGGGACAATATTTGCGAGGCATTTGGGATATTGTACCACGCGGATGAAATTTACCTTGATGAGTTTGTCTACCTCGGCAATGATTGTCGCGCCCCGACCCGTGAAAGCCCAACCGGGCCGGGCGACGCGAACCGAAACCTAACGAAATGCGGAAAATTTGGCGAGGGTTCCCTCTAACCTATTAGTCTCTCTAAACATTTCACCAAAAACACCCTTAATTAAAAGACAACAATTTAAGCAAACCCCGAACCTAAGATTACAATCCCAAAAGAGTTTAATATACATATCCTCAGAGAGGGGAAGATCAAAATACAACATTTACTCCTGTAGGAGGCTAACTAACAAAGGTTTAAAGCTGTAAAAGATCGCCACCTCTCAGTCTCCACCTGGCGCCGCCGCACCACAGACCAATTGCCCGGTACGGGCCACCGAAGAGGAGCTACGCCTGCACCTGTAAAATGCAGCCCGGGTAGGAGTGAGCATCTAAGCTCAGCAGGGAAACTACACTACGACTCACAGAAGGAAGAGGAAAACGCAACAGTGTCGCCCTCAAGTAAGACCTGGGTGTATACAGAGGTCCCATGACCCCACCGCGTGTCCTTGAGGCCCACGATCATGGTCTTCCAGACGAACTGGTCACATGACAGGTCACACTCAGTAAGCAGGAACTAACACTGCTGGCCCACAAGCAGGGAATGACACTGCAGGCGGGAAATGTCACCACTGAGTAGGCGACCCCTCTACTCAAGGGTCAACACAGTGGGATACTGGCTACACCTCAGCATCCGACTCGAGGCCGACACGACCTCTACAATCACCAAGCAATAGGTGTACCAGTTATCTAGGCCTATCATCGAATTTGACTCTACACCACAATTCAAACCGGGTCCAAACTACCCAACCCCGGTCCTAGGGCTAAATCCGAGCTTCCAGCCTTGGGACGGTGACCCACAGATCGCCCACGCCCTAACCATGCAACTAATGCACAACAGAGATGCATGCGATGAACATACGCATTGAGAACAGTTAAAGCATGCAGCAGTTGTGATGATAGCATAACACGGTTTGGGCTCGGCACACTGCCGGGCCGGGGTGGTGAACAGATACTTAAGGTCTGGAACTGCTGCAGTGGTACACCACCAACTGCTAGCCAGTTCACTAGCAACCTGCATCGGGAAGTAGCCCCGTAAACAACAGAGCCAAACCACGCAGGTAAAAGCCCTCGGCGCACGCTGACATGCAAGGCTATGGAAAGCAGTAGTGTGAGGACCTATCCCTCTATTCATGTAGCTCGTTGTTGACCACAAGGGAAATTTGGTAAATTGCGCCTTGTCAGTTTGTTTCTCACCCGTGTGGGCACACATCCTCTGTTTGATGATTGTGTTTGACTAGATCCGTTTAGCAGGTTTTTGACCTATGGATCGATCCAGCTAGGTCTTGGATCGATCCGGATCCTGTAGCATGTCGGAGTCTTTCTTCCTTGAGAGGACGGCCGTCGTGGCCGTCGCTCTCCGCTGTCAGGGGACAGAAGACTTTCTCTCCTCTGCTTCCCCTTTTCCCCTCCTTCCCCGGCTTTCCCCCTTCCCTTTTCCTTCCTCTTCCTCCTCTTCTCCTTCTCTGCTGCTTTTTTTTTCTTTCTTCTTCTTCCGCGAGCTCTGCTTCCCCTGTTTCCAGCTGAACCTTCTTCTCCACCGTTCTCCCTCCTCCGACCACCGTTTTGAGCGTTTGAAGGCTCGTTGGAACCGTGGCGGCGTGAGGAAGATCTCTGGTGTGGTTTGAAGCTCTGTTGGTGACCGGTTTGCGGGGAATCAGCCGAGGATTGCGTTTCCGGTAAGTGTTCTACCAACTTGAGTTGTTTAATGGGTTTCTCTTAATCTAACCGTTTGATCTTGCTGTTCTTTGTGTCGTTGGTATCCTCTTGCTTAGTATAATTTCTGGTTTAAGTTTCATAAGCTTTTGTTGAGATTTTAGTAGGATTTGAGCATGATTAAACTCAGATTTTTTCGCTTTCTCTGTTCTTGAGGAACAGCCGGGGTACGGCGCGTTTTCTGGTTTGTACATGCATGTTCTTGGGTTATGATGAACAGAAGAGTTGTCGATCTCTGAGTTATCTGTCCATTTCAGCTTATTTCATATTTTTCCGATTTTGCTATGAATTTTGGTGATTTTTCTCGTGGCCTGCGACGAGACTGATCTGAAGCTGGTATGAAGTTGTTTGGATCGATCCAAATATTCCGAATCGATCCAATATTTTCTGGATCGATCCAAATGTTCTGGATCGATCCCAAAGCTGACTGATGGTGTTTTATGGACTATTTTTAGTGGTTTTGATTAGCGTTTCCCGGGTAATCGAGCCGTTGGATGTTTTTGGATCTTGGATCGATCCCGGTTGCACCCAAGATGGTCTGTTCACTGAGGGCAAGTCGGATCGATCCATGGGTATGTTTGGATCGATCCTGTGTTTCCCAGAAATAGTGCCTGAGGGTAGCAGAGAATGGCTTTCTTGGTTTTTCTAAGTTGGATCGATCCGAGTGTGTTGGATCGATCCAACGTACACTAGAATGCGGTTTTGGTGGGTTTGCCCGCGGGGCTTGCAACGATAGTTTGTTTACCGCTGTAATGGCATGTTTAGTGATATTGCTATAAACTGTTGTTTGTTATCGCTTTGTGGTTGAACCGGGAGTGTGATGACTCCCGGGATTGTGTAGAATAAATGGGCTGGCGGTATGCCCTTTATCGCTTTGTGGTTAACCGAGGGAGTCATGAACCTCAGGAATGTGTAGAATAAATGGACTGGCTGTGTGCCCTTTATCGCTTTGTGGTTAACCGAGGGAGTCATGAATCTCGGGAATGGCTCGGGAATGTGTAGAATAAATGAGCTGGATGTATGCCCTTTATCGCTTTGTGGTTAACCGAGGGAGTCATGAACCTCAGGAATGTTTAATATAAACGGGCCGAAGGTATGCCCTTGATTGTTGCTTGTTTATACTGTTGCATGCATTGTTGATTGTGCATTAGAGGCCTAGGGTTTGACTGTGGTGCTGTTAGTCTGATGTTTGAGGTCGGGTTAGCTCTGTTGCTTGGAGTACTAAGAGTTGGTTGTCATAACCACGGTTGTTCCGCCAAGTGTGGGGATCCCGCTTGGAGAGGGGTGTCATACAGGTATCGTCATGTCCACCCTGTGTCAGGGAATGTCGGAGAATGTCCACCCTTGAACAATGGCTGTCGGAGGGACGCACTTTAGACAGGTACCCTTCGGGTTATTGACGGGATTTATGGGGTCCTTGGCATGCCTCAGTACTTGGCACGGAGTTAGTCAATTCCAGTTTCCCCTTCCTTGTGTGTGTCGTAGAGTAGAACCCTACTGAGCTTAGTGCTCACTCCTACCCGGGCGGCGTTTGCAGGTGCAGGTACCAGCTCTCCTTCGGTGGGCCCCAGTTGCTCGTCCTGCGGTGGCGCGATGACATCAGGGCATATTTTAGGGCCAAGATGGCTTCTGCTGTACCTTCCGGGAGACCTTTGTTGATGTAACCTTTTTGAGTCTTATAACATCTTTTGTACATGAGGACTGGTTTATGTAAATCTTAATGTAACTCTGTTGTATGTACAGTTTTGTAATACTAGTTCTTAGATTTACTTCTGTCCTCTGTTGTTGTAACTGTTTCCGCCAGTTGTTGTTAGTAGATGTAGGATCCCTCCCTCGTTTCCCGGTCCGGATGGGTTTTCCGGGTCGGGGCGCGACAAGTAGGGCTACTCACCCACTTTTTCTAAACATCCCAGGAGACATCGCTCTTGTGAGGACCTGCCCCTCTACCCCTGTGGCTCGCTGTAGACCGCAAGGGCAATTTGGTAAATTGCGCCTTGTTGGTTTGTTTCACACCCGCGTGTGCACACACTGGCCTTGTCTGTGTTCGTGTTTGTTTAGAATGGCTAGGTGAACCCAAGATCGGAAGATATGAGCTTGGGCTTGTGTTTTAGCCCAAGTTTGCCTTTCTGAGTAAAGGAGATCGATCTGGATGGCTAGGGAGATCGATCTGGTTTTTATTGCAAAGGAGATCGATCTGGTTTTCAAGGAGATCGATCTCACATGCCCTGGAGATCGATCATGATCGAGTCGGTGCTGTCTTTCTCTTTCGCGAGGACGGCCGTCGGCCGTCGCTCTCCCTTGTCAGAGAGGGAAGTCTTCCCCTCCCTTTTCCCCCCAGCTTTTTCCCCTCTTTCCCGGCTTTCCCCTCCCCCTTTCCCCTCTTTTCTTCCCCTCCTCTTCCTCCTTCTCCTTCTCTTCTTCTTCCCTCCTTCTCTCTTTCCCGCGGTGCTCTGTTTCTTCCCTTTACCGCCGGCGAGCTTCTTTCCCTCCGTTCTCCCTCCTCCCGCCACCAAATTGGGTGTTCTTTGGCTCGTTGGATTCGTGACAACGAGAGGAAGGCTCCTGGTGTGGTTTGACAGCTTGTTGGCGATCAAATCGCGGGGAATTAGCCGAGGAAAGCGCAGCTAGGTAGGGTTATACCTACTGATGTTCTTTTCGGGTTTTCTTGAGATCTAGCCGTTGGATCTTATTGATCCTTGTTTTGTTGGGTTCCTTATACCTGTTAGAATAACTGATTTAAGTTTCATGTTAATCAGTTGTGATTTGAGTAGGTTTTATGTAAGGTTAGTCTCGGATTTCTGGTTTTCTGCTGTTCTTGAGAAACAGCCGGCTTGCGGCGAGTTTTCCGGCCGGTGAGTACATGATCTTGGCTTTTCATAAACATAAGAGTTGTAGAACTACTCGTTAGCTTTCCATTCCATCTTGTTTCGTATTTTTTCGATTTATGTACGATTTCTTATGAATTGTTCTCTGAAGGGCTGCGTTGCAGCAATTAATGGGTAAGTTAGTTTGATTAACGATTTTGATTAGCGTTTTCCCGTTAATCCAACCGTTGGATGATGATGAATTTCGGATATGTTGATCATGCTTTATATACCTTCTGGTGACTAAGTTGGATCTTGAATCCGACGTCGTTTGGGCGTCGGATCGACGGGATCAATTAGCCCCTAAGTAGAGGCTTTGGGTGTTTTTTTTTGAATATAATATTATATTTTGGAATATAATATTATATTGTGTTTTGTTCATCATCGTTTTCGGGGTTGCTTCCCGTTGCAGGAGTCCACGGTTGACGGTCGCGGTATCGTCGTAATGCCGGGACCCGCTGCGGATCGACTGGCAGCGGTTGGTGGTACCGCTGCAGCGATCCAGTAGACTTATATGATGCTTGACATACTGTTGCATGCCTTCCCTTTTATCTGTGTATGTCATAGCATCCATTGTTGTTATGTGCATTAGTTGCATTGGTTAGGGCGTGGGTGATCCTTGGGTCGCCGTCCCGAGGCTGGAAGCTCGGACTTAGCCCTAGGACCGGGGTTGGGCTGTTAGGACCCGGTTGAATTGTGATGTCCAGTCGATTCGATGATAGGCTTAGATGACTGGTACACTTATGGCTTGATGATTGTAGAGTTCGTGTCGGCCTCGGGTTGGATCTGAGGTGTAGCCGGTGTCCGGTTCTTCTTAAAACTCTTGAGTAGAGGATTTGCCTACTCAGTGGTGTCTCTTCCCACCAAACAGTGTTCAGTGTCCTGTTGAGAGTTAGCAGTGTCGTTTCCTGCTACTGAGTGTGACCTGACATGTGACCAGCTCGGCTGGAAGACCATGATCGTGGGCCTCAGGGACACGCGGTGGGGTTATGGGACCCCTGTATACACCCAGATTCCACTTGAGGGCGACACTGTTGCGTTTCTCTCTTCCTTCTGTGTGTAGTAGTGTAGATCCCTACTGAGCTTAGTGCTCACACCTACCCGGGCTGCGTTTTGCAGGTGCAGGCGTCAATTCTTCCTCTGTGGCCCCTACCGGGCAGTTGGACGGCGGTGCGGCGGCGCCTGGTGGCTTTTGAGAGGTGGAAATATTTACTGCTTTTACCCTTATGTTAGTTAGTCTCCTACGGGAGTGGTATTGTATTTTGGATCTTCACCTCTCCGAGGATTTTTCTATATTAAATACACTTGAGTTTTAAATCTGTGGTTCGAGGCTTGAATATAATATTGTATTTTTTCTTGAGGGTGCTTTTTGGTGAACTGCTAGGGAGACCAATAGGTTAGAGGGGACCCTCGCCGTTCTTTTTTTTCCGCGTTGGTTAGGTTCCGGTTCGCGTCGCCCGGCCCGGTTGGGCTTTCGCGGGTCGGGGCGCGACAGCTCTCCTAGTTCACCACTGCCCCTAATATGGGACTAGCATGCTTAAGAGTATGTACAAGATATAAAACTATAAAAAAAATTGTACAAACAAAGCCCCGTGGGCAAACCCATTGAAAAAGGCCCTCCGCCACTAAGAGATCGATCTTTCTCCCAGAGAAGATCGATCTTCTTAGTGCTTGGGAGAAAACTCGTCCCTATTAACCGGAAGAGATCGATCTTCTCTACCAGAAGGATCGATCTTCTTCATGGCACGGACCCCGCCATACCAGCCAAGCAAGGATCGATCTTCTCCAATAGAAGGATCGATCCCGCTCGGGTTGGGCATGACGCCCCACAAGAGATCGATCTTTCCTCAAGAGAGATCGATCCCAATGGGTTCATCGGCGAACCGCCGGTGAGAAATACCACCCAAAAACTCCAAATCCCACAAAACTCTGGGATCTTGTAGTACGAAAGACCACGAGTCTAAAACCGAAGATTTCAATGAAAACAAACTTGTATTTTAACATATCTAAGCAAAACAAACTTCAATCAAACTCAATCTCACAAATCCGGAAAAACAAGTACATAGGAATCCCTACCTAGGCAATAGCTGCTTCAATCCCAGCTGCTAAGCCTTGGATCATCCTCAAACTCAATCAAATTCAGCAAGAACACAGCTCAAAACACGGATTTGCCAAAAAAATCAAAGAAAAAGGGTTTCGTTCATTTTATAGACGAACGAACCGACTCAGAAAGAGATCGATCTTCCTTGACAAATTGGATTGACTTTCTGGCACTAAAAGATCGATCTTCTAGCGAGGAAGATTGATCCCTTAGGTGCAGAAAGCTAGACTTGGGTTAAAACTCAAGCCCAAACCCGAATCTTTCGATCCCGGGTCCACTTAACCTTTCTAATCAAACACTAACACAAACATGGTCAGTGTGTGCACACGCGGGTGTGAAACGAACCAACAAGGCGCAATTTACCAAATTGCCCTTGCGGTCTACAGCGAGCCATAGGGGTAGAGGGGCAGGTCCTCACAATGATCTTGGGGATCAACTCTGGTCGAAAGCGCCTTTGAGACTGCTTGATTGGATGGATCTCTTCCTTTATAGAGTGGCGATGAACAACAACACCGGTATCCAAGCCTGGCATTTCTCTATTGTTCCATGCGAACACATCTTTAGTCTGACGGAGGAAGGTCATATATTGCTCATTTTCGCTTGGCATCATGTGAGCGCGAATGAAAGTGGGGCGAGGATCCTCATATGTCCCTAGGTTGATTTCTTCGAGCTCATCAACAGTTGATTGGCCGCCATCTTCGAGTTGAGGAGGCGCTTCTTGGAGATCAACGAGCTCTGTAGAAGTCATGCAGACTTGGAATTGATATCCAAGCCTTGCCTTATGGAAGGGTAGTTCTTCACCATATCGGATAGCCTTTATTTATTCCTCTGAAAGGATATCCTCAAAAGGTTGCTTTTGACCGTGACCTCCACATAAGCCCTCGCCAGAATTGATATCATACCCCATTTGCGTCATCATGTAACGCAGCTTCTCGTCATAGAATGGTATAGGTAGAAATGCCCTCTTGGCAACAGATTGGACCATAGATGCTTCGACGAAGTTTATGGGCTGATTATATTTTGTTTCCCTATCTTCACTTGACTGACCTTCTTCTTTACCTAGTGGAGGCTTTACATGTGATGGCACCATTTTGGGGAGGGGTATGGGGAAGTCTTGAAGAATGGTCTCGGAAAGTTTCTCTTCAATGACTTTAAATATAGAGTCCCCTGCTTTCCTCTGGTTACCTGGAATGTAGCGATATATCTTCTTTTTTGGTGGAAGCTTCTTTCCTTGTTGAACCTCTGCCGTGAACTTCTCTGTGAAACCCATATCCGTAGGAGGTGTAGCGATAGGCTTCTTCAGCTTCAAGGGTTGCTCCAAGTAGAACTTGGCATCTGCAAAGAATGCTTCCCCTGGTGTGAAGGGTTTTGTATCAACAAACACCCTCTTGACGTCACCTTCGGGGGTTGGGTTCTTGATGTCACCTTGTACTCATGAAGCCAAGGTCTTCCTAGTAACGCATTATAAGAGGTACGAGCGTCAATGATATGAAAGACAACACTCGTGGTCAAGTCTTGGAATTTCATGACTAGGCGTATAGAGCCAAGGACTTGCTGACCAGCTTGGTTGAAGCCTTGCAATATAATATTGCTAAATGTAAGGTCTAGGGTGTCATAACCCAATTTGTGAAGTGTTTTAAGTGGCAAGGGATTAATAGCCGACCCACAATCTAATATTATATGCGATATGGGTATATCATCGATGTCACATGTTACTAACGGCCTATTATGTGGTTTTGAGCCGAGTAATAAATCATCATCGGTAAACTCTATATTTAGAGTTTCGATTGTAGGGACATCATTTTGGGGGATTTCCTGCCGGTAATCATCGGGAAAAGATAAAGCGATAATGAGAGATTTTCAAAAAACAGAGGAAAGACACAGGGCATTATACACGCTAAGCAGTGATGGTATTTTCTTTAAATGGGAGACTACATTGTACTTTACTAACTCCTTAGAGTTTACATTATTTTGGGTTGTAGCTTGCACTGCTTACGGCACCGGGTTTCTCTCCTGCGGTTGTTGAGAATCTGAAAGTCGTCGCCCAGAGCGTGTGTTGATATCGTGAACTTCAACATTCTCTTATTCTGGGAAGCAGAGAGATTGGTCATCATCTTGGAAGACTCCTATCGAGAGGCATGGATAGTGATCCCAAGAGACATTAGTTTTCAGGACATATGGTATCATGGTCTGGAGATCTGTGGAGACTCGGTGTATGAAGCCTTGTATCTCCTCATATGGCATTGCCTTTCTCAAAATCTTGTACTTTGGGGCTCTGTATCTTTTGGGCCCTGGTTGCCAGTCTTGAGGGAGCGGAGGTCTTGGGGGGTTGAACCTGGCAGCTCTAACCCTTTCCTTGAAGGCCTTCTTCTTCATCTGCTTCTTACTGATGTAGGGTGTCTCATACCGATCATAACACGGCTCTTAATCAGATAGGGACTCTTCATCATCAGTATTGGGAGGATGTAAATCTTCCAATGTCGCCCAAGGACACCCTTCAACAGGTTCGAGGACGGGGGCCATGTGCACTTCTGTGGGAATGTAGGGAGAGACGCGTGCATGTTCGTCTTGACGAGAATGTATTGAAGGGAGATGCTCCAAATTCTCGAACAAAAGAGTTGAAGGAGTGTAGTCGTATGCAGCATCAGGCTCTGAGGAAGGGAGCGTGGTAGAGATCATATATGTTGATTCCGTCTTTTTCTCTTTTTGAAGCTTCTTTAGAAGTTCGACGTCCATGACTCCGTCATTGATCAGTTTCTGAATTTTATCCTTAAGAACAAAACAATCTTATAGGGTGTGGCCCAAGATCCTGTGATAGTGGCAATATAGAGGTTCACTTACTTTATTTACCTCTTGCGGACGTCTTGGCTCTGAGAGCTCTATCAGTCCAAGGTCCTTCAGACCTTTAAAAATATTTGCCACTTCTTCTCGAGGGAAAGAATATTCTTTCTCTATTCTTTCTTTAAGGGCTTTTGTTCTCCTCGGGGCATTTTTCGCAGGGATATCCTTAGATCGCATATGATCTCTTGGAATGTAGATCTCCTTTGGCCTAGGGTTCTGTGTTGTGGAAGTCTGCATCACCGCTTTTCCTTTGGGAGGAGCTTTATCCTTTTTTGCACAGTCCAACACTACGCCTGTCTTCCGGGCTACATTTTGGAGATAGTTTTCGATATCTGTTGCCTTGGAAGCCAATTCTTCAAAGGTAAGCGGACAAACACCTTGTAAATAGACTGTCATCTCTAGGCGAAGATTGTTCATGCACATGCATACTGCTTCCACCTCTGAAATGGGTTGCGGACAGTGAATACTGAGGTTTCTCCACCGATTGATGAAGCTCACAGCCTTCTCATGTGAGTTTTGCTCTGTCTGGGTGAGTTCTGTGATTCCCACATTCCTTTGGGTGATATAAAACCTTTGGAGGAATGCTTCTTGCATCTGCTCCCAAGAGGTGATGGAGCATGGCGGTAGCTTGTTGTACCAAGTAAAGGCTGGACCAACAAGAATCTGCACGAATTGACGAATTAGCAGTGCACCGTTGTGAACCGTATCTTGGCAAGCTGTAAGAAAATGAGCAATGTGCTCATGTGGGGATCCACTTCCATTGAATTTGGTGAATTGGGGTTGTCTATAGTTATTCGAGAATGGGACCAAGTCAACCTCAGCTGGATATGACTTCATATAGCCGGGCCTCATAGCATATTGGTTTTGCATTTGAAAGGCTCTTATATTTTCAGTAATCATCCTTTGAACTGTTTCCAAAGGTACCATATTTGGTGTTTGATTACTATGTGAATGTGGCTGGTGCTGATC
Organism: Narthecium ossifragum; assembly: GCA_963920575.1. Classification (NCBI taxonomy): domain Eukaryota; kingdom Viridiplantae; phylum Streptophyta; class Magnoliopsida; order Dioscoreales; family Nartheciaceae; genus Narthecium; species Narthecium ossifragum. Next base: position 18,612,217 of record OY986971.1, on the reverse strand, counting down.
ATGAGGTGGTGAGGAAGTGTTCCCTACATGTGGGATCTGCTCCTGAGGGATTTGAGCCCTCAAGTTAACCACCTCTGCCTCCTTTAGTTGTAGGGCGTTCCTTAATTGATCGAGTTCTTCCTCCATTGAGGTGGTGAGAACTTGATAACGATCAGGTGACACCGCTCTATGATCTTTAGAGTTGGAAAGAGCAGGGAATTGTTCTTCGTATGATGGTTCAGGACTAGCCTCTTTATTGTTTAAGGAACGAGTCACACTCCTGGTTTGAGGACGATTTTGAGGTATGACAACGACTGCATTCCCGGATTCTTCAACAGTGGGCTTCTTCTTCCTCCTCTTAGCAGGGATATTCGAAGAGGTGTCAGTTGAAACAGATACCTCATCGTCTTGAATCCCGACCGACATTGCTGCAAAAACCTCGAAGGAATTCCCTGGCCAGACTTTGTCTACTATGTCTCGTCGTGTAGGCGAAGATGTTTGAGCTTGGTTTCCTCGGATTTTAGGTGCCAACCCATAGCAAGGACGTCACATGCCCTCAGCTTGGTACGGCGGATGGAAGACAATGCCTCTCTTTTTCTTTTTCTTGTCAGCACGCCTCTTAGCAGAAGGACTTTTTGCTTCAGAAAAATTGACGTTTCGCTCGATATGTGGAGTGTTGGTGTCGCTTTTCTCGACCTCCTTCTCGATCTGGTGAGCATTCATATCGCGGTTGATATAGTTGATATAGGCAGTCTCTACATCATGCAAATAAATATAGTAACTAGGGAGTCTAGACTCCCAGTATTTCCACCGATACTCATATTCGGAGTATAAGTACTCCCCATGATCTCTAGCTGTGTAGAGACCGGTCCGGGACTCATTGGGATGAGTCCCGTGTGACTTGTGGACCGCTCTAGAAGCTATGTGCTGCACAGCAGAGGATCGAAAAGTTTGAGAATAATTCTTACCTTTAGAGTTTTTAGCATGTGACATGGAATTTTTCTGGAAGGGCGGAGCCTTAGTAGCCAACTTCTTCTTCCTTCTTGGAACGACCGAAGTCCATCCCTCTTCGTCTGTAGTGACGATTTCATGAGATGATGGTTCTTGACTCTTTCGAAGGGGGGTGGATCTCAGCTGGTGATCTCCTTTGGCCCCCTTAGTTGGCTGCTCCATAAGATGGATGGTTTTCCCATGTTGCTCCTAACGAATATGGAGCCCACCCAAAGAAGGTTTCAAACCACTTTTTGGCCGGACATTGGTTTCAATCGGCAGAGGTTTCTTCATGTTTCCTTGCTTGCAGTGAGTTTTGACAACATAAGACTTCACGGGTGAAGATATTGTTCGAGGTGTTGATGGAGGTGTTGATAACGGTGTGAGGGAAACCGTTGATGATGCAGAGGACATCGGTAAGCCGTCACTCCCCAAAGGGACGTTGAACCAAAAATCGCCAAAGCATATGTTGAACGAAGCTCCATTGAACACCATATCTTGTAGAGATTTTTTATTCATATATTTTTTGTTTATTTTTTTTTTGAGGTAGGGGATATAAGGATTTTAAGAACCGAATCCAAAGATGAGGGATAGAGTCTCGTCCCACGGGGCGTGCCAGATTTTGTTCGACAATAAAATCGAGATCTCGCAGGAACGGGTGTGAGGGCCCGTCCCTCTGACCTGGCTCGACCCCGTGGGTCGAGGGCTGTTTTCCGGTTGATTTGTTTCCGCGTCGGGTACGATCGGACGATCGTATGGCAATTTGGACCCCAGGGGCATTTTGGTAAATAAACTCCCTGGTGGTCAGTTTCACACCCGCGTTTCACACACGGCCTTGGATTGATGTATGTGTTAGATTAGAATCTCTAGAGTGCGTCCGATCGAAAGATCAGAGCTCGATCGGGAAAGATCGAATCGGACGGCCGAGATTGATCCGAATCTCTATATAAGGCCTGTCCCTTTCTCTCCCTTTCTTTCTCTTCTCTCCTGTCATTTTCTCTCTCTCTCTCTCTCCTACGGCTATGCTAGGGCTTCGGAGCGCGGCTTTCGAGGTGTGGATCTTGGCGGTTCGACTGGTTGGACGCGTGGAGGAGCTGCCCTACTTGCTCAAGTAGGTGTTTCTGCCTCGATCTTGTGATCGGGTTCTCCTAGGATAGGTTTAATGCCTTTTCGCTGTAGGAATCTTGTTATAATGTTATGTAGCTCATTGAAAATGTGTTGTGGATGGTTTAAAGTATTCCTACCTTGCGATTTCCGTATTTTAACGGCTGGTTTCCGTATTATCGCCATTTTATCGGTTTTCGCCCGTTTTGACCTAGATAGGAGATTTAATCATCAAAAAATATGATTTCTTCACACCATTGGATTCCCCATCGTTAATTACTCATGCTTGCAAAATCTTATTGATTTCCAACAAGATTTGATGGTTGAAATCCAAGAAATTGGATTTCCGGCACTGTTCTAATGAACAGTGCAATAGGCCTGACGGTCGACCGTTGGATCGACCATCAAGCGTTGATACGCTTTTCCTGGGCCTCACGGTCGACCGTCGGATCGACCGTCAGGCTCTGAGTGGTTTTTGGTCTCTCATGGTCGATGCTCGGATCGACCGCGAGTTCTTCTTCTCTTTTTCCGATTTGCCTCACGGTCGACCGTCGGATCGACCGTCAAGCTTTGTTTGGTTTTGGGCTTCCCAGGGTCGATGTCCGGATCGACCGTCACCCTTATGGTTTTCCTCGTTTTGGTCTCACGGTCGACCGTTGCATCGACCGTGACATCGACCGTGGCCTCACGGCCGACCGTCGGATTGACCGTGGGCCCTTGAGCATTGTTTTCTAGCTTTTCTTGAATGGCTTTCATTCGTGATTGATATCTAAACATGATGGGAAGTTTGCATGTTGTTTTCATGGAGTTTTCAAGGGATTTTTATTGAGATTGAGGATTGAATCGCGTGTACATCCCTTTTGAGTAAATTGATGGTTTGGCTTGCATTTAAATACATGTTTGGTTGGTAATTAAATGCTTAATTGATTGCTTAGCCATTAGCTAGCTATGAGTGCTAGCAAATGTGGAATTGTGGAACCTCAGCCTCTTGCCGGCGAGTGCCGAAGGCTATTGTATATCTGTTGAACCTATAGCTGATGACGTGGCATATAGAGACATCGAGGATAGATGTTTGTATAGGTTCATGCAATGTATGCATTAGAGGCATGTCAGGTTAGGCGGGTGATGGGTTGATCGCCGATCCGAGGCTCTCGGGTAGCTCGGATCTAGCTTTAGGACCGCGGCTGGGTAGTCAGGATTAGGGCGTGATTGTTTAATCAGAATCTCATGTTATTGAGGATATATGATAGTGGTTGAGATCTTTGCTTGAGGTTTAGAGGGTCGTGGTGTCTTCCCAAGGCCGAGTACTAAGGATGGTTGTCGATGTCCCTGACATGGTCCCCAGGCAGTGGTTTCCTGCTGGGTAAGGGTGATCCTACTAGTTCTGGTTCTTGTTCCTCCCAGCGTGTTGGTTGAGGTTCCCAACGTGGTCGGTTGAGAAGAGTAGGATCCCTTGGGGAATCGATAGGGGTTGTGAGACCCCGTGGCATTCCTGAGGCTTGAGCGGGGAGATACCACTGTTGTTGTTTTCCCTCCTTTCAATGTGCCGTAGAGTAGAACCCTACTGAGATTATCGCTCACTCCTACCCGGGCTGCGTTTGCAGGTCCAGGCGTCAGTTCTTCTTCTGTGGAGCCGGTGGGATCGGCCTTTGGTGGCGCGAGTACATCCAGAGGTGCTTGAGGTTGCTGGAGGATAAACTATTGTACTTTTTGATAATTTGTATATTATAAACATTTTCGAGGACTTTTGAGATTATTGTATAATATCTTTCCTTTGGAGGAGTTTGATAAGAATTTTGTATCAGATGTTTAATCAGTACAACTTGATGTAATGTAAATTTAATTACTGTTTCAGCTCTGGAATATAAATTGTTTAAATTATCTGTCTTTTTCGCTTTGTATCGCGCCAATTGGAGATGAATAGTGATAGGAACCCTCATGCCTCGTCCTGGATGGGTTTTCTGGGTCGGGGTGTGACAACGGGATTTGTTAATTTTATTGTGATCAAAAGTTTGAATTACATGATGGGATTTGTGCGAACAACACTCATGAGTTCTCAATCTCATCACAAGCTGCAGATCCTCTTTTCCTTGGGAACTGCACACCAATGATGAAATTGGCAACCCATCAATTACAACCCAAAAGGGAAAACCCCTGATTAAAGATTCAGGCCTAAAGTCCCGCTACATCCAAAAAAAAAAAGAGGAAGAAGAAAGGAAATAGAAGGATCTTGGGCGAAGGCTTAGGCCTTCGACCCGCACCTTCGTTGCCGATGAAGAACCCTTGAATCCCCTACTTTGGACATTTGGATTGATGGCACGATCTTTAAAGAAATAAGTTTCCTTCTTCTATCTCTTGGCGTCTTCTCTATGGCTTTTGCGTTCTAGAACTCAGTTGCAGCGGTATCCCCTTCTTTTAGAAGAATGAGGAGTCTCTTTCCAACATCCTTTGTCTCCCGCAGCCTCTAGGTGTCTTTGGATCTATATGTGTTCACCCCTCATGTGTTAACCCTTTGTCTTCACCCCCCTCCCCCTCTATTTGTAGGTGTTAGGAGATGTTTAGGCGGGATTTCCAAAATTTGAAAAGTTGTTGACGTGAGAAGCCTACGGATGAGAGATTGAGAATTTGGGATGAAATCAGATCTTCTTATTTATTTCATTAGTTTTTTTAATACTTGGAAAACACGTGTGTGTAGGAGGGCTGAGAGGAGATGAGGTTTGTTGGGAGGCATGGTATGTACCCTTGGAACTTTCGTCTTAAGCTACACCCTACTCCAATTATATGATGTCAAATCACATTTTATAATGCTGATGGCGTAGGTATGGACACGCACATTTTTGTTTAAATTGGTTTCGAAAGATACGTGCAGTTAATATTTGGGTGCTCAAAGACCCGTAAGATTTAGGTGGTTTAGATTTAAGAATGATATCTATTTGAATTCAAATTTGAACTTGATTTTGAATTTGATCTTCAAATTTCACATATTTGTTTAAATTTTAAATATTTGAACATGTTATAATTTACTTTAACACCCTTAGATAAGGGGTAAGTGTAAATTCCCAAAATACCCCCGCTATAGATCATTTATATCTTTTGACCAAAATGCCCCTAGAACGGGTAAGAATGCTCACATATATTTTGAGCCATTGTACCCCTAGAGGTTTAAAATGACCAAAATACCCTCGACCCCTGTAGTTTGTATAGGATGCCGTCAAAGCTTTAAGATGGCTGATATGAGGGTGAAATTACCAAAATACCCTTTCGGTACTTTGGTTGGTGGAGAGTTCATATATATTTTGGACAAGAATGCATTTAAAATAAATGATACTTTAAATGGTGGAAACAATATTTGTCATGTATGTTTGTGACAAGGGTAGTTTTATATGCACTACAGGATTTGATAGTGCACCACACTGATTTTTTTTTCGGTGGCTTGCCACCGAATTTTATCATAAAATTCGGTGGAATACCACCGAACCATGTTAGTTCGGTGTCATTCTACCGAATTTTATCAAAACATTTGGTGGCCAGTCACCGAATTTGTATCAAAAAATCGGTAGTGTGGTGCACAAATCAAATCTTGTATTGCATATATAACCACCCTTGTGACCAAAATACCCCTGGGGCTAAATGACCAAATATGCTCTTTTTATATGTCCCTGGTTTACGTAGAATTACTTCAAAACCATTAACGACTAATTTAGAATGTTCTAGGTGGGTCAAGCCTATATTTGGCTAGAATGACCAAAATACCCCCTCGAAGGCAAATTTTATCGAAATACCATTTATGCTTCCGGTTTGTATAAGATGTTATAAAAACCATACATGGGTATTTCTCATATATTGTAGGGATCCTAAACACATATTTTGATCAAAATTCCCAAAATACCCCTTGACGGGTAAAATTACCAAAACGCCCCTTAGTCCTTCTAACTTATAAGATGTTATCCAGATCATGTAAAAGGCACGATGGGTTATAAGAGAGAGTCTAAACATATATTTTGCTTAAATCCCCAAAATACCCTTGATGTGGTAAAATTACCAAAACGCCCTTCACGCTCATGGCTTATGTACAATACTTTTCAAACCACGAAGGATCACATATAGAGCAGTGTATCTTTGCTCTTTGTGTGTTTGAACTTGTATGTCTGATAATGTGCCTTCGATGAATGTCTGAGGCAAGTAGGGGTAATTTCGTAAATACCCTCAAATTTGACCTTAGTCAATATTGGTATCTACAACACCGACAAATGGTTATGGGACCCTTGCTGCACACCCAAGTCTGACTTGGGGGCGACACTATTGTGTTTTCCTCTTCTTTCTGTGTGTCGTAGTGTAGTTTCTCTGCTGAGCTTAGTGCTCACTCCTACCCGGGCTGCGTTTTGCAGGTGCAGGCGTTAGCTCTTGTTTGGTGGCCCTAATCGGGCAGTTGGTCGGCAGTGCGGCGACGCCAGGCGGAGTCTGAGGAGTGGTGATCCTTTACAGCTATTAAACCTTTGATAGTTAGTCTCCTATGGAAGTGTTTATATGTTGTACTTGATCTTCCCTCCTCGAGGATTTGTATATTAAACTTTGGGTTTTGTAAATATTGTATTTGAGGTTATCTTAATCGTAGTTGTTAATTGGGGGTTTGGATGAACTGCTTAGGGAGACCTATAGGTTAGAGGGAACCCTCACCAAAAATTTTCCACGGTTTGTTAGGTTCCGGTTCGCGTCGCCCGGCTCGGTTGGGTTTTCACGGGTCGGGGCGCGACAGCTTGGTATCAGAGCATAGGTTGTAGATCCCATGGATAGGATCAGGATTCGGTTGAGTTTGAGCGTGGAATGGGTTAGTTCTATGTCTAGAACATCCGTGCATGCTGTTTGTGAAATGTGAATTGGTTTAGCTTATCGCTGTGCTAGGTGTTTTGCGATTTCTGACAAGTGGATACTTGTTGTTTCTGGTGGGTGTGCAGATGCCGAGGAGTCAGGTAGGGCGTTCCGTTGTGAGTCGTGGCCGGTCGCGTGAGCAGCGCACAACCTGACAGTTGGCTCGTCTGAACCAGCTAAGCCACTTAAGTGGCTTAACCTCTCTCTCTCTGTATCTTCTCTCTCCCTTTTTTTTTCTTTTCTTTCTCCTCTTTTCCTCTTTCTTCCCCTGCTCTTCCCCGCGCCCGACCCTCTCTTCTTCTCCTCCGCTCGCGAGCACGCCGCCCGGCCCTCTCCCCTCCCCGGAGTTTCGCCGCCCTTGCCGTCCACCACCTTCGTCCCTCCTGAGCTCTCCTCTCCTCTCCTCTTCTCAAATCCCCTCCGACTTCTCCCTCCTCTCCTCCATCTTCCCGTCGCGTTTGGAGGGAGGCGTCGGACTACTCTCGGCGGTTCCCCGGCAAGCCAGAGGCGGCGGCGAGGCCCTCTCTCCCTTCTCCTTCCTTCCCTTCCTCTCTCCCGTGGCTGTCTCTCTTCCTTCTCCGGTGACGGCAGCGGATATGGGAGGACCTCCGGCGGCTCTCCGACGAGCTGGAGGCAGCGGCGGCGACGTGGGACGGCGGATTAGCAAGGATTGAAGCTTGGATTGGCGTTTAAGGTAGGGTTTCTACCTTGATCTTTAGGTTAAGCTAGATCTAGGGTTTGTTTGTTGGATTAGTTGATTTCTATGTTCTAATTAGTCCCTTGATGCATGCTTAGTAATTTATTGAAGCTTCATGCGATTTGATCTGGGTTTTATCCGGATTTTTGGAAGTTTTTCCCGATTTTATCGAAGCTCTATTTTTCTGCAAGCTGAGCTGTTCTAGTTCCGATTTGGGCTCGTACGTGCATGATCTCGTTTGATCATCAAGATGAAAGTTATAGATCTTCGAATCTACTTTCAATTTCTGCTAATTTCATAATTTTCAGATTTTCTTATGATGTACTATGAATTGTTCCCTGATCTGTGACGAAACTGAACCTTTGATAAAAGCTTGGGTTTTTCGTCGAAAATGGAGTTTTTCTTGATCTATTTGCTTTGATTTTCTCCCGGTAGATTAATAAGATTGCTAGATAACATGTATGTCAATCCCAGTTGGATTTTGATAGATTTGTGCATGTTTAGTTCTATGTCATGTTTATGGAGATCTTCTCCTTTTATGCAAATCAATATATTATGTGTGATAAATACTAGTATGCTAGTAGGCGGTCTTCAGCTGGATTTCCTGTGAATGAAACATGGATTTCTCGAGAGAATAGAATAGGGTTTCCTATTTACGAAAATGTTGTATTTGATGAATTTCCTTGATTCCTCTTATCAATGTTATGTTAGCATTTTCTTAACATATTATATATATGTATATATCTATATATATGTGGGCTCTATGTGTGACCCAGCCCTATGTGAGGCTTGTGGTTGAACCAAGGGAGCCATGCCCCTTGGGATGTTTAGATAATTAAATGGGCAGAGGTTGTGCCATAGTTGTTGTTTATTATATTTGTTGTTGATTGATGATTGCGTGGGCGGGGTTGTGCCCCCGTTGTAGAAATTACGGTTGACGACTGTGGATGCCGTTGTAATGCCGAAATTTCGATTGAATGTGTTGTTGCTTGTTTACGGCCCGTGGGCGCCGTTATAATATTGGATGATTGTAATTTAGACATTTATCTGCTTTAGACCCCTTGCTATGTTTACTCTTTGGCAAGCTGTAGGCTATGCCTAGCCCTGTATGTTGTGGTGTCATACTGTTGCATGCTTATATTTCTGTATTTCTGTGCGCATGAGCATTGCATGCATTTGCTTACATTAGAAGCATTAAGGATAGGTGGTAGGCGATGGATTCGATCGCCGATCCGGGGTTCTCGGGTAGCCCGGGTCTAGCACTAGGACCGGGGTTTGGGTAGTCGAGGATTAGGTCGTGATTGTCATCAATGATTATGTTTGATATTATTCAAGGATTATTAGGTAGCCGGACTGGAACATTGTTGTTGAGGTTTAGAGGTCGTGTTGTTTCTCCAAGGCCAAGTGCTAAGGATGGATGTCGATGCGTTCCCGACGTGGTCCCCAAGTATGGCAATTTTGCTTGGGTAAGGGTGATCCCGTATGGTACTGTTCCCCTGTTGGTGCTTAGGATGATTTTGGTAACATGTTCAAGAGAGAGGTTCATGACGGGAGCCCTTGGGACATCGATAGGGTTATGGGACCCTTGGCATTCCTTAGACTTAGACGGAGAGATAACACAGTTGTTGTTTTCCTTCTTTCAGTGTGACGTAGAATAACGTAGAACCCTACTGAGCTTTGTTGCTCACTCTTACCTGGGTTGCATCGGCGATGCAGGTCGATGCAGTCCTTTCCTTTCAGGTGATCTTCTGGGCGTTGGCGCGCTATTCTTGAGGTGATCGCGGACTCGGAGTTTCGAGGAGTACTTGACGATCATGGAGTTTCCCTTTTTGTTAATAGTTGTACATTTGCAGTTGTATTAAATGTATAATTTCCCTCTTCGAGGATTTGATCATATGTATTAAATTGTGTAATGAGGGTTGATGAAAGTATTGTATCAGAACCTGTAATAATTAGTGAAACTTGTGATAGCATATTCATATTCATATTCATGTTACTTTAGAACTATTGGATTTATCGTTTTAATTTATTATGAAGATTATAATTGTACATGGTTTAAATTGAGAAATACAGGGGAAACTCTCGCCGTTCGATTTTAGAAATAGGTTTAGTCACCTCACGCCCCGGACCGGATGGGTTTTCTGGGTTGGGGCGTGACAGGCCACATGGCTTGTTTTCATTGGTCCATGCAAGGTTTAAAAAAAACAAAAAACAACAAGTGTCCGATCGACGTGAGAGGAGAGGCTGCCATACTCCTCCTTCCCACCAGTAGAAGTCTTCCATGCCACATTTCTTGCCGGTACTTACACCATTCTCATCTCCTTCTCCCCTTCACCTGCTTCACATGCTTCCTTTTCTCCATTCAAGCTTGTAGGCTCTATAGATTGGCACGATGGTGGCTGCGGGGTAGGCGCTTGCAGATCTGGCTGAGGGGTAGGCGGCACTGGCAGATCTGGCTGCGGGGTTGGCGGCACTGGCAGATCTGGCTGCGGGGTAGGCGACACTGGCACATCTGGCTACGGGGTAGTCGGCACTAGAAGATCTGGTTGCGGGATAGGCGGCACTGGTAGATCTCTCCCCACTTGTCCGCCATGCAGTACTAAAATTAACGCAATCTGTGCATGGAATGCTGGCGTGTTAAAATAAATACTTGTGTATATACATCGTGTAAAAAAATTAAACTGGTAACAGTCCAAGTTTTATGCACGTGTATAAAAAAACACAAGTGTATAAAGTACGTGTATGAAAAACAAAAGGAATGGTGGCTTAGTTGTCCTCACCTGTTCTCGCATGGCTGACATGTCGCGCTGGGTGAAGTTCAAATTGTACCAAGGGAGGCCTTGTTGTATGCACTCTTCATATTTCAATAGAAACACGGCACAGTCCAGTCTACCAATAACAAGATACACGTAATTAGCAGATGAGAGAGGCAGCATGAAAGTGTGCTTTAAGTTTGAGTGTCCTTATGATCCACGCTGAATGGGTATATCACACGCCCGTTCTAACTCCCAACCCCCTTTTTGCATGCCTACGTCATATAAGTCGGGCAACCACGTATCCAACGCCTTTTTGACCCACTCTGACATTTCGGCTGCAGCGCGGTCGTACTCTGGAGCCGAGGATGATGTGTAATGCTTGGAAACACCCCCATGAACATCCACGATGAGCAGGTGCCAATAGTCGCTTGTGTACTGCGGAATGAACCACACGTCCATGCTCGGGAGTGTGGAAAATGTTCCGGCTGCATGTAAGATCGAGTCTCGAAGGCTATTGCGGCGACACACGACGGAGGGCTGACATATCAATAGTCAAATTGTAAGTGGCGCATGCATAAAATGGCAACTTAACTCCTACTTGAATGAAGAACTCACGTGGAGACGGGTAGATGAAACTTCTACTGGCGGGAAGGAGGAAGAGGTGAATGACAGCCTCTCCTCTCACCTCGATGTGATGTTTTCTTTTTATATATATATATATTTAAATCTTACGTGGACCAATGAAAATATGTCAAGTGATCCATGTAATGATGATGCTGTCATTTCAAATGGGATAGTGGGGATGACGATCGGACCATCCATGGCCATTAATACTGGGGTGAATTGGAGAGCAATTTTGGAATTATGTGGGTTTGGGGTCCGAATCTGCAAAAACATTTGGGGTGGGGTCTCGGTCCGCTAATAGAGATGACCGGGGGGCTTTTAGGCAATAAATCCTCAGTCCAGCCCTACATGGTGAGGGAGAGGGGGTTGGGATATGAAATGATACCGGGTTAATAGGTAGAACCTGATATGAAGTGATCTGATGGAGGTTTAAATTAATAGACACGTGGCAGCATCTTAGAGCTGCCTCGTTAGTTAGGTGTGCTGAGGTCCAACGCCAGCTAAGGTCGGCTGGGAATCGCCAGTCTTCTGGATATCCTGTCATGAACTGGATCGTGTACAAAAGTAATGATTAGTCACATGTTATGACAAGGTAAATTGGTCCATTTAAGTGCCCTTATGTACCTGAGTCCCAGGGAACTCGAATTTCGAGCTCGTGATTGTCTCAAAAAGGAAAATGTATCTGTCACAGACGACACTATATTAGCGCTCCATATGTTCCAGACTTTTGAGGAATTTCTTACTAAAAAATCACTGGCCTAAGGTTGGAGGTGAGGAAAAACCGAAGCAACACATAAGTAAGAGGAAATGCAATCCAGAAGATCACTACAAAGGCACGAACTGAATCATGGTGTACGGCCAATGGCAGATGATGAATATTCAATGGAGACTGAGCTCGAAGACCATGAATAAGAAGTGGATATGTAGATGAAATTGTAAGAAAGGAAACTGATGGTGCCACACCCTGGCCTCAAGAAATAAAGCATAGGCCATAACTCGTTTAGGCAAGAAACAACAATTTGTAAAAGAAGACGCTTGGAAAGCCGAGGGAAAGAGTAAAAGATGAGCGATCTGGAGTCAAGCTCAACGCGACTAAAAAACTTTTCGAGCCAAAATGTTGTCGCATGGCTGACTGAAGTAAAAAAAATGTTTGACCTTTACTAGGCATAAATCAAGTTCCATCAAACCGGCTTGGTATCTCTAGATAACATGTAACAATTCTGCATAAAAAATGTTGAAAAAACAGCAAATATTTGGAGATGATTTATCTGATACTTGAGGTATCATTCCTCATGTTAACCTATTAAAAGGTGTATTCATTTTATATACAGTAAATGGAGAGGAGACGTACCGCCATGCAAGTTCACAAATGAGGCCATATATCAACCTAAAATTAAGTATGATATAGCAAATGGAGAGGAGCCTTCGAGAGAACCTGAAAATTCACTCAAATTAAGTATGATATAGCTCTAGATAAATAAAGATTTGAAGCGTAAATGGTATACCTCATCTTCATATATACGGATTGCAATGGTCCTTAAACCGCAACCTCAAGAACTCCTGGCAAAAATTCATTAAATTGTGGCATAAGCAAATTTTGCATCAAAGGATGCCTTACTAATCTAAACACCCGTAGACAGATATTTGGAAAAGATGAGCTAGCACAATAAAGCTAGCCTTCTCACTACATATACAATTCAATGAGAGGTAGAATATAAGACTCAAAGCTCAGCCACACCACAAATTCTGTGTGGAGATTGCCACATATATACTTGAATGCAATAGCTACCACTATATAGAAAATGAACTTAAAGCATGTTACACACCTTATCAACATTTTCCGGCTCAAGACCCGCTTTAAACCTCTCTTCATAGGAATTCGCAATCCAATATCTGCCGGAATCAGGGCCATGCACCTGAAGGATCACATAGAAGGCCAGCATACATTGCTTGACAATATACTTATTGCAAAAAAATCGACCACTGGACTGAACGGTAAATATCCAAATTTGACTGGTGCAACGATGTTCCAATAGCAATAAATAAAGCAGCATCTAGCAAACTGGATTGGAAATAAAGGAATCAAACAACATTGGCGGGATACAATACCGAAGGTTTGTAGAAGACCAGTACAGAAGGACAAACTCTTTATCTCCAAGACAAAGGGAATGCACTCCAATTAATAAGAGCATTAACGTATCTGGCCTACATTTCCATTTACCCAGCTAGCAATCTAGTTAATAGTGGTAGAAGAGTGGAAAATTCTTTCACAACGCGAGCTCTCACTCAGATGTTGTCTGCAGGGTAAGTTCCAAAAAGCTGTTGGAGTGAAGTCAGAGGTCTAGGGCCTTATAGAAATTGAACCTATTCTTGTGAAACTTGCAAAGTTGCCTTCAAAGCTTGTAAACATCATAACTTCAAACATATATATCTTCCAATTCGTAAAGCAGGCACAAACAGACATTAAAAAGGATTTTAGGTACACGATCTCCTCCTTTTACGCCATCAACCCTCAAGGCGGGAGCAATTATTCAGTTCCTTAGTATAAATAGCTTCTCTTCTCCACTGTAAACCCCCCCCCCCCCGGACAATCTGTAACCTGCTCATAAGCATGGCTTTCGTTTCTTTTGTACCTGTAAGTTGATTAATAAAGCTTTCAGTTTGATTAATGGCGTCTCTTATTGCTTTCTTAGTATAATTTCGATAATGTAGTCGTTTTAATCGTTTTCTCCTCTTTTCTTTCTGTTTTGTAGTTTTAGACTAATGGATTTGTTTCCGTTTCTGTTTTCTGTCCGTTTCTTTTCCATAGTTCAACTAAGTTAAGTTAGTTATAAGTAAAATTAAATTAGTCTTTTAATTACTGTTTTCGTTATTCATGATTATAGGAGTATTTTAAGATTAATTTTAGGTTTAATTAGTCATTTTATTGCTTTTCTTACAGTTTTCTTTACTGTTTTCCATTAGAGTAAGTTATTGCTTTCTTAGATTAAGTTAATCCATAGATTTAAATGCATTTCTTAGATTCAGTAATTTAAGTTGATCTTTATGCTTTATTTAATTTCGTAGTTTTAGATAACTTGAAGCTTTTCTTAAGTTAACTTGATAATTATATTATTTAATTAGGTCTAATCTAGATTTCCATATTACTTGACATCTCTGGTTCATTAATTTGAAAAGAGTAGAACTAAACTGCAATCGTTTGATACTTAAGTGTGGAATAGGATTTTGACTTTGACTATTTGACCGGTCAATGGTCGGATTTCCTTTCTAACATTTTTTGGCACGCCCGGTGGGACATTGTGTTGAAGCTGTCAAAGAAGAAGGGACAAAATGAGAGATAGCATTTCCAGAGTTGTTATTTTGAAAGCTGAAGGAAGTGACCATGCAGATGATGTTTTCCAAGAAAATTTTCTTAGATGGAGTATGTCCTCACGTGAAGGTTTCAGCAGCAAGAAGATCAAGGTCACTATGCCATCTTTCATGCAGAATCAAGGCGGTTTCACTTTATTGGTAAGGAATTTTTCATCTACAAAAGAAAGTGATGATATAGTGGAACCGAATCAGCTAGAAAATATTACAGTTATGGCTGATAATAAAAATTCACCAAGTGCTAATTTTAAAATGTTCAATATAATTGAACAAGATATGGTGATGGTTGATCAAAAAGCTGTCAAAGAAGAAGGGACAAAATCTACACGCCGAGCATTTATGGAGAAATCCGACAATGGCCTCCTGATCAGCGTCTACACGCCGGAGACGGCCAGCCATCTTCTTCTTGGAGATCTGTTGCCGGCGGCGTCATCAGGGAGGACACCTCACCATTCGCTGCCTCTGCGCAGCAGTTTAGGGCGGTTCAAGCGGTTCAAAACAGGAATGTCAAGAGGAGATCGTGCACACGTTGTGAAAACCGCAGCAGTTCATAGCAGTTCCAGACGGTTCCAGCGGTTCAAGCTAGGGATCTCAAAGGGAGATCATGCACGATGTGAACACTGCAGCAGTTTCAAGCAGTTTGAGGTGGTTCGAGCGGTTCAAGACAGGGATCCTCCACTTCGGAGCCTTGGAACCCATCTTTCCCACGTTTGCGCCGCCACCTTCAACACCTTCATCTTCTGCAATCTCAAACGTCGTCGTCACCAACTCCGGCGGTTTCATTTTCTACCTCCACGGCGTGGGAAGATTCCTTCGACAACCTCAAGAACTCCTTCAACAGCGAACCCATCTTTCCTCTACGATGGCCGCAGGCAGTGCCATAACACTGAAGAGGACAAAATCCAAGACATGGCCGGTGAAGCAATCGATTCCGGTCAAGGCGACGGGAGACCACGACCTCATTACCACCGACTTCAGTAACGCCGGGCTCACCTCTGTTTCCGACCTGGTCATCCTCGACCTCAAGGATGGGATGACGGCAACCTATGGCCGTTGAGGGGAAAACAGAGCAACGTCGGAGTCATCACCTCCGTCTCCGACGTGGTATGGAACAACGGCAGAGAGAGAACCTAGATCGCCTCCCAAGCGGCGCTCGCAGACCGTCGTCTCTCGCCGCACTTCGCCTCGCCTCCCCTGCTCTCTCATCCCGGCCATCTTCCTGGCCGTCTACAACGGCGATTAGAGGAAAGTAGAGCATCCTTCACTGTGGAAAACAGAACATTTCGCCGCATCGCCCCTGCTCTATCATCCCAGTCATCTTCCTGGCCGTCTACAACGACGATTGGGGGAAAACAGAGCAATGCGAGGGTCATCACTTCCGTCTCCGACCAATCTTCACTCGGCTGGCCATGGGACAACGGCAAGGGCGGAAAAGAAATCCATCGGACGGCAAACGGCGGAGAGGAAATCCATCCGACGACGGCAGTGGCGGAATGATGGGTAAGTTGCTTCATTTTTCCCAGCGCCCCTAAACGCCCGAGCTTAGCTCCTCAGGCAACGGCATGCCTCAAGCAAGCCCAGGTCCTCGTCATTAATGCCATCCTCGACCTCAAGGATCCCATCGGATGGGATGACGGCAACCCATGGCCATTGGAGAACAAACAGAGCAAGTATGTCTCCGACGCCGTGCTCACTCGGTTGGCCATGGGACGACCTGCGATCCAGTGGATCCTCAGCCTCAAGGGTCACATCGATTGGGAAGATGACAACCGGCCGATTGGCAAGGAAAACAGAGCATCATCACTGATCACCCATCGTCCATGGGTTGACGACGACGCCTCGTCGTCCATCGCGGAAAGAAAGGAAATAAAGCTTCACCCATTGTCCATGGGTTGACGACGACCATCATCGCCGTTGTCCGACGATCATCTCTCATCACTCATCGTCCATAGGTTGACGACAATTGCCATCGTCCAGCAGGAGAAGATAACCCATCGTCCATCGATCGATGACTATTGCTCATTGCTCAGATCAGTGGCGATCACTTATCGCTCAACGCTCATCGTCCACTGCTGAGCGACCATCGCTCATCGATCAGATTCTTCATCGCCCAGCCTTTCTCTATCGATCAACCTTTCTTCATCGACCAACCATACTCACCATCCCAACTTTGCTTATCGGCCAAAGTTTGCTTATCGGCCAAACTTCTCATCGGCCGTTTTTTCTATCGGCCATCCTTCATCGCCCGTAGAAGCTCCTCGCTCACTTTTCTTGCTCATCGTCCAGATTTGCTCATCACATAGTTTTCTTCATCGACCATCGAAGCTCATCGCTCAGCTTTCTTCGTCGCCCATCGACGACGAGCATCATCGGCCAGCCTTGTTCCTCACCCAACATTACTCATTGACCAACCTTACTTATCGCCCAATGAAGACCATCGCTCAGCTTTATTCAAATGCCCAGCATTACTCATTGGTCGATTAAGCCATTCTTCACTTCGACAGAAAATTGGTCATCGGCCAAAACTGAGCGATCAAGAATTGGTCATCGACCAATGCTTAAAAAAGGTTGATCAACCAGGAACTTATACAAGTAATCGACCAATAATAGCATATGGTCGACAAAATGATTAATTGAATGGCTAATAAAATATGTTTTATGGACGACTCAATTGGCCGACAAAATCGTTCATATGGCCGACAAAATCGCCCAAATTGGCCAACAGAATAAGGTCTTTCCAAAAATATGAATATTTTCATAAAGACCGGGGGGGCAAAATGTTAGATATAAATATAGCCATTTGGGCGATCAATGGCAATTTCGTAAATATTGCCAATCAGCCAATAAATACTTCAGTTTTGACACAATTGAAGTATTTTGACCATAACTTTTACATCAAGTATCCAAATTGGACGATTCTTGAACCATTGGAAAGAGGACGAAAAGATCTACAACTTTGTTGTTGACGTCATCTCCAAATTCGGTCATTTGATGTATCAAATTAATGGTCAAAGGATTTAGTGGCAAACTGGTAAATAAGACCAAATGCCCAAAATCTATCGACCAGATTTTCTATCGTCCAAAATGGACGATGAAGTCATCGTCCAAAATGGACAATAAAATCCAAATCTCAAAACGTCCAGATTTCTATCGCCCATTTTCCTAATCGGCCATTAGTGCAGTCTAAGTATTTTGGTCATAACTTTCTTATCCGATGTCCAAATTGGACGTTTCTGGTACCGTTGGAAAGCTAATTTGAAGATCTACAACTTTGATGTTCAAAGTTTTGCCAGATTCTAAGGTTATCATCAGCAAAAATAAAGCGGAAGACAGGAGGCGTTGTTTAGTGGCGGTTTCAGAACAGTTTTAGACCAGTTATGCAGTTTTGGTGGTTTCCACTTTTAAAGCAACAGTTGCAGCAACTGCAGAGTGGTTTCCTGACAGTTTCCAAATCAGTTACCAGAAGCCCTATAAATAGCCAAGAGGAAGAAGAAAAAAGGGCCCCCCGCCATCAAAGCAAAACTGCTTTTTATCTTCATATTGTCTTTTTATATTTATTAGCAATGTAGCCTTTTAAATTCAGCAATGAAGCATTTTCCTTCATTTAAATTCCTGCATTTTCCTTCCTTTAAATTCCTGCAACGTCCTTCATTTCCTACGAGTAGTGCTATCATAATTCTTTATTTCTAGGAGTAGATCTACCGAAAATAGGAGTAGATTTAACATAATTTCCCATTTTCCATTTTCCATTATTCCCATTTTCCATTTTCCATCTCCATTTCCCATTTTCCATTATTTCCATTTTTCATTTCCATCAACTCTACCACCAACCACAAAATATCTTCTTTTTACACTTCAACACCTCTGATTCGATCATTCGAAGGAGTAGAACTAAAACCACAATTTCCTGATTCTTCGAATGTGGAAATAGAATTTTGACCTTGATTACAGTCCCGGTCAACGGTCATAATTTCTGTTCTAACATTTTTTGGCACGCCCGGTGGGACCTGTGTCAAGTCTTTATGGAAGTCGGTCAAGTTGGACCAGACGGAATGGTCATCACTAGGACTGGGTTTGACACCAATAGTGGTAGTGGAAACGTCGTCAATCAGGGCGATGGCCAACAAAGTCCAATTACGGTCGAGGAAGAACCTGTTCTTTTTCCACCTCTCGACCAATCACATATTCCTCCACCTGTTCCCCCACCACACATAGAATATCGAGATAGGATGGTGTATCGCTCTGTCGAGCGGGGGAACTCATCGGCTAGAGTTGGTTTAGATCCAGAAAATATAACATCAAATACAACCCAAAATATGGTCGACGAAGCTTTACATGCTAACAACCAGCAAATGGCAAGTCATATTGCCACTGCTCTAAGGCCTTTTATTGACACTATGCAGACTTTTATAAACGGAACTTTGTCTCAGGCAAACCCTGGATCAAATGTTGCTAGGCCTGCCATATCTGCAATCCCTATCGGCCAAAACCCCACCCAAAACAATCGTCCATTTCCGCCCAATACGGTCATGGGACCTGGTGGTAACAACGGTTTTGTTCTTTTACAAAATCCAATGCATAGCCAAAACCGTGTCGGCCAAAATAGCCAAGTTGGCCAAACTAGTACAACCTATTATCGGCCATCGATGAACAATGATAATAATCTAAGACCAAATTTAATTGGTCAAACATCTGGGTTGTTTCCATCGCCAACACAAATACCTCATAATAATGAGGTGTTAACTCCAGGGGCAATACCAAACAATGGTGTCCCTCCTCTTCAAGGAGTTCAAGGTGGTGTTGTGCCTCCTGTACAGGGAGTGCCTAATAATGGAATTCCTTTAGGTCAGGGTATACCAGTAGGTGGAATGCCTTTGGTTATGGGCGAGAACATTCCTCAAAACATTCCCCAGAATGTTCCTCCTAATGGCCAGAACTTCATTTACCCAAATAATGGCCAGAACTTCGTTTACCCAAATAATGGCCAAAACATGGTTTACCCGAACAATGGCCAAAACCTTGTTTACCCAAACAATGTCCAAAGCCCTATTAACCTAAACAATGGTCAAAATGTTTTCCAAAATAATGGCCAAAATATCGGCCAAAATAATAATTTGGATGCTCAAGGCCAGGGGTTTCCACAGAATAACTATGGGCAATTAGGTGGTCAAGTTAATCGGCCAGTAGGCAATAATTTTTATAATCAAAGAATGGCCGATGGACAACGCATGGGTGATATCCCCTATCAGAATAATTATCGACCATATGAGGCACCTATGTATTATGCACGACCACAAAACGAACAGTACGACCAAGTGTACAACAACCCTCTTTATAATCAGGCCGATGCTCTACATGAACAAGTTGCCGAGATTCTACAAGAGCAAATAGGTTTAGGACGACCAGCTACTCGTCCAACTTATAGGAAGCCTTATCCCGATTGGGTTGACCAAATGCATCCGTTTCCTAGGAACTATAGAGTTCCAGAGTTTACTATGTTCTCTGGGGTAGATGAGATATCGACCATTGAACATATAGGGAAGTTCTCCATGCAATGTGGAGACGTGAGCGATTTTGTCAAACTTAGACTATTCCCTAACTCTTTATCCGGGGTAGCTTATTCATGGTTCATTAAGCTATCGCCCAACTCTATTCAAAATTGGCAGCAAATGGAACATGCGTTCCATTCTCAATTTTATAAATCAGAACCAGAAATCACAATGGCCGATTTAGCTCAACTTAGACAACGGCCAGATGAGAATGCTGAATCATTTTTACAAAGATTTAAAAGAGCGAGAAGTAGATGTTTTATTCCTTTGCCTGAAAAGGAATTTGTAAAAATCGCTCAAAGTGGATTAGCCTTTGAACTTAAGAAGAAGTTTCAAGACAGAGATTTTATTGACCTATTTCAACTGCAGACTAGCGCAATACGCTATGAGCAATTGTTGAGGGAAGAAGATCAAATGAAATCCTCTTCCAAGGGAACTTATTATAGAGATACTAACTATGAGATAAACCAAGTTAGTGAAGTAGATGAAGAAAACTACAACATGAATGATGTTTGTTTGGCCGAGCTCCTTAAAGGAAAACTTTATATATGTAAAGCTCTTGCCAAACTTGAGCGAGAACTTAAGGGTAAAGAAGTAATTAGAGACGGTAAACGTCCAATGCGGAAGTTTTCTTTTGATGTTTCAAAGGCTGATCAAATCTTTGATCAATTACTCAAAGATAAACAAGTTAAATTAAAAGATGGACATGCTATGCCAAGCCTTGATGAGATCAAGGGCAAAAGATATTGTAAGTGGCATAATGCTTGGTCGCATCACACTAACCAATGTTTGGTTTTCCGTAATGTTTTGCAGGATGCGATTGATTCCGGTAGGATTGGTTTCCCAGTCAAACACATGGGAGTTGATGCAAATCCTTTCCCTAAGGCTGCTCCAGTGGGGATGGTGCTGACTGACGTGGCGAACTTCAAATTGCCAAAATTCAAGATCGTCATCGATGAGACTGAGGACGACAATCGTCCAGACGTCTTCGCAAGACTTGGTCAAGACAAAGGAAAGGAACCTGCCATTCCACATGTCTGCCCAAGATGCCATTGGGATCTCAGTCGCCCGATGACACCTTTCTCCGGGACCAAGTTTCCTCATTCACAGTCAAGGCAGTGGAACCGAGTTAAGCCTCATGTGTACCCAAAAAGTTTTATGCCTCAGCCTTACAAGCCAGAGCGATGGTACAACTACAATTGCTATACTCGTCGCTCAGTCCCTGTGGAGGAGATGACAAGGACTCAGTACCGCCGCCACCAGAAGAAATATGGCCAGATGATGAAGGCCAAGCAAGCCCAGGAAACCAACCCAAGTCAGGATGAGGAGGTTGAGTACATTGAAGAAGATGTTGCTGTTTCCAATCCAACAGAATCTTCAAAAAGCAAGTTCCATCGTTCAAATAAGGATGATGATGATGAGACTGGAGCAAGTCAAGTGATCAGATTCGGAACACTCCCGTCAGTCATCGTCAACAATTACATTCTACCAAGTCACCTTGGACAACAATGTCCAATTGAAAGCGATTCTGATATATCAGATATGGCCGATGGTGAATCGTCAGCCACACTGGTCGAGGAAAACGCGGACACATCGGCCACCTTGGTCGATGAAATGGAGAATTCACCCCCAGTAAACTTAGTGCTTGACCAAGAGGATGAGTATGTAGAAGTAGAAGAAAAAATCGATGTTGGTGAAGAAGCTTGGAGGAGGAATATATCTACAGAACAACTGTTAAGGCAGTTGTATGAGGAAGGAAATCCAGCAGTTGGACCAGGTGGCCAGCCAAGTGGCCGATATGATTATCTCCGGGTTTATGGAGACGTCAAAGTGAAGCGTCTTGTAAAAAAGACGGAAGTTGTCGCCCATATCATACCATCAACATCAACAACAATTGTTCCGACTGGTTGGGGAGATGAAGAACAAGAGCCCATGGTCGAAGATGTTGAATGGGTAGAGATAGAAGTGCCCATTAAAGTTAATGAAGAAGCAGCGAGAAGAAACATCTCCCAGAAGAAGCTATTGATGGATCTCTACAAGGCAGGCAATCCAGCCATCAGTACTCAGGGCCAACCAAGTGGAAAGTTTGACTACTTGGTTTGCTATGGTGATCCCATTGTGAAGAAATGGGTTCCCAAGTCTGAGGTAGTCAAATATATGCCGCAAGCTAGTGAAGTGCCAATCGTTCCAACTGGTTGGGACATGGAAGAAACAGAGACACAGAAGGAACAAGATAAGGAGGATCAGAAGTGGCCATCATGGGATGGTCAAGAGAATCCAGAGGTCGTTCAGGTTGCAGCTAAGGCAAAGGGGAAAGCAGTTGCCCGTCAAACTCAGTCATCGACCAGTTCGTGCAAAGAAGGTCTTCAAGATCAAGATAAGGCTGTGTTTGAACGACCACCAGAGACGATGACTCGCCATTTATGGCCTTTACACATCAAGGCCGAGATTAATGGAATCCCAGTAAGCAGAGTTCTGATTGATACCGGTGCTGCAGTAAATGTCATCCCAGCTAAGATGATGAAGAAGCTGCGAAAGACTGACAATGATATTATCCCCACGGATATCACGCTCACGAGATTCAGTGGAGTTCCAGCCCCAGCAAAAGGAATTCTCCCTTTGGACATAAAAGTTGGAAGTGTCACAAGAACAACAGCGTTCTTTGTCATGGACTCATCGACCAGCTATAATGTGCTGCTTGGTCGAGACTGGATTCATGCCAGTCAGTGTATTCCGTCATCTCTTCATCAGTGTTTATTTTTATGGAACGACGAAGGAAATGTAGAGTCAGTTATGGCCGATAACATGCCATACAGTATGGATACGCATGCCTTGGAGGCATCTTTCTATGATTGCAATTATGGGCCTTTGCAATTCCTTCAGTTTGAAGACACACTCAAAGTGGTATCTGAGAATGGAGTTATGCTAAAAGAGCGTGTAGCAGAACTGTTTGATCCGGCAAGACCAACCTCAGTGGTCTTCACACCTAAAGCTGGCCGATCACCGGCCACCAGTCAGAAATGATGAGTTCAGACTCTGAAAGAAATCAGGCCGCTGTAACGGCCTTAAAAGCCAAGCTAATGGCTTATCAAGTGGAAGCGTTCGCTGCACAAGAAGAGAATGACTTAGATTGTTTAAAAGAGATTCCCCAAGAAGAAGAGGAAGAAGTCCCCTATGGCAAACGTGGAAATATGCAAGCTCAAGACCCATTGGAAGAAATCGACCTTGGTGATGGCACAGCCCAACCTTCATTAGTAAACTTATCGCCCAAGAGGTAAGGAACGAACTCATTGCTATCTTGCGTTCATATAAAGATTGCTTTGCATGGGATTATAAAGAAATGCCTGGTTTAGATAGGAATATTGTAGAGCATGAGCTTCCTACTCGACCAAATTTCAAACCATATAAGCAGGCGCCTAGACGTTTTGCTCCTAACATAATCCCAGAAGTAAAGAAAGAAATTGAACGATTATTAAATGCAAACTTTATTAGAACGGCCAGATATGTAGAGTGGCTTTCTAATATAGTGCCAGTTAAGAAGAAAAATGGCAAACTTAGAGTTTGTATAGATTTTAGAAATTTAAACTTGGCTACACCCAAAGATGAGTACCCTATGCCATCGGTCGATTATTTGGTTGATTCCACCGCTGGGCACGAAATATATTCATTTATGGATGGGTATTCTGGTTATAATCAAATTTATATTGCCGATAATGATGTTCATAAAACGGCATTTAGATGTCCAGGATCACTTGGAAGTTATGAGTGGGTTGTTATGCCCTTTGGTCTAAAAAACGCTGGTGCTACTTATCAGCGAGCAATGAACTTGATTTTTCATGATATGATTGGCCATTTTATTGAAGTCTATGTCGATGACATTGTAGTAAAATCACCAATCATGGCCGATCACTTTTCGCAGTTAATCAAAACCTTTGAGAGAATGAGGGAATATAATTTAAAATTGAATCCCTTGAAATGTGCCTTTGGTGTGCAAGCAGGAAATTTCCTTGGTTTTCTCGTCCATCAGCGAGGAATAGAACTTGACCAAAACAAAGCAAAGTCTATATTAGAGGCTAGCCCTCCAAAGACTAAGAAAGAACTGCAAAAGTTTCTTGGTCAAGTGAATTTCTTAAGAAGGTTTATTGCTAACTGTGCAGGTAAAACTCAAGAGTTTTCATCGCTCTTAAGATTAAAGAATGAAGACGACTTCGTCTGGGAAGAGCGACATCAACAAGCCTTTGAGCGCTTGAAGCAATGTTTATCAACGCCACCAGTCATGGCGCCGCCAAGGTTGGGACAACCCATGAAGCTTTATATCGCTGCAGCAGACCGGTCAATAGGCAGTCTCTTGGCGCAAGAAGGAAAAGATGGATCTGAGAGAGCAGTGTACTATCTAAGTAGACAATTGTTATCTTATGAACAAAAGTACTCGGCCATAGAAAAGTTGTGCCTGGCCTTGTATTTTATGTGTACCAAGCTTCGCGCTTATTTAAAACCTGTAACAGTCTACTTGATATCTAAGTTCAATATATTGAAATTCTTGTTTTCTCGGCCAATTTTGCACCAACGTATTGGTTATTGGGTTTTAACATTGGCTGAATTTGATATTCAATTTGTGTCTCAAAAGGCTATTAAGGGCCAGGCATTGGCCGATTTTTTAGCTGACTATCCTTGTGTAGATATACCAAAGGAGTTAGAGCGAGAAATTAACAACGTATCGCTCACCCCATGGACGATATACTTTGATGGTTCTAAAACTATCAACGGAGCTGGCCTAGGAATCACAATCCTATCGCCCATTGGGCGCAAATATAAATTTGCGTATACTTTATCGCAACTATGTACTAACAATCAGGCTGAGTATGAAGCTCTAATCATCGGCCTAGAAATTTTGTTAGACTTAGGAGTATCCAATGTGCAAATCAAAGGTGATTCACAATTAGTGATAAATCATATCCTTGGACGTTATAAATGCCAGAGCGATATCTTAATTCCATTTCATCAAATCGCTCTAATGCTGTTAAATCGTTTTAATGATTTTGAATTACTTTTCGTTCCAAGATTGCAGAACGATGAGGCTAATACCCTCGCCCAAATAGCATCAGGCTATAAAGTGTTAAAGCACTTGGGGGGCACGAACGATTTCCGTTCTGGTATAACACAATCTGCACTAGAGCGATATCATCGGCCAAATGAGGTAAGTCAAATCAATAGCCAACCAGATTGGCGGACCCCAATCGTCGATTTCTTAAAAAATCCATCGCTTAAGGTCGATAGAAAAATCCGTCATAAAGCGATACATTATTTTCTACAAAACGACGTTTTATATAAACGTCGACCAGATGGAGTCTTATTGCGATGTTTGCATCCTGATGAGGCCAAATTGACAATGGCCGAGATACATAATGGTGTTTGTGGAGCACATCAATCTGGCATCAAAATGCGCTGGCTAATAATGCGCAGTGGCTTTTATTGGCCGCGCATGGGGGAGGAGTGTGCTATATATGCCAAGGGATGTGAGGCATGCCAAAGACATGGTCCATTACAGCGAGCTCCAGCAAGTGAATTATCGATCATCGTTAAACCTTGGCCATTCAGATGTTGGGCGATAGACATTATAGGGAAAATTTATCCTCCATCATCCATGTTGCACAAGTTTGTAATTGTGGCGACAGATTACTTTACCAAATGGGTAGAAGCGATCCCATTAAAAAATGTTTCTGATGATCAAGTAATAAATTTCATTTGGGAAAACATCATATGTAGATTTGGCATTCCACAAACAATTGTGTCCGATCAAGGGACAATGTTTGTAAGTTCTAGGGTAAAGAATTTTTTAGCTGAGTATAAAATTAATATGGCCAATTCTACACCCTATTACGCCCAATCTAATGGGCAAGCTGAGGCATCCAACAAAACCATCAAGTCAATCATAAGAAAGATGATGGACGACAACCCAAGGCAATGGCATGAAGGTTTACTAAGAGCGTTATGGGCACATAGAACTACACCTAAGTCTAGTACTAAGGTTACGCCTTATCAATTAGTTTATGGTCAAGAGGCGGTACTACCTGCTGAGATAAATGTTCTATCGCCCAGAGTTATGGAACAAGATCGCTCAACTAGTGAAGAGTATGAAGATGCATTAATGTATAATCTTTTAGAACTCGATGAACAACGAGCTATTGCTTTAGAAAATATAGAGGCGCAAAAGTTAAAAGTGGCCGATATCTACAATAAAAGAATAGTATCAAAAGAGTTCCAAGAAGGAGATCTAGTTTGGAAAACGATCCTACCTTTAGATTGTAATGATCCCAAATATGGAAAGTGGTCGCCTAACTGGGAAGGACCATACTTAGTCGATCAAGTATTTCCAAATGGATCATATCAACTGCGGAATATTGACGGTGGGTTGCATCGATCAATGATAAATGGTCGGTACATTAAGAAATATTACCCATCAATGGAATAAAAGGCATAGAAGAAAAACGTCCTTAAAATATGGACGATAGCAATTAACAAAATACGTCCTTGAAATTTGGACGAGAGCAATTAACAAATATGTTCATTACAAAATATCGGCCAAAAGTGTGGCATTACAAGATTTTATCGTTCATATCAGACAAGGAAAAGTTATCTCTTCAAAGAGAGATTTTGAGATAAAAGAGCAATCTTTTCACGGACTGCCCTAAAACGTTGTTTGTTCTTCACAAGCTCACCCTTCAACTCGACTTGGCGATCTTTTGAAGAATTCGCCTCCAAAGCGACATACTCTTGCATCATTTGGTTGCCTTCCTCAGCCAGTTGAGTAGTTCCGCGAAGGAGATAGTTCTTTTTAGTAGTACACTGGGCGATTTTTTCCTCTAATTCCTTCATTTGGTTCTGTTAACCAAGGATCTCTGATTCTGTTTCGCCAATCTCATCAGTATTTTTCTGAAGTTGTTTGACACGATTGTTGATGACGTCTTTGATATGGGTACGCCGCTCTTGACGTTCCCCTATAAGAACTATCTCATTCACCAAGTTGTTTCTCTCAGCAGTCAGACTCTCAATCTTGATTTTGATGTTGTGGATATCGTCCATATCACTAGATGAAAACCCTAAGATTGTTGGATCCACAGAGAGAAAGGGTGTTATAGCTTGGTCCAGTGCTTCGCTATCTGATCTGGTGAGATCTTCGTCAGGTAGTTTGTCCAAAACTACAAGACATTGAGATAGGGCTCGCCTGAACTCTTCATGTTGACTCCCTTGTGCAACTTCAGGGTCAATAGCCGTTTTTTTGGCAGTCACTATAGAATGCCAGGAATCCGAGAAGGCCTGGACAATATTCATTAAATGGGCGAGATCGCCCTGAAAAGAACAAGTATTCAGTAATATTTAACACTAAATGATCGACAGAATCAAATTGAGCGATGAATACCTGTGAAGAGGTAGAGCTGGATGGTTGAGCAGTGGGGGTAACAAAAGATGAAGTTGAAACCTTCATCGTAGAGGGAGCAACTGTAGGGCTTCTAGTAGTCGCCCTTGTGTGAACATCAGTAGTTGATGTTGGAACATGAGAAGTGAGCGATATAATATCGGCCATTATTGGTTCAAGGACACCGCGACGAGGTTTTGGAGATGCACGTAGTGCCTCTGTTGATGAGACAACTGGAGAAGCAGCGATGCCCGGCTTAGTAGTTTTGGCCGAGAGATCTTCAACTTGAGTTGGAGCAGCTGGGATATTAGGAGAAGCTGATACAGAAGATAAACTCGCATTACCAAGGTCTCGTAAAAACCTATACGGACCATGAACGAGTTTTCTACCAGTTAATGACAAACCTGGTTTAGATGGAGTAGTATTCAAGATGTCAAAGATATTGTTATCGTCTTCATCCTCATCTTCTCGACCAGAATTTTGGCCAACAGACTTTTCCTTCCTCGATTCCTAAAAGGTTTAAACATTAGAGAATGGTCGATAAATCGATCATCAATAAAATAAAAGTTATCTATACTTTTATATTCTTTTGGGCGAGTCGTTTGAATCTACCACCAGAACGTACTTGCGCCTTGGTCTTTGAGGAAGATTTGGCCGAGGAAGTTGGAGGCATACTCTCATCAGCATGATCAGGAGAAGTTGGAGGATGTTCCTCGATCATTTGTGATGGAGATGTATCAACCACAACCTCAAAAACTTTGGGTGTAGGTCGAGAAGGAGACAAAGAATACAAGGAGCTCGGAGTACTGGAGCCCACTTCTACAGCAGTCCTGAAGATATAAAAGTCTAAGTATCAAACGAAGAATACAAGTGTAATAGGAAAGGAAAACGTTATGATACTTACTTATCATGAGCAGATTGACTGCTTCGATGACTGCTGCCAGGAGAATCAACCTTTTCCTCTGCAATTGGCCGAGAAGATGATTGATCTTTTTGAGAGGAAGATGGTTGAGGTTGGACGATAGTTTTTCCTTTACTACGTCTCTTTGTAAGCGGTTCATCATCCTCATCGTTAGAATTTATCGATTGAGGAGATGATTTATTTTTTGGAGAAGAAGATGGTTGAGGTTGGACGACGGTTTTTCCTTTACCGCGCTTCTTTTTAGGTGGCGCATCGCCCTCATCGTCTGAACCTATCGATCATATAGTATTAAATGAAGAAAGGATATCAAAAAATCAAGGAGAACGATGAAGATATACCTTTTGTCTTTCGTTTGCCTGGTTGATGACTAGTAGCCACTTGCTTTTGTCTTTTCTTCTCTCTTGGAGGAATGAACTTTTCAAAAACTAAGTCCTTGTCAGCAAAGAAAAGACGTTCATCAACCATTTCTTTCCAGCTATCAGTGATACTAGCTTCAATCTCGCTAGTAGGCTCAAAAGATCTAAGCCTAAACCTCTTAATGAGGAGCAATTCTCTCTTATCCACATAAATTACCCGCTCCAGCTCTGAGAAGAAACATCGTCCTCTAGCGACGATATTGAAGCTAAAGTATGGTGGCACAGGCCAAGATTGTTTAAGGCCAAATTGACGAGCCGCAAAATTGGGAGCATAAACTTCTATTCCACATTTATTATTCGCCTTGCCCCAAGCCGTATCAAAATGAAGGTCACGGCCGATAAGAAAACGGGCCCAAGCTAATATTTTATCATCAGACTCTAAGTCTGAAGAAAGATCAAGCAAAGGCTTAATGGACGATGGGTGAGACTCAGGATTGAATGGGCGATAAGAAGAAAAATTGGACAGAGTATAGAAATAATTGAAGGCTTGTCTAAAGGATTTGGGAATAGAAGATGAAGAAAGATACAAATGGCCTTGAGTTCTGGCCGATGACGATGAAGGCGGCATATGAAGATCAGGGAAGTAAGCTCTAAGCCATAATTGGACGAGCCACAAAGGACCAAATCCGTCAAACTACCCCCTTCTCTCAACTGCTCAAGGACGAGATACATTCCTCGATAAATGGCCGACAAAATAAAAGGAGCAAGAGAAAAAACTTGTTTGCCTGAGGAAAGGTCCCGAGCGAGTGGAATGTACCCCTTGACAGGTTTTTTGGCAGGAAGGCAAAGGACATATTTACATAACCAATAATAAATGAACGCTAATCGTTCAAGAGAGTTTGGAGGTCCATCGCTCTCAGACAGCTTGGCATAGTAATTAATGAAAAGGCTATAGTTCTTATCGGCCTCAAAAACGATTTCTTTCTTGGATACGTTCATATTGGCCGATACAGAAGTACCAAGTGGAGTTAAGCCAGTTAAGAGCGATATGTCCAATACAGTAATAGTGAGCGAACTAAAAGGGAAGAAAAAATTGTTATATTCTGTCAACCAAAAGAGAAGCGATGAAATAAGCAAATTAGAATCTTGAAGAGGAACCCTGGTGCTCAAGTCCAAGAAATCTAAGATACCCGCCTCAGAAAAAATTGACCTAGTTTCAGAATGGCTAATCATCCTATTATACCATTTGACAAACGTGTCATCAACCAATGGCCATGAGATGATGGGGTTTTTTGAAGAAAGGGAAGAGAGATTTAGGGTTCCAGAAAAGGGCAAATCGACAGAAGTAGGAAAGGAATGTACAAGAAAAGCTTCCTCGGCACCAAGGGAAGGAATACTCTCAGGAACGAAGCAAGGACCCAAAATACATAACTGAGAGTTAGGATCACCTTCCCGGACCAAATAACCACTCCTGATGTCATCTGACTTCATGTTCTCATTGAAATCTCCCACAGCGGACATCACCTCCTTCTGCACAGCGTTGTTAACTTTGATCTCACGTACCATGATGACGAACGAGTGTAGACGCCGGAGTTAAGAGGAAAAGAACAAAAAAAAACCGCCGCGCAAGTAGGTGAAGAGCAATAAAACCCTAGGAGACTTGAAGAAGAAGACAGGCGAAGAAAGTTCTTTTCTGGCTGAAGGAAAGAATTTAAATAAAGGGTTTTTTGTCGTTACTTGTCAGAAGGTTTAAATGCCGGATCCCAAAAGATTTGGATAGAGAAAAGAAACGGCGCAACGGTTCATTTTCCTAAATATCCGCCATGATTAAATTTGAAAACCTAGGCAAAGCGGTCAAATCCCGGATGATGCGGTCACCTCGTCATCAAAGTGTCTCCTCGATTACCGCACGGGGGGCAAAATGTTAGCCAAAATAATGGCTAAATCATAAATGACGGACACGTAAGCAAAAGGCAATTATTAAATGGACGATAACTACATAATCTTATCGACCAGATGAAACCTATCGACCAAATGAACGATAGAATCTATCGTTCAAATGGACGATAAAATATCGACCAAATGAAACGATGGAATCTATCGACCAAAATGGACGATAGAATTTTAACCAAATGGACGATATCGTCCATATGGCACCGTCATTTAAAGGATTATGGACGATCATCGCCCAAAAGTCATAATTGGACACGTTACTCAATTTTATCGTCCAAAAGCAATTAACACGTGTGTCAAATATGGTTAAAAAACACATGCAGGTATGACTTGGACAAGAAACGATAAGTAAGCCAGCATAATCATGACGTATGCAATGAACGAGAATCAACCACGTGTACTCTCCAAACCAGACACGAACGTGGGAGAAGCTGTTACGGAGCAGTTCGCACACGATCTCCTCCTTTCACGCCATCAACCCTCAAGGCGAGAGCAATTATTCAGTTCCTTAGTATAAATAGCTTCTCTTCTCCACTGTAAACCTCCCCCCCCGACAATCTGTAACCTGCTCATAAGCATGGCTTTCGTTTCTTTTGTACCTGTAAGTTGATTAATAAAGCTTTCAGTTTGATTAATGGCGTCTCTTATTGCTTTCTTAGTATAATTTCGATAATGTAGTCGTTTTAATCGTTTTCTCCTCTTTTCTTTCTGTTTTGTAGTTTTAGACTAATGGATTTGTTTCCGTTTCTGTTTTCTGTCCGTTTCTTTTCCATAGTTCAACTAAGTTAAGTTAGTTATAAGTAAGATTAAATTAGTCTTTTAATTACTGTTTTCGTTATTCATGATTATAGGAGTATTTTAAGATTAATTTTAGGTTTAATTAGTCCTTTTATTGCTTTTCTTACAATTTTCTTTACTGTTTTCCATTAGAGTAAGTTATTGCTTTCTTAGATTAAGTTAATCCATAGATTTAAATGCATTTCTTAGATTCAGTAATTTAAGTTGATCTTTATGCTTTATTTAATTTCGTAGTTTTAGATAACTTGAAGCTTTTCTTAAGTTAATCTTGATAATTAGATTATTTAATTAGGTCTAATCTAGATTTCCATATTACTTGACATCTCTGGTTCATTAATTTGAAAAGAGTAGAACTAAACTGCAATCGTTTGATACTTAAGTGTGGAATAGGATTTTGACTTTGACTATTTGACCGGTCAACGGTCGGATTTCCTTTCTAACAGTTTTGTTTTCGTATCTAACAAGCCGATCTGCATGTAGAACTTTGAATAGCTGGATACATCACTGTCATGTACTTCATCTCCTATATATGTAGTATGCCATATTCCAGAATAATTGCATCCTAAGTTGATGCCTTACACATGAAACTAAAATCCATAGAGATGCACATAATAGCTATCTGATTTCGCAAACAACAGAGAACTGATATTACCATGAGGCTCATCAATCAACAATATTTGCCCATCAGAGTCCTTTCCAAATTCATATTTCGTGTCAACCAATATAAGGCCATTATCCAAGGGCAAGTAATGAGTCAGGGTAAATGGTAAGTGCAATGGTCATAGTTGATGCATAATTACTCTTCATGCTACAGTTAAAAGTAACCAAAAACATGATTTCCTTGTCACTGAAAGGATGTAGCAAGCTAAAATTTAAGAGAAAGCTATCCTATGCTCGATGCATAGCTAGGTGCAATAAGGGACCTCTGTCTAGGTGCAGGCACAGGAAATGCCTAGAATCCAGGGACATTTTGAGAAATATGCAAGTGTAATGAGTCCGGGAAAAACCTAACCTCCGGCACCCTCAAAGGGTACAAACAAATGCATGCACTACTAGACACATTTGTACACTACAAATAAATTCAATGCTTTGCTGCAAACTTCATCATATTTGCCTCTTGTCATCAAACCTAATTTGATTATCTGGGTGTGACCAATGTTTAGTATAAGTAAACGCAAAAACGGCTGAAGGAAGAGATAAAAAAAGCAGCAATCTCAGAAGATTAATACCCAAAAATTATTGCTTTCGAGAAGTCATGCATGGACAAGATCAGATTTTGGACTTGCTTACATTTACACAAGGCATTTAACGCTGGAGATTCAGCTTTATGTAGTTTACCAACTACTGTTATGTCAGAATAAACATTTTATAAATGACTACATTCAGCTTCAACTTTAGTTGGGATAAGTTGATTCGATTGTATCACTCGATTAGATTGTTCTAATAAAGGCCAATCACCAATCACTAAAATAATTGGTATCAGATACTTGGTAAATATCCTATGTAAAGTGCACATGTTCTCATGCCATGCAAACTCGGAAACCTCTAGGTTGAAGAATCAGCTGAAAAGGCATCTCATTAAATTCCTTAATAACTCATAGCAGTTAAAAAAAGTGCTTGTCGAACTGAATGAATCCAAACTTAGATCACGCTCACAACTAAGGGAACGCACGGACCACCTTCTGCCATGCGAAGGCGAAGACCATCGAGAGCGCCGCGGTGCTGGCTACTAGGGGGAGCCAGTATTGGAGCGACGCTTTGTCCTCACCTTGCGCTTGTCCGGGTCGAGGAGGACTTGGATGGCCCTGAAGCTAATGAAGCATATGGCGGCGGAGACGATAAGGAGGTGGAGGAGGAACAAGAACAACGAGAAGCGATTGGTGTAGTGCCTCGAGTTGAGGGAGCCCATCGAGGTCTGGGGGGTGGAGCGGACAACGTAGAAAGAGGCGGTGGCGGCCGGTCACGTATGTATGAAAATCGATCACGTGCGTGTCACGTGATCGGTTTTCCGTGACTCATCCTAACGGCGTTTGACAACCCGGACTAAATTGCTAGGTTTTGAAACTATAGGGTAGTTTTATGTGATTTTTGAAGATGAGGGTACTAGAATGTTAATACATGAAACAATAGGGTATTAAAGTGTAATTTGGCCGGTTACGTGCGAGTCACGTGGCCGGTTTTCCGTGACTCATCCTAACGGTGTTTGACGACTCGGACTAAACTATCATGTTTTGAAACTATAGGGTAGTTTAATGTGATTTTTGAAGATGAGGGTAATAGAATGCTAATTCATAAAACTATAGGGTATCAAAGTGTAATTTGACCTTTACAAAATGATCCTCCAATACTTAGAAAATTCACAAAAATTTCTCTAGGTCAACTTATGTTGGATATCTTGGGAATATTCCCTGGCAGTTAAAGTTAACGAAAACAAATAAAACGACACATTTTGCCCTTGTATAATTCAAGAGATGTTTCAGTATAGATAAAAATCAATCTATTATATAAGATCAGCTTTTATGAGTTACAAACTAGCTCATTTATTTTCTCACACATGGCAGCTGAGTCATAGAGAGAGGAGAGAGGGGGAAACGTGGCAGCTGAGGCATAGAGAGGGGAGGAGGGAGAGGGCAGTGAGGGTGGGTGGTTAGGGGTAGTGGGGATGAGTGGTTACTAGTGCATGGTGGCATGGGACCCACCTAATAAATTCCTACATTGTATGGTTTCATTTGTCCACGTGGTTGATCGCTTACAAACGTCGTCGTTAAAACGTTGCAAACTCAATCAAATATTAAATTTATAATCCTTATTCAATCACTACACTACTAGGTAGAATAGCGGTGAAGTCGGGAGTCGATTCACAGGGAAAACGTTGGAAATCAAAATCAATTCTCAAAACCCTAAAACTAAGAGAAGAATCAAAGATAGAATAGAGTTATCTAAATTAATAAAGAAAAGAAATAAAATATTGATCAATTCGAATCAATGGAGTAGTTAAAGGTTTGTTGCACATGCTAAGTGCAATCGTGAGACCTACGAAAGTGGCTAGTTAGATTTATTGCTTTCTTTTTATCTTTTCTTTGCTCGAGGATTAGCAAAGTGTAAGTTGGGGGGTGTGATGAGTCACTAAATATTCATAATTAAACCCCTTAAATTACCTTTGTTAGGCCTATAGTAGGTGTATTTGATATCCTATTGTTTGATTTCAGGTTTAAGTAGGATTTGATAAGAAATACAAGAAATTCGGCCAAAACTCACTAAATTCTGCAAAAAGATTGCTTCGTCGACTGTTTAGAAATAAATCACCAGAAATTCTACACAATTCCAAATTCTGGGAGATGCAAGAAGACTTCCAGAGCTACAACTTTCATGTTGAAGACTTTGTGAGATTCGGTCTACATTGGCACCAGTTTTTGAATCAATGTCAGAAGTATGGAAGTTGGAGAGAAAAGCTGAAGAAATTAATTAATGACGTGGCAGTTAATGACCCAGTCAGACCGACTAGAGCGATGGATCGGATTTGAGTCCAATGGATCGCTCCGATGACGTCATCAACCCGGAATTTAGGAAAATTAGAGTTTAAGTTCAACTATAACTCCTAATTCCGGGATTAAGGATTTCTATTATATAAAGGGGTTATTCCAGCCGAATTTCTAATCTTTTTGACAATCTTTGGAGGAGGAAGAAAAAGACGGAGAGGATGTGGATGGTGACAGCTTCCTACTCCAATCCGATGGCTTTCATCCAAAAGATGAGTTGCTAATTATTGTACTTAGAATTATTCATGAAACCCTAGTGTAGTTTTGGTTTTTCTTCAGTTGGATTCTTATGAACTTTTCGATACATGATCTCATGAATATGGTTTTATTGTTAATAGAGTTGAAGGAACAGAGTTCCCTTGACGTATTTTCAGTCCTACATGATTTCTGTGATTGATTGTAGAGATTTATGAGATGGATTTCATGAAGCTATTGGTTTGCCTTTGAGATAAGCTATGCTACGCGAATATAGGTTGTGCCAAGGTCATTAGGAGTAGTATAATTTAAAGTAATCGTAGGACTAAAGACAATCTATGCCAAGCAAAGATAGGTTATGCCGTTGGGAACATTAACTTTCTTTTAGGGATTCATGTGAGCTTGTAGCCATATGATCCATAATGTTGAGAGACGGGAACAAGATGATAACTAGATAAGACTAATAATGAAATTAAGGTGGATTGAGTAATTCCTAAGTAACTACTCCATTGATTCGAATTGATCAATCTTTTATTTCTTTTCTTTATTAGTTTAGATAACTCTATTCTATCTTTGATTCTTCTCTTAGTTTTAGGGTTTTGAGAATTGATTTTGATTTCCAATGTTTTCCCTGTGGATCGACTCCCGACTTCACCGCTATTCTACCTAGTAGTGTAGTGATTGAATAAGAATTATAAATTTAATATTTGATTGAGTTTGCAACGTTTTAACGACGACGTTTGTAAGCGATCAATTTTTGGCGCCGTTGCCGGGGATTTCGACGGTTAATTAATTGATTTTCTCTTAACTCATTTTCTTTGCTTAGTTAGGTTTTTATCTTTCTTATTTCCCCCTTACTTTATTTTACACTTTTTAGGAATTTCTGATAATTTTTCTGAATTTTACAGCTACTAAATTTGATTTTCTCAGACTTGGACCTGCAGCCCATCGCCAAGAGCGATCGGTCAGACACGGGAGCGACCGATCGGGACTGTGTAGTCAGGTAAGTTTGTTCTAAACTCTGAGTTATTTTATGTAGCTATTTGAGACGCTTCTGCTAGTCGCACAAAAGCATGTATCAACGATAGTCGTCTCTTGGACCAGCCCTTTGTTTCTATCTCTTATCTTTGGTGTGGCCTTATTTATATGATCGTGCATGCATGGCTAATTTTTATATGCCACCGGGTGCAATGTCGAATGATGATTTGTCTTTTGGTTATGGACCCGCTTACAATAATGACATATATAGTTTTTCAAACCCGGCCTATAATTCATATTCCTATCCTTATAATCCTGATTTTAGAGACCATACATACCCTAATTGGCAATTCGAAGGTTATCAATCTTCTAACGTTCAACCATGGAACATAGAAACCCCGGTCCAAAAGTTTGAACCTAGTTTTGAATGGCAATATCCTCCACAAGTATCCTCTAACTCGGCTATGGACACAATCATGAGTACACTTGCCAACATGAATGCTAGTCTGAATAACATGAATGCTAAGATGGAAAAAATTGGAAGCGATGTTAACTCTAATGATCAATCAATTAAGAAAATAGAGACACAAATAGAACAGCTAGCCCACATGGTTGATTCATATTATGAGAATGAGGACTATGCAAAAAATTCTTTTCCGGCTGTTTGTGATGACAATGTTGGTGAAGTTTATGTTTCTCATAAGAATGATGCATGCCATTTTGAGATGTGTTCTAATACTTTGCCGAATTATACAACTATTGACAATATTTTGCCGGCCCCTGAAAATAATATTCCTGAATGCATACCTAATGAAACTGGACCTTATATGTATTTTGATCATGCTTTAGAAGCTAATTTTTTTGGTGATGATGAGAATTGTTGTGATGAATTGCCGGTTTTACATGATGAGTGGAATGATGATGATGTGCCTATTAGTGATAAACATAATGAGGATGAGGGTGTTAGCAATATTCCTTGTCTAGAGCCTCAGTTTGAGATTCTACCTTTAATATCATCCCCATTAGTTGAACTTTGTGAGGAGGAGAGCCTTATTATGAGTGAAGACTGCCAATTCCTATCGTCCTTTCATCAAAGATCGTATCAAAATTTCCAATTATATGTTTGCTAAGGACTTTTGTTTATTCTTTGATCAAGTATGTCTGCATACCTTCACCATGATCCGGGCCATGTATTTCTTCACATGGAACCATCGGCCTCCTAAATCTTGTTTCCGAAACGTCTAGCGAAAGACGTAAACTTACGAGCTTTCTGGGAGGCAACCCAGTTTTTAGAATTTTTCCATAGCTTTTTAGAATTTTATTTAATTTTTATGATTTTCCCCAGATTTTTAGGATTTTCCCCATATTTTCTTGGATTTTTTCTCGACCTTCTTCCTATTTTTCCTTATTTTCCGCCGAATTTTCTCTCTCTTCCCGATCGGCTCTCTAGCGAGCTGGGACATCATCGTCCCGGCTCCGCTACAACTAGATCGGCTCGTCCCCGAGCCGCTGATCTCTGCCACCTCTCAGGCCCGCTCCGGCCATCCCCGTCCCTCCAAACCTTCACCTAGACCTCAGCCATCCTCCTTACTACCTTTCTCTGCCTCCTCCGCCCTCATCCCTCTCTCTTACGACGCTGGTGAGCCTCTCCGCCTTCCCAAGCCGCCGTCTTTCTCCTCATCCATGGCCGCCCACCGACTTATACCATCTCCATAAGCTTCCTTAGGTTGTCACGATCGTTTTCCACCCATCAAAACCCGGACTTGGCGTCGGGATCACCGGAATCAACCTACACATCGCCGACCATCACCGTCCACCTTCCATCCGCCGTCTGGTAGCTCAATTCATCAATCAAACCCCATAGACCACTTACCAAAGCTTCCACGATCCTTATTCAATCGTCCCCGTCCTTGATTGGAGCCTCGATCATCGGAATCCAATTTCGGCCATCATCGTACTCCGATCCGGCCACCTCCGTTCCTACCTGGGGACCTCCATTTTTCGATCAGAGCTCACCGAAGAACGCCTCTGACCTCCACGATTCTTCCTGTACCCTTCCCGTCCTCTGGCGAAGTCGTTTCGCCGTTGATCACCTGTCGGCGAACTTTCAGTCGTCCGATGGCTGCGTGACACGATCCAGCGCTACAGTGTTCCGATTTCCGATCGGACGGACTAGATATTAAATTGGGACCATCACAAGCATCCTTAAACCATCACAAGCATTCACGGGTGTTCACTTTTCTCTTTCTCCGCTAATTTCGAATTTGATCTCGCCGTGGGCTGCAGACCGTGGTTGAGAACGACCATACTGCGGATTACGAATAATTTGATGCTCTGCTTGGATATTTTGGTTGTTTATTTCCTTGTCTGTGATGTTTAGAAGATTATTTTTGATGTATTATCTCATTTACTATTTATCTGTACATGTTATATTTTTGTGTGGTGAATGATTATACAGATCAATTTATCATGAAAATACAAAGGAGACTCTGCCAAAATTTTCTATGATTTTAATACCTTTTTGTACTTTTATTTGTTATATTTGATCTTTTTGGAAAGATATATATTTCTGTGACAGGTTATTGTGGAGAAGGAAGTATTTAGTCAGTGATGACGATGCCTAACTTTAAATCAGAAGAGAGCGAAATCTATTGTTATGGTGTTCATTATGGTTATCTCTACCCTTTACTTCTTGATGTATTTTTAGGACTTAGTGTAATTGGGGACAATTACATTTAAGTTGGGGGTAGCATTCATAAATTTCATGCTCACATTTTTTTTTTGTGGTAACCAAATATATACATCCCTTGAATTATGTCAAAAGAATGAAATTATGATATGATTTGATAAAGGTGCATGTTTTATAAATTTATTTTATGAATTATTCTGAGACTTGTATGTCATATAAGAAATAATAAAGTTTTGCTATGCATGATATTATTTCTATACTTTAACACTTTTACCATGATTTAAGGGTAGCTTGACATATCCTAATGCACATGTTCACTTTCACATGTTAAAGAGTTGAGATTAGATTCTAAACATGATACTAGGATAGATTTACAATTCTATATCATGACACAGAAAATACATGAACACATGCAATTATCTGAGTATGATAGAAGAGGAGAATAGAGAGAGATGAAAGATGGGAAGAGAGAGAGAAGACCCTATGTGGCATGGTTTCATTTGTCCACATGTGAGAGAGAGAAAGGAGAAGGAGGGGACGAGAGAGACCAGGAAGAGAGAGGGGGAGAGAGGAGAGAGAGGAGAGAGAGGAGAGAGAGAGGAGAGGGGAGAGGTTCATTGGTGTGTGTAGGGGTGTCAAACGGGTTGGGCTACCTAGGCCCATCGCGGGCGGCACGCCACGTGGCAGGGCCTGACATGACTCCAGCTAAGCCGTGTTGGGGAATGACCCACCTAGCAGTGTTGTGCGGGGCCTGGGGTTCAGGGCCCATGGCACGGGCACCGCCTGGGCACGTGCCCCGAGGTGCCCGTGCCCGGCCCAGCCACGGCCTGCCGGCCTTGGGCACGGGCATGACCCGCCTTGGGCATGGGCTGACAAGGGAGGTTTCGTCGAGAGAGGATGCGCAGTGGTTGGCAGTGGAGGGGAGTCAAATCTCGGCGGGGAATAGAGAGAACGACGTAGGTTGATCGGAGGTGGAGCTATGGAGGAGCGGAGAGGGCCATACCGTCGCCGCCTAGTGGAAGGTCAATAGAGGACCAGGGGGGCGGCCTGAAAGAGAGAGACAAGAGGGGCTTTAACTGGCCAGAGTTTAAAACAGAGAGGGACCGAGAGAGGAGAGGGACCTTACCAGAGAACCGAAGGCGTTGTGGTCCTCCGTACTCGGGGATGTAGCCAGAGACCGTCGGGGTGTTAGCCGGAGGAGAGATCGGGGAGCTCCAACGGTGTGATGGCCGGTCGAGGTTGGTAACAGTGGTCAGTGTGGAGATCGAGGAGATCCAAGGGCCGGGGAGGCGGTGGAGTGTGGTGACGGTGTTCGGGGTGGAGTTAGGGTTTATCCAAGGGAGAGGAGAGTGTTTAGCCGGAGACAGTTAGGGAAGTAGCCGAGGCTGGTAGAGGGTGGTGACGGTGGTCGGGTGGAGGTAGGGGTTTGGGGAGATCTGAGGGCGAGCCAACAAGGGTTTGCTGGCGAAGGGTGGACGGTTGTGGTCAGCCCCTGTCGCTCCCTGACCCGCGAAAGCCCAACCAGGCCGGGTGACGCGAACCGGAACCTAACAAACCACGAAAACGTTTTGGCGAGGGTTCCCTCTAACCTATAGGTCTCCCTAAACAATTCATCAAAACACACTCAATTAACAATACTACAATTTAAGAAACCTCAAACCGAAGATTACAAAATCCAAAGTTTAATATACAAAACCTCGAATAGGGGAAAATTCAAATACAACATAATAATAAACTCTCCCATAGGAGTCTAAGGGGGCGTTTGGTTGCTTATATTAGCTGATGCATGCATGAGCTAATGCAGCATTTTGGTCTATACCAGTGTTTGGTTGGCCACTGCATTAACTGATGCATGCATCAACTAATACAAAAGGGTGTTTGGTTGGCCACTGCATTAGCTGATGCATGAATCAGTTAATGCAAAAAGGGCATCAAATGCTGCATTAGCTAATGCAGCCAAAATGGCTGTTTTTGCTAATGCAGCATTGCATTAGCAGATGCAATGCACTGCATTGCTTTAGGGTATGTTCGGCTCCGGCGGATCCGTGGGATCCGTGGGATGGGATCCGTGGAATCCGCCAGAGCGGATTCCAATCGGCGTCCGTTCGAGGGCGGATCCCGCTTTCCGGGATCCGCGTGGAGATCCGCCCATCCGCCGGATCCAATGGATCCACCAGGATCTGGCGGTGCCAAACGGGCCCTTAGCAGATGCAATGCACTGCATTAGCTTATGCAAGCAACCAAACGCCCCCTAACTATACTAGGGTTCTAGGAAGACAGATCACCACTCCTCAGACTCTGCCAGCCGCCGTCGCACCGCCGACCAACTGCCCGGTAGGGGCCACCAAAGAGAAGCTAACGTCTGCACCTGCAAAACACAGCCCCGGTATGAGTGAGCACTAAGCTCAGCAAGGAAACTACACTACGACACACATGAGGAAGAGGGAAACGGAACAGTGTCGCCCCCAAACCAGGCTTGGGTGTGCTGCAAGGGACCCATAGCCCTTCGCCGGTGTCCCTAGTAATATCCAACCATGGTCATCCCAACGGACTGGGCCCATCCTGGATACACCTAGTGTCGCAGGGTTCTAGCTGAGGTCACCCAAAATTGACTAGGCCCACACTGGTGCCCACTGCTGCGAGGTTCCAGCTATGGTCTCCCAAAACGGACCGGGCCCATACTGGTCGCCACCGCAGGCAGGAACAGACACTGCCTGGGCCGGACTAACCCCCTCAGCCCCCAAAGAACACGAACCGACACCGGTTGCACCCTCAACACCTGGCTCGAGGCTGACACGACCGCTAAATATCATCAATCAACATGTGTACGAGTCATCTAGGCCTTTCATCGAAAGCGACTGTACACCCCAATTCAAACTAGGACCAAGCTACCCCAACCCCAGTCCTAGGGCTAAATCCAAGCTTCCAAGCCTCGGGATGGCGACCCACAGATCGCCCATGCCCTAACCTTATGCAACCAATGCACAACAAGATGCATGCTATGAACACACGCATATAAGACAGATAAGCATGCAACATATGTGATGATAACATAAGCAAGGTCTGGGCTCGGCACTCTGATGGCCCGGGGTGGTGAACATGTATTTAAGGCCAAGAACTGTTACAGTGGTACTACCACCAACTACCAGCCAGTTCACCAGCAACCTGCATCGGGAAGCAGCCCCGCAAACAACAGAAGGCACACCACACAAATAAAGCCCTCAGCGCACGCCGGCATGCAATGCTAGGGAAAGCAGTAGGGCCACTCCCCCACTTATTCTGAACATCCCATGAGTCATCACTCTCCTGGTTCACCACTACCCCTAATATGGGGCTAACATGCTTAAAGGTATGTATAAATTATAAAGTTGTAAGAAAACTGTACATACAAAGCCCCGTGGGCAAAGCCAATGAAAACTCCTCTCTATCACATAAAGGATCGATCCTTTCCTAAGAAAAGATCGATCTTCCAAGTGACAGGGAGCACCTTCCCTGTCGAGCTACAAAGGATTGATCCTCCCTCCAAGAAGATCGATCACCAATCCAAAGGATCGATCTACCAGTCAAGGAACATGATCGATCATCTCCAACCAGATGATCGATCCTTCTCGGGCTAGGCATGACCAACCCAGAGAGATCGATCCTTCCTCGAGGAGGATCGATCCAGATGGGTTCTCCGGCGACCGGACGGCGAGAAATACCACTGGAAAACTCTACCACATCCCACAAAACCTTGGGATCTGGTAGTACGAAGTACCACAAGTCCAAAACCGGTACTTGTATTCAAAACAAACATGCAAATTGACGGATTTAAGCTAAAGAACACAAGGAAACTCAAAACTCTCAAAAACCCGAAAACAAAGTAGATAGGATCCCTACCTAGCCAAGAGCAGCTTCAATTCCAGTTGCTAAGCCTTGGATCGTCCTCAATCTCTCCAAAATCCAGCCGGATCTGAGCTCAAAAATGGCAGATTTCAAAAGGATTCAAGGAAGAAGGTCGCGTCCGCTTTATAGACAAACGAACCGACTTATTAATGATCGATCGATCTTTCTGGAGGGAAAGATCGATCCTTCATGATGATCACACATTGACTTTCTCGCACTAAATGATCGATCTTCTAGCAAGGAAAGATCGATCCTCTAAGTGTAAAAAGCTAGACTTGGGCTAAAACACAAGCCCAAACCCGGATCTTCCGATCCTGGGTCCACCTAACCGTTCTAATCAAATACTAACACAAACATGGCCAGTGTGTGCACACGCGGGTGTGAAACAAACCAACAAGGCGCAATTTACCAAATTGCACTTGCGGTCCAAGAAACAATGCGATCCACCGGATCGCGTGCTTGACGCGAAACAATCAAAGAAGCCATATGCCCGACCCAGCCGGTCGACCAAGGAGTAGAGGGATAGGTCCTCACAACCCCTATCGGATCTCGGCGGGGAATGGTGTCAGGTACCCGAGATCACGATCCGATGGGAGAGGAGAGAGGTGGAGTGGAGTCAAGGGCAGAGATGGTGGTTGGTGGGGATTGTTTGATGGTTTTGATCTAACGGCTAAGGTATTAGGCTGTCAACCCACTTTTATCTGGGTAGGCAGACCTATGGCTATAACCCATTCAAATTCAAAAAATTAAAAAATAATTGAATTAATTTAAAAAGGCCAAAAAGCAGTTCAGTACCATGTAGTTTTCCCGTTTTGTAGTTTGGTACCACGTACTTTCAAAATTATAAGAAAATGCTCTAAGTTACATAATAGTTGCAGTTTAGTACCCATCATCCGACGCCGTTACATATTTTAAGGCCAAAAGGTATTTTGGCACCTTATAGTTTAAAATTTTTGCAGTTTAGTACCACGTTGTTTAAAAATTATAAAAAAATGCTTGAAGTTACA
This sequence comes from Narthecium ossifragum, assembly GCA_963920575.1. NCBI lineage: Eukaryota > Viridiplantae > Streptophyta > Magnoliopsida > Dioscoreales > Nartheciaceae > Narthecium > Narthecium ossifragum. The sequence goes on along the minus strand of OY986971.1, from coordinate 18,568,541 downwards.
AAACTGGTCATTTTGGATCCAACGCGCCTTTAAACAACGTGGTACTAAACTACAAATGCTCCAAGTTAAAAATGCTCCAGGTATAAACCCAGGTTAAAAATGCTCCAAGTTTTGTAACTTCAGACATTGTTTTGTAATTTTTAAACAACGTGGTACTAAAATGCAAAAATTTTAAACTACAAGGTACCAAAGTACTTTTTGACCTTAAAATATGTAACGACGTTGGATGATGGGTACTAAACTGCAACTATTATGTAATTTGGAGCATTTTTTTATAATTTTTAAAGTACGTGGTACTAAACTACAAAACTGGGAAACTACAGGGTACTAAATTGCTTTTTGGCCATTTAAAAATATTGATACATAACGGCTACTATTTCAAATTTTGACCATAATGCCCCTCTCAACTGCATAAAATGACTAGTTTGGAAGGGTATGAATGTAATCTTTTATAAATGACCAAAATACCCCTTCCAACGTATATAAAACAGCTAGTTTTAAGGATATTATGGTGATTATAAAAATTCAAAAAATCTCTAAAACTCTATAAATAGCCCCCCGACCCTTCATTCATCCTCACAAAATCTATTCTCTCTCTCTTTTCTTCTAGTTTTGTTAAGAGCTTAAGAAGTTGGAAATGTGATTCAAGTGAAGAAAGTATAATCAAGAGGCCGACAATATTGTAAGAGGTAAGTTTTAAATTATTATAGATTTATTTTACTTTTTAATTCTGATTTTCCTTCTCCTCTCCTACTTTTATCTTTAATTTGGTTTTTTTAATTTCAAAAGTCAGAAAAATGGATCCAAAGCAACTGAATCTTAAAAATCTGAACTTTAATGTCAACGTTGGTAATGAGCCAATATTGTCGGATATTGATGACATACCAGATTATGATGATGATTCCAGCCAACCTTCAGTATTAAATACTGGTAATACTAGTGGTGGTGCTACCAGGTGCGCTGGTGGATCCAGTTCCAGGACTGGCAGCACTGGCTCGATTGGGAGTGGCAAAAGACCCAGAACCTCTGGGGTTTGGGCAAATTTTGACATCAAAGAGATATTGAACACCGAAACCGGTATTAGAGGTCCAAGAGCGGTTTGCAAAATTTTCATACGTGATTTGTCATGCAAAGCGAGTTCTAGTGGGGAAGAGCCATTTACTATTGCTGAAATTACAAAAGTTTATTAAAAATATTTACAGCAAGCTTTTACTAAAGTTTGTAGGAATACTGCTAGAAATGATTGCATGAAATTATATTTTGCGCCAAGCAAAAATTAGTTACTGAAATTTATTCTCTTAGCGTTTCGATTTCTTTTACTTCCGATTTATGGACCGGAGCAAATAAATTTAGCTATATTTGTGTTACTTCAGATTATATTGATTCTAAGTGGAGCTTAAATAAAACATTATTGCATTTCGAGTTATGGATAGTCCTCGTACGGGTCAAAATATTTATTTGCAAATTATGTTTGTCTTTAGAGAATATAACATCTCAGATAGAGTATTTAGCATTACCTTTGATAATGCATTTGCCAATAATGTTGTGATTGATTTGTTTAAAAGGAATTTAAATCCTATGCTAACTGGTAGATTTTTCCATGGTAAATGTGCTTGTCATATTATTAATTTAATTGTTCATGATGGTTTGAAATATATTGAGAAATATGTTGAAAAAATCAGAGATATTATTGTTTATATTACTTCTTCTAACACTAGAGTGCAGGAATTTGAACAATATTGCTGGGGCCAAGGCCTTAAACCCAGAAGATTTAAACAAGATATAAGGACCCGGCGGAAGTCCACTTATTTAATGTTGGAGTCTCTAGTAGGTTATAGAGAAGCAATTAATTCCTATATATCGTTTGCATGTTTGGAACTTCAATTATCCGATTTAGAGAGGGACATGGTATTTCAATTTAAGGATTTTTAAGAGTATTTTATACTGCAACTAATTTATTATCTTGTGTTTATTATCCCACCTCATGTCTTGTAATTAATCAAATATATAGTATTGCTAATAATCTTGCCTCATATAGATGTAATCCATTTTTTACCCCAGCATGTTTATTCATTGTGGAAAAATTTAAAAAATATTGGTCAAATTTTCCTCCTGTTTTTTCTTTATCCGCCATCCAGGGGAGAGACGAGTCATGTAAGTGAGAGAGGTGAGAGAAACTAAACCAGGGGAGAGATAGAGCGCACAGAAGAGAGAGAAAAGACAAGGAACTGAGAGAGAAGTAGGTGAGAGAAGCATGGGGAAGAGAGAAGAGAAAGTCAGGGCTATTTTCGACATTTTATCTGCTCTAGTTATAATTTCGCCATGGTTAGGTTAGTAAACCCAACAAGCTAACAGATTGATATGTTTGTGAATTGTTTTGGATATTGGCGGATAAGTTTATAAATATTGGGATTTCATAGATAAATCTGCAAATTTGAAGTTTTTGAGGGATATATTTGTAATTAACTCTTAGGGCCTATTTGGTTCGTTGTATAGGATATGGATATATAACTTTATACGTTGTATAAGTTATACAATAGATAATTTAATAATAATTTTCATACTATACAATGCATGTTTGGTACAACTGGGGATAAAAGATGTATAGTATAATATATTTTGAATAGACTAAAATTCATTTATTAAGAATGCGGATAAGTAGAGGAAAATAAGAGCAATAGAGGTATCTACCCAAAACAGATAATACAATGGATTCTGTATAAAATTATATTGTCTCAGATGTGGTATAAAGTTATACGCCCTCCAACATATTAAAATATTCATCGTATAATTTTATACCATCCATTATCACATCAACACCATATTATGATAGGAATGTATAATTCTGTACTATATGTTCCCTTTTACGGGGAACCAAACGAGCCCTTAGTGTTCGGTTTCAGAATTGAGGGCCATCATAAATATTTGTAAGAAACTATAAAGTACTAGAATGTATTTTAGTCGCAAAGAAACAAAGCCAGGTGTCCTCATCTACCAAATGCAAATATCAAGGGTCCAAATCCACAAAAAATTGCATATTTGCATCCCACATCGGAAGGGAATTGATATTTGAGGATCTTAATTTCCATCATTTAAAGATCAGGGCCTTATTTACAACAAACCTTAAAGTTGAGGATACTAATGAGTATTTTTAACAAGTCAAATAAAATAGAATTTTTCAAGCCTAACCCGCTAGAATGACCAAATTTTCTTTAATTGGTCAACTCATTCACTTTGAATCAAAATACAGCCATTAGATAAAAGGGGAGCTCTATAAAGTGATTAAGAAGGCATAACAACCCGATGCAAAGTGATTGAGGGGGTGAGGTTGTTTGACATTTTTTGATAAATCGATAAATGAAAAATTAGATAGGAGGAGTCTAAAATTTGGATACTTACAAATGAAATGAAAGGTAATTAAAATTAAACACACTTGAAGGGATGAAAGAAGAGTTAGAATGATTGCACCGATTTATAGTGGTTCGATCCAACTCTCGGTCTATGTCTACTTTACTCAAAATCCTCTTTGAGGTTTCACTATTTGCAATTCCTCTTATAAGCTTTTCCTCCAAAGCTTCCGGGTGGTTGAAAACCTTAAAATTAACTCGAAACAACTCTTACATCTTCCATAAGGTTCTTCTTCACACTTGAAGAAGGTTTATAAAGGTTGGAGCTCACACAAAGTAGTAAATTTTTTGTTTTGACTTGCCCAAATGATCACAAATAATAACAATAGATGATAGACAAGTTTAGTGTTGAAAACTACTTATACTAGGCCTTCAACTCGTCCAAAAATAGCCTCCAACGGCTACGAGAAATTTCCAAACAGCTCTATTTTTGACTCTTCATATGCTAGCGGTTGATCTACGCATCGACTGTCGCTTCAGTTGTTTAGTTTAAAATGTGGACTTCATCCTTCACGGTCCATCCACGCATCCACCGTCACATCGATCGTCAGCCTCTTTGAGGAAATGATGTATCCAGGGTCGATACTTGGATTGACCTTCATTCTTCAAACTTGATCAACAAGATTCGCGGTCGATCCATGTATCATCCGTCGATCTGAGATATTCAAAAACACATTCCCTCCAAGCCAACATTGAAATATTCAAGAAAATAGACAAGCACAAGCCACGGTCGATCCATGCATACTCCTCTATTCACTGACGGTCGATCCACGCATCGACCATACGTCTCTGTCAAAAGAACGTCACTCCAGGGTCCATACTTGGTTTAACACGAGCTCAGCTCCAACTTGACTAAGTTAGGAGCATCGATCGTGCCAACTCACGATTGATCCCAATATCGATCGTCAGTACAAAAACATCCAAAACATGAATTTAAATATTTCCCAATAGAAGAAATAAAAGTTAAACTAATATTTTATCATTCTATGTATATTGGTATCATTAAAATAAGATTAGGATCAACAAAAAGTGAACCGGGTTGTTAACCAATGCAAAGCGCAGCCGTTGCATGATGCCGAGATCAATGGCCTTTCCTCTTTCTAGTCTCTTCTCTTTTCTCTCCTTGATCGTTTCTTTAAAGGGATGCTAATAAGGAATGAGTAAACAATTTTATTCATTATGTTTTTGGTCAATAAAATTGGGAGAGAACTTCAAATCATTATCTCGACTACTTGCACGAAACATACAGAAATATTGGGCAAGAAGGGCACTGATAAAACAAAATTTATTGCTCGATCAAAGTTGATTGAAGAAATGCTAACATCACCATTGGTAGTATACTGGCCTATCACATGATTAAGGAATTAAGCACCTCTTCCAATATTCAACAAGACCAACGGAAGCACAATCAGTTTTGAATTTGATTTGCAATTGATAATATACTGCCCTATCACATGCTTGAGGAATTGAGCATCTCTTCCAATATTCAACACGACCAAAGGCATCAATGTTGAGCTTGAATCTTGTTCATTAGGATATCATATTTCTCAATTGATGTGCACACTGTCCTAATCATACAGCAGCAGTCCTGAAACAACCTGAAATAAGAGGAAACCATAGTCACTACAAGAAAACATGGATATTATAGCAGTCGATGAATGCTATCTAATGTATTTCATAGCATTTAAGTGGACGTTGTAGTATGCGATGCTATGAAAAGGGTCTCCCTTTCATAGCAGTTTTTCTACACTATAAGTTATAGATTTCATAGCCATTAATGAATGCTGTTTAATATGTTTCACAACAGATACATGCACGTTGTGATATGATGCTATGAAAATTGTAGGTCCTTTCATAGCGGTTCATCAACGCTATAGTATTATAAACTTCATAATGGTTAATGAATGCTATGTAATACATTTGATAGTGTTCACATGGATGCTGTAATAGTTTTTCCTAACATTTTTATAGATTTCATAGCATGCAATGACTACCATATGATATCTTTCATATCATTTAGTTAGACGCTGTAATAAAGACTATGTCCATATTTGATAGCGTTTATTCGGACGCTGTAGCAGGATACTTTGCTATTCATATCAATCCATGAATGTTATGAAATGTGTTTGATAGCAGTTATTCGGGTGCTATATTATGCTCCATAGCTTTCATATAGCTTTCAATGTATGCTATAAAATCTATTTAAAACCAGATAATCGGTTGCTATAAATTGCATAGCACTCAATGAATGCGATGGAATCTATTTAATAGCAGTTAGCCATATGCCATACTATACTATGTATTGATTTTCATAGGTTTGACTGAATGCTATGGAATATATTGAATAGTAGTTAGTCGGATGCTGTATATTGCACTGAATTTTCATAGCACTCATTGACTGTTGCGGAATGTATTTAATAGCAGTTAGTTAAATGCTATTTTTTTATTTGAAACTATATTACTACTATGCTTGAGTTGGTGTAGCAGTTACTGAATGCCATTGAAGTTGAGCACTTGACAGCAAAGTCAAATTATAGCATTTTAACTCTCTTATAAATTACTTGGTGTAGCATTTCAAAAAATATCATTGGTAAATATTAGCCTAAATGAAATATTACTTGTACACATTGAGATCCAAAGGATCTATTATCCCAAAAACCTGAAAGAAGATGGAAAAACTGTACAGCTATATAGTATGCATTATGAGTCAAAACAACCAGTATTTCATAGTAATATACCTGTAATGCAAAGTATCACATATGAAGTTAACAATCCATTACACAATACAAATTGCTCCAAAATGACAGTGGTCAATGACAATGAGATATGTAAGCCAAAGTAGAACTTTAAAAGTATGGCAAAAGTAACTTACAAAGTTTACAAAGTAGAAGCATAGACTTGCCAAAAACATAAAACTGACAGACTTTACAAAATTTAGTAGATGCATTATATGTAAGACATAGTTGAGCTTTAGAAGACAAAATACAAGTTTCCTCCATCCATATTATCAAGTTGTTAGTCTCATGTCCATTTCCAAAATGCTATTCTCCCTATTGAGTTCAATTCATATTATCAAGACTTTTCCATGACAGTGAATTTGGCAGGCCAAGCAATAGTAGTACCTATAGCTTCTTCCATGTGGGTTATGTCATACGAGCCTCTCCACAAAGTTGCACTTGGCACTTTCACTTCAACCATCCAAACCTTCACTGCATCAGATCCAAGAGCTACACCATGTACAAGAGCTTTCGGGTCACTTGTTATGAAACTTCCTTCAGCAACTATTTGTCTAGATTCAAGCCAATCTATCAACTTGCACTTTTCAGAAGTTGAAAGTAAGTTTGAATTGCCATTCTATATTAGAAAGATAAAGAACCAATTAAGAGATTATAATCTAAACATATGGTGTATATAAAATATAAACATATAAGTTGCTATTGAATTAGCTAGACACATTATTAATACCATTACCAAATCAGAAGATGTTGGTATATTTGCCCCTTTCTCACTGCTTTGACCTTCCACTGCCCCTTTCTCACTGCCTTGACCCTCCACTGCCATTTTCTCATTACCTTTACCTTCTACCTGTAATTCCAAAATAAGCATAAGACTCTACAACAGTTATCATAGGATATATGCAGCTCCCTCGAAAAAACCTTAAAACAACTGCAGCTCAACTTCATGAACCACTCACCATCATTTTTATCAAGTTGTCAATTGTACTTTGCATGTGATTCATCTTGTCTTGCATAAAGTTGCATTGTTGTTGAAGCTGGAGAACACTATTGTCTCTTTGGGCAAATATGTTGAGTTTTGATTGGAAAAGTCAAGCCAAAGTGTTGTATCCGGCAAGGAGATCCGATGTCCCCTACTTGTTTGTTCTAGTGCAGGAAGTGTTGTCTAGAATCCTTGATGCACCTGGAGCTTGTCTCGAAGGTCTTCAGTTCAAGAATGCAGAGGTAAAGGTTTCTCACCTCCTCTATGCTGATGATTGCTTGATTGTTTCTCGGGCTACCTGTATGGAGGCAAGAGTGCTCAGGCTGAAGCTAACACGTTTTAAGATGTTATCTGGCCTTGAGATGAACCCTGTGAAGTCTAGCATAAGGTTCTCTAAGAAGGTTCAAAAGCAGAGGAGGAGTGCAATTTGTGGGATTCTAAATGTGAGGGTGGCTAAAGGTAGCTGGAGGTATTTAGGTGCACCAGTTAGTGAGAAGAAGTTGAGAGCTGAGGATTTTGCACCATTGGTTGATGCTTAGTGTAGGTTGTGGATTGTATGAGAAGAACCCTATGTAAGGGCTTGTTTATGGCTTGGGTGGATCTAGGGCTTGGAAGCCATAATCCCCAAATTGGTTTTGAGGCTTTGCCATACCCTAGTATGCTAGTGATTGGTTCATGTTTTGAATGCCATGCTATGCTAATTAGATATTGGTTTTACTTGAGAGCAACCCTAGGTAAGGGTTTGCTCATCGCTTGTGGACCTAGGGCATGGGATGCCCTAAGGTGTAGCATGTTGTTTGGGCTTGGTGATGCCTAAACCTCTGTCTGTTTTTACCCTTATGTTTATATTTGGTGGTGGAGGCAAACCATAAGGATGAGACTTGGGGGTTTTCCGATGTGTGACTTGGGGTGAGTTGAGCGTGCCCTGATGCATTCCTTGCTGTTCGGGGAGAGGTTTGGAGACTGAGGACCCCTTGGTTGTCGATGGTTTCATCGATGAGCTCCTTGTTGGAGTGCCCACCCATCAAGTATTCGATGAAACGCTTGAATTGGTCAAGCTTGGTTTTCTCCGCTTTTTGCGATGTCGTGACATCGTGGGATGTGCGTGAGGGTTTTCTAAACTTTCTTCCTTTCTTGAGGTTTCTGTTTTATTTTAGCACGTGTTATTGATGCATGTTTCATTTTTTGATTATATGATGCTATGTGTCGATAGTAAATATAATCGTTGATGTAGCATTCGTATGTATTGCATCTCTTGCCTTGTGTGTGCTTGAATACATCCTTGTTATGTGCATTTCATTAGGATGCGTGATCCGGCTGTGAGTTGTGGGTCTGGACCTAGGTTTAGCCCGGACCTTGATTTGAGTCCATAGTAGGGTTAGTTTAGATTAGGCCGAGTCGTGTAGCATATTGAGAGTAGTCTACCCATTTGGATCGAGGATGAGAACCCAAATTGGATAAAGTTCAATCATGAGCTTGAGGTTGGTTGATAAATATCCTATGTTGGGCTTAGGATTGAAGTTGAGTTTATGTGGCTCTGCATACTAGTTGGGCGGAAACATGTTTGGCATATGGACTTTCGAGGCGTCTATGGATATACCAGGTCAGATGGTCGTAAAGCTTCCTCCGTCGGCCTGGTGTGTAGGGCAGGTGCCGATACACTCAGGTAGGGTCCAAGGATGGCTGAGTGTCCATGACGTTTCGAGCGGACGATCCAGAAACAAGCAGGAAAGATCCAGAAACACAGATAACAATGTATCGAAAATAATCAAGTGCGTAAAAGTTAAGAAAATAGATCGAAGATGTAATGGTAAAATAAAGATAACAAAGAAAATCAGGATTTGGTTAAGGCTAGGGATCGGGAATCACTTCACTCGGACTTAGGGTCTTCTTCTACCAACGGTTCATTCAAATCTCAGTTAAGGGATTCACATCCCAATCACCTTAACCGGAAGATATGAAACTATAAACCTAACAAAATATATAAATGTCTCTTCCTACGATTGATTCTTTCTTATTACAGTTCTAACTTCATCCAACCCAAACCTAAGAATACACGATACCGGCTGTCACTACAAGCAACGCGCAGTAAAAGTTCATTAGAACAAAGCCCTAACTTTATCTAACCGGATCTCTAAGAATACACAATACCAACTCTCACAATCGGCAATGAATAGCAAAGATTTCACAAAATAAAGTAGGTAAACAATAGATAAAACTATGGGATTATAAGATCATGAAAGAAGCATGACTGGATTCATAATATTAATCATCCACATAAAAATCTATAATCTGAAAATTATCTTTGAAGGTCCAATACATAGAAAAGAGTTTAACAATAATGATTAAAACTATGAACCATTGTTGGAGAAGAAGCCCTAGTTCTCGCTAGATCATCCGTCTGCCATGCCCGCGGATTACTCGGTCATGAATGGAGATGTCTTCATCTTCTTCCTTTAGAAAACGTCCAGAAAAGAGCCCCCAAAAGCGACCAAAAACTCCCCTTATATAAGGACATGAAACCCAAGCTTTTATTTCAGCCTTTGGATTAAATCTGATGGCTCGTATTCAGATCCGTCCGAGTAAGATCGATCCTTACTTAGGTGTAGGATCGATCCTTCTCAGTAGGATGGATGGTAGGATCGATCCTTCTCAGTAGGATGGATGGTAGGATCGATCCTTCTCAGTAGGATGGATCCTTCCATAGAGTAGGATGGATCCTTCTATAGGAGAAAGATAGATCCATCTCCTAAATATTCTCGAGTGAAAGGAGGATCGATCCTTCTGTGATCATCCGAAAAGTGTGTGTTCTGTCAGGTCTGTCTGCATAAAAGGATCGATCCTTGTAGGGAACATGATCGATCCGTCTTTCATGGGTATTTACTGTTTTGCCATCCAGACTGCGCCATTGGTACTAAAATTGTCGTAACTTCCTCTGGGAAACTCGGAATCACGAACCGTAAAATTCTCCAGAAACTAGACTTCAAGAGCTTTCCAACTATATATAACACCTCATCTGGTTCGTTCTGAGAAGGTACAGTTTTGGCTTTAAAGACCCATCTTTGCTTCAATTTCCTGCATAATACAAATAACTTTGTAAAGCAACATATACAGACGAAATCATTTATATTAATCATGAAAACTAAGAAAATAAGCTGCTCTTAGTCATGTTCAGAGTGCACTTTCATGCACTCATCAGTTGTAAATAATATTTAGCTCTTTGAGCTCAATTCATCAAAAAGAAGCTATGAAGAAACGATAAAATATTAAAGCCACACAAAGATTTCAAAATCCCAACTCGCTAAGGATCCCAACTATAAGTAAAAGCCATAAGATGATTTCAAAGCCGAAACCACACAAATGCAAACAAAATCCTTTCTTACCTGGAAATCAAACAGCCAAGAAAGTTAACACCTACAAAATTCAAATCATAAGATAATAATAACTTCCATCCTAAACAAATAGACAAAATTCCCCGTTGAGGTCAAGAATCCACTCATTAAACAGGTCTACATTTATGTCAATTCATGTCAATAGCATATCATCAAAAACTCCAAACAACTGAAATAAAACAAAAATCTACCTCGATTGGAATACAAACAACTAACAAGTCCTAACCCAATTTCGATCAGAGAGCAAATACTAACTACATCCATCACATGATAATAGGCAAGCAATTGTTGGGTTTTTCCTCCGATGAGGATGGACGGCGGCATGAATAATAATAAGAAGAAGAAGAGATGAAGCATCGGCACGGAGGATGAAAGGCGCATGGAGTGCACGTGAGGCATCCTCGACGTGCGACCCGCTTGAGTGAACGAACGTGGAAGAATCCAGATGTTTCTTGACTTGCAATCTCATATCGCTTCAAGAGGCATTGGTTGATTGAATTTGTCACACCCCGCCTCAGATAACACTCAATAATACCTCAAATTTTAAGGCATAACCTTTGGGCACGTGCACCTGAACGAAACTATACAAACATTCCACACAAAACCTCGATACAAATGTATACAATCTGTGGCATTTATATAGAGAGGCGGAAGTATAAACAAGGAGACACCTTCGCCCCAACATTAACATAATCTCAAAGCCACATATAAAGACAACTAATCAACATTAAAATCAAGGTTTACATATCTTCATAATACATTAAAACGAGCATTAATAAACATATCAAAGTACAGAGCTGATAAAAGGGTACAAGGGGGCCCCTAGGCACCACTCTCAACCTCGCCCTATTATAATAGTCTACTCTCCCAAAGGAAAATCTCCAATAATGCCTCGCTCCACGAGTCCACCCTCAGAGCTACACAACAAACCTTGGAGCCTTTAAAGATCACCTGCGCACAAACAACCCCAAAACATGGGTGAGCACTAAGCCTGATAAGCAACCTACTAGTACAAAGACAATACAAAGGTCCTATACTGAAACTCAGTGGTAACCTCCTCGAGCTCAATCACAAACTTGATCATAGACATCAAATTAACCTCAAACGACTCACAAAGACCTCTCTGTCCATCAGTGGTCCACAAACACTATTTAGGTCTCACACATCCTAAACTCCAACATCTGATGTCCTAAAACCAAACACACTAAGTTTAGTAACTCCGAGAGAAGATTTATGAGCTATCCACCTCCTTGAAATGCCAGCAGCGGTGCCAACGGATGAGATCACATAGCAACACCCGTCTCAGCATCCGCTCGCTCGGAACTCAAGGTACTAAAACGTCAACCCCGATGTCGATAGATGAGGTCACACAGTAACACCTGCCCTGACAATCGTCCGCTCGAAACGTCATGGACACTCAACCATCCTCGGACCTTACCTGAGTGTATCGGCACCAGCCCTACACACCAGGCCGACGGAGGAAGCTTTACGGCCATCTGACCCGGTATATTCATAGACGCCTTGAAAGTCCATATGCCAAACATGTCTCCGCCCAACTAGTACGCAGAGCTGCATAAACTCAACTTCAATCCTAAGCCCAACATAGGATATTTATCAACCAACCTCAAGCTCATGATCGAACTCTGTCCAATTCGGGTTCTCATCCTCGATCCAAATGGGTACACTACTCTCAATTCACTACACGACTCGGCCTAATCTCAACTAATCCGACTACAGACTCAAATCAAGGTTCGGGCTAAACCTAGGCTCCAGACCCACGGCTCACGGCCGGATCACGCATCCTAATGAAATGCACATAACAAGGATGTATGCAAGCACACATAAGGCAAGAGATGCAATACACACGAATGCTACATCAACGATTATATTTACTATCGACGCATAGCATCATATAATCAGAAAATCGAACATGCATCAATAATGCGTGTTAAAATAAAACAGAAACCTCAAGAAAGGAAGAAAGTTTAGAAAACCCTCACGCACATCCCACGATGTCACGACATCACAAAAAGCAGGGAAAACCAAGCTTGACCAATTCAAGAGTTTCATCGAATACTTGATGGGTGGGCACTCCAACAAGGAGCTTATCGACGAAACCATCGACAACCAAGGGGTCCTCGTTCTCCAAACCTCTCCCCAAACAACAAGCAATGCATCAGGGCACGCCCAAGTCACCCCAAGTCACACATCGGAAAACCCCCATGTCTCATCCTTAAGGTTTGCCTCCACCACCAAATATAAACATAAGGGTAAAAACAGATAGAGGTTTAGGCATCACCAAGCCCAAACAACATGCTACACCCATGCCCTAGGTCCACAATCCATGAGCAAACCCTTACCTAGGGTTGCTGATACGAGCGGTCTACTCGTAATCCTCTCGTATCGGGTCTCTACTGCTCCAATCGATCAGAATTGCCCTGATCGGACCTGATTGAGTCCAATTGGCTGATCTGGCTTGAGCTGGTTCGGATCTGACTGAGCCTGATTAGATAGGACTTGACTGGGTCAAGTCTGAGTTGATCTGGATCAGGCTGACCGGGTTGGATTGGGCTAAGTGGCTGGATTGGGCTGGATTGGACTTGACTCGGATTAACTGGTTGAGCTGAATCAGGTTGGGCTGAGTCGGATTCAAGCTGGTTGAACCGGACTGGATCCAAGGGCTGAGGTTCGCTGGAGTAGATCGCCGGCGTAGGGGCGGCGGCGGCGGTCGGGATCTTGGCAGGGAAGGTCGTAGGACGGTGGGGAAGCGATCCAACGGCTCGGATCTGGGAGGTAGGTGGCGGATTGGCCGGATCTAAGAGGTCGGCGGTGGGTTTAGAGGATGTCGGCGTCGGGGACGACGACAGGGAGCTCGGCGGGGCTGGGAACGGTCGGAATCGGATCTAGGGAGGCCGGGGAAGGGTTTTAGGATGGCTTGGGGAAGGGTTTTCTTCATCATTCTTCATCATTCCCTAATACAAACTAATGAGGTCCCTTTTATAGAGGCCTTGACAGAGTCCTAATCCAACTAAAAAACCCCCTTACTTAATTAGCAAGTAATAACGCTTTCAAACTCGACTCAACTTCCTAACTCAAAGGGACTCTTAATTAATTCCTAACAATCAAATATCAACTAGGACTCAATTAAATATAAAAGACTAATGATAGATCCTAATCAAATACTCTAGTTTGAACTAGGGAAGTCCAAGTCAAACTAGGAAAGAGGTTGAACCAGTTTGGTTCCTCTTCTGGGTTCGGGTCCAGTTGGCAGGGGTGAGAATTCAGTTCTCGGTTCGGTTCTCGGTCCAGAATCGAAGAACCGAATTTTTTTCGGTCCAGTTTTTAAAGAACTGAACCGAACCGAAGTTACATGGGAACCGAACCGAAATTTTCGGTTCCAAATTATTTAAAACCGAACCGAACCGAAAAAGTTCGGTTCCAGGACCGAACCGAAAAAGTTATTCAGGCTCTCAACTCATGCACAATGACAGTATCATTAGCTTTCAAGCTCTCAAATTGAAGAGTTCTGCACAGATTTGATATTACATTTGCTATGCATGCCAAAAGATTGAAAACCTGGAAGTAAAATTGAGAAAGAAATAAGCAAACATGAAGAACCAAAAATATTGGATTCAACAACTAATGAGCCATATGTTGGAACATTAAAAGATCAATCCGCAGTATAAAGAGAGGACGAGGGGGAGAGCTATGGTGTCACCGGAGTTATGGTGTCGCCGGAGAAAAGATGAGAAGAGGCAGAAACATAGACAATAGACACAATGAGTACCGGCGATGATGGCACCAACCAGCACAGCAGTTATGGTGTCGCGGGCAGACGACAACGAGGGCGACCGGCTAGCGACGAGGTCGAGGAAGGAGGCCGGCGGCGTTGGCGTTGGGCTCTCGTCAGGGGGAGAGCTTGGAAGAGAGGGAGAGCCCGAGCGGACGACAACGAGGGCGGACGGTAGCGCGAGCGGACGGAGACGAGGGCGGGCCGCGGGCGGACGACAACGAGGGCGAGCGGCCGGAGACGAGGTCGAGGAAGGAGGCCGACAGCGTTGGCGTTGGGCTCTCGTCAGGGAGAGAGCTTGGAAGAGAGGGAGAGCCCGGGCGGACGACAAGGAGGGCAGACGGTAGCGTGAGCGGACGGAGAAGAGGGCGGGCCGCGGGCGGACGACAACGACGGCGACCAGCCGGCGACGAGGAAGGAGGCCGGCCGGCGATGAGGTCGAGGAGGGAGAGCTTGGAAGAGAGGGAGAGGAGGAGGCGGCGGTGTATTTAGGGGTTAGGGCATCATCGTGAGAACTGAGAAGGCTGAAGCCTTCAGGCTTTTTGTTTGGGCCTTGGGTTACTTACTTACTTTTGTTAAATGGCTAGACCGGGTCACCTTGACTGGGTTAGACCAACCGGGTTAGACCATATATGTATGAAAACTTCGGTTCTGACCCAAACCGAACCGAATTTTTTTTAAAGAACCGAACCCGAACCGAAACCCGAACTTTTCATACATGCCAGAATCGAACCGAACCGAAAAACCGAAAAAACCGAACCGAATGGACCGAACTAATTCGGTTCGGTTCAGTTCTTCGGGTTCGGTTCGGTTCTGCTCACCCCTACCAGTTGGTCGAGTCGGATCGACTCGTATCAGTTGCTCTCAAGCAAAACCAATATCTAATTAGCATAGCATGGCATTCAAAACATGAACCAATCACTAGCATGCTAGGGCATGGCAAAGCCTCAATACCCAGTTGGGGATTTGGGCTTCCAAGCCCTAGATCCATCCAAGCCATAAACAAGCCCTTACATAGGGTTCTTCTCATACAATGCACAAGCTACACTAAGCCATAAACAAGCCCTTACATAGGGTTCTTCTCATACAATGCACAAGCTACACTAAGCCATAAACAAGCCCTTACATAGGATTCCCTTTCTCTCTCTTTCTCCTTTTGTCTCTCTCTTGGCTTCCATTTGGGCTTTGGGCTACAGATTTTGAGGAGCAAATCGGAGCGATCGGAGTTGGGGGATTGGTAGATCGTCCATCCAAATAGTACATGTAGGTGTTTCTACCCGATTCTAGTGAATTGGCAAACCTATGATTGATTATTGTTGATTTGGAATGGTTTCGTTTGCTGAAATATTTCCAAACCTTGTATTCTAGTGTAATAGCATGTTTAGAAGATTGCCACCGAACCGGTTTTGTATTTCTTCGGACAAATCTTGTATTTTCATCGGTTTTCGACTAATTTGGCCTAGATTTGAAAGTTACCCATCATAAGTTCGATTTCTTGGTACCATTGGTTTCCCTACCTTCAATTAAACCTCATTGTAAAGTTTCATCATTTTCTGACAAGTTTTGTTAGATCAAATGCAAGAAATAGGATTTTGGACACTATTCATATATGTTGCCGACATATGAAGGATCGGTCTTCTTGGGACATGAAAATCGATCTCTTGTCCTGGCAGAGGACATGCATGGGGAAGATCGATCTTCATTGCACATGAAGATCGATCTCCTCTCCTAGCAGAGGACATGTATAAGAGATGATCGATCTTCATGGGGCATGAAGATCGATCTTCTAGAAGCAGTTAATTAAAATTGATTCTGATGTCAAAGATTTTGATTTCTTTTCAACTTGGATATCTTGTATGTCTTTTCCAATGACGAGTAATAACTAGTATGATATTTTATTTGGGATTTTGACGGATTTATCTTCGAATTATACCATGATACGTATTTTGGATTGATTTACCGAAATATATCGATTTCAAGCAGTTTTATGTCAAACATGTAAATGGTACGTAATCGTGAATTGCTTTAATAGCTTTCCTAACTACTGGTACGTAATCGTTTATCGCTTTGTGATGAACCGAGGGGTCTAGTTGTGTAGTGTAAATGGGCCGACGGTGTGCCCTTTATTGCTTTATGGTTAACCAGGAGAGTGATGACTCCCGGGAATGTGTAGATAAATAGGCCGACGGTATGCCCTACTACTTGGATTGATTGCTTGTATAACTATGGAACCTTAGCATGTTGTGTACTAGCATTGCGCTGAGAGCTATTATATAGCCGCATTGTAATGCCGATTTTTGTTTGCGAATCAGGTTTGATTCTCTTATCGTGTTATAGCTTAATTAACATCTATTGTTGATATGACATATAGTGATACCTAGGCTAGGTGCTTGTATAGGTGCATGCATTGTATGCATTAGAAGCATTCAAAGTTAGGAGTGGGCGATGGGTCAATCGTCGATCCGAGGGCTCGGGCAGCTCGAATCTAGCTCTAGGACCGAGGCTGGGTAGCAAGTTCTAGGACGTAAATTATTATATTAATATTGTTTTATCGATATTGTTGTCTAGTCGGCTGCACATACTCTGTTGATTGAGGTTTAGAGGTCGTGTCATTTTTTCCAAGGCCAAGTGCTAAGGATGGTTGCCGATGCGATCCCGACGTCATCCCCATGCATGGGAATCCTGCTTGGGTAAGGGTGATCCTGCATGTTAATGTTCCGTTGCCTCTTTGTAACATGTTCAAGAGAGAGGTTTCCTGACATGAGCCCTTGAGACGTCGATGGGGTTATGAGACCCTTGGCATACGTTAAACTTAGGTAGAGAAACAACATTGTTGTTGTTTCCTCCCTTTTCAGTGTGACGTAGAGCAGAACCCTACTGAGCTTTGTTGCTCACTCCTATCCGGGTTGTGTTTTGCAGGTGCAGGCATCAGTTCGTCTTCTGTAGTTCCAGCTAGACCAGCTTTGGTGGTGTGTCGACTCCCGGAAGCATATGAGGTCTCTAAGGGATAAATTGTACTTTTTGGCGGTTTTGTAAATAGACATTGTGAGGGCCCGTTCCTCAGACCTGACTCGACCACGTGGGTCGAGAGCCAGTTTCCTGTCGATTTGGTTCCGCGTCGGGCATGATCGGGCGATCGTGTGGCGGTTTTGGACCCCGGGGGCATTTTGGTAAATATGCCCTCTGGTGGTCGGTTTCACACCCGCGTTCCACACACTGACTTTGATTGATGTATGTGTTTGATTAGAATCCCTAGGGTGTGTCTGATCGGAGGATCGGAGCTCGATCGGGAAAGATCGATTTGAAAGGCTGAGATAGATTTGGAATTTCTATATAATTCCTGTCTCTTTCTCTCTTTCCTTCTCTCCTTCACCTGTCGTTCTCTTCCCTTCTCTCTCTCTCTTTCGGCTGAGGTAGGGTTTGGAGGTTCGGCTTTCGGAGCTTGGATCTTGGCGGCTCGGCTGGTGGCACGCGTGGAGGAGCTACCCTACTTGCTCAAGTAGGTGTTTCTACCTCGATCCTTGGATCGGGTTCTCCTAGGATAGGATTTATGTGCTTTCGCTGTAGGAATACTTGTTAGAATGTTGTGTGGATGAATGCATGTGTAGTATAGCTTGTTTCCAGTATTCCTATCTGTCGCGCCCCGACCCGCAGAGCTCACCCGGGCCGGGACCGCGAGGGGGAAACCACCTACAACCACTAGCCTCAACTGGCGGAAACAGTTGAGACTACAAGACAGCTGGCGGAAACAGCTGCCAAGAGGCACAAGCGGAAGCAAGCTAAACAACAACTATTAACATTTATTACAAACAGTAATAAAAAGAGTTAACAGGGTTTAGAACAACAAGCTACAATGGATCACAGTCTCCAAAAAGAAGCCACACCACCCACCGGGGTCTCCGCGAACGCACAGACGAACCCATCCTGACCCTCAGACATGGTCAGGATCCGGAGCGCTGCCACGAGACGACCGAGGGGGTAACACTGGGACAGAGCGGCCACTTGCACCTGCAACAAACACAGTCCAGGTAGGCATGAGCAACAGCTCAGCAGGGTCCTACTCTACAACTCCCACACACAAGGGCAAAGCAACCGGATGCCCTCTGATGCCAAGTACCGAGGCTTGCCAAGGATCCCACAATCCCATCAATAACCCGAAGGGTTCCTGTCCTAGGTGCGTATCTCCGATAACGCCACTCCTCAGGGGTGGGCAACTCCGACATTCCCTGACACAGGGTGGACACGACGCAACCAGTAGGACACCCTTCTCCAAGCGGGATCTCCGCACTTGGCGGAACAACCGAAGTTAAGACTACCATCACTCGGTACTCCAAGCAGCAGAGTCAACACAGACCCAACCTACCCTAGCATGCCTAATGCACAGGAAAACAGGGCAGGATAAATATGATAAAGCTGTAAACAACCAACACAGCAAGGGCACACCTTCGGCCCATTTATTCTACACACCCCGAGGGTCATGACTCCCTCGGTTCACCACAAAGCGGTAAGGGCATACCGTCAGCCCATTTATTCTACACACCCCGAGAGACATCACTCTCTCGGTTCAACCACAAAGCGCTAAGCATTCATGCATGATCCATAACAGGACAAGCCCCGAGGGCAAAACCGTAAAAAAAACACTTGCATGCGAAGCCCCGCGGGCAAAACAGCATTTAAACAAGTAAAAACCCTCCATGCACTGAAGGAGATCGATCTCCAAAAGCAGCGAGATCGATCTTCCTCGAGGCGAAGAGCACCAGTCCCGATCACCCCCACGAGATCGATCTCCAACCATATGAAGATCGATCTTGTAGGTGACGTGGACGCAAACCGCACAGGCACCAGCCGCCAAGAGATAGATCTCCCTCCCAGGGAGATCGCTCTCGCTCGGGCGGGCTGGGCCACCCCGACCAAGATCGATCTCATCCCATGAGATCGATCATGATTGGGTCGCGCCGGCGGCCGGACGGCGAGGAACACCGCCGGAAACCGCCACCATACCTCATCAAACTAGGTGGGCTGGTGGATCTCAGTGCCACGAAGCTACTCATGGCTTCAAAACCGGAAAACACCCACTCCACAAGGAGATCCGTCAAGATCAAAAAACCGGATTCAAAACCCTCAAACAAGCCGGAGTCTTAGAGGAAGAACCCTACCTCTTCAACGCAGCTTCGATCCACAAGTCCTACCCCAGGACCTTCCTCGCCTTGCCACGAACCCAACGAGCCTTCAAGCTCCCGGAGAGGTGGCCGGAGGAGGAAGAACGGCGAGCGAAAGCTCTCAGCCGGAACAGGGGAAAGCAGAGCCGCGAGGAAGCAGAAGAGAAGAACGAGAAGAAAGGAAGGAGGAGGGGAAGGGGTAAGGCCGGGGGAAAGCCGGCGAAGGCGGGGAAAAGCTGGGGGAGGGGAGGGAAAGTCTTCCCTCCCCTGACAGGGGAAGTGACGGCCATCGCCGTGGCCGTCCTTCGGAAGCCACCGACAAGGACTTCCAGGCACAGGGAGATCGATCTTCATGGCCATGGAGATCGATCTTCCTCGCCCAGAACGGCGACCACTAGGTACAGAGAGATCGATCTTCACCCCCATGGAGATCGATCTCCCTTGCCCAAAACGGAAACCTTGGGCTGAGACACAAGCCCAAGCACAGAACTTCAGAACCAGGGTCCACCTAACCTTTCTAACAACACAAGCACCAAACAACGTCTGTGTGTGCATACCCAGTGTGAAACGACCGCCAAGGCGCAATTTCCCAAATTGCCCTTGGGGTAAACAGCAAGCCACAGGGATGGAGGGGCATGTCCTCACACTATCAGTGGATTTCCGTATTCTAACGGTTGGTTTCCGTATCATCGCCGTTTTGTCAGTTTTTGTCCATTTGGACCTAGATAGAAGATTTAACCGTCAAAACCTAGATTTCTTCATTCCATTAGCTTTGCCATCGTTAAATACACTTCCTTGCAAAATCTCATTTAATTCCAACATGATTTGATACTTCAAATCCAAAGAAATGGATTTCTGGCACTGTTCTGATGAACTGTGCCAAGGCTCGACGATCGATCGGTGCATCGACCGTCAAGTGTGGTTTTACCCTTTCTGGGCCTGACGGTCGATCGCCGCATCGACCGTCGGGCTCTGTCGGGATTTTGGACTCCCACGGTCGATGGATCGATCGACCGTGGGATCTTCTCCTTTTCGCCTTCTTCCTGACGGTCGACCGTCGAATCGACCGTCGCATCGATCGTCAGGCGCTGTTTGGTTTTGGGATTCTCAGGGTCGATGGGTGGATCGACCGTCGCCCTGGGTTTTCTTCGCATGGGTCTCACGGTCGATCTCCGGATCGACCGTGGCATCGTCCGTGGCCTCACGGTCGATCCCCGGATCGACCGTGACATCGTTCGTGACCCTTTAAACTCGGTTTTCTGGTATTTCTTGATTAGTTTTGATGGGGGATTAGTATCTAAACATGTTGGGAAGCATGTAGGGGGATTTGAGGAGGTTTTCAAAGGATTTTTCATTTGGTTTGAGATTGATTCAAATGCTCTTTCTTTTTTTAGAAAACCTATGGTTCTACTTGCAATAAGTACATGATTGATTGTAGTTAATTGCTTAGTTGTTTGCTTAGCCATTAGCTAGCTATGAGTGCTAGCTAATGAGGAATTGTGAAACCTTAGCCTCTTGCCGGCGAGTGCCGAGGGCTATTGTATATATGTTGAACTTTTAACTGTTGATGTGGCATGTAGAGACATCTAGGATAGATGTTTGCCTAGGCTCATGCATTGTATGCATTAGAGGCATTTGAGGTTAGGCGGGCGATGGTTTAGGTCGCCGATCCGAGGTTCTCGGGTAGCTCGGATCTAGCCTTAGGACCGTGGATGGGTAGTCAGGAGTAGGGTGTGATTGTTGATCAAGTCTCATGTCTTTGAGGATTTACGCTAGTTGACTCTGATCATTGTTGAGGTTTAGAAGTCGGGTTATCTTCCGAGGCTAAGTTTTAAGGATGGGTGTCGACGTCCCTGACATGGTCCCCAGGCAGTGGTTTCCTGCTGGGTAATGGTGATCCTATTGGTCCCGGTTCTTTCCTCCCAGCGTGTTGGTTGAGTTTCCCAGCGTGGTCGGTCGAGAAGAGTAGGATCCCTTGGGGAGTCGACAGGGTTGTGGGACCCGTGGCATCCGTTAGACTTGAGCTGGAAGGCAACTCTGTTGTTGTTTTCCTCCGTTCAGTGTGCCGTAGAGTAGAACCCTACTGAGCTTATCGCTCACTCCTACCCGGGCTGCGTTTGCAGGTGCAAGCGGCAGTTCTTCTTCGGTGGAGCCGGCAGGATCGGCTTTTGGCGGCGCGAGTACTTCCAGAGGCGCTTGAGGACGCTTGGAGGATTACCAGTTGTACCCTTTTGATATATATGTGTATATGATGTAAACTTCTGAGGATTTTGGAGTATTGTATTAAATCTATCTCTTGGGTGCTTTTGTATTAAATCTGAATTGTACAACTTGATGATATATGATAATTAAATCTGTTTAGCCTCTAGAATATAATTGTTTAAATTATCCATCTTTTTCGCTTTGTACCGCACCGGTTGATGATGAATAGTGTTAGGACCCTCACGCCTCGTCCTGGATGGGTTTTCTGGGTCGGGGTGTGACAAGTTGGTGTCAGAGCAGGCTGTAGGTCCCAGGGATAGGATTAGGCTTGCGGTTGAGGTTTTGAGCGCGGTTTGGGATAGTTCTAGGAGTAGAGCATCCTTGTGTGCTTGACTGTGCTCATGTGTGTTATGCTTTTCCTTTAATGATTGCTGTTGTGTTTTGTTTCTTACGGGTGGACACTTGTCGTCTCTGTTGAACGTGCAGATGCCAGGGAGCAGGGCTAGCTGTCCAATGTTGGGTCAAGGTACCGTGCGCGACCAGTGCGCTGCCCGAAGGGCCTTAGGGGCCAACACAGCCGTGCCCCGTGTGCCTGCACGAGAGCCAGAGCCGAGGATTGAGGTCGTGCTGGAGGAGGATGCTTCGTTCTTCGCCGAGGAGGTCTCTCCTCCACTCGACCAGCGTGCTGTTGCGACAGCGGTGGTCGACTTCCAGAGGCTGAACCCTCCAAGGTTCAGCGGTACTGGAGGCGACCCAGCGGCGGCGGACGACTGGCTGGAGGGAGTCAGTCGCGTTCTTGACACTCTTTTCGTCCAGGATGACCGAGTTAGGGTCAGACTTGCCGCGTTCCAGCTCGACGGGGACGCTTTGGACTGGTGGCGCTCTTTCCAGGCCGCCAGGGACGGGAGTGACCCATCGTGGGCCGTGTTCCGTTCTTCGTTTCTCGGCGCGTACTTTCCCCGCAGTGCACGCTCGGCTGACTTCAACCGAGCCGTCATCGACTGTGGCCGTCGTAGGGTGACTGCTTGGACACCTGACGGCGCTCGTTTCATTCTGTTGGGAGATCGCCAGTCGGCCGATTCCCTCTTGTGTGCTTGTCTTCCCAGGCACGAGGGCCAGCTGTCAGCTTTACTGGCGCGCCTTTCCTTGTTCGCTCCAGAGGGCAGTCGAGAGGGCAGTTTGCCTACAGTTGTTTGTGAGTTTGCTGACGTCTTCCCAGACGAGCTACCGGGCCTTCCTCCTTCCAGAGCAGTAGACTTTCAGATAGATCTTGTACCGGGTACCGGGCCGATCTCTCTGCCAGCTTTCAGGATGGCACCAGCAGAGCTGAGGGAGCTGAGGGTCCAACTGGACGGGTTGATTGGCAGATGTTTCATCCGTCCCAGCACGTCACCTTGGGCAGCTCCTGTATTGTTCGCAAAGAAGAAGGACAGTACGCTTCGTCTTTGCATTGATTAGAGGAAGTTGAACAGGGTGACGGTGAAGAACAAGTATCCGATGCCGAGGATCGATGACTTGTTCGACCAGCTCCGAGGCTCTTCGGTCTTTTCGAAGATCGATCTCCGTACCGGCTATCACCAGTTGCGGATTCAGGATTGCGACATCCCGAAGATGGCTTTCCGTACGAGGTACGGGTTGTACGAGTTCACGGTGATGCCGTTCGGGTTGACGAACGCACCGGCGGCGTTCATGGATCTGATGCAGAGGGTCTTCCGACCGTACTTGGATCAGTTCGTGGTGGTTTTCGTCGACGACATCCTAGTCTACTCACGTACCGCGGAGGAGCACGGGCAGCATCTGAGGACAGTATTGCAGTTGTTGAGGGGGCATAGGCTATATGCCAAGGCCTCCAAATGTGAGTTTTGGCTTCCTGAAGTGCAGTTTCTGGGGCACGTGGTGTCAGCGGCAGGCATTTCAGTTGATCCAGCCAAGATCGAGACAGTGCTACAGTGGCAGAGACCGGCGACAGTGTTCGAGGTCCGTAGCTTCCTCGACTTGGCGGGTTACTACCGGAGGTTCGTGCGGGACTTCTCCAGGGTTACAGGGCCGCTGACCAGGTTGACACAGAAGGCTCCCATTTGCTTGGGATGAAGCTTGTGAGCATGCTTTCATCCAGTTGAGGACCAGGCTGACGAGTGCACCGATCCTTATAGTACCAAAGCGAGGCGTCGGCTACAGTGTCTATTGCGACGCCAGTGGGGAGGGTCTAGGCTGTGTGCTTATGCAGGAGGGCCATGTGGTGGCCTACGGTTTCAGGCAGCTGAAGACCCATGAGAGGAACTATCCAGTTCACGATCTCGAGCTTGCGGCGGTTGTCTTCGCTCTGAAGACGTGGCGGCACTACCTCTACGGTGAGCGATTCTCGGTGTACTCTGATCATAAGAGTTTGAGGCACGTGTTTACTCAGCGTGACCTCAACCTCAGGCAGCGGCGGTGGATGGAGCTTCTAGAGGACTACGACTTCGAGTTGCATTACCACCCTGATAAGGCAAACGTCGTACCAGACGCTCTCAGCAGGCAGACCAGAGACAGCAGGGTGACCTTGGCAGCAGGTTCAGCTCGGCAGTGGCAGATGCTGGAAACAGTCAGTCAGTTTGGGCTTGACTTTGAGGACCGGGCGACAGGTGGCTTCATGTATGCTGTTCGCAGCATTCCAGCTCTTTTGGCCAGAGTGATCGAGGCACAGGCTGGAGACCCAGAGCTCGTGGAGACCCGTGCTGCGGTCGGCACCGAGCACGCAGTTGAGGGCTGGACAGTGTCGACAGACAGTGGGCTACTCTTCAGAGGTAGAGTTGCAGTTCCATCAGACCCGGCGTTGCGAGAGGAGATCCTTCACGAGTTCCACCACTCATGCTTCGCCGTTCACCCAGGAAGCACCAAGATGTACCACGACCTTCGCGCAACAATTCTGGTGGTACGGGATGAAGAGGTCAGTAGCTGAGTTCGTCTCCAGATGCCTCACCTGTCAGAGGGTGAAGGCAGAGCACAGGCGGACCCCGGGTTTGTTGCAGCCACTTCCCGTGCCAGAGTGGAAGTGGGAACATATAGCTATGGACTTCGCCACCGGGCTACCCAGGTCACCGAGGGGGAATGATGCAATTTGGTCATTGTCGATCGACTGACCAAATCGGCTCATTTCCTCCCCATGAGGACGACAGATCCAGTTGCCAGACTGAGCCAGAGGTACATTGACGAGGTAGTATGACTGCACGGCATCCAAGTGTTGATAGTGTCAGACAGAGATCCCAGATTCACCGGCAGGTTCTGGAGCAGCTTCCAGGACTCCTTGGGGACAGCACTGACGTTCAGCACAGCTTTCCACCCTCAGACAGACGGGCAGTCAGAGCGGACTATCCAGATCTTGGAGGACATGCTCAGGGCATGTGTGTTAGACGCTGGAGGTACTTGGGAGCAGCACGTGACCTTGGTGGGTTTTGCACCATTTGAGGCGTTGTACGACAGACCGTGTCGCTCACCGGTGTGTTGGACTGAGGTTGGGGAGGCGTCCCTTACCGGTCCGGACATCATCAGGCAGTCGTCAGAGAGGTTGGCTCAGATCAGGCAGAGGCTTCTGACAGCGCAGAGCAGACAGAAGAGCTACGCAGACCGCAGGCGATGACCCCTGGAGTTCGCAGTTGGCGACATAGTGCTACTGAAGGTGTCCCCACGCAGAGGGTCGATCAGGTTTGGTAGCAGGGGCAAGCTGCCTCCGAGGTTCACTGGCCCTTTTGAGATCGTCAGGCGTGTCGGAGCAGTCGCCTACCAGTTGGCTCTACCCCCGCACATGTCAGCAGTCCACCCCACCTTCCACGTGTCTATGCTGCGGAAGTACATTCCAGATCCTTCTCACGTGATCAGACACGACGACCTCGAGGTTGAGGAGGATGCCACCTACATAGAGCAGCCAGTACAGATCATGGACAGACGGGATTAGGTGCTCAGAGGCAGATCGTTACCGTTGGTAATGGTCAGGTGGAGACATGGCAGTGCAGAGAGCTTGACTTGGGAGCGAGAGGATCGCATGCGTCGGGAGTTTCCCCGACTGTTCACCTCTTCAGGTAGTTCCTTGTTGTGGGCGTTGGCGCCCCTAGTTGTAGCCTTATTTCTGCATGTAGACTTAGTTGTTTCTCTTTCCCCCCGGCCTCCACCTTGAATTTCGGGACGAAATTCTTTTTAAGGTGTTTAGGTTGTGAGGGCCCGTCCCTCAGACCTGACTCGACCACGTGGGTCGAGAGCCAGTTTCCTGTTGGATTGGTTCCGCGTCGGGCACGATCGGGCGATCGTGTGGCGGTTTTGGACCCGGGGGCATTTTGGTAAATATGCCCTCTGATGGTCGGTTTCACACCCACGTTCCACACACTTACTTTGATTGATGTATGTGTTTGATTAGAATCCCTAGGGTGTGTCCGATCGGAGGATTGGAGCTCGATCGGGAAAGATCGATTTGGACGGCTGAGATAGATTTGGAATTTCTATATAAGGCCTGTCTCTTTCTTTCTTTCCTTCTCTCCTTCACCTGTCGTTCTCTTCCCTTCTCTCTCTCTCTTTCAGCTGAGGTAGGGTTTGGAGGTTCGGCTTTCGGAGCTTGGATCTTGGCGGCTCGGCTGGTGGCACGCGTGGAGGAGCTACCCTACTTGCTCAAGTAGGTGTTTCTACCTCGATCCTTGGATCGGGTTCTCCTAGGATAGGATTTATGTGCTTTCACTGTAGGAATACTTGTTAGAATGTAGTGTGGATGAATGCATGTGTAGTATAGCTTGTTTCCAGTATTCCTATCAGTGGATTTCCGTATTCTAACGGTTGGTTTCCGTATCATCGCCGTTTTGTCGGTTTTTGTCCATTTGGACCTAGATAGAAGATTTAACCGTCAAAACCTGGATTTCTTCATTCCATTAGCTTTGCCATCGTTAAATACACTTCCTTGCAAAATCTCATTTAATTCCAACATGATTTGATACTTCAAATCCAAAGAAATGGATTTCTGGCACTGTTCTGATGAACTGTGCCAAGGCTCGACGGTCGATCGGTGCATCGACCGTCAAGTGTGGTTTTACCCTTTCTGGGCCTGACGGTCGACCGCCGCATCGACCGTCGGGCTCTGTCGGGATTTTGGACTCCTACGGTCGATGGATCGATCGACCGTGGGATCTTCTCCTTTTCGCCTTCTTCCTGACGGTCGACCGTCGCATCGACCGTCAGGCGCTGTTTGGTTTTGGGCTTCTCAGGGTCGATGGGTGGATCGACCGTCGCCCTGGGTTTTCTTCGCATGGGTCTCACGATCGATCTCCGGATCGACCGTGGCATCGTCCGTGGCCTCACGGTCGATCCCCGGATCGACCGTGACATCGTCCGTGACCCTTTAAACTCGGTTTTCTGGTATTTCTTGATTGGTTTTGATGGGGGATTAGTATCTAAACATGTTGGGAAGCATGTAGGGGGATTTGAGGAGGTTTTCAAAGGATTTTCCATTTGGTTTGAGATTGATTCAAATGCTCTTTCTTTTTTTAGAAAACCTATGGTTCTACTTGCAATAAGTACATGATTGATTGTAGTTAATTGCTTAGTTGTTTGCTTAGCCATTAGCTAGCTATGAGTGCTAGTTAATGAGGAATTGTGAAACCTTAGCCTCTTGCCGGCGAGTGCCGAGGGCTATTGTATATCTGTTGAACTTTTAACTGTTGATGTGGCATGTAGAGACATCTAGGATAGATGTTTGCCTAGGCTCATGCATTGTATGCATTAGAGGCATTTGAGGTTAGGCGGGCGATGGTTTAGGTCGCCGATCCGAGGTTCTCAGGTAGCTCGGATCTAGCCTTAGGACCGTGGATGGGTAGTCAGGAGTAGGGTGTGATTGTTGATCAAGTCTCATGTC
Source organism: Narthecium ossifragum (assembly GCA_963920575.1). Classification (NCBI taxonomy): domain Eukaryota; kingdom Viridiplantae; phylum Streptophyta; class Magnoliopsida; order Dioscoreales; family Nartheciaceae; genus Narthecium; species Narthecium ossifragum. Next base: position 18,541,002 of record OY986971.1, on the reverse strand, counting down.
TTTGAGGATTTACGCTAGTTGACTCTGATCATTGTTGAGGTTTAGAAGTCGGGTTGTCTTCCGAGGCTAAGTTCTAAGGATGGGTGTCGACGTCCCTGACATGGTCCCCAGTCAGTGGTTTCCTGCTGGGTAATGGTGATCCTATTGGTCCCGGTTCTTTCCTCCTAGCGTGTTGGTTGAGTTTCCCAGCGTGGTCGGTTGAGAAGAGTACGATCCCTTGGGGAGTCGATAGGGTTGTGGGACCCATGGCATCCGTTAGACTTGAGCTTGAAGACAACTCTGTTGTTGTTTTCCTCCCTTCAGTGTGCCGTAGAGTAGAACCCTACTGAGCTTATCGCTCACTCCTACCCGGGCTGCGTTTGCAGGTGCAGGCGGCAGTTCTTCTTCGGTGGAGCTGGCAGGATCGGCTTTTGGCGGCGCGAGTACTTCCAGAGGCGCTTGAGGACGCTTGGAGGATTACCAGTTGTACCCTTTTGATATATATGTGTATATGATGTAAACTTCTGAGGATTTTGGAGTATTGTATTAAATCTATCTCTTGGGAGCTTTTGTATTAAATCTGAATTGTACAACTTGATGATATATGATAATTAAATCTGTTTAGCCTCTGGAATATAATTGTTTAAATTATCCGTCTTTTCCGCTTTGTACCGCGCCGGTTGATGATGAATAGTGTTAGGACCCTCACGCCCCGTCCTGGATGGGTTTTCTGGGTCGGGGTGTGACAGACATCCTTCGAGAATTATATTAAATATATAATTTCTTTCTTTGAGGTTGTTTTTATATAAACATGTACTTGATATTTAATTTTTATAACTCTGATGTCAAAGCTATAGATTCATATTTCCTCTAATGCTGAATTTAGATTTGAAACTGTTAATAGATTATTAGAATTACAGTTTTGCTATCGGAAGTCTAATTGTTCAAACTGTTAATAGATTATTAGAATTACAGTATCGCGCCAGATTGGAAGCGAACAGGTTTAGGTCTCTCACGCCTCGATCTGGATGTCTTTTCTGGGTCGGTGCTTGACATTATGTGTGTGTCATAAGCTCGTATGCTTGTGATGGCTACGGTTTCGTGAGAATCCAAGAAGTCTGAGAGAGAGAGAGAGAGAGAGAGAGAGAGAGAGAGAGAGAGAGAGAGAGAGAGAGAGAGAGAGAGAGAGCTAGAGGGACGTTCATCCTCTCTAGCATCCTCTGTAATCCTTATATCCCTTTTCAAGTGGATTTTCCTCCTCCGTCGCTCGTGGTTTTTCCTTCCAGTTGTTGCTGGGAGATTTTCTACGTAAATCCTTGTCACTGTGTAGTTTTCTTTCTTTGAGATTTGGTTGTCTCTTCCACTATGACATCTGGTCCATATTTGGCAAGTCCGTGGCATCGCTGGAGCCATCAGATCCCCAACAAATGGTATCAGAGCCGTAGGTTGCGAGATTACGGGGATTCGAATCCGTGATCAAGTATCTGAGTCTCTGATCAAGATCCAAAGCATTTCGGGTGGATTCTGGTAGATGCGGTATGGACGTCAACGTTCGACGGATGGCATTTCTTAATGGGAGCAATTGGAACCTGTGGAAGACGAAGATGGAGGATATGTTATTGTTCAAAGATCACTACGAGCCCCCGTATAGAATAGAAAAGAAGCCTATAGAGATGAAAGAAGAGTGGAAGAAGATGGGTATGAATGCCTTGGCTAGTATCCAACAGTATTCGGCATGTACTGTGACTTAAAGGGTATGAAATAAAGCAACTACGAAGATCGATTCTTGACGGCATTCAAGTTTCGATGGATAGTTCTGGATGATGGAGTTCCAAACCTGATGGGAGATTTGGGCTTCGATGGTAATTCTGAGATCGATGGCTTTTTATCCAATTTCGATGACAACATGATAGCGGCTAGTTGGTGGCATTGGAGGTGGCTCGACGACGGTGCATTTCGAGTTCATTGGAGCATCCGAGTTCGATGGCTTATCATCATGTGTCGAAAGGAGGAGTTTATTTGGTTTTTTCCTCCCATGAGAATGGATAACAGCATGAAGAAGAATTAAGAAGAAGAGATGAAGCATCGGCACGAAGGATGAAGGGCGCATGGCACGCGCGTGAGGCATTCTCGACGTGCGACCCGCTAGAGCGGATGAATGTGGAAGAATCCACGTATTTCTTGACTTGTGATCTCATATAACTTCAAGAGGCATTGGTTGATTGAATTAATTAAGCGGGGTCCACCAAGCTTCATAATTAAGGCATTCGATCTATTAGTATCTTCAAGCATGGATGTCTTAGATTATGTAAACTTGGTTGCTAATTAGCCGGTTGAGTGGGGGTTCTAATCCAATGTAATTATAAAAGGGTTGAAAGGCTAGGGTTTATGTGTGTGTCATAAGCTCATATGCTTGTGACAGGTAGGGTTTGGTGAGAGTCCAAGAAGTCAGAGAAAGAGAGAGAGTTTCTTGAGAGCCTAAGGGACGTTCATACTCTCTAGCTAACCTCTGGTGATCCTTGTATCCCTTTTCTAATTAACTTTCTTCCTCCGTCCCCCATGGTTTTTCCTTCCAGCTGTTGCTGAAAGGTGCTATCATGTAAATCCTTGTCTTTGTGTATTTTTCTTTCTTCGTGGTTTGATTGTCTCTTCCGCTTCGACATCCGATCCATATCTGGTGAGTTCACGGCATCGTTGGAGCCCTAAGATCTCCAACAGCGATAACAAAAATCATCAAATGATTTCAAGTCCAAAACAATTGAAACAAGAGAATTGGGGAATCGAAAGATAAAAAAAGTACAGCTCCGGCAACAGAAGGCGCAAACTAAATTCAAAAAGATGTGATTGCCGCCTCTTGAAAAGCTACAAATATTATCAAATTGCAAGTACATATATCAGAAGTAACTGCCTAGGTGCTCAGGCGGCTAGCCAATTTACTTCCTTGACTCTAGCCAGGAGTCTAACAACTACCTAACTTACAAAAAGAACTTTATAAACCACTTGAGGAGTTTTAATCCAATGTAACAATAATCTCAAACCTTTATTTGTTAATTAATACACTTATGCATAGATTCAATGGAGGAGAGCCTAAAATAATTCTTTACCTTAGAATATATAGGGACTAAAAGCATACATATATTTTGCTTTATTCACCATGCATATGTGTAGAAAGTAATGTATCTAAACCTGAAAATTACCCGCTTATGCACATGTACGTGGAGCTTTTACTTTATACAAGGCCAAGCATATGTATAGAAAGTTATGTATACAAAAATAGCTTATAAAGCCTATTTAGATCGGGCTATTTAGACTGGTACCTAAATTATTTTTTTCCGGACCAGGAACCATCATGTCAAACATTAAAAAGAAAATAAAACTAAGCTTTTAACATATCACAAAATAATTTGATACCTAAAAAGCGATAACGAGTCAAACAAAAAAACGAAATACCATGGACAGAAAATAACACAAGTAAATTAAACTACGAGCTAATACAAGCCCAAACCTAATATCAAGGTACAGTAGAGCACTCCTAGTCCTTTATTTTATATTTTAAGGAACTCTTATTGCATTCTATGCTCTTTGTGACTTATTCAGTAAAAAAACTCCTGAAACTTGTGTTGATCCATATCAAAAATTGCTTTTCATGCATGGGAAAAAAATGTGAGCAAAAATAAAAGTTGACCGCTTTGAGGTAGCGCAAGTCAAAAGTAAATATCAAAGCATAGACCACTCTTGGCTTCGTATTTTAAGAAACTCTTATGAAGCATTTTTACGCTCTATATACAGTGGCCTCTATGACTATTATCCAGTAAAAGTCTCCTGAAACTTGTGCCGATCGATATAAGAAATTACTTTTTATGGATGAGGTGGCCATCAGTTATTGGCATGATTTCACCAAATAGTCAAATAACATCGAGCCTAGTTCAGTAGAAAATAAAACAAATGCTTGCATGTAGCCACCTGAGTAAATCAAAGGGGCCGGGATAACATTTTGCAGAATTGAACTTTGGGTTTTCACAAATAAAGCAATTTCTTTCAGCTAGTTAATTTCTTTTGAGATCAGACTGAAGTAACTTAAAAGACAAAGAGAAACGAGAGAGAATTAAAGTATATGTGTAGACAGAAAATGATGGGACAAAAATCACAATGCAAAATATAAAAACAAGGCGACATTCAAATCATGTCATACATTAAGCAGGTAGCAAAACTAAACTTTAACGACGTATCACATAACAATTTGAAACCTAAGAAGCAAGAATATGATAACAACAATTTAAACAAAAAAAAAGTGAGAACTCATGGATAGAAAATGATACTATGATCATTCACCAAGACTTTCTGAGCTGCTTACAAACCAGAGGTATATATGACATTGCTTCTTGATTCCAAAAAACTAACTACAAAAATAGCGCAAAATAAACGGTTAGTCATCCCTACCCAAAACCTGACTTGGAGAACACTGGTCAACCTGATTTCGAAAGCCCATCCATGATCAACTTAATGATCTTTGCCATTAGACAGGATACTACATGTGATGCTTCATCTCAGCAATCCCAGCTTCTTGAACTTATCATCAATCACTTTTGCCTTCACAGGATCAACATACTTCAGCCCAGTTCTTGCCGCTAAGCTACTAATTGTAACTTTCTCCATCTCTGCAATAGCCTTTTTCAGGAACACATATGAGGGTTTATCATCATCATCCATGGAATCATCATGTTTCCCATTTGCTGATTGCTGCTTCTTTGTTTTGGGATGAGCCTGTTAGAACAGAAATCTAACCGTTGACCGGTCAAATAGTCAAAGTCAAAATCTACTCCACACTTAAGTATCAGATGATTGTAGTTAAGTTCTACTCCTTCTAAACGAACAAAGGTGTCAAGTTAAATGGAAATCTAGATTAGACCTAATTTGATAATCTAATTAAAAGCTAATTATCTAGATTAACTTAAAATAGTCTAAATAAACCTAAGGAAAGCATAAATCATCTAATATTATGAAATTAATTAAAGAAAACCTTAAAGATCATCCTAAGTTACTAAATCCAGAGAAAGCATATTTAAATCTATTGATTAACTTAATCTAATCGTAGAAGATAAAAGCTTCTAATATTAAATTAATCTAAAGAAATACAGTAAAAAACTATCTAAGAAACGAGGAAGAAAACATAACTATCAAAACCTAGATTAGCCATCTAAAACAGTAATCTAAACTACTTTAAACAGAAAAGATTAACTAAGAAATGAAGGAACAAAGCCATTACATTAAGGAAATTAACTTACAGAAAGCATCTTTAAGAGCAGTAAGAAAATCCAGGCGCGCAGGCTCTATATTTTTTTTGCGAGAGAGATTACACAGTGAAAGAGAAAGGTATTTATACTAGAGCAGTTGAACTGCTTCGTCCAGCACGTTCTCCGTCGTCTTCCATCTTTCACTCTGGATGAGCCGCGTGTCCCATGTTCTCTGATATTTCCTCATTTCTGCATTCTTTGCTCTGGTCGATGACAGTTGCGTCTGGGCGATGAGCTTCTGGCCGATGACGGTTGCGTCGGGTCGGTGAACTTGTGTATTGTAACGTCGTCCTTCTTGATTGTTGTCTTTTCCTATTCTGTCTTTTCATCGTCCAAAGTTGTTAACTTGTTGTCTTTGGATGAACTAAGTTTTGGTCGATGACTCGTGTTGCTTTTGACCGATAACCTTCTTGTATAAGGAAGATGACCGTTCTTAAATAGCAATATCATCGTTGTTAGATTATTATCGCCCTTGACTGATGGTTTCTCTATGTGGAAACAATCATCATTCTTGATTGATGATTTTTTTCTTTTGGGTGATAATCTTAATCGATGATTTCATTCTTTGGTCGATGATTTTTCTTTTGAGCAATATCGCCCAATTGGGTTGGAAAGTCTGTCAGCCAAATTTATTATGCTGACATGTTAATCATTGATTAGTTAGCCATTATATTGGCTAACATTTTGCCCCCCATGCGGTATTCGAGGAGTTTGAATTTATGATGAGATGACCGCATCTGATACGATTTGACAGCTTGCTTGTTAACCACTAAAGGCTAATGATGAGCATTCTCTGGGAAACAGAATCGTCGTTCCGTTTTCCTCCTCTATCCATATCTTTTGATATCCCGCATTTAATGCGCCGTCCTTATCTGACATGTATACCCTTTTAACCATACTCCTTTGGCGCGAAAGAATGTTATTGGTCTGCTGTTAGGGCTTCATCGTTCTTTTGTCTCTTACAGTCGCGGCGCTTAGGTTTTTTCTTCCTTTTCCTATGAGTTTACAGAAATCAGAGAGTTCTTCTTCTTCTTCTCCGTTAAACTTCTCTGTTTGTCACTATGGTTCGTGAACTTAAAATTAGTGAGGAGGTGCACAAGGAAGTTTGCAAAGCCTATGTAGAGTTCAATGGGATCTTGAGATCGGATGAAGCAAGAGGAACTTATCTAAACAGAACCGGAGATTCGTCTTCCAGGTTCTTTTCTTTGGGTCCTTGTTTTATTTCCGATCTTTTACCCTCTCTGTCTCCCGATCTCCAAGTTATTGTTCAAAACTTTCCGCTTTCCGACGATCTTCCCTTATCCCAGGAACTTAATCTTTCAACTCTTTCTTCCAAGAATCACATTACGCCATGGCCTTTGACCGATGATAAGTTCATCAAGTGGCATAGTAGAATGGTCAATCATTTAGATTCTAAGAAAATGTTTTCTGACGCTGGCATTTTTGATTTCTTGGATTTGAGCACTGGGGTTCCTGCTCAAGAACCCAACTTACTTCTGTCGTCGTTCCTTTTTTGGTCGACAGAGTACAATAGCTTTGTTTTTCCTTGTGGCACTCTTTCCATTACCCTTCTAGCCATTGCTCTTTTGACTGGTCTTTCTCCTATCGGTGATCTTGTATCGGCCAATATGGAGCTTTCTTCTCGGGAAACGGTTTTTGATTCTGATAAAAATTATGGTGTTTTTATCAACGCCTATGCCAAACTTGAAGAGACCGATGAGCCACCCAATGCTAGAGAACGACTAGCATTCATTTATTATTGGCTTTGTAAATTCGTTTTATGTCTCCCTTCTAAAAAACCGGTTAGGGGTTATATCGATCTCGCCCAAGCTATTGCTTCTGGAAAGCAAGTTTTGTCTCTTTCTACTTTTATCCTTTCGGCCATATATAGAGGTATCTACCTTACTCTGGAGCAATTGAGTGATGGTGGAAGCCTCACTGGTTTTGGCCCTCTTTGGATCGTTCAATTATGGCTTAGAGCCTATTTTCCTGGACTCCATTTACCTCCTTCTTCCTCATCGGCCAGAACTCAAGGCCATTTGTATCTTTCTTCATCGTTCATTCCTAAATCCTTCCAGCCTACTTTTGGTTATTTTTATACTTTATCCAATCTTTCTTCCTATCGTCCTTTCAATCATAATTTTCACCCAGCTACTATTCGTCCACTCCTTGATTTATCGGCCAATTTGGACGATGAGGATAAGAGATTAGCCTGGGCCCGCTTCTTGGTCGGTCGGGACTTACATTTTGACATGTCGTGGGGTAAGGCCAACAACAAATGTGGAGTGGAAGTCTATGCTCCAAACATTGTCGCCCGTCAATTTGGACTGAAGCAAGGCTGGCCAGTTCCTCCTTACTTTAGTTATAATGTAATAGCTAAAGGTCGATGTGTATTCCACAACATCGATAGGGTAATTGTTGTGGAGAAGAGAGATATAGCTCTTTGTAATCGTTTTAAGCTTACGCATTTTGAACCAATAGTCTATATCGATCCTATCATCACCGATGTTTGGAATTCGGCCATCAAAGAGCATCTTTTCTCGCAAGACAAAGATGATGTCTTCACAAATTTTGTTCCTCCCAAGAAGTTGGGGCATAAGAAGAAAGCCTTGGAACATGCTGACGAAGAGGATAGGCCTCAGAAGAAGAGAAAAGTTATTGCTTCTGCTGGAAAGGGTGAAAAATCACCCAAAAAGAGACGTGGGAAGTGTACTGAGGAGACTTAGTCTCGTAAGAAGAAGAGGGTATCAACTGGCGAATCTAGGATATCTCCATTGGTTGAGAGACCTTTGGTCGAGGAGACAATGGGCGATGAAGTAACGCCTAAAGACATAGTGATCGAGGAAGTAATAGCGGAGAGATTTGAGAAACAAACCCGCTCATCTTCAACAGTAGAAGAGGATGCAGGTTCACCAGATAGCCATCAAAGTGTTCATTCTGCCTCAGCTTCCAAGTAAGTATCTTTGTCCGCTATCTTGTGTTTCTCGATCTTTATATTTCGAACTTACTCTTATTTGTTTTGCAGAGAAAGATCAGATTCTTCTACTCCCTCGCACCTTTTATCTCCTTCTAGTTCTCCTACCAACTTGGGCGAGGAGGTTGCTTGTGAAGGCACTGAGAAAGATTCTGGCGTTGTCTCCAGTCAGGTTGAACCTTTAACGGAACAAGTATGTGTTTGTTCTTGAATAAAACATTTGATCATTGTTTTTCTCAATGATTTGTTTTATTGACCTTTTCTTGTTTCTATGTTAACAATCTGCTAATAAAGAAAACATCATCATTTCATCGTCCGAAGAAGAAAGACGAGATGATGTTAATGTCGAAGACATTTTCGACGTTCTCAACCTTACTCCAACCAGACCAGGTTTGTCACCTATCGGTCAGATGCTTGTTTATGGTCCATATAGTCTTTAGAGGGACCTTGCTGATATTCAACTATCATGTGAGGACCCGTTCCTCTATTCTTGTGGCTCGTTGTTGACCGCAAGGGCAATTTGGTCAAATTGCGCCTTGTTGGTTTGTTTCACACCCGCGTGTGCACACACAGCCTTGATTGATGTACGTGATTGAATAGATCCAGTAGGAGCGTCCGCGATCATCAGATCCGGATGAGATTGCGGCGAGATCGCAATTTGGGGTCAAATCGGATCCAGTCCGATGAGTTGACTCAGCTAGACCAGCTCAGCCACTTAATTGGCTCAGCTTTCTCTTCTCTCTCTCTTCTTTTTCTTTTCCTTTCTTTTCTTTTCTTTCCCTTCCTTCCCTGCTTACCCGTGCCCGACCCTCTCCTCCTTCCCTTCTCCCGCGACCTCTCTTCCCCCTCCGGCCATCTTCCCCGGCGACCAGAGGCGGCGACGAGGTTCCCTCCTCCTCCTCCTTCCTTCCCTCTCGCTCCCTCGCGGCATCTCCTCTTCCTTCTCCGACGGAGGCTGCGGCTGTGGGTTGTCTTCGACGGCTCTCCGGCGAGCTGGTGACGACGGCGGCGAGGGAGGACGACGGATCAGCTAGGAGAAAGCTTGGATGAGCGTTGAAGGTAGGGTTCTACCTTGATCTCCAAAATATGTTAGATCTAGGGTTTGGGTGTTAGATCTATGGTTTTATATGTGTAATATGATGCTTATAGACTTGTTTAGCAATTGATTAGAGCTTGGTAGGATTTGATCTTGGTTTTGTCCGGATTTATGCAAGCTTTTTCCCGGATTTCGTCGAAGCCCTGTTTTTCTGTGAGCTGAACCGTTCGAGCTCAGATCCCGGCTCATCCATGCATGATCTCGCGAAACTTTCAAGATGAAAGTTATAGATCATCGAGTTATCTTCCGATTGCCGCTGATTTCACAATTTTCGGATTTTTCTATAATTTACAGTGAATTGTTTGCTAATCTGCGACGAAACTGGACTTTTGATAAAAGCTTGGTGTTTTGGCCGAAAATGGGGTTTTCTTGATCTATTTGCTTCGGCCTTCTCGTAGTAGATTGATAGGGTCGTTAGATATCATGTATGTGAATTCGAGGGTATTTTTCGAAGGATTTATGCCAAGTTTTAAGCATGTATTGCCCTAGGTTTCAATTATGCAAATAGTATCTCTTCTTGCAATTAATGCTAATCTTGTTAGATTTGTGTATGTATTTTAATTGCGTAGAATAGATGGGCCGACAGTCTGCCCTTTTCTGCTTTGTGGTTGAACCAAGGGAGTAATGCCCCTTGGGATGTTTAGATTGATAAGCGGGCCGAAGGTGTGCCTTAGATTATTGTCAGCTGTGATTATCTGTATTGTTGTGCTGTGTGGCCAGGGGTGTGCCCTGTTGTAGGAATTTCGGTTGACGACCTTTTGCGTCGTCATAATGCCGAATTTTCAATTGATTGTGTGTTGTTTGTCTACGGGCCGTGGGCGCCGTCATAGTATTGAATTCTTGTAGTTTTAACCTTTATTGCGTTAGATTTATCTGTTAATATTGTTATAACTATTGTGATATTATCTGCATGCTTTACTGTTTCATCTATCTGCCTTACGGCTTAATTATCTGTCTGTTTATATTGTTATTTATCTGCCTGTTTATTCTATTGTTTTATTATTGTCTTGCTTTCCTGTGCATTATAGTCGTGATAGGCAAATCGTGGTTTTGGGGTTGTCCCTAGGACTCCAGTATCAATAGCTAAGTGTTGGCCGCCGTTACCCTGGCATGGGTGTCCTACTGGTAGCGTCGTTGTCCACCCGGTGTCAGGGAATGTCGGAGTAAGCCCACCCCTGAACTGAGGCCGTCGGAGGACGTACTATGGACAGGAACCCTGGGGTTATTGATGGGGTGTGTGGGACCCATGGTAGGACTTAGCTCTTGATTTGGAGTTTAGGGATTGTATTGGCTCTATGCTTTGAGTGCTGGGAGATGGTTGTCGTAATCCCGGTTGTTCCGCCAGGCGTGGAGATCCCGCTTGGAGAGGGGTGTCCTACTGGTAGCGTCATTGTCCACCCTGCGTCAGGGACTGTCGGAGTTGGACCACCCTTGAGCAGTGGCCGTCGGATGACGTACTTCGGACAGGCACCCTTCGGGTTACTGACGGGATTTATGGGGTCCTTGGCAGGCCTCAGCACTTGGCACAGAGTTAGTACGGTTGGAGTCGCCTTCCCTTATGAGAGTCGTAGAGTAGGACCCTACTGAGCTTTTTGCTCATTCCTACCTGGACCGTATTGTTTGTAGGTACAGGTACCAGCGCCTCTCCTGTGGGCCCCGGTGTTCGTCCTGCGGCAGCGCGTCGCCAGCCGACCTTGTTTGAGGGCCAGGAGGGCTTTTGCTGTGTGTTTGCGGATACCTCAGGCGATGTTATTTCTTTTTGTTAAATTGTAAATGTTGTAATATTTGTAACCCTGATGTATTTAATGTTTTATTGTATTTAATGTTAACTTTACTTTCGCCTTTCGTTTATTGTATTCTGTCTCCGCTGTTGGTTGTCAGTAGATGTAGGTTTCCCCTCGTGTCCCGGTCCGGGATGGGTTTCCTGGGCTGGGGCGCGACATATCATCTGCAACAGTTTCTACTGGTGTATCGACCTTACAACCTTTGATCGAGACATCATCTATTCCGGAGCTATCGACCAGTGACGTTCAACACAATGTTGATGTGCCCCCCAGCATTTCAACAATAAACATTTATGTCACTACGCCTGCTCCAACCCCCACTATGCCACAAACGACGATGGTCAATGTTACTTTGGCAATTGTACCCGTCATCACGCCATCGACGTCGTTCAGCACTCCTCAACCAAGTTCATCCACTTTTGCTTCGGATGAGGTATGAGTTCAGTCTTATTTAGTCAAATTTATTTTTATGATCGCTATCGATCATGACCTTTAATTATCCCTAACTTTAGGACGATATGGCTGACTTGGTCAATTCCATCCATTCTCTGAATGAGACATGGCGAGCTCACCTTTCTGAAAAACAGACATCTTCTGGTCCTGCATCTATCCAACAAGGTCGACATCATGATCTCAGACAAGCATTGTATGATTGCATGATCATTTTGGACAAGCAACCAGATGAAGACTTTGCAGCATCAAACTACAACATTCTTGAGAGATCGATTGCTGTATTCTTGATGATTGATCCTGAAACATTAGGGTTTTCGTCCCAAGAAATAGATGGCATCCAAAGCATAAAACCGACAATTGAAAGCTTTGATGCGGAAAGGAAGAACTTAGTCAACGAGCTCGTCCTTGTTGGAGAATGTCGAGAGCGACGAGCACTCTTGAAAAATAAGATCAGCAATAGCATTAATAAGCTATCGACGAACCTGGATGCCATTGGCGAGAGAGAATTGGCCATTTCTAAAGTTTATGCTCAAATCAAGGAGCTAGAAGCACAAATTCTTCAGCTTAAGACGCAAAGGAACTATCTCGTCAAAGAGAGTAGACAAATCAACGAAGAAAGCAGTAAAGATATAGAAGAATATGATGCCCTTGAAGCTGACTCTTCCAAATATCGCCAAATTGAAATCAACGCTGAGTTGGTCAAGAGCAAACATCGGCTTAAAGTGTTCAGAGAAAAAATCGCTCGCATCTCTCAACAGCTCTCTCTAAGGAGATAATTTGTAGATGTTGAATTGATGGCCGATCATTTTGTAATGAACAAATATTTTGCTAATTGCTATCGTCCGTGTTTAAGGACGTCTTTTCTTCTACGTTTTTATTTTACATTGATGGGTAATACCTTTTAAGATATCGACCATTTATCATTGATCGATGTAACCCACCATCAATAGTTCTTAGTTGGTATGACCCATTTGGCAATACCTGATCGACCAAATATGGTCCCTCCCAATTGGGCGACCATTTTCCGTACTTAGGGTCATTCCGATCTATAAGTAAGATCGTTTCTCACACTAAGTCTCCCTCTTGAAAGTCTTTCGATACTACTTGCTTATTGTAGATATCGGCCACTTTCAACTTCTGCGCTTCAATATTTTCTAAGGCAATAGCTCATTGTTCATCGAGCTCAAAAAGATTGTACATCAATGCTTCTTCATATTCTTCATTAGTTGAGCGATCTTGTTCTAAAACTCTGGACGATAGAACATTTATCTCAGCCGGTAGAACCGCCTCTTGACCATATACCAATTGATAAAGCGTAACCTTAGTACTAGACTTAACGCTCTTAGTAATCCTTCATGTCATTGTCTTGGGTTATCATCCATCATCTTTCTTATAATTGACTTGATGGTTTTATTGGACGCTTCAGCCTATCCATTAGACTGGGCATAATAAGGTGTAGAACTGGCCATATTAATTTTAGGGGGAAGGGCCGTCAGCACCATAAACTAGACTTATCCCGTTAAAAAAACACTAAGCATAAGATTTGGGGCCTTAACACCATCTACCACTTCAAAAGACACCTATGCCCCCCTCCTACAACAGCCTCAAAAAACATACGCTCTCCTCTTCCTCTCTTCTCGCCTCCTCACTGTCACCCATCCGCCTCCTCTAGCTCCTCCACCTCCCGTCTCCTTCAAACCCCCATGAACGCCCTCCTTTTGCTCATCAACCTCTCCTTCAAACGCCATGAACGCGCCTTAGAAGCTCCAAACGCTAGGCCATGTCGATGGATCCGCATCATCCCAAGAAGAACGGTTGCGATGACTGCGGCGAGTAGAAGGGCATGACAGTCAAGAAGATGTGACCGTCGACGAGATCGTCGTGGAGTTCTCCCACCACGCCCCCGGCGTTGCCCGGATCAACAACGACAACTTCGGGCTCTGCCCCACCTCTATTCTTGCTGCCCCTTTTCTCCTGTCAACGAGGTCTCTCTGTTCCTGTTGCCCCTTCTCCCCTGTCAACGAGTTCCCTCTGTTCTTGCTGCCCCTTCTCCCCTGTCAAGAGAAAAGAGAATTTTGAAAAGAGAACATAGAAGAGAGAAAAGAGAAAAGGGAACTAAGAAAAAGAGAAGAGAGAAAAGTGTAGAGAGAAAAGAGAATTTCAAAAAGAGAACATAGAAAAGAGAACTAAGAAAAGAGCAGAGAGAAGAGAGTACAGAGAAAACAAAATTTTGAAAAGAGAACTAAGAAAAGAGAAGAGAGTAGAGAGTAGAGAGAAAAGAGAAAAGAGAATTTTGAAAAGAGAACATAGAAGAGAGAAAAGAGAACATAGAGAGTAGAGAGAAATGAGAAAAGAGAACTAAGAAAAGAAAAGAGAGAAGAAAGTAAAGAGAAAAGAAAATTTTGAAAAGAGAAAATAGAAAAGAGAACTAAGAAAAGAGCAGAGAGAAAAGAGAAAAGAGAATTTTGAAAAGAGAACATAGAAGAGAGAAAAGAGAAAAGAGAAAAGAGAACTAAGAAAAGAGAAGAGAGTAGAGAGTAGAGAGGAAAGAGAATTTTGAAAAGAGAATTAAGAAAAGAGCAGAGAGAAGAGAGTAGAGAGAAAAGAGAAAAGAGAATTTTGAAAGGAGAACATAGATGAGAGAAAAGAGAATTTTGAAAGGAGAACATAGAAGAGAGAAAAGAGAAAAGAGAATTTTGAAAAGTGAATTTTGAAAAGAGAAGAGAGAAGAGAGTAGAGAGAAAAGATAATTTTGAAAAGAGAACATAGAAGAGAGAAAAGGGAAAAGAGAAAAGAGAACTAAGAAAAGAGAAGAGAGAAGACAGTAGAGAGAAAAGAGAATTTTGAAAAGAGAACTAAGAAAAGAGCAGAGAGAAGAGAGTAGAGAGAAAAGAGAAAAGAGAATTTTGTAAAGAGAATAGAGAAGTGAGTAGAGAGAAAAGAGTAGAGAGAAAAGAGAAGAGAGAATTTTCTGTTTTCACTTTTCACTTTTCTATGTTCTCTTACTCTCTCCTCTTTTCTCTCTTCTCTTTTTTGGTGATCTACTTCAATATTGTACATGATTGGATTGCATTATTTTCTTTCTCTCTTTCACTGTTGTATTGCATTATTGTCTTTCCCAATTTCGATTAATGTTCATTTATGGTCATGACAATTCTCTTTTATCTTCTTCATTAAAGTTCATTAATCACTTCTTCGAAGAAAACTGAGCAATACAGGTCCACTCTTGCCACAATCACAAGTGTAATGCAAAAAATCCACGACGATAAATCCCTTCACAGACCTCTGTTCTTGCTGCCCCTTCTCCCCTGTCAAGAGAAAAGAGAATTTTGAAAAGAGAACATAGAAAAGAGAAAAGAGAACTAAGAAAAGAGAAGAGAGTAGAGAGTAGAGAGAAAAAAGAATTTTGAAAAGAGAACTAAGAAAAGAGAAGAGAGAAGAGAGTAGAGAGAAAAGATAAAAGATAAAAGAGAATTTTGAAAAGAGAACATAGAAGAGAAAACTGAGCAATACACTTCTTCGCAGAAAACTGAGCAATACAGGTCCACTCTTGCCACAATCACAAGTGTAATGCAAAAAATCCACAACGATAAATCCCTTCACAGACCTCTATTCTTGCTGCCCCTTCTCCCCTGTCAAGAGAAAAGAGAGTTTTGAAAAGACAACATAAAAGAGAGAAAAGAGAAAAGAGAAAAGAGAACTAAGAAAAGAGAAGAGAGTAGAGAGTAGAGAGAAAAGAGAATTTTGAAAAGAGAATTTTCAAAAAGAGAACTAAGAAAAGAGAAGAGAGAAAAGATAAAAGATAAAAGAGAATTTTGAAAAGAGGACATAGAAGAGAGAAAAGGGAAAAGAGAAAAGAGAACTAAGAAAAGAGAAGAGAGTAGAAAGTAGAGAGAAAAGAGAATTTTGAAAAGAGAATTTTGAAAAAGAGAACTAAGAAAAGAGCAGAGAGAAGAGAGTAGAGAGAAAAGAGAAAAGAGAAAAGAGAATTTTGAAAAGAGAACATAGAAGAGAGAAAGGAAAAAAGAGAACTAAGAAAAAGAGAAGAGAGAAGAGTGTAGAGAGAAAAGAGAACTAAGAAAAGAGCAGAGAGAAGAGAGTAGAGAGAAAAGAGAATTTTGAAAAGAGAACTAAGAAAAGAGAAGAGAGTAGAGAGAAAAGAGAAAAGAAAAAAGAGAATTTTGGAAAGAGAACATAGAAGAGAGAAAAGGGAAAAGAGAAAAGAGAACTAAGAAAAAAGAAGAGAGAAGAAAGTAGAGAGAAAAGAGAATTTTCAAAAGAGAACTAAGAAAAGAGCAAAGAGAAGAGAGTAGAGAGAAGGCTTTAAGCCTTTGCATTGTTTCACCCTGTCAACACATCCACCACCTAGCTTCAATCACATAGACCATAAATCCCTTCACAGACCTCTCATGAGAAATGATTGGTGTGTCCTCTCTTGATCAGAGAAAATGGCCTTAGCTTCACAGTCCATATTCTTCACAGTCCATGTTCTTTCTCAAGCTCATATCCATCCCTTCACAGGCCTCTCATATCCATGCCCAAATTTGCTGGAGGAAGCCGTTCATGGGGACGGGGTATGTGGATGTGTCTGCGAAGCCGAATATCTGAAAGGAGTGGCCGGGGTCAGAGTAGACATAGGAAGCGTCGTCCATCACGAAGACCTCCGACGACGACGGATCGGAGGCGTTGTCGCGCTGTGATGATGGATCGGAGGCGGCGCACTTCTTGATCGCGGCGGTGGAGACGAAGGGCGACACCGCCCATGCCCATCTCGATTTGGTCGGACATCGTGTTTGTTAGCCCAGATATTGTTTTGATGATGTCAATATATATTTGATGATAAAACAATGATTTAATATTATTATCCCTTAATTTGGAAAGCATTTAAATCATATTTATTGAGTTTTGTACTGACGGTCGATGCGACGGACGATGCATGGATCGACCGTGGGATATGGCGGTTGATGAAAGGATCGACCGCGGAAGCTGACAATGGGAATATAGGCGACGGTCGATGTCACGGTCGATGGGACGGTCGACCGTGAGGAGTGACGGTCGATGGACCGATCGACCGTGGCCTATGTGACTTGGCTCGTAGGAGTGACGGTCGATCGGTGCATCGACCCTGGGAAGAGGTTTTCGCAACAGAGCCTGACGGACGATGTCACGGTCGATGGGACGGTCGACCGTGAGGAGTGACGGTCGATAGGCGGATCGACTGTGCGGTGCGACGGTCGATTGGTGGATCGACCGTGGCTCAAGAAAGGCTGGCGGACGATGTCACGGACGATGCGACGGTCGACCGTGAGCCCAGAAACTAGCCGTTAAAGAGCCGTTGCAGGAGAAAGAAATAGCCGTTAGGAGGCTATTTGAAGGGGTTGGAGGCTCAGCTATATAAGAGAAAGTCCAGCTAACTTGCCAGGCACTTAGAGGGAGCTAAGGGATTATTGTAATAATATTCTAGCAAGTTTCTATCTCTTATTAGTGAGCTAAACCTTTGTAAAACTACTTCAAATGTGAAGTAGACTTTGAGAGAGAGATCCAATAGTGAGATTGGAGAGATTGTAAGGTTACCAAGCACCCGTAAGCTTGATGGATAGGTTACCAAGCACCCGTAAGCTTGGTGGAAGCTTGTAAGAGGTCTTGCAAGTAGTGGAACCCCAAGGAGGCCCTTGGGAGAAGTGGACGTAGGCATGGTTGGCCGAACCACTATAAATATTCTGGTGCAATCTCTCTAACTCTCCTCTATCCTTCTATTTATATGCTTAAGTATCTACTCTTATCATTGCAAGCATATTACTTGATTAGACTCCTCCTACTCAGTTTTCCTTAATTGATTTTATTGTTTAAAGCCTAAGATAAGTCCCCACTCTTAGAGCTTCAATTGGTATCAGAGCTAGGTCTCTATTTTTGTGGTGTAACAACCCATAGAGGATCCAAAATCAATATGGAAAACATAGAGGGACAATTCACAAATAGTCCACCATACTTCAATGGTTCAAATTATACATATTGGAAGAATAGAATGGAAATATTTGTAAAATCCATGGATTATGAAGCATGGATGACTATTGAGGATGGCCCAACTATTCCTACCAAAATTCATGAAGGAAAGGAAGTGCCTAAGGCTAGAAGTGAGCTCACCCGTACTGATTTAAAAAATCTCCAAGTCAATGCCAAATCCAAAAATTTCTTATTTTGTGCCCTTAGCCCTGATGAATTTAATAGAATTTCAGCTTGTAAATCGGCTAAGGAAATATGGGAGAAGCTTGAGATAATTCATGAAGGAACTAGCCGAGTAAAGGAGTCTAAGATTAGCATGCTTGTTAATGACTATGAGTTATTCTCTATGAAGGATGATGAAAATATAAATGAAATGTTTACTCGCTTTACCAATATTATAAATGTTCTTGATTCTCTTGGTAAGAGCTATACTAATGATGAGAAAGTGAGAAAGGTTCTTAGGTGTTTACCTAAGTCATGGGATCCCAAGGTGACAGCAATCGAAGAGGCTAAAGATTTAACCAAGCTGTCCCTTGATGAGCTAATGGGTTCTCTCATGACATATGAGATGAACATGGAGAGGAGTAATGATGGAGAAAAGAAGAAAAAGAAAACCATTGCTTTCAAGTCAACATACAAGGATTCATCCGACTCAAGCGATGAAGATGATGATGAGGAGATGCAAAAGATCACAAGGAGAATCCAACGAATCATCAAGAATCAAGGAAAGAAAAATTCCAAAGGTGAAAAAGGAAAGCCCTCTTCTTACTTAAATAAAGTTACTTGTTATGAGTCTGGGAAGCCCGGACATTACATGCCGGATTGTCCAAAGCTCAAATCTTCAAAGAAGAAGAAGAAGGCCCAGGAAGAAAGTGACTCGACCTCTACCTCCGAAGAAGAAGAAGAAAAAGAAACTGCAAATCTTTGTCTAATTGCCTTCGAAATAAAAGAAAACAAAATTGACAAGTGGAGGTACAAGGTATTTAAAGGAGGATAACATTTTGGTTTAAAAGGTAATGGAGGTATGTCTTAATTTTCGATATATGTCTCCTCCATTACATCTTCTTATTCCATTTTTTTTTAAAAAGAAATTTCATGTTTAAAAATGGTTTAAGAAAGTCCTTTATGTGAAGATTTGATTACTTTTTACAAATGACCGTTTTTTATTATCTTCATTTGGTATATTGTTTTGAGATGATTTTAAAACTTTCTATTTGTTTCTATTAAGAAAAGCCTTTGTTTGATTCTTCTCTCCCCCTCTACCAAATCTTTTTGATAATGTCAAAGAGGGAGAAATATTGTGATATCAGTTTTTGAAAGCTCTTAAAACCTTATATTCGAATATCTGAAATCTTTTAAGGATTTACTGATGATTTAATCAATGTTCAAATATCATGGTTCTATACAAAGAGGTACATATGTCATATTTTGCACTTTCACATCTTTTGACCTATAATCAAGCATGATATATCCTTTTAGTGACATATGACTTGCATGCCTCAGTGAAATTAACTTTAGAACATATTTTATGAGGTAAATGGATGCACAAATTAAGAGGGAGCTTTCAAGGTTTTATCATCACAATTTAAAGGGTTGCCATCATCAAAAAGAGGGAGATTGTTAGCCCAGATATTGTTTTGATGATGTCAATATATATTTGATGATAAAACAATGATTTAATATTATTATCCCTTAATTTGGAAAGCATTTAAATCATATTTATTGAGTTTTGTACTGACGGTCGATGCGACGGACGATGCATGGATCAACGTGGGATATGGCGGTTGATGGAAGGATCGACCGCGAAAGCTGACAATGGGAATATAGGCGACGGTCGATGTCACGGTCGATGGGACGGTCGACCGTGAGGTGTGACGGTCGATGGACCGATCGACCGTGGCCTATGTGACTTGGCTCGAAGGAGCGACGGTCGATCGGTGCATCGACCCTGGGAAGAGGTTTTCGCAACAGAGCCTGACGGACGATGTCACGGTCGATGGGACGGTCGATAGGCGGATCGACTGTGCGGTGCGACGGTCGATTGGTGGATCGACCGTGGCTCAAGAAAGGCTGGCGCACGATGTCACGAACGATGCGACGGTCGACCGTGAGCCCAGAAACTAGCCGTTAAAGAGCCGTTGCAGGAGAAAGAAATAGCCGTTAGGAGGCTATTTGGAGGGGTTGGAGGCTCAGCTATATAAGAGAAAGTCCAGCTAACTTGCCAGGCACTTAGAGGGAGCTAAGGGATTATTGTAATAATATTCTAGCAAGTTTCTATCTCTTATTAGTGAGCTAAACCTTTGTAAAACTACTTCAAGTGTGAAATAGACTTTGAGAGAGAGATCCAATAGTGAGATTGGAGAGATTGTAAGGTTACCAAGCACTCGTAAGCTTGGTGGATAGGTTGCCAAGCACCCGTAAGCTTGGTGGAAGCTTGTAAGAGGTCTTGCAAGTAGTAGAACCCCAAGGAGGCCCTTGGGAGAAGTGGACGTAGGCATGGTTGGCCGAACCACTATAAATATTCTGGTGCAATCTCTCTAACTCTCCTCTATCCTTCTATTTATATGCTTAAGTATCTACTCTTATCATTGCAAGCATATTACTTGATTAGACTCCTCCTACTCAGTTTTCCTTAATTGATTTTATTGTTTAAAGCCTAAGATAAGCCCCCCCTCTTAGAGCTTCAGTGTTGACCCGCTGACACGCCTTGAAAAGTGTCATTACCTTAACAAGAACGCCAAAATTATAAATTTATAATCAAACTACTAACTAGCTACTTTATGGGTAGATAGTAGCAAGTCCGAGTCGGTCCTCAAGGAAAACAGGATTAAGTCTAATTACCGGGCATAGTTCTAAATCAAAAGTTGAGAAAGAGGAATGATAGTTGGTCTTCGAACTACTTTTAACTCGAATTAAACTAAATCAAGGAAATAACAATAGGAGAAAAAGCTAGGAATTTCTAATCCGTAATCTATGGCTATCTAGGCCTTCCTAGGATAAGAGCAATTCCATAAGTTCTAGATGGTTTTCTGAGTTTGATAGAAGATCGGATAGGTCCACTATCACTCAACATAGATTCATTAGAAGTCTAAGTCAGAACGAAGGTCAAATCAGCGGATAATTGGTATGAGAATAATCAAAGTGGTTCTAGCACTTTGAGATCGCCTAATCAATAAAGATAAAAAACGAATTGTAGGTTACAATCAAATGTCTTAAGGGTTCTAGCACTAAGGTAGTGGTTCTAGCACTCCTACAATCATAATCTAGGGTTTAGAATCCAATCCTAAGATCTAACATGGTTCTAGCATGAAAGCATCTTGGACAAGTCATAATCCTAGCCTCTAACATGCATTGCTCAAAACCAGCGATCGTAATCTCAGCGTAACGTTCACATCCGAACTCGAAACAGGATGATTCAAGATTCGGTGGAAAGCTAAGGAAGAGATTTACAACTTTTGTGTTATGAGTTTTCAAAGATTCCGGCTGTATCACCATGGAAAAAATGAGAAAAGACAGGCCGAATCTACGGCACAAAGAACATACAATTCATTCACCATAATAAATATTACCAACAGATATATAAAATCTGAAATCTATCCATTAAACCATCATAAAGTACATGCTCTGATCCATAGGAAAAACCTAGATAAACTCTCTATTACATCATAGAATTTCCTAGACTAAGAATTTAGTTACTCATCTTGAAGAGACGATCCATCGAAGAAGGTTGATAACGCGCTCCCGCCATGGATCTATCTTCAAGATCTAACCCAAATTTTTATTGATGAAGAGAAGCCAAGAAAACAACAAGGAGGAGAGGAAAATTCGTCTATGGATCGCTTCCAAAAATCCTCAAACAAGGTCTATTTATAGGCTTTTGTAAAACCCTAACTTGGATTAGATCTCAACCCTTTATTTTTCCCGCAGCGCCAAAAGAGATCGATTTTTTTCGTCCGTGAACTCAGGATCTGGATTTTGCCCAACCAAGATCGATCCCCTTGGAAAAACGGATCGATCTTCTTTCCACAGCTAAATAGAGTCTCCAAGTTCGGATCGATCCGACTTGTCTCGCCTGCGGGAAAAATAAAGTGCTTTTATTTAACTCTCTGTCACGCCTGCGGCTGGAAAATAGATCGATCTTCTTGTATTGAGATCGATCTTCTTTGCTTCAGTTGGCCCGCTTCGTGCTGGAATAATAAGATCGATCCCCTTTGAATGTCAGATCGATCTGAGTTGCGCAGAATTGCCAGAATAACTTCGTTTTAGCACCAAACTTGGCCTAACCTTTGTTTAAGGCTCTTATACCTGAAATGCACCATAGACCATCAAAATAGCATTGCTCGGAGGCTACCAGGACCTAGTTAAAGCGGCGATTTGTGCACTTTCCACGCGTTATCACACCACCCAACTTGATCTTTGCTAGTCCTCGAGCAAAGCAAGATAAAAATAAATATAAAATAGTAAATCTAACTAGCCACTTTCGTAGGTCTCACGATTACACTTAGCATGTGTAACAAGCCTTTAAACCCCTGGGTGGCCCTAGTGGAGGAGTTATAGTCTCCTGAGAGTTTCCGGTGATGATACCCACAAACATCGATACATCCCCTTTGACTATGCCATTAGAAATCCATCATAAGACTCACTAACTCTAAAGCATGAATCAGAAATTTTACCCATGAACATACCCTTCAACTCATAGTCACATAAAGATATAGTAAAGCAAAACATGCCGTAACATACTCCCAATACTTTAACATATTTACGCATGATTGAAAAAACTTTAACACTCCAGTGTGTGAATAAAGTTCCACATACTTCCGAGTATCGATTATATCCAAACATTCAACTATTCAAGATCACTATCCTGAGTCTGCATATATTTTCCACTTATCACATAACAATTTCTGTTCTTTCCCCTTTTTTTTCTACAAGGAACTTCAACTGTTTTACGCGAACACCATGCTGGTTAGGCACACTGCCCGGTTACTAAGTATGAAGTCCTTTTTTTGTTTTTTTTTCTTTTCTTTTCAAGTAATTCAACTATTTTACGCGAACAACACGCTGGTTAGGCACACTGGCCGGTTACTAAGTTGAACACCCTACACTTTCAGACGCATATACTTTTTGCGAACAGAAAATTACATGTATTCATGTATCTTCTATGACATGACAAAGAACTATAAATCTATCCCAGTTTCATGCTTAGAATATAATTTCAACTCTTCGACATGTGGAAGTGAACATGTGCAGTAGGATATGTCAAGCTATCCTTAAGTCATGGTAAAAGTGTTAAAGTATAGAAATAATATCAGGCATTGTAAAAATTTACTATCCCTTATATACCATACAAGCATCAGAATAATTCATAAAATAAATTTCTAAAACAAGCATATTTGTCAATAACTCTCATAATTGCATTCCTTTGGCACAATTCAAGGGATGTACAATCTGTGGTTATCTCAAAATATTAAGCATGAAATTTATAAATGCACCCCCCAATTTAAACGGGTTTTTCCTCAAGCGCGTAAATAGGGTAAGGGATAGAGATAACCTGATGAAGCCTCGAATAAATTAATAACCCTGGGGAGAGGTAAAACCATATGTGCCAATCAGAGTGAATTGTGCAGACCACGTATTTTCGGGACGTACATCCCTACTAGATGCGAAAATAATTGACAGGAAAAATAAACTACCCTATGCTTCAACCTGCATGAAACAAGATTTAATCACATGGACCATCAGAAGTTTACACACCACATAGAATCATGAAGACACACCCACAGTACCCACCCCAGAATCCAAAGATAGCAAGTATATACGTCAAAATGTCAAGCCAGATACAGAAATGAGCGAAGTACAAAAATATCGTCCAAACAACCATACACAAAGTGCTCATCCACAAAAGACATGAACCTAGGTATAAGGGAGCTAACAGATATGCAAGGACTGCAAGGCCTAGGAACATGTAAACACTAAACTCAAGGGTGGGGATCGGACGGTCCAGGAGACTGGCAGTCGGCTGGGGCGGTAGGAGAAATACCCAAGTGCTCGCAAATCCGAGCGACATCCCGCTGAAGGGCATCCTGTCGTCTACGGACGACAAGCAGCTCGTTGTAGATGTCACTCAGCGTGAGCTGCTCAGGTCCAAAAGTGGAGGCTGGTGTGGGGTCTGGCTCAGTCTTGGGTGGAACAGGCTGCTGGCGGCGCCGCCGTCTCTGTGGTGCACCGGCTTTGTGCATATGCCCGACGACTTTAGCCCAAGTGGCACGACCAAATCGGGCATAAGCTAAAGCGTCAGTAGTGACAATCGGGTCATCCTCCGGTACAAACCCACGGGATGACAGAAACGCAGAGATCAGGGACGGATGTGGGGCAGCTTTAGTCTTGTAGCTGTGCAGGCAATCGCGCACGGCGCCCCGGTAATACAGCGCCATGTCCTCAAGAATCAACTAGGACACGTCCAAGGACCACCCTTTGGCGATCAGCCACAGAGCTGATAGCCAAAGTCCAGTCCTATACTGATCATGGCTGCACTGGAAGACGTTCCGGCGCAGCACATCATCCACAAACCAGAGGGACGGATGCAGCTCAGCTCGTGAAAACTGTACTCCACCAGCCCTCTCCGGATGAAGGAACGCTCCAATATTGGCATCTGGCGGTATCCCCTCATCGGCGGTCAGAGGATGTAAACCAGGAGCATGGTCTGGAATGCCCAGAATCTCGCGGATAATCTGGGCGTCAAAAATTATGTCGTGGTCTTCAATGGTAGTCCGGGAGCCAAGTGCAGGGGCTTTGGTCATGCTCACCGGCTGGTCGCGATCGTCACTGTAGGGTATCGGTGCCATGTTCTGGTAGAACATGCAGACTAGTCGCCGGTAGACGTCAGTGGAAGGGTAGCAGATCGGCAGCAGCTCGCGAGCCTCCATGGTCACAACACCCTCACTGGCGATATCCACCGTCCGAAGACGCTCGATGTCGAACGTGAACTCGAGGTTCACTTCTCGCTGCCATCTCGGAACGAGGCCGGCTGTGAAGGTAGGAGCAGTAGGTGGGCGAGTGAGTTTTCGTTTTTTTGTCGGCCGTGCAGGAGCGCCCGGGAGTGGGTGTTGCGCCATCGGAAGCTTTCCGCTTGCCTATCGACGACCCGCCTGGATCTCGAGATGGACTGGCAGGAGCCTCGGCGGTTGATGTCCAGCCATGGGGAGTGTGGGGTGGGGAAGATGATTGCTGAGCTGCCGATGGCACCACCGGAGGAACGGAGGAGATCAGAGGAGATGAAGGTGGTGATGGTGAGGGTACATACGTCGGATCAGAGGAGGAAGACGACGGAGATGGTGTGGGAACCCGCGTTTTACCAGAAGTAGAAGCCCTTGCTTTGATAGCAAGCTTTTTGGCTTTCTTGGGCGGCATGGCTCGAAACGGGAAGACTGGCGGCCGGCGGTGAAGGGGGAAGGTATAGTCGGAAAGAGGGTTTGGGGTTTGAGGGGGTATGGGTTTATGGAGATGAGGAAGATATAGTGGGAAGGAACGGCAGTGGATGAGTGTGGATGTCGGAGGTTGGCCGGACTTAGGTCGGACGGAGGTCGCAGGCGAGAAGACCGGGCATCGTCGGAGAAGATGAAAGGGCTATGGAGCGGAGCGATGGCCAGGGAAGAAGGAAAAAATGAGATCGCTCCAGATTGCTGACACTGGCAATATAGGGGCCCAGACACCCGATCCAGATCGATCTTGCTTGGCAAGCAGATCGATCCCGATAGGAAAACGCCCAAAAATAATTTCCGAAAACTAAAATTTTATTAAGTAAATAAGCACTACGTAGGAAATTTAAAGGGCATAATTCTAAAGAGCAGGAAATCAAAGCTACAAGCATTGAAAGCAAATGAAAGCAATTTAGAAAGCAATTTAGAAAGCAAAGCCAACTTCCACCACGAAAATAAAAGTCCAAGGCATCCTAATGCCTAATTATCACTGTCCGCATCTTCATCATCCTCTTCCTCTTCGTCCTCATCTTCATAATCCTCTTCGGACATATCTGCGATATAGTTCTCTCTCTCCTCATCGAAATCGGAATCGGCCCTCCTTGGTGTAGGTGGACGATCCGGATCGTCACTCGCATACGGTGACGCAGGTTCTGAGGCAGGTGGCGATTCATAAGCGGCCCTAGGAAGCACCACGGATGTTGAACCATCCGGGTGCTTGAATGCAATCCATGGGTCAGCCAGGTCCGGATGCTGTCGTAAGTTGGCTGCCAAGTTTTGCATAGAATAAAACGTGAGGTCCATACCATGGAACTCAATACCCTGAGGATAATTAATCGTCCCACCCGGAGTGCGATTTTGCCAAGAAGTTGTGCCAGGCGGGAAAGTGATGAAGTCAAGTTTACTGCCGACTGCCTCAGATGAGAAGGACTCGATGGCATCATGTGACGAAGCAGAATCTTGTGAGACTGGGGATCCCGGATCCATGATGGCGTCCTGGGAATTATAGGAGTGGTCGTTGGATCCAGAGTACAACATGGCTGTAATTAATTTGTAGGTTAGTTCAATGGCTGTAAGATGAGAGAAACCATAAGTGGAAGGATGAGATCGATCCTAAGGGTTAAGGGGATCGATCTCACATCCCCAGACTAGAAAAATAAAAATAAAAAGAACTGAGCACGGAAGAGAGTGAAACAGGGGATGGTTGAACAAATGGGGAGAAGGAAAGAAAGAAAGATCAAAGAAGAAGGGAAGGTCGAAGACAAAGAAGGAAAAGGGAATACGGAGGACACCGGCGTCAGTGGTCGGAATCCATGGCGAAAACCATGGGTTCCACTGGTAGAGTCAACAGGAACTGAGAGAGAAAAGAGAGAAGGAAGGAAGTAAAAGACTGGGATTCCTACCGAATAATCCTCGGATGAACTTGCTATTGAGATCCACGCCGGAAACGCCGAAGACGCTGAGCTCCACGCCGGAGGCAGAGAAGATGATCGAAGGACACACCTGGGTGGCTATGGTTAGAAGTGACGAAACAAAGGGCTAATGGCTGTATAAATAGGGGGTCTCGCCGCTTCTAAGAGTACTAGATGGACTTAAGGAAACTAGTAGAAAAAGGAATTAAGGAGAGAAGAAGGTAAGGAAATAAGGAAAGCCAATGGTGTGGAAAGCGGTGGTCCGAGTTTGAGTCCAATCGAGTACTCTGTTTTTTTTTCAGGGAACCCGATAAAGATCGATCTCAAGGCAACATGGGATCGATCTTCTTCCCTCCAGATGCGACGGTCGATCACCACATCGACCCTGAGACACCAATTTCATCACAGAGGCTCACGATCGATATGACGGACGATGCGCCGGTCGACCGCGAGCCAGCAAAAAAAAAAATATATTTTTATGACGTTAGAGGCCGATCCAGATTGATCCCAAGGTGAAAGAGATCGATCTGGCTTGCCCTATCACCTAGGTAAACTTGCATTGTCAAAGAAGATCGATCTGCCAGGTAATGGAGATCGATCTTAATTCTCCAGAACTGCAAAAACAGGGTGATTACTGATGAATGCATGAAAGTGCACTCTAAATAGCCTTATAACCATCTCAATTGCTAGATTATTATTTTTAATCAACATCTTTATTCCTATTTTTATATCTATATGTTGCTTCACATGGTTGTTTGGAAAATGCAGGAAAAAGGAGAAAAGAAGCTGAAAAGAGTGCATGGATCAACTTTAAAGATTAATCTGTACCTGGTCAAGAAGAATCAGATTATGTGCCATATATGGTTGGAAAGCTCTTGAAGTCTAGATTCTGGACAATTTTACGGTTCGTGATTCCGAGTTTTCTAGAGGAAGTTACGGCAATTTTAGTACCGATGGCGCAGTCTGAATGGCAGCACAGTAAATAAGCTGGAAGTCCGAGCGATCCGCCGATCGATCGGACTACGCAGAAACGTGACAGAACCTATTTTTTTTTGGCTGAACGAAGTCCGATCGATCTCTCCATCCCTCCTAAGGGGTCCGATCGATCCGACACCAATGGACCGATCGATCGGGCTCGGGAAAAGCCAAAAACAGCGGATTTTTACTCAACCGATCGATCCAACACTCATAGTCCGATCGATCGGACTTGGGAATTAAAGGTTGACAGAACGTATGCTTTTTAGAGGAGCAGAGTTTGATCGATCCGTCCATCGATCGGACTCGGGCGAAGCCAGGAATTGATGTTTTTAATGAGACGGATCGATCCAACACCTAAAGTCCGATCGATCCGACTTTCCCAGTGAAGAAAATCAACGGTTTAGATCTAATCCGTGGATGGAGAGGCTTTGGGGCTATAAATAGGACTCTTTCTAGGGTTTGAGGAAGGACTTTTTGGCAGCGTTTGGAGGCGAGGAGAAGGGTTCCAGGCTTGGTTTTTTTTTCTTATTTCTTCTTTATTTCTTCATTAGTTTTGTTGCCCTCATGGTGAACATGAGTGGCTAGTTTCTTTTCTAAGGTACCGATGTAGCCCTAACTGAATCATTCTATGTTATTGGATCATGATTATTTTATCAGTTTATTTTCCTTGTTTCATTCATTATTATAACTGAGATCTTAAATACCTTTATCTGGCCAATAAAAGTATTATAGATTGTTTTATGTGAGATTGGGCGAGGGTTCATTCCCTAATCTTGCAGGATCTATGAATGAATGAGTTTATGTCGAGGCCGGGTTCAAGCTAAGAGCATTCTTGGTTCATAATTGTTCTTCAGAGCTTAATGGATTCTTAATTAACACTTAGTTATGGGTTCATTAGTTAGGGTTAATTGAGGGTACTTGGTGAAGACCGCGGCCGAACGGATCATCATACCGGAAGAACGAGCCCTTGGAATTAAACTGAGATCTTTATTGATTCAATGCATAGAATGAGGATGTTATGGTGAAATCGGAACCTTAGTATTCATCCATAATATTTTCATCGTTTTCTTATTTCGTTATTAGATCATCTATCTTCGAGACTTCATATTTCTTATTTTCCCTTCCTTATTTTCTTTCTTTTCTGTTCTTTAGCGTTTTACTCTAATGATCTCTACAAATCTCTGTGGGTACGATACTCGTCTTGCTACTATACTGATTGCACCGATTCGTATACTTGCGAGATATAAAATTTATTCATCAATTACACTAGAATCTGTCCACAAAATGTATCTACTAACACTACCCCCGAGGCATAAAAATGTAGCAATTTACTACCCTATTTCCACACGTGAATGCAACCATGTGCAGGAAAGCTTAATTTGGATCCGTAACACAATAAGCATTACAAGCATGCCATGATCATAGAGGATACCATGCAAACAGTGATAAAAATAAACGAACAACTTACGAAAAGCAAATAAATCAAGTACGAGAAAACTAAAAGAAAGTAAACTACTAGAAACTAATGGGTTGCCTCCCATCAAGCGTTGGGTTTAACGTCACTAGCCCGACGAAGTTAAAGATCAATCACCGATAACGCGGCTCATCCAGCGTCATCGTAGGGTCTAGCTGTGGAGGATTTTCGATGTACGGTTTCAGTCTATGACCATTCACTGTGAAGATAGAACTAGATTTCGGATTCCAAATTTCAAATGCTCCATGAGGAAAAACTTGTTTTATTATGAATGGACCATTCCACCTAGACCGAAGTTTTCCCGGGAAGAGTCTAAGCTTGGCATTAAAAAGCCAAACTTTATCACCAACGTTGAAACTCTTCGATGAATAAACTTATCATGATACGCCTTAGTTCGGGCTTTATAAATTAGAGAGTTATCATAGGCTTCATTACGGATTTCTTCTAGTTCATTCAACTGAAGCAAGCGGGTACTACATCCAGTCCATGGGTTCCAGTTCACTTTATGATAAGTTTGCCATACACCATTCTAAATGGGGACATACCAATTGGAGTCTTATAAGCTGTACGATATGCCCACAAAGCATCATCCAGTCGCATAGACCAATCTTTTCTAGCTGTCCGTACAACCTTTTCTAGAATTCGCTTAATTTCCCGGTTTGACACCTCTACTTGGCCACTAGTTTGAGGATGATATGGTGTGGCAACTTTATGAGAGATGTTGTATTTATTAAGGGTTTGGCGGAAGTATCTATTCATAAAGTGGGATCCTCCATCACTAATGATTGCTCTAGGGTGACCAAATCGAGAAAAGATGTTCGAATGAAGAAATTTGATAACAACTCGATGATCGTTTGTCCTAGTAGCTACAGCTTCTATCCACTTAGATACATAATCAACTGCTAATAGGATATACGTGAAGGCGTTTGAAGGAGGAAAAGGACCCATAAAATCGATACCCCAAACATCAAAAACTTCACAAACAATGATAGGAGTTTGTGGCATTTCATTTCTGCTGGAAATATTACCAAGCTGTTGACATCTAATGCAGGCTTGAGAAAAACTATGAGCATCACGAAATATAGTCGGCCAGTAGAAAACGGATTGGAAAATTTTGGCCGCAGTTCTCCGGCCAGAAAAATACCCCCCACAAGCATGAGAATGACAAGTGGTTAAGACAGAAATAATTTCAGATTCAGGTACGCAACATCGCATAATTTGATCAGGACAATGTTTAAAAAGAATCGGATCATTCCAGACATAGGATCTAGTTCGAGAGAAAAATTTATCTTTGTATTGCTTGGTCCAATGAGAAGGAATGAATCCTGTAACAAGATAGTTCACGATATGTGCATACCAAGGTGTAGGAGGATGATCAACAACGAAAAGGTGTTCATCAGGGAATGTGTCATTAATCGGAGTTGAATCGTTTATCACATCTAAGGGCAGTCTAGATAAATGATCAGCTACTACATTCAAAGCTCCCTTTTTATCTCTTAATTCAAGATCAAACTCTTGCAGAAGCATAATCCAACGGACTAACCTCGGCTTAAGTTCTTTCTTCCCTACAAGATATCTTAAAGCCGAATGATCGGTGAATATAATAACCTTGGATTCAAGAAGATATGAACGGAATTTTTCCAAGGCAAAGATTACAGCTAGCAATTCCTTCTCAGTCATGGTATAATTAAGCTGAGCTTCATTCAAAGTCTTGCTAGCATAATAGATAACTCTGGGCAATTTATCAATCGTTTGCCCAAGAACAGCACCAACGGCATGATCCGACGCATCACACATAATCTCAAAAGGGTGATCGTACACAGGAGGATGACAAATAGGTGCTGAAGAAAGAGAATCACGAAGGATATTAAAAGCTTTAAGGCATGATTCATCAAATACGAAAGGAACATCTTTCGCAAGCAAAGCACAGAGAGGATGAGATATTTTACTAAAATCCTTGATAAATCTGCGGTAAAATCCTTCATGCCCCAAGAAGGATCTGATTTGACAAACTGAGGTAGGAGGCGGCAATTTAGAAATTAATTCCAGTTTTGCTTTGTCGACTTCTATTCCTCGACTTGAAATCACATGACCAAGCACAATTCCTTCATTAACCATGAAATGACTCTTCTCTCAACTAAGCACAAGGTTTGTTTCGACACATCTAGCAAGAACTCTAGAAAGATTTGATAAACAAAATTCAAAGGTTTTGCCAAAGACAGAAAAATCATCCATAAATATTTCTAGGAACTGCTCAATCATGTGTCCAAAAATCGAAAGCATACAACGTTGAAACGTAGCTGGAGCATTGCACAAACCAAAAGGCATTCTTCTATATGCAAATGTTCCGAAGGGACAAGTGAAGGTCATCTTCTCTTGATCGACTGGATCTATAGCTACCTGGTTATAACCTGAGTAACCATCAAGGAAACAGTAGTATGCTTGACCTGCTAATCTTTCTAAAATCTGGTCAATAAAAGGTAGAGGAAAATGATCCTTTCTAGTTAAGGTATTCAGTCTCCTATAGTCAATACATACTCTCCAACCTGTAGTCTGACGGGTTGCGATTTCTTTTCCTATTTCATTTTTAACTACAGTAATCCCAGATTTCTTAGGAACTACCTGAGTTGGGCTAATCCATTTAGAATCAGAAATCGGGTATATAATACCGGCATCTAGGAGTTTCACTACCTATTTCATGACCACGTCCTTCATTAAAGGATTAAGATGACGCTGCATCTCTCTAACACTTTTAATTTCATCCTCTAAATGTATACGATGCATGCAAATAGAAGGGTCAATACCTCTAAGATCTCCTATGGACCATCCAATGGCTCTCCTATGTAACCTAAGAACTTCAATCAATTGAGATTCCTGAGTTTTGGTTAACGATGAGGAGATAATCACAGGAAGCGTAGAATCAGCTCCAAGGAAGACATATTTAAGATTAAAAGGTAGTGTTTTCAAATCAAGCTGAGACGGCATAATCAAAGATGGTAAGGCTAGAGTTGAAGAAGTAAGCGGTAGAGGTTCAATTGAAATCCTTTTCCAAGAAATATTACACACATCCTCATACAAGTCATAACCTTTCACATCCTCGAGAATAACAAGATCATTAACATCACCAATCAGTATTCCATCATTCCCATCCAAAATCTCACCATGTAGTTCTGGAAAATCAATATTCAGATCTGGCAAATCATCTCTAGTTACCACATCATCATCATCGAAAAATGAAGCATCACATGCACTTGCATAACTTTCACTCGATACATCGTCATCATGCACTATCTTATACATCTCATCATCCACACACATATCAATATCATCATTATTCATTAAAGCATTTATAACAAAACAATCATCATCATATGCATGGCGTTTTGACGTATGAAAAATATTCAATTTCAATTCCATATTTCCAAAAGTAACTGTCATAATACCATCCCTACAATTAATGCAAGCATTAGCTGTTGCTAAGAAAGGTCGACCAAGAATTATCGGAATGGTTTTCTTAGTTTGCACGCTTGGTTCCATATCCAACACTACGAAATCTACAGGAAATACACATTGATCAACCCTAACTAAGACATCCTCAAGCATACCTCGTAGGGTTTTGATTGACCGATCGGCTAACTGTAGAGTCATAGCGGTGGGTTTTAATTCTCCTATACCGAATTTGGAGTATAATGAATATGGCATGAGATTCACACTAGCTCCCAAATCAAGTAACGCTCCTTCTATCAAATGACTTCCTATGATGCAGGATATCGTAGGAGTACCCGGATCTTTAAGCATAGGAGGAATATCACTACGAATAAAAAGAACTTACTTATTCGGTTAGGAAAATCTTTTTCGAAACATGCGATCGAGATCGACGCTTCTGAGTACATAAATCTTTTAAGAATTTCGCATACGCAGGAACTTGTTTAATCGCATCCAAAAGAGGAAGGTTAATATGAACTTTCTTAAACACTTCCATAATTTAATCAAGTTGGGAACTTTTGGAAGGAGTTGAAGTCGGATCTACCAGGGCCTCAGGAAAAGGAATTTTCGGTACATAGGTCCTAGGATTCGGTTCCAGTGATGAAGTAGAATCATGAGGAGCAGGAATTGATGTTTTGGGTAACACCTCATCATTAGATGCATGCAAGTCTCTATCTAATGGAACTTGAGAAGTAGATGGAGTTGCATTGAGAGGTTGAGATGTAAGATCATGATCTAGACATTCCTCATCCTATTTCTCGACATTGTTAAAGGTCTTTCCACTTCGCAGAGTAGTGACAGCTTGGACTTGTTCATGAGAAGACTCAACGGAATGTTGACCTCTAGGGTTAGGAATGGGTTGACTTGGTAAGGTACCTTCTTCTCTCCTATGCATAGAATTAGCCAATTGACCCATTTGAGCTTCAATCTTAGCTAAAGTTTGAGAATGAGAATGGATTAGTTTGGTTAACTCATCCATATTTGGGCTTTGATTTGGTTGTGGTAGAGGAAGAGATGGTTGATTTTGAATCGCTTGAGGTTGTGGAGATCCATACGGTTGATACCCCCAAGACTGAGAAGGTTGAGATTGATAAGGCACTTGGGAGGTATAATTTTTAGGCGGCCGAGATGATGGCTGAAATTTCGGAGGGTAATTTGGATTTTGATTATTCATCGGTGGTCTAGGATTGAACGACTCAGACTGTTGACCAGGTGTTCTCCAAGAGAAATTCGGGTGATTCCGTAAACCAGGATTATATGTATTAGAATATGGATCATAAGCTGGTTTGGACTGATTATAAATTGCATTCACATGTTCCTACACTAATTCTGGATATTGAAGAGCTAAATGACAGTCCGTGACATCATGACCAGAATTTCAACATAAGAAACAAGTATCTCCTGAATGCGGTGGCAATAGAGGATTTGAAGATACAACTTGGTTTGTAGTCTGCGTCAGAACTTGGTCAAGCTTTTTACTTAGAATATCTACTTGTTGAGCTAAACGAGTAGATTCATTTAATTCCAGGGTACCTCTAGGTCTAACTTGATTGGACGAATCTCGGGTATTCCTAGAAGATGAAGCATGATGTTGAGAATTTTCAGCTAATCTCTCAAAAAGCCTTCACGAATC
This sequence comes from Narthecium ossifragum, assembly GCA_963920575.1. NCBI lineage: Eukaryota > Viridiplantae > Streptophyta > Magnoliopsida > Dioscoreales > Nartheciaceae > Narthecium > Narthecium ossifragum. Next base: position 18,506,958 of record OY986971.1, on the reverse strand, counting down.
ATCAAGAGGATTTGTAATAAAAACTCCTCCACAAGCGGCATCAATAGTCATTTGATGTCTCTCTTTAAGACCATTATAAAAGTTCTCTATGATAGCCCATTGAGGAAATTGATGATGAGGACACTTCCTAAGGAGTTCCCTATATCTATCCCATGCTTCATGAAAAAGTTCATCATCGGCTTGCTTGAAAGATGAAATTTCTTTCCTAAAATCACTGGTCTTGGTAATTGGAAAGAATTTAGTAAGAAATTGGGTTTGAAGTTGAGGCCAAGTCGTGATAGATCTGGGCTCTAAAGATGTAAGCCAATATTTAGCTTTGCCCTTGAGAGTAAAAGGAAAGAGTTTCAATTTCCAAGCATCGTCAGTAAAATTATTGACTTTCACGGTCAAACTAATCAAGATAAATTCTTCTATATGATTGTAAGGATCTTCCTGAGACAGACCATGAAAAGCTGGAAGCGATTGAAGAAATTGAGGCTTAATTTCATAATGGGCAGCTCCTATTACTGGGGGTTGGATGCACGAATTTGAAGTAAATGAAGTAGGAATATAAAAATCTTTCATATTCATGCGGCAGGTTTTCCTCATGATCATGATGGTCATCTAGGTTATGGTTCTCCATGGATGAATCAGATGAAATATTCAAAGGTCTAAGCAATGCAAAACGAGAATTCAAGAATTCTTGCAATGTAATATTTAAATCTGAATCTTCACTAACATTCATTCATATACCACATCACCAGAACAAACAAGGTTTAGAGATACAAACAGTGCTATCTCGGTGAAGTTTTGACCGATGTTCCTTCTCCACTTGGAAGGTGCTTCATCAAAGTCCCTAACGCACGATCAAAAAGATAGGAAATATTAGAACTAGAACTATTTTTGGTCTTTTATATAATAAACGACAGAAATAAAGATAATTAATTGAAATAAAACTATACTAAGCAATTAAACTTATCCTAAAATCTTCCCCGACAATGGCGCCAAAATTTTGACACGCCTTGAAAAGTGTCGTTACCTTACCAAGAACGCCAAAATTATAAATTTATAATCAAACTACTAGCTAGCTACTTTATGGGTAGATAGTAGCAAGTCCGAGTCGGTTCTCAGGGAAACAGGATTAAGTCTAATTATCGTGCATAGTTCTAAATCAAAAGTTGAGAAAGAGGAATGATAGTTGGTCTTCGAACTACTTTTAACTCGAATTAAACTAAATAGGGGAAATAATAATAGGAGAAAAAGCTAGGAATTTCTAATCCGTAATTGAGAACTATTTAGGCATTCCTAGGATAAGAGCAATTCCATAAGTTCTAGATGGTTTTCTGAGGTTGATAGAAGATCGGCTAGGTCCACTATCATTCAACATAGATTCATTAGAAGTCTAAGTCGGAATGAAGGTCAAATCAGCGGATAATTGGTATGAGAATAATCAAAGTGGTTCTAGCACTTTGAGATCGCCTGATCAATAAAGATAAAGAACGAATTGTAGGTTACAATCATAGGTCTTAATGGTTCTAGCACTAAGGTAGTGGTTCTAGCACTCCTACAATCATAATCTAGGATTTAGAATCCAATCCTAAAATCTAACATAGTTCTAGCATGAAAGCATCTTGGACAAGTCCTAATCCTAGCCTCTAACATGCAATGCTCAAAACTAGCGATCGTAATCTCAGCGTAACTTTCACATCCGAACTCGAAACAACATGATTTAAGATTCGGTGGAGAGCTAAGGAAGAGATCTACGACTTTTGTGTTTTGCGTTTTCAAATATTCCGGCTGTATCACCACAGAAAAACCGAGAAAAGACAGGCCGAATCTAGGGCACAAAGAACATACAATTCATTCACCATAATAAATATTACCAATAGATATATAAAATATGAAATCTATCCATTAAACCATCATAAAGTACATGCTCTGATCCATAGGAAAAACCTAGATAAACTCTCTATTACATTATAGAATTTCCTAGACTAAGAATTTAGTTACTTATCTTGAAGAGACGATCCATCGAAGAAGGTTGATACCGCGCTCCCGCCATGGATCTATCTTCAAGATCTAACCCTAATTTTTATTGAGGAAGAGAAGCCAAGAAAACAACAAGGAGGAGAGGAAAATTCGTCTATGGATCGCTTCCAAAAATCCTCAAACAAGGTCTATTTATAGGCTTTTGTAAAACCCTAACTCGGATTAGATCTCATCCCTTTATTATTCCCGCAGCGCCAAAAGAGATCGATCCCCTTTGGAAAACGGATCGATCTTCTTCGTCCGTGAACTCAGGATCTGGATTTTGCCCGACCAAGATCGATCCCCTTGGAAAAACGGATCGATCTTCTTTCCACGGCTAAATAGAGATCGATCCCCTTTGGAAAATGGATCGATCTTCTTCGTCCGTGAACTCAGGATCTGGATTTTGCCCGACCAAGATCGATCCCCTTGGAAAAACGGATCGATCTTCTTTCCACGGCTAAATAGAGTCTCCAGGTTCGGATCGATCCAACTTGTCTCAGATCGATCCCCTTTGAGAAGTGCTTTTATTTAACTCTCTGTCACGCCTGCGGCTGGAAAATAGATCGATCTTCTTGTATTGAGATCGATCTTCTTTGCTTCAGTTGGCCCGCTTCGTACTGGAATAATAAGATCGATCCCCTTTGAATGTCAGATCGATCTGAGTTGCGCATAATTGCCAGAATAGCTTCGTTTTAGTACCAAACTTGACCTAACCTTTTTTGAAGGCTCTTATACCTGAAATGCACCATAGACCATTAAAATAGCATTGCTCGGAGGCTAACATGACCTAGTTAAAGGGGCAATTTGTGCACTTTTCACACGTTATCGCCCGCCTATCGCCGTCGACGGCGGGGTGTACTGACTTTTTGATGGTGGCTAGCCGGGCGGCGGGGGAGAGGGTGCTGGGTGAGAGGAGGGTGAGAGGGAGGGGGATGATGGAGGAAGATGACAGTAAGAGAAAGGGAAGAGGGACGGGGAGAGGGAGGGGGATGATGGAGTTATAGTTGGGATTAGGATTTGGGTCATCATAGGGGTAAAAAGGTCATCAAAATTATATAACCAACCATAACTATTCATAACTTATGTAAAATGGTGTAAAGACCTTAAATCTAATGATAGGGGTGTACCCATCAACAAGTTTCACAAATTTGGTGTAAACACCAATTATCTATTAATTTTATACTCACCCAAAAAATTCTTTACCTTGGAACTTACAAACATTGTCCCTTGATCGGACACAATCGTTTGTGGAATGCCAAATCTACATATGATATTCTCCCGGATCAAGTTTATCACTTGATCATCAGAAACTATTTTTAATGGAATAGCCTCTACCCATTTAGTAAAATAGCCTGTCGCCACAATTACAAACTTGTGCAACATGGACGATGGAGGATATAGTTTCCCTATAATATCTATCGCCCAACATCTGAATGGCCATGGTTTTATAATGATCGATAACTCACTCGCTAGTGCTCGCTGTAATGGTCCATGCCTTTGGCATGATTCACATCCTTTTGCATATATGGCACATTCCTCCCCCATGCGCGGCCAATAAAAGCCACTGCGCATTATTAGCCAGCGCATTTTTATGCCAGATTGATGTGCCCCACAGACACCGTTATGTATCTCGACCATTGTTAGTTTCGCTTCATCGGGACTTAAGCATCGTTATAAAATTCCATCTGGTCGACTCATATACAAAACATCATTTTGTAAAAAATAATGTATCGCTTTAAGACGGATTTTTCTATCGACCTTAAGCGATGGATTTTGCAAAAAAGCGACGATTGGGGTACGCCAATCTTGTTGGCCATCGATTTGATCTATCTCAAATGAGCGATGAGATCGTTCTAGAGCAGACTGTATCGTGCCATAACTAAAATCGGTCATGCCCCCCAAGTGTTTTAACACTTTATAGCCAGATGCTATTTCAGCGAGGGTGTTAGCTTCATCGTTCTGCAGTCTTGGGAAAAAACGTAATTCAAAATCGTTAAAGCGATTTAGTAACTTTAGAGCGATTTGATGAAATGGAATTAGTATATCGCTCTGACACTTATAATGTCCTAGTAGATGATTTATCACCAATTGTGAATCACCTTTAATTTGCACATTGGACACTCCTAAGTCCAATAAAATTTCAAGGCCGATGATTAACACTTCATACTCAGCCTGATTATTGGTGCATAATTGCGACAGTGTATACGCAAATTTATATTTGCGTCCAATGGATGATAGGATTGTGATCCCAAGGCCTACTCCATTGACAGTTTTAGAACCATCAAAGTACATCGTCCATGGAATAAGCGATATAATATTGATCTCTCGCTCTAATTCCTTTGGTATGTCTACACAAGGGTAATCAGCTAAGAAATCGGCCAATACTTGGCCTTTAACAGCCTTTTGAGAGACAAATTTGATGTCAAACTCAGCTAAAGTTAATACCCAATAACCAATACGCTGATGTAAAATTGGTCGAGAAAACAAGAATTTCATTACATTATATTTAGAGATCAAGCACACAGTTACAGGCTTTAAATAAGCTGTCAACTTAGTACACATGAAATACAATGCCAAACATTGTTTTTCTATGGCCGAGTACTTTTGCTCATAATGGAGTAACTGCCTACTTAAATAGTACACTGCTCTCTCGAATCCATCTTTTCTATCTTGCGCCAAGAGACCTCCTATCGACCGGTCTGCTGCGGCGATGTAAAGCTTCATGGGATCTTTAAGTCTTGGCGATGCCATAACTGCTGGTGTTGCTAAGTACTTCTTCAAGCATTCAAATGCCTTTTGATGACGCTCTTCCCAGATGAAGTCGTCTCCACTCTTTAGTCATAAGAGCGATGAGAATTCTTGAGTTTTTCCTGCACAGTTAGAAATGAATCTTCTTAAAAAATTCACTTGATCAAGAAACTTTTGCAGTTCTTTTTTAGTCTTTGGAGGACTAGCCTCAATGATGGACTTTGATTTATTTTTGTCGAGTTCTATTCCTCGCTGATGAACGAGAAGACCAAGAAAATTCCCTGCTTGCACCCTAAAGGCACGTTTTAAGGGATTTAATTTTAAATTATACTTTCTCATTCGCTCAAAAGCGTTGATTAACTGAGAAAAATGATCGGCCATAACTGGCGATTTTACCACAATATCATCAACATAGACTTCAATAAAATGGCCGATCATATCATGAAAAATTAAGTTCATCGCTCGCTGGTAAGTAGCACCAGCATTTTTCAAGCCAAAGGGCATAACAACCCATTCATAGCTGCCAAGCGATCCTGGACATCTAAAAGCCGTTTTATGAACATCATCTCCAGCGATATATATTTGGTTATATCTTGAATACCCATCCATAAACGAGTATATTCCATGTCCAGCGGTTGAATCGACCAAATTATCGACTGATGGCATCGGATATTCATCTTTGGGTGTTGCCAAATTTAAGTTTCTAAAGTCTATACAGACTCTAAGTTTGCCATTTTTCTTCTTAACTGAAACTATATTAAAAAGTCATTCTACATATCTGGCTGTTTTAATAAAATTGGCATTTAGCAATCGTTCAATTTCTTTTTTTATGTCTTGGATTATATTAGGAGCAAAACGCCTTTGCGCTTGCTTGTATGGTTGAAAGTTTGGTCGAGTAGGAAGTTCATGCTCGATGATATTTCTATTTAAACCAGGCATTTCCTTATAATCCCATGCAAAACAATCCTTATATGAACGTAAAATGATGATGAGTTCGTACCTTACATCTTGGTCGATAAGCTTGCTGATGAAGGTTGGACGAACTGTAATGGACCATAGTTGCAGTCATAGAAGGATGTTTCGACGATATGAGTGTCCATACTATAAGGCATATTGTTGGCCATAACGGACTCGACATTTCCCTTGGCGTTCCATAAAAACAAACATTGATGAAGGGAAGATGGAACGCACTGACTGCCATGAATCCAGTCTCGACCATGTAGGACGTTATAACTGGTTGTTGAATCCATAAAAAAGAACGTTGTCGTCCTTATGACACTTTTGACCTTAATATCTAAGGGAAGAATTCCCTTTGCCGGAGCTGGGACCCCACTGAACCCTGTGAGTGTGATGTCCGTGGGAATAAGATCGCTATCGGTCTTACCCAGCTTCTTCATCATTTTGGCAGGAATGACGTTGACTGTGGCCCCGGTGTCGATGAGAACCCTGCTCATAGGAACACCGTTGATCTCGGCCTTAAATGTGTAAAGGTCGTAAGTGACGGGTCATTGCCTCTGACGGTCAATCAAACACAACCCTGTCCTGACCTTGAAAATCTATCGTGTGAGATTTGGACGATGACGGAGGTCGACCTTGAACTGCTTTGCCTTTGGTTTTGGCTACAACATGGACAACTTATGGGCTTTCTTGTCCATCCCATGATGGCTATTGCTGATCAGTGTGCTTGTGCTCTCGTTGTGTGAGGACCCGTTCCTCTATTCCTGTGGCTCGTCGTTGACCGCAAGGGCAATTTGGTAAATTACGCATTGTTGGTTTGTTTCACACCCGCGTGTGCACACACAGGCCTTGTTTTGGTGTATGTGTTTGAATAGGATGGTTAGGTGGACCCCGGGATCGAGAGATCCGAAATTGGGCTTGAACCGGGCCCAATTTCTCTTCCCAGCGCAGGTTGGATCGATCTGAACTCCACTTTGGATCGATCCGACTCGCACTAGGGAAGAGTTCCCGCCAGTGGAGTTCGGATCGATCCGAATCGCACTGAGGCGTCTGTATAAGAACGGACGCCGGGCTTCTTCTCTTCTCTTTTTCCCGATCTCGCCGCGTCCGAGCTCGTTCCCGGCGATTTCTTGGAAGGGGATAGGAAGATCAAGGCTCTGCTTCGTGGATTGAAGCAGCTCTTGTGAGGTAGGGTTCCTACCTACGGCATTCGTTGGATTTGTCTCCTGTTCATCATCGTTCTCCCCGGTTTTTGAGGTGTTTTGTGTAGATCTTCTTGTGTAGGTGGTGTTTTCCGGTTTTGAAGCATGAGTAGCTTCGTGGGCATCGGCTCTGCCAACTCACCAAGTTTGGTGATGTTTGGCTCAGTTTTCCGGCCGGGAGCGCCGTCGGAAGCTGGCCGGAGGGCCGGGTGGGATCAATCCAAAAGTGTTGGATCGATCCGAGCCTGGGAGTCGGATCGATCCAAGGTGATAGTTGGATCGATCCCAGTTGTCCTAGGAACGGTGCCTGGGGGTGGCACTGCGCGGGTTTCCTTGGTTTTCTTAGCCGGATCGATCCAAAGGGGTTGTTGGATCGATCCCGAGGTCAGTCGGATCGATCCGAAGGCCGAGTTGGATCGATCGTCCTCGTTCGTTTTTCTTGGTTTTTCCTAATCAGATCGATCCAAGGGTGAGTTGGATCGATCCCAGGGTGAGTCGAATCGATCCAAGAACAAGTTGGATCGATCCGAGGGCAAGTCAGATCGATCCAAAGGTGTTGGATCAATCCAACTTTCACCTGAACGCCTGTTTGAGGCTGGTTTGCCCGCGGGGCTTCGTATACATGCGATTTTAGCGGTTTTGCCCTCGAGGCTTGCTATGTTGGTTTTGTGTACGGCTTTCTGACATGTCTAGTAGTATAATACAAACTGTTGTGTATTTACAGCTTTGTGGTTGAACCGGGAGAGTGGTGACTCCCGGGATTGTGTAGTATAAATGCGATACCATGTATGCCTTTATCTGTATGCCCTTTGCATGTATGCCTCTTTACTGCTTTGTGGTGAACCGAGGGAGTCATGACCCTCGGAAGTGTTTAGAGTAAATGGGCCGAAGGTGTGCCCCTGCTTGATGCTTGCTTATACTGCTTTCTTTATTATTTGTATGTTTCCTTGCGCATTATAGGCATGATAGGCTAATCGTGGGTTGGAGTTTGTCCCTAGTACTCCAGGATCAAATGCTAAGTTGCGGTTAGCGTTGCCCCGTTATGGGTTGTCCTGCTTGGTGTCCAGCATGGGGACGGGTGTCCTACATGGGCTGAGGTTTTCCCTGTTGAGATGGGAGAGGTCTGCATGGGTAGGAACCCTAAGGGGGTAACGATGGGACGGGTGAGTTCCTGGTTTGGACTTAGCCTTTGATTTGGAGTTTAGGGGTTGTATTGACTCTGTGCTTTGAGTACTGGGAGATGGTTGTCGTAACCACGGTCGTTCCGCCAAGTGTGGAGGTTCCGCTTGGAGAGGGGTGTCCTACGGCTAGCGTCATGTCCACCCTGTGTCAGGGACTGTCGGAGGTGGACCACCCCTGAACAGTGGCCATCGGAGGACGTACTTTGGACAGGTGCCCTTCGGGTTATTGACGGGATTTATGGGATCCTTGGCAGGCCTCAGCACTTGGCACAGAGTTAGTACGGTTGGTGTCGCCCTTCCTTGTGAGTGTCGTAGAGTAGAACCCTGCTGAGCTTTGGCTCATTCCTACCTAGACCGTGTTGTTTGCAGGTGCAGGTACCAGCGCTTCTCCTGTGGGCCCCCGGTGTTCGTCCTGCGGCAGCACTTCGCCAGCCGACCATGTATGAGGGCAAGGACGGCTTTTACTGTGCTTTTGCGGAGACCCCTGACGATGTATATTTTCTTTTTGATAATTGTAAATGTTGTAAATTTGTGTATAACTCTGATGTATATAACGTTTTGTTCTAGTAGATGTAAACTTTACTTCCGCCTTTTGTTTATTGTATCTGTCTCCGCATGTTGGTTGTCAGTAGATGTAGGTTCCCCCTCGTGTCCCGGTCCGGGATGGGTTTCCTGGGCCGGGGCGCGACACGTTGTGCCTCTGTTGCTTCCACATCCCAGCCAGTTGGAATGATTGGTGCTTCGTCGACTTGCTGAACGTACTTGGCTACGTCGCCCTTGGGAACCCATTTCTTTACAATAGGATCTCCGTAACAAACTAGATAGTCGAACTTACCACTTGGTTGACCCTGAGTACTTATAGCTGGATTTCCCACCTTGTAAAGCTCCATCAGCAGCTTCTTCTAAGAGATATTCCTTCTCACCGCTTCTTCGTGGACCTTGATAGAAACTTCCACTTCTACCCACTCGACATCCTCAACCATGGGTTCTTCTTCTTCATCGCCCCATCCAGTTGGGACAATTGCCGTTGATGCAGACGGAATGATCTGGGTGACGACTTCTGTCTTCTTGACGAGACGTTTCACCTTCACGTCTCCATAAACCCATAAGTAATCATATCGGCCACTTGGTTGGCCACCTGGTCCAACTGCTGGATTACCTTCTTCATATAGCTGTCGCATGAGTTGCTCAGTAGACATATTCCTTCTCTGAGCCTCTTCTGCAATGTTTATTTTTCCCTCAACCTCGACGTACTCATCTTCATCGTCGAGTATTAAGTTTATTGGGGCTGACTCCTCGGCTTCATCGACCAAGGTAGCTGACGCCTCGACCTCATCAACCAAGGTGCCTGGCGCTTCTCCATCATCGGCCATATCGGAAATATCCGAGTCACTCTCTACCGGACACTGTTGTCCAAGGCGACTTGGGAGGATATAGTTGTTGACGATAATAGACGGGAGCGTTCCGAATCGAATGACTTGGTTCCCTCCAGTCTCATCGTCATCGTCCTTACTTGGACGATGAAATTTGCTCTTAGAGGACTCTGTTGCCTTAGAGACAACAACATCATCTTCAATTTCCTCGGCTTCCTCAGTTTGACTTGGATCAGTTTCTTGAGATTGTTTGGCCCTCATCATCTGGCCATACTTCTTCTGGTGTCGTCGATACTGGGTCCTTGTCATTTCCTCCACTGGAACTGATCGATGAGTGTAGCAGTTGTAGTTGTACCACCTTTCCGGCTTGTATGGTTGAGGCACGAAGTTCCTTGGGTAAGCGTGAGGCTGACCGCGATTCCACTGCCAGGGTTGTGGGTGATGGAACTTGGTCCCGGTGAACGGTGTCATTGGATGACTAAGGTCCCAGTGACATCTTGGGCAGACATGTGGAAGTGCTGGCTCCTTCCCCTTGTCTTAGCTGAGTCTGGCAAACACATCTGGACGACTATCGTCCTAAGTTTCGTCGATAACGATCTTGAACTTTAGCAAATTGAAGTTGCCATATCAGTCAGCACCATCCCCACTGGAGCAGCTTTGGGGAATGGGTTATCATCAACTTCCATGTGTTTGGTTGGAAAACCAATCCTACCAGAGTCAATTGCATCCTGCAAAACATTACGGAAAGCCAAACACTGATTAGTGTGATGTGACCAAGCATTATGCCATTTGCAATATCTTTTGTCTTTGATTTCATCAAGGCTTGGCATAGCATGTCCATCTTTCAGTTTGACTTGTTTATCTTTCAATAATTGATCAAAGATTTGATCGGCCTTTGAAATATCAAAAGAAAACTTTCTTACTCGACATTTACCGTCTTTGACTACTTCTTTACCCTTAAGTTCTTGCTCAAGTTTGGCAAGTGCCTAACATATATAAAGTTTTCCTTTCAGCAGCTCGGCCAAACAAACATCGTCCATATAATAACATTCTTCATCGACGTCACAAACTTGATTGATTTCATAGTTAGTGTCTCTATAATAAGTTCCTTTGGATGATGATTTCATCTAATCTTCTTCTCTTAACAACTGTTCATAGCGTATAGCGCTAGTCTGTAGTTGGAAAAGATCGATGAAATCCTTATCTTGGAATTTCTTTTTAAATTCAAAGGCTAATCCACTTTGAGCGATTTTGACGAATTCTCTTTCAGGCAAGGGAATAAAGCACCTACTTCTCGCTCTTTTAAATCCTTGTAAGAATGACTCAGCATTCTCATATGGCCACTGCCTTAGTTGAGCTAAATCAGCCATTTTTACTTCTGGTTTTGTCTTGTAATATTGGGAATGGAACGCATGTTCCATTTGCTGCCAACTTTGAATAAAGTTGGGCGATAATTTTATGAACCACGAGTAAGCTACTCCGGACAATGAGTTAGGGAACAACCTTAGTTTGACAAAGTCGTTTACTTCTCCACATTGCATAGAGAATTTCCCTATGTGTTCAATGGTCGATGTTTCATCCACACCAGAGAACATGGTAAACCTTGGAACTCTATAGTTCCTAGGAAATGGATACATCTGGTCAACCCAATCAAGATAAGGTTTTCTATAAGTTGGACGAGTGGCTGGTCGTCCTAAACCTATTTGTTCTTATAGAATTTCCGCTATTTGGTTGTCGAGCATAATATGGTGGTGCTTCATATGGTCGATAGTTATTATGATAAGGAATATCGCCCATTCTCTGATTATAAAAATTATTCCCTACTGGCTGATTACCCTGGCCACCTAGTTGGCCAAACTTATACTGTGGAAACCATTGGCCTTGGCCACTCAAGTTATTGTTTTGGCCGATATTTTGGCCATTGTTTGGGTAAACAAGGTTCTGGCCGTTAGAAGGAATATGGTCACCTACGCTTAGAGGCACTCCATTCATCGATATCCCCTAATTAAGAGGAACGCCATTATTCGGCATTCCAGTTGCCAGAGGAACAACTCCACTTTGCATTCCTTGAGTGGGAGGGACACCATTGTTTGGTATTCCTCCTGGGGTAAACACCTCACCATTGGGAGGTACTTGAGTTGGGGATACAAACAATCCAGGTGTTTGGCTGATGAAATTCGGTCTTTGGCTATTGTCATTATTCATCGATGGCTGATGATGAGTTGAACTAGTTTGTCCAACCTGAATATTTTGACCGATAAGGTTTTGACTGTGCAACGGATTTTGCAAAAGAACAAAACCATTATGACCACCAGGCCCGACAATAGTGTTGGGCGGAAAAGGATGATTGTTCTGAGTTGTGTTTTGGCCGATAGGAATCATTGGAATGGTCGGTCTAAGGATATTTTGCCCAGAACTTGTGTTTGGTAAAGCCGCGTTGATAAAGGTTTGCATGGTATCGATAAAGGGCCTTAAAGCTACGGCGATGTGGCTGGTCATCTGCTGATTATTAGCATGCAAAGCTTCATCGACCATAGTTTGTGCAGTACTTGACGTTATATTTCCTGGATCAAGGCCGCCTCTGGCCGATGTGTTTCCTCGCTCCATAGAGCGATAGACCACCCTATTACGATATTTTATGTGTGGTGGGTTGAAGGGCGGAGGTATGTGTGGTTGGTCGAAGGGTGGAGGAATAACAAGTTCATTTTCACTAACATTTGGAATTGGTTGACCATCGCCGTGATCGGCGTTGCCACCACTACTATTAGTATCCAACCCAGTCCTAGTGATGACCATACCGTCTGGTCCAATTTGACTGATTTCCATAAAGACTTGACACAAGGTCCCACCGGGTGTGTCAAAAAATGTTAGAACAGAAATCTAACCGTTGACCGGTCAAATAGTCAAAGTCAAAATCTACTCAACACTTAAGTATCAGATGATTGTAGTTAAGTTCTACTCCTTCTAAACGAACAGAGGTGTCAAGTTAAATGGAAATCTAGATTAGACCTAATTTGATAATCTAATTAAAAGCTAATTATTTAGATTAACTTAAAATAGTCTAAATAAACCTAAGGAAAGCATAAATCATCTAATATTATGAAATTAATTAAAGAAAACCTTAAAGATCATCCTAAGTTACTAAATCCAGAGAAAGCATATTTAAATCTATTGATTAACTTAATCTAATCGTAGAAGATAAAAGCTTCTAATATTAAATTAATCTAAAGAAATACAGTAAAGAACTATCTAAGAAACGAGGAAGAAAACGTAACTATCAAAACCTAGATTAGCCATCTAAAACAGTAATCTAAACTACTTTAAACAGAAAAGATTAACTAAGAAATGAAGGAACAAAGCCATTACATTAAGGAAATTAACTTACAGAAAGCATCTTAAATAACAGTAAGAAAATCCAGGCGTGCAGGCTCTGTGTTTTTTTTGCGAGAGAGATTACACAGTGAACGAGAAATGTATTTATACTAGAGCAGTTGAATTGCTTCGTCCAGCACGTTCTCCGTCGTCTTCCATCTTTCACTCTGGATGAACCGCGTGTCCCATGTTCTCCGATATTTCCTCATTTCTGCATTCTTTGCTCTGGCCGATGACGGTTGCGTCTGGGCGATGGGCTTCTGGCCGATGACGGTTGCGTCGGGTCGGTGAGCTTGTGTATTGTAACGTCGTCCTTCTTGATTGTTGTCTTTTCCTATTCTGTCTTTTCATCGTCCAAAGTTATTAACTTGTTGTCTTTGGATGAACTAAGTTTTGGTCGATGAGTCATTGTTGCTTTTGACCGATAACCTTCTTGTGTAAGGAAGATCATCGTTCTTAAATAGCAATATCATCGTTGTTAGATTATTATCGCCCTTGACTGATGGTTTCTCTATGTGGAAACAATCATCATTCTTGATCGATGATTTTTCTCTTTTGGGCGATGATCTTAATCGATGATTTCATTCTTTGGTCGACAATTTTACTTTTGAGCAATATCGCCAAATTGAGTTGGAAAGTCTATCGATCAAATTTATTATGCTGACATGTTAATCATTGATTGGTTAACCATTATATTGACTAACAGAGCCCCATGATCTTCCTCATCCTCTGGCTCAACCTCATTTGTATCCTAGCCAATCTCGCCATCAGCACCACTTGCGTTCCTCTTCTTCGGTCCCAAGATCTTCTTACATAGCTTATATATTTTCTGCCCAGCGATGCCCTTAGCCTAGAAGACGTTTGTCTTGTTCATCTCCTTAATTAAGGCGCATGATCTTGTCACCCAGCTGGCTCTTGGTACTCTTTCAACTTGAGGGCCATTTTCATGTAGACATGGAAGGCATCAATGTTGGGATTAGAGGACCGGTCAAGACCCTTACTCGAGTTGTAGTCGCCTTTCTTACATAATTATCCCTAATATCTGGTTAATTAAAAAACAGATAATTGGTGATAACACTAGTTTAACAAAAAGTATCATAAAAACCCCCATTAGCTTGATTTTTAAGGTGAAAACCCCATTTGATAGGTTTATTTAGCTGGTTTAATTAAAAAAAGACCGTAATGCCCCCCCCTCTCTCTCAGCCACCAATCACTCTAGCTATCACCACTCATCCGCCGAAGTCCTCTTCTCCGGCCATTACCTCCATTCCCAGCAAGGGCTTATAGCCTCCACAACATCATCCATTTCCTATCCTCCTCCAACCTCATCCATTCTAGCGCTGCATGAGGCATACTGGAGACGCTGCCGGGGCACCCGGTGTCGCGCCCCGACCCGCAGACCCCAGGCCGGGCTGGGACACGAGGGGTAAAACCTACATCTACTAGCCTCAACTGGCGGAAACAGTTGAGACTAACACACAGCTGGCGGAAACAGCTAACAACAGGCACAAGGCGGAAGCAAACTAAACAACATCTATTAACATCTATTACAGAACAGTAATAATAGAGTTAAACAGGAGTTCTAGTACAACAAAGTATACAAGGGATCAACAGTCCCCAAGAAGCTACAGCACCCACCGGGGTCTCCGCAAACGCACAAACGAAACCATCCTGACCCTCAGACATGGTTAGGAGCCAGCGCGCCACCACGAGACAGCCGACGGGGGAGCACCGGAGAGGAGCTGGGACCCGCACCTGCAAACAACACAGTCCAGGTAGGAATGAGCAACAGCTCAGCAGGGTCCTACTCTACCACTCTCGCTAAGAAGGCAAACCCAAACGAACCAACCCTGAAGCCAAGTACTGAGGCTTGCCAAGGATCCCATAAATCCCGTCAATAACCTGAAGGACTCCTGTCCCAACTACGCCCCTCCGACAACCACTGCTCAGGGGTGGACAACTCCGACAATCCCTGACATAGGGTGGACATGACGCTACTGGTAGGACATCCTTCTCCAAGTGGGATCTCCACACTTGGCGGAACGACCGAGGTTAAGACTACCACCTCTCAGTACTCCAAGCCACAGAGCCAACATGACCCCTAACTCCTGACCAAAGACTAAGCCTAGCCAGGGAGTCCATCGATCCCATCGATGTTCCCCCCCCCCAGGGTTCCTGTCCAACGTACGTCCCTCTGATAGCCACTGTTCGAGGACTGGGCTACCTCCGACGGTCCTTGACACAGGGTGGGCCAGACGATACCTGTAGGACACCCTTGCCCGTGCTGGGCACCAGCATGGGGACACAAGTCGGGTAACGGCATCCACCACTTAGCCTTTGATCACCGAAGTCCACGGGTCAACCCCACCCAGTCTAACCTAGCATGTCTAATGCACAGGAAGCAGGGCAGGATATGAATAGGGAAAGCAGTAACAAACAGCATAACAAGGGCACACCTTCGGCCCATTTACACTAACACTCCCGAGGATCATGACTCCTTCGGTTCACCACAAAGCGATATAGGGCATAACCCATGGCCCATTTATACTAAGCATTCCCGAGGGTTCATTACTCCCTCGGTTAACCACAAAGCAGTAAACAATAAGCATGATAGACAACATGTTAAGCCCTGAGGGCAAAACCGTCAAAACCACTTGCAGGCAAAGCTCCGCGGGCAAAACAGCACTTAAAGCAAGTAAAAACCCTCTCTGCACCGAAGGAGATCGATCTCCTATAGCAGCGAGATCAATCTTCCTCGAGGCTAGAAGCACCCGTCCTGGTCACCCCAACGAGATCGATCTCCACCCATATGAAGATCGATCTTGTATGTGACCCTTGACGTACCGACGCCACCCACCACGAGATCGATCTCCCTCTCAGGGAGATCACTCTCGCTCGGGCGGGGCGTACCACCCCAAACAAGATCGATCTCCCTCCCAGGGAGATCGCTCTTGATTGGGTTCTCCGGCGGCCGGACGGCGAGGGATGCCGCCGGAAACCACCACCATACCCCCACCAAACTAGGTGGGCTGGTAGCTCCCAGTGCCACGAAGCTACTCATGGCTTCAAAACCGGAAAACACCAACTCCACAAGGAGATCTATCGAAATCAAAACCGGATTTCAAACCCTCAAAGACAGCCGGAGCTTTGAGTGAGAATCCTACCTCCTCAGAGCAGCTTCAATCCGCGAGGCCAAGCCTAAGATCTTCCTCACGCCGTCACGGTTCCAACGAGCCTTCAAGCTCCTAGAACGGTGGCCGGAGGAGGGAGAACGGCGAAGAGGAAGCTCTCAGCCGGAACAGGGGAAGCCGAGCTCTCGCGAGGAGGAAGAAGGAAGAAGCCAAGGAAAGGAAGGAGGAGGGGAAGGGGTAAGGCCGGGGAAAAGCCGGTGAAGGCGGGGGAAAGGCGAAGGAGGAGAGCAAAAGTCTCCCCTCCCCTGACAGGGGAAGCGACGGCCATCGCCGTGGCCGTCCTTCGAACGCCACCGCCAACGACTTCCAGGCACAGAGAGATCGATCTCCATGCCATGAAGATCGATCTCCTTTGCCCAGAACGGCAACCTCCAGGCACAGAGAGATCGATCTCCATTGCCATGTAGATCGATCTCCCTTGCCTAGAACGGCAACCCTGGGCTGAGACTCAGGCCCAAGCCCAGAACTTCCTATCTCGGGTCCACCTAACCTTTCTAACAAACACAAGCACCAAACAAGGTCTATGTGTGCACACCCAGTGTGAAACGACCGCCAAGACGCAATTTCCCAAATTGCCCTTGGGTCAACAACAAGCCAAAGGAAAAAGAGGGGCAGGTCCTCACCGGTCATCGCCGTCGCCGAGCAAACACCGACGCCGAGCGCCTAAGGCGATCGAGCCCACTCGATCGCGTGGCTCGGTGGCCGTTCTCTCACGGCGAGAGAGATGCCGCGACCGCCCGTCACAGTCCATGTGAGTCGAGGGACGAGACTAGGGTATCAAGGTAGGTGACATCGGAGAAGACAACGGTGGCACCAGCAAGGTCTCGGAGGGTCTCTTCTCTGCTGCTGTGGCCACGAATGCCGCTGCGCTCGCGGGCGATGGCTATGATAGTGAATCGTCGCTTGCAAAGTTCCCGGACGATGAACTTGCCAATGTAGTCGGTAGAGCCGGTGACAAGGACCGTGATCTCTTGTCGAGGCATGGATCTAAAGGACGAGGAGGTGGGTGTGTTGGGCTTCTCTCGTGGAGGTGGGGGAGTGGGAAAAGTGGAAGCTTTAAATGAGGAGTTAACAAGGACCATGATTGATCTCTTGTGGAGGCCTGGATGTAAAGGATGAGGAGGTGGGTGTGCTGGGCTTCTCTCGTGGAGATGGGGGAGTGGGAAAAGTGGAAGCTTTAAATGAGGAGTTGACAATGACCATGATTGATCTCTTGTGGAGGCCTGGATCTAAAGGACGAGGAGGTGGGTGTGCTGGGCTTCTCTCGTGGAGGTGGGGGAGTGGGAAAATAGACCATAAGGGTTTAGAAAGATGAACATAGATCAGAGAGATGAAAATAGACAAGAGAGATGAAAATAGACCAGAGAGATGAAAGTAGACTAGAGAGATGAAAATAGACCAGAGAGATGAAAAGTAGACCATAGAGATGAAAATGAATGAGAAAGATGAAAATAGATTAGAACGATGAAAATGATATGAAAGATAAGACTAGACCAGAGAGATGAAAATAGAGATGGAAATAGATCAGAGAGATAAAAGTAGACCAGAGAGATGAAAGTAGACCAGAGAGATAAAAATAGACCAGAGAGATGAAAGTAGAGATGAAAATAGACTAGAGAGATGAAAGTAGAGATGAAAATAGACTAGAGAGATGAAAATAGACCAGAGAGATGAAAGTAGAGATGAAAATAGACTAGAGAGATGAAAGTAGAGATGAAAATAGACTAGAGAGATGAAAATAGACCAGAGAGGTGAAAGTAGATATGGAAATAGACCAGAGAGATGAAAGTGGACTAGAGAGATGAAAATAGACCAGAAAGATGAAAGTAGAGATGGAAATAGACTAGAGAGATGAAAGTAGACCAGAGAGATGAAAATAGACCAGAGAGATGAAAATGGATTCAGAAAGATGAAAATGGATCCAGATAACACTAGATTAGTGACTTAAGTTAATAGAATGATATTTCTGCAAGAAACTAAATTTTTGAAAGATCCATGTGGTATATGAATGTTTTCGGAGATAAATATGTAATATGAAAACAACCGAGAAAGATGAAAATGCACGTAGAAAGATGAAAATGGATCAAGAAAGATGAAAATGCACCCAAAACGATGAAAATAGATTTACGAAGATGAAAATGGATCCATAAAGATGAAAATAGAGTCAAAAAGATGAAAATCAATTACAAAGATGAAAATGGATTCAAAAAGATAAAATGGAATCAAAACGATGAAAATTGATCTAGATAACACTAGATTAGTGACTTAAGTTAATAGAATGATATTTTTACAAGAAACTAAATATTTGAAAGATCCATATGGTATATGAAAGTTTTCGGAGATAAATATGTAATTTTTAAATTTTCAAATTATTTTTCTTTTGTAAACTATGATAATAGGTCGTAGTAGAGTCATAGGGCATGTTAAGTTGGCACATGCTTCTAGGAGAGTGGAGGGGACGGGGCCAGGGGGTTGCAGTGGGTGTGGGTTTTGATCGGCCTCAGTCTAATCAGCATTAATTGCTGGGAAGGCTTTGGATTGGTGGTGTGGGTTTTGATGGGTCATAGTCTAATCAACATTAATTTCTTGGCTGCAGTAGGAGTGGGTGTGGGTTTGATGGTTCGCCACCGGTTGAAGAAGAAACCGCCGAGGCTCGGCGGCGTCAGCGCGGACACCGCATCCTTCCTGAAGACAGTGGCCGAGATCCCGCAGCGCGTTAACGTGGCCGAGGAACGCCGCTCACGCGCACAACGCCACCCCGCCCCGAAGGTCCTTGTCGCTCTTGGATCCGCCGCTGCCGCGCATTGAAATGGATCACTGCTAGGGAGTACAACGTCGACATGGTGGCGGCGGTGGACACCACGTCGATGGTGACACGCGACCCGAGGTCGCCGGCGGTGAGGGGGTGGATGGTCGGGGAGTAGCCCTGCACGTACAACCCCCCGTTTCATACTTGGTTGATCCTAGTGGCGTGGATCTTGAGGGCAGCTTCGCCCTGGACAGAGCGGTCGCGACCGGGGCGGAGCATGGTGGGGGAGGAGAGCAGTGCGAGGTCGAGGGGTGGGAGATGAAGGGGGAGTTCTGGAGCTTGATGGAGTGGTCGAGGACGTGGGAGGCTGGAGGCGACTGTCATCGTCGAGCTTGAGGAGAGGGAAGGTGCCGTCGGTGGGCGCGGGTGGCTGCGGCTATACCGGAGAAGGAGGGAGACGCCGGAAGCGAGCTCGATAGAGACATTGGTCAGAGAGGAAAAAGGGCGCGGGCGAGCTCAACGGAGGAGGTGAGGGCAGTATGGTCTTTTTTGAAAGATTTCGGGTTATTATCCCAAGAAAAAGTTGTGTGAGATTTTGCCTAAACTTGTTTGGGTTTTGAACGAAGAGGGTCTTAATAATGGGGTTATGGACAAATCCCCCAATAAAAAATTCTCCCTAAATAATTAACAAAAATATCCTTGAAGTCAACTTCCGTCAAATATTCAGAGAATAATTATGTAAATAGTAAATACATAGGTTTTCAATGATAGGTTTATAATTACCCTAAAAAGTAACAACAGAGGAATATTTTTTATGACAATAGCCGATGAGAGGAGACAAGACCCCAACCCCATATGTCTCAACTAAGGGGGCGTTTGGCTGGGCTGGAATGGGCCGAATCCGATGAATCCAGTGAATTAGCGGATTTCAAGGACGCTCATTCGAGCGTTTGGCTGATATTGCCGATTGGAATCAGCGGAATCCGACGCGGGTCGGATTCCACAATTTTGGAATGCCGGCGTCCGCTCAAATCGAGCGGACGCCATACATTCGGAATCCGGAATTCCGAATGTGAGAAATTTAAAATGACCATTGTATCCCTTTAATATTTAAAATGGCTATATTTATCATAACTTTAAATATACATGTTGAAACTTTATGAAATTAGTCTCATTGGAAAGATATCATCGATATCTTCGTTATGAGACCAATATTGAGTACTTTTTAAAGCAAATATTTGATGTAATTTAATTTATAAAATCATTTAATATATTATAACTTAAATTATACCTGAATTTTCAATAATTTCGATCAATCATTTTACATGATTAGATGCATTCAAAGAATTAATTTGACCTAAATTTTCAATAATTTCGATCAATCATATCTCGTGGGTATTGTTATTATTATAATAAAAAACATGTCTTAATTTGAAGAAAATTTAAAATTTTATTATTAATTTGAACAAAAATAGCAGATTCAGCTCATCTATAATAGACAAGCCAAACGCCAGAATCAACAGATTTAGCTCATCCCATACAGACCAACCAAACAACAGAACCAAAATTCACGGAATCACCAGATTCCTCATTTAGCTAATTCATCATATTCATGTTTGCCAAACGCACCCTAATAACATTGTCCTTTTTTTTCTCCCTCTAACTCCCCCATATAGGACCCACCCCTCCGCTCCTTTCCCTGGGATAAACATAAGTCATTTCAGATCCAAAACCAACCGACCCGAACCGGAATCCTTCGTCACAGGTCAATCTAATAAAAAGCAAGCCGGGGCCAGTCCCCTGACTCCCCTTCGCAAACCCCCTTATTCTGCACCTCTGTCCATCCCTATTAACCTACATCCCACACGTGTCAGAAAGGAAACCAACAAACCTCAAACCTAAAAACCGTATTCCCCTATTACAATCTGCCAGACCCACCAGTCTGCGTTACTTAAACTGGGTCCACCGCACGGAAAGCCCGAAGCCACTGTTCACGTGGGTCCCACGCTAAAACCTTTCCAGGGCTGGACTCCTGATAACGTTGTCGTCTCTCCTCTGGTATCTCTCTCTCGCCGCACTACCGACGAGGCGGTAACCTCACGGAGGTCGGTTTCCGCACCCTCCCGCCCCCGCGATGCCCCCTCTCTCTCTCTCTCGTCTCGAGGGTTCCTCTTAGTTGGATCTCATGTTCTCTAGGGTTTCTCTGATCACCACTGCCATCTAGAGATTTCCACCGTGGGGCCGATGGGCCGCAAGAAGAAGAACAAACGGCACCCGCTTTCCGATGATGCACTCCGTTAACCCTAGCGCCCCTGTTTTCCCTGTACAGGTGGTTGAGATCTCGATCTGTAGATGGTGATGGAATCGATAAGGAGGAAGAGGAAGGGGATCAAGAGCTCTTCTCTGCTTGGATCTCATCTCTCCGATGGGTTCGATCGCGACCGGAGAAGCAAGAAGACGTGCCGCGGGTCGAAGGCTTCTCAAAACCCTGGAAAGAATGGATCTTGCGGCGGTGAGGGTGCCGCTGGTGTCATAATGACTGCGCCGCCCTCCGGACGAGCCTCTTCAGGTACTCCGGGACGGGGGTTGAAGAGAAAGCTTGGTTGCATAGACTCGGCGACGCGGATCGGGCGCAAGAAGAAACTGGAGCATGAGTACGCATTAGGGCGCGAGATCGGGAAGGGCCGGTTTGGATCTGTCCGGCTGTGCCGGAGCCAGAGTTGCAGCGAGGAGTTCGCCTGCAAGTCCTTGCCGAAGAATGGGGAAGAGACAGTCCACCGGGAGGTGGAGATCATGCAGCACCTGTCGGGGCACCCCGGAGTTGTGAACTTGAAGGCAGTGTATGAGGATAAAGATTGCTTCCACTTGGTGATGGAGTTGTGTAGTGGTGGAAGGTTGCTAGATCAGATGGTGAAGGAAGGTAGGTACTCGGAGCGGCGAGCAGCGACCATAATAAAGGAGTTGGTTTCAGTGATTAAGTATTGCCATGAGATGGGGGTTGTACATCGGGACATCAAGCCAGAGAATGTACTTCTTACGGCATCTGGAAAAATGAAGCTCGCCGACTTTGGGTTGGCTGTTCGTGTCACTAGTGGTAATTACATGATTCTTGATGTTTTCTACCCAGAGAATTCTGCAATGCATATGGTGCTTTATTTTCAAATTTAGTAGGGTGTTTGATTTAAAAGCCTATATTATAAGAATTGAGAGTTTCAATTTGGTTAGTTTTCCCAACCCTCTATTATTGTGGATAAAATTAAGGGTCCTTATAAGTTTACTGCAAAATGCCCTCACTGGGTGATAGAGCGTGTTAGGATTATCCAGAAGTTAGTACTTTGCATCATGTCGCCAGGTTTTAGAAAATTTCTAGGTCGTTTAACCATTGGGTTATACATTAGATAATTTATGAACCTCAGGTAATAGGATGTTTGGTGTAGTAGCTGAAAAAAGTATTTATGAGTTCTTGGAGGCGCTAACCCAGTGGTAGAATATTATCCACCGAGAAATCAAGTAACTATGTCATGAACTAAAATTGGGTCCTAGGACATGTGATGTGTGCATGATAAAGATACAAAACTTGAGGTGGAATTTTAGTGAGGAGAAAACTGGAAAACTATTGTCAAATGCAATGAGAAAAGATTTGAGGCAACCATTAAAATAATGTTATGGTAGATATGAAGCATGCTTGGCAAACTCGAAAAAGTCCCATAAAGAAAGGGGCTCAAAATTGTCTTAACCCTTCTATTTAGATTCATACTCCTATCCATCATGAAGGAATGTGCTTAAGGAAACGTGCTTTTCCATCAGCTCTATTATGTTAACTTTAAGGTCTAGCAGGAGATATGAATTCAACATTCTCTTCTTCGCCCATTTACTAATAGTAAAAAGAACTCTTTCCAACACGTTAGGTAGACAATGCATACAGGGATTTGATAAATGCAACCTTAGGTAGTTTTCACAATGGTTTGATGGTTATATCACTCTGGATAGAAACACCCAATCCATGAGCTAAAGAATGGCCCTCTAGTAATTTGGTGATGCATCCTTTTTCTTGAATTCGTGGTTCCTCTGGTGGCTAAAATATAGGTAATATATCTGGTTTTGAATGTGTTTGTAGCAATAGGTGGAAGTAATTTTTTGCTATGTATCTCTTCTTTACATTTCACCAAATGTCAATTGTAAAGGATCAGCCATGGAAAGAAACAGTCCATCAAACTAATACTGGTTTTTCTATGTTCATGATTTCTAGACTCTTTCTTTAGGATCTATTTCACCAAATAATTCCTTTTGAATATCAATGTATGTCTATGCCTAGTGTATAGATAACATCTTGGAGTGATTTATCTAGCCAAATAAATAAGTCAATGAAAACTAGTTGCCAACAAGTAGATTAGATTGCTGTTGTTTTAGTCAAAACTCAAAAAAGATGTAGGACTGTCGATGAGTCATTATGGGAGAAAAGCACAAAACGACAGACATGTTTGAAATATCATAACTTAACTTAACCCTGTGGTGATTTAATGTCCGTCTTATTATAGACATCACTTTAGCATGTGTATGTTTGTAAAGACCATCTCTTCTTAATGTCAGCTTTTGTCCCCTTGTCTTTAATGGACTCCAGTTTCTTTCCACCCTTCCTGCTGCAATTGCAAATATTTTTCAAGCGGCTGAGAAGATTGTCACTCAAACGGTCCCAACAAATCTCGCTTCATGTAGACCTCGTTGGAATTAGTATATCCGATCATTAGACTTCCTTTTGGTGAATGAAGTGAAGACCTTGGAATGATTAGTTTACCTGCCCATCGGAAAACAAGGATCTGCATGACGAGTTTGTCAAGGTATGTGTATTGAGGAATCAATCCTGATCCCTGATGAATGCACCTATCTTTTCATTATGTGGCAAGGTGTTGTAGCCTTATGGGTGGGAGACGCATAATCTTGTTCAAGCTCAACCAATACTGACCCTACTAGCTAAAGGCAGGAGACCCCTTAATTTTTTGCCATTCTTTTGACAATGAGTGCATTTGTGTTTGCGTATGCATGGAATAGATCTGAGGTTGAACCATAATAAAGCGAGCGTATGCATGTGATTAGATCTGAACTTGAATCATTCTGAAGTGAGCACCTGTTCTGCAACTGACTATGTTACATTTCTTTATTCCTTAGATGCAGAACTAACCAGAACTACGACTCTTCTTATCTTTCCAGTGCCCAGCTTCTTGAGCCAAAACGTTTTGAAATTTGTCTTTCTGTTTTTGTTCTTGTTTAGTTGTATTTTGATAGTTATTTATAGTCATCAATTTGAATATATGAACATTTGTTCCCAGCAGGAATAGGTGATACCGAATTATATAATCATCTATGGAAGTATGATTGAGAATTATGTCTTGGTTGTATGGAGCCTCACAGGCTCTTCCAGAAGTAATGCTTCTGCTTCAAAGTAGGCTCAT
Source organism: Narthecium ossifragum (assembly GCA_963920575.1). Lineage (NCBI taxonomy): Eukaryota > Viridiplantae > Streptophyta > Magnoliopsida > Dioscoreales > Nartheciaceae > Narthecium > Narthecium ossifragum. The sequence goes on along the minus strand of OY986971.1, from coordinate 18,482,725 downwards.
GAGACACGCACACACGCACGTATGCCTCTGTGTGTGGCGCGCGCGCGTGCGCACTACAATTTCTTGACAAAGTTGTCTTATGTCACTATCACAATTCGTCATACTAGTTAAGCAGATACAAACAGAGAAATGTTATCCTTTTGTATTAGTTATCATGCTGTTTTCCTTATGCATCTTAACTTCAAGTCCAAGTGTGACACTACAATTGATTGACAAAGTTGTCGTATGTCACACTATCACAGCTCATCACACTATCGCAGTTTGTCACACTAGTGAAGCATATAGAACTAGAAAAATGTTTTCCTTTTGTATCAGTTATCATACTGCTTCCCTTTAGCATCTTAACTTCAGGTCCAATTTGGCTCAGTTTATGCTGTGAGTGAAAACATTTTTAGACTCTGAAATCAGAAACACTCTAGCAGGAAGCATTGCATTCTAAAATGTGGATAAATCCGGACATGCCTATGTAAATTTTAGGTTTCAATGTCAAATTCTAAGACTGCATACTAATAGTTTTTTCATCTATATTTCAGATTACAATTATGTTTGAGCCTTATACAGTAGCATCAACTCTGCATGTCACAGAGCTATAGAATTGCTACACTGCTACAGTCTGTTGGCCATGTCACAGAGATGCTGCATGTTTTTGTGTTATGCTTGAACCTGCAAATGGTATCTTAATTTCTGGATTTCTGACTTAGCTTAGTTATTGTCTCACAAAAAGCATTTTTGATATAGGTCAAAAACTCTCAGGCATTGCTGGAAGCCCAGCCTACGTTGCCCCAGAAGTTCTATCAGGGCAGTATTCTGAGAAAGTAGATATCTGGGGTGCAGGTGTCCTTCTCCATGCTCTATTAGTTGGCGTTCTTCCATTTCAAGGAGAATCCTTGGAAGCTGTTTTTGAAGCAATAAAAACTGTAGAGCTTGACTTTCGCAATGGGATTTGGGAGTCAATATCAGAACTGGCACGCAATCTGATCAGCAGGATGCTAACTCGTGATGTTTCCACAAGAATGACTGCTGATGACGTTCTTGGTATGTTTACATTTCTCATATCTTTGTTTTGGGTTTATAGCTAAATAATTGATGGTTTTAATATTGATTTGAATGTGTTTAATTGCAGGACACCCGTGGATTTTGTTCTACACGGAGTGCCCGTCTAAGATTTTATCTATTAACTTGAGAGTCAGAAACAATGCAGTAGTACCCAAAGATGAGTCATGGAGAACCAGGGAAATCGATGTATCCACATCGTTCGGGAGTGATAGGTCAGACGAGCAGGATGACTGCGGATTTGTAGATGCTATTGCACAAGCCATTTCACGTGTGAGGATATCGGAGCCGAAGCGGAGTAGGCTCTGTGGTCCTGCCAGCCCTATCCAACCGGAGTGCTCTTCTAACATGAAGGCTAACCTCTGTACAGCATTTTGACTCTCCAGTGTATATTGTCCGACTCCAACCACTACATCCCAACTGAGAAGGTTGACCTTGCCAGATATTGGACTTCTCCATTCCGTGGAACATAAGAGGTTTATGTCTGGTGCTATCCTTGATGCATTAATTTACTCTAGGTGCTCTTAAATACTTCTTATGTAAATAGCAGCTGATATTTTCTTTGTGGATTCTGATTAATACGTCGAGAACCATAATCTGTCTCACCGTAAGAATGATCATCTCCTCTTGTTTTCTCGAGGCAGCCAGTAGTCTCACATCTTTCAATGGTGTTTTCAGAGCTTGTTGGATTCTGTGATCTCTTCGATCCAATGAACACAAAGGAGTAATTGTCATGGAGAGCCACCATCTTGTCGAATTAAGCAAATTTGTTTGGATTGAGACCTGGTTTCTGGTAAACAGTAGAGAAGCCAGATCCCAGTGATGGATTCTGTGAAAGATTTGGACCTTATGAGAGAGAGTTAGGAGGACATTTTGTTTTTGGATTATAGTTGAACCTTAGGGCTTCATGGTTTTTTAGGTTGATTCCTAGGTGGCAGTTTTGTATAGCCTTCTGAAATCGTGAGAATTAGGAGGTACGTAGGGAGACACATGGAGAGGCTCAAGTGGTCCTCATGCAAACAACCTTAATGAGGGCCATGTTTGGCTGCGATAGAATAACAATGGGAATGGGAGCGGCAAAGGAACTCTAATTGGTTGCTATGTCATCCCCCCACTCTCCTTATCTCTCTCATATTTTTTAAATCTAAAAAAATTAAATTACGCATTTGATATCCGTAAAATTTCTCACGTATCACTTTAAGTATCAGGACGAAGCTATTAAGGGGCAAGGGGGCCCCAGCTGCTCCACTTGAATTTTTGAAAAAAATTTATGAAGAATAGCCGTATGGTATGGGAGAGTAGGTGAGAGTAGGTTTACTGTTTACTTTAGTTTACTTTAGCTTTTGAATCCGGGTCGGATCCAAACCTAGATCCGACCTGTTAGGGTTTTTTATTAGTTTCTAAGGTGCATACGGCCATAGGGGGCGAAGCTATTGGGGCAAGGGGGCAGCTGCCAATTGCAACCGCAAGCCTGCAACTATTCGAATTTTCAACTATTCAAGCCCTCATCAATTATCAATTGAGTTGTAGATTTCAACGTCTCCACCTCCATAGTTTCTTGTAAGGGATACTTCAAGCATTAAATCTTTTGGATTAGTAGCTTTGGTGGATTCGTTTGTATCATTTATTTGGTTTTTATCATCTGATTTTCTATTAATTAAGATGTCTTTGTGATATCTATCTCACTTAACATTTTCTTCTACTTTAAACAGTCCATTATGGATAGATTTGTAATTAAAAGAAAGCCAAATCCGTCACCTTCTACAGTAGAAGATGTTGGGCATAATGAAGCAGAACCTAGTGCCAAGAGAACTCATAATCTTACATCAAATAGTAGCTTAGTAGATCTTCCAGCGGATCCTGGTTTGCGACCTAAGATTACAGACTATCCGCTTAAGGATCGTGATTCTATTCGTAAGGCATATCTACAAAAAGGGCCTTGTCAACCTCGTCAACATATTTTTCCTCAGAAAAAAGTAGGAAATGCATATCGAAGGTTCAATCATTGTTGGTTCAATGAGTTTGGAAGTTGGTTGGAATATAGTGTATCAAAAGATGTTGTATTTTGTTTGCATTGTTATCTCTTTAAATCGGATTTTGGAGAGCAAGGTGGCGGTGACGTCTTTATTACTTAAGGTTTTACAAATTGAAAAAAAAGAAGAAAAGTTTCGTATACACGTAGGAGGGCCTAATAGTGCTCATAATCAAGCATACATAATGTGTCAAACATTGTTGAATCAAGATCAACATATTGAGATTTTTCTCCATAAACAATCAGAGCAAACAAAGGTGGATTATAGAATCCGTTTGACTGCATCCATCAAATGCATTCGGTTACTTCTTCGACAAGGGTTATCCTTTCGTGGCCATAATGAATCAAATGAATCAAGCAACATAGGGAATTTTTTAGAGCTTTTGCAATTTTTGGTTGAAAATAATAAAGAGATTGAAATTGTTCTAAAAAATGCTCCAGAAAATTTGAAGTTGACGACATCTGATATACAAAAAGATATTGTTTGTGCTTGTACAATTGAAACATTAAATGCTATTATCACTGACATTGAAGATTCATTATTTTCTATTATAATTGATGAATCTCGAGATGTTTCTATCAAAGAGCAAATGGTTGTCGCTTTGAGATATGTAAATAAGAATGGTTCTGTAATAGAGCGTTTTATTGGAGCTGTGCATGTTAGTGATACAACAACTCTTTCACTTAAGAAAGCAATTGAAGCACTATTTTCCAAATATGGATTAAGCATTAAAAGACTACGAGGTCAAGGCTATGATGGTACTAGTAACATGCAAGGTGAATTCAATGGTCTAAAAGCTCTTATTTTGAAAGAAAATGAATATGCATATTCAATTCATTGCTTCGCACATCAGCTACAATTAGCTCTTGTGGATACCGCTGCAAATCATTTTCAAATCGCTACTCTTTTTGTTTCAATTTCAAGAGTAGTTAATATTGTTGGAGCATTATGTAAAAGAAAAGATCTTTTACGAGATAAAGAAAAATCCAAAGTTCTTGAGGCATTTGCTCGTGGTGAACTTGTGACTGGACGAGGTCTTAATCAAGAGACTAGTCTGAAAAGGCCAAGTGATACTCGTTGGGGTTCACATTATGGTACATTGCTAAGCTTGATTGCTTCATATTCTTCTGTGATTGAAGTTCTTCAGATTGTGAAAGGTGATGGAACAACTCTTGAACAACGAGTTGATGCAGGTGTTTTATTGGATTTGTTATATTCTTTTGAGTTCATATTTGATTTGCATTTGATGAAAAATATATTGGCAGTAACAAATGAACTCTCAAAAGCACTACAGAGAAAAGAACAAGATATTGTAAATGCTATGAATCTTGTCAGAATATCAAATGAGAGATTACAGAATATGAGAAATGAAGGTTGGGATTCTCAAATCGATGAAGTATGTTCATTTTGTAAAGATTATGATATTGATGTTCCTTGTATGAATGATAAGTATGTACCTCATGGTCAATCGCGTCGAAAGGGTGAAGATATCACATATGATCGTCATTATCGTATTGATTTATTCTACACAGTAATTGATATGCAGCTTCAAGAGTTGAATAATCGATTTAATGAAGTGAATACACAATTGTTGCTATGCATGTCTTCTCTAAATCCAAAAGATTCATTTTCATCTTTTGACAAATCCAAATTGGTCCGTCTTGCAAGATTTTATCCCGTTGAGTTTTCAGAGGTGGATCTTATGGCTCTCGACAATCAACTCTAGACTTATATTATAGATATGCACTCTAGTAAGGAGTTTATAGAATTGAATGACATAACTGAGCTTGCAAAAAAATGGTTGAGACAGGAAGAGATACAGTATATCCGTTGATTTTCTTACTCTTGAAGTTGTTGCTAATTTTACCAATTGCAACTGTAACTGTTGAGCGAGCATTTTCCGCTATGCATGTTGTGAAAAATAGATTGCGGAA